>JANFCV010000220.1:25000-685507 GCA_024500475.1 Phthorimaea operculella
TGTGACAGATTTTAGTGTTTCTATATTCTTAGGTATACTTTGAGATTATTGACAGTAGTAACGCTGGCGCCTGGCTATGTTACAAAACAAATGAGAATCGCAAAAATCCTCACTAGAGTCGAGTGAACCTTCTGTAAGCTCTCTATTTTTTGTTTTTATCATCTTGTTTTGCAGTTTGGGCTTTTCCTCATCTGGGGCCAGGCTGAGGTCAAAGTCTATCTCTCTTATGACGGCTTGGGGGCATGATAACAAAGAAATATTGTTAAAAACCACGTCGCGTCAGTGACTCAGAGTCCTATTGAAAGTAGCTTAAAAACAGCAGTTATAAAGGATATCCGATGAGAGTCGCAACCAGTGTTATTATTGAAGTGAAGGTGACATAGTGATCAAAATGTACGGCAGATTCATCTTAGCTACAGCGGCGCTGTTCGTCGCAATCGTGAACGGTGCAAGTAAGTATTTCTTTGTTTGTTTACAGCTTAGAGTACCTATATATATAAGCAAGCTATAAGTCTTCCCTCAATTTTCTCTTTTTTACAATAACTTATGCAATTAGAATGTGGCTTTCTGAGAGACAATCTTGTAAATTCCTTCTGAGAAATAAATGTTTTGACTTTGACTTTCACTAGAGATAGAGAGTGCGCCTAAAAAGTTAGAACAGGCAGCAGTAGTTAGAACACAAACTCTGTCCATCAGTAGCAAAAAGCCAGTGACAACACTATTGAACCTCTTCTCATACATTTGACGTAGATATCTACGGGACAACTGCTTACGTTTGACAGTACGGCGCGGGGCAAAACGCACAGTCTATAGCTTGCTTATAAATACTCTAAGGTTTACAGTTATCAAAAGCTCCTCACATAATCATAATCGATATTTTGCGATGCGATGTACATTTGTGTTAGTTCGTTGTTATGTGTGGGGAGTTCTATTTTACTTCTACAAAAAGTTATGCTTCTTGTTTTGTCATGTGGGGCCCCAAACCCACGAACGATCTGATGAACCACGGTCTCAAAGTTTTTAATTGACATAGAAATGTAATTTACATTTTATTATTTTGTTTTAGGTATACCAGCAACGTACAATGAAGCCCAAAAACCGGTCTATTACAGTGAGAAACCTATGGTCAGTGCTATAACAGTGGAGACAGACACTTCTTATAGCAGTGCTTTAACTGACAATGGGGACCACGCAGCCATCTTTAAAAGAGAGGCACCCAACCACAATGAAGAGGAATCCGTTTATAACACTGAGACTCCTATAGTCAGTGCAGTGACTGACAGTAAAGAAGAAAAGTTTTCAGGCAATGAAGACAAGACACTCAATTTCCAAAAACTGAAACCTGTATATCCCTATGGGACACTAATCGTTACAGCTTTAACGGAAAGTGCAGAACTAGAACAAAAGTCGGGCAATGCAGAACAAAAAATAACCGACAATGAAGAACAGACAATTATCGATCAAAAACAGGCATCCAACTATCAAGACCAAGCACCAGTCTATTTGTATGGGAGACCTATCGTTAGCGCTTTTACGAAAAGTGCAGAAGAAAACTCGGATAATGAAGAACAGGCACCCATATACAGGGAGTAACGGAAACCCCTTTACAAGCGGAAAGTGGCAGAACGTACTGGTGAAATTGAACCTTTAGCGTGGTTCGTAATCTGCAAATTCCCTCATTTTAAAAAGTAACATTTTCAAAAAATGAGTAACAGTTCCCGAGACGCGTTACTTGCCCATCACTAAAGTGGCCCCTCTCAACCCTCACCTGCAAAGAGTCATACCACCTCCTAACAGATATGCTGCCCCGGAGATGCTTTACATTGAAGTTTATCAAAAGCATTTGCAACATACGCAACACTAAAAAGCAGCAATGCATATTGTCTTTCCACTCTTTGTTTATGTTTTCCTAGTGTTTTCTCACTAAAAAATGGCAATTTAACTGACGTCAACAAAGAAATTTTTAGTAGTATGTACATTTTACCATTTCACGAGCTCTTTTCACCATGTATTCCTAGTTGATTCTAGTAAAAATCCAAAGTAAAATAGCACACATCAATCGATTCAACAACAGACTTTGTATGACTTTCTTTACACAACATGACAAACGTTGTCAAACGTCGTGCAATCGTGCCATGTCTGTCATCAATCACATCACCTACGAAGATTGGTAGTCAAACCAAAAAGATCCAAGCAAGATCCAAGATCTTTTTGAGGAAATGTTGATTGCATTTCTGCTTTCCTATTAACTATTCCTAACATTCGCCTTCTCTTCACATTTTCCCGAGACATTTATTTTCTGAAGAAGCGAGTCGGCAGTACAGTAAATTATGAAAATGTACTAGGATTCCATATTCTTCAAGATATTCTTCGAAAGATCAACAGTGTCATTTTAGCAAAAAGGATGAATGCATGCAAATTTTACCAAAGAGATGATAGATATGGATAAAATTAAAATTACCCATTGATAATATTGTCATTGTCACTTTTGACGTTTTTGTGAAGTTTATGGAAATTAAATAATACAAAACATAAAATTAAATACAATTTCTTATTTCGTCTGCTAAAATTTTAATTAAGAAACATTCTGTTGCTTTTTGTGGGCACGCACGCATGCACGTGTGCATTTTTCGCCATTGATTTGACAACAACAAGAAGCTACTTTGTCCTGTGATTTGTTCCACACAAGAAAGAAAAGAAGACTTGGAACTGGAACTTGGACTTGGAAAAGAAGACAAGGAAGCATGCTAAAGCTGTTCAGACTGTGCATTTCTTGAAAATCCGTGTACAGTGTACTGTAGTTCCGTCGAAAGATATCATTCATCAATAAGGAGGCAACTTTTTGATTTCTTGAATAAATATTAAGGTTCATAGCTTTTTTATTTACTTTATCGTGTAGTTAAAGGTGCAAGTTCGTCATCGCGGTAGATTACAGCCACACACGGTCGACAACATGCAAAAAACAGGGGCGTTTGATGCGACAATAAGTCGTAGTCTTTGCTTTCAATCATTTGCAGTAGTTCCATTGTCATATCTACGACTGTTGTTGCATCGGCTTACAAGAGTAATATGTCGTCTTCGATGATGAACAAAATTTTACCCTGAAGGTAAAGGTAGTGTGTTTGTTCATCCAGAACAGTCGCATAACATATCTCTTGCCATTAACTTCAGCCACGCGAGTTATTCGAAAGTTGTTAACCACGTGCGGGTGCTGCATGCAAGGAACAAACTTGCATCTTAAGCATAAAGGGTGCCACACACCGGGCCCGTATGCGTGATGTGCACGTCACCATGTGCGTAGAGATGACGTTGTATCGTATACGATTGTAGGGATTGTATGAAACACCACCGCACACCGCGCTATGCGTGGAGTGTGATGACGTGCACGTCACGCACAAGGGCCCGGTGTGTGGCGCCCTTTAGAGCGCCAAAAATGTGCACGCGTTTGAATGCGCGGCATCGCACAGTTTGTGTTGTGACCTACCAGGCTCGCATAAATAAAGAAAGCTCATCTAAACTGTCCAAACACTAACTTTATTTGAGGTATTGACAGTTTTGCGTTGAAACCTACCAGGCTCGCATAAAATGTCGAAAGCTAGTCTAAACACTTTATTTGAGGGCTTTGAGGACATCGTGAGGGCATTGATTTCGTTAGTGATGGGAACGATCAAATTTGTACTACCTAAGAATACTAGGTTACAAATGTTATTTTTAGGTTTTAAAAAAATTTGCGTTTTACGGTGTGATACTCCACACAAAGGTTTCTTATCACCTGTATGTTTTGCCACTTTCGGCTTGTAAGGGGGTTTCCGTTACACCCTGTATAATAATGAGATACCCAGGGTCCGTGCTTTGACGGACAATGAAAATCAAAACCCAAGCATTGGAGAAAAGACACCTAATTCTCAAGAACAGACACCAGTCTATCCGTATGGGACACCAATCGTTACTCCTTTAACGAAAAGTGCAGAAGAAAGCTTGGAAAATATAGAACCCACCAATCAAAAACAGGCACCGGTCTATCTGTATGGGATACCAATCGCCAGTGCTATAACCGATAATGGGGAAGAAAACCCAAATATTGAAGCAAAGACACCTTTCAATCACTATGAGGCAGCCATCGTTGACTATATAAACGACAATGAGAAACAATACCCGGAAAATGAAGCACAGACACTCGATTATCAAAAACAGGCACCAGTCTACCTCAGTGGTCTACCAGTCATTATTCCTTTAACGGACAGTGCCGAACAGAGCGCGGACGTTGAAAAATTGACACCCAATTATCAAAAAGAGACACCTGTTTATCATTATCTGACTGCCGGCATCAATGAAATAATCAACAGTGGAGTACCAAACCCTGTCAATGTTGCACAGACCCCTAATTCTCAAAAACAGACGCCTTTTTACCTCAGTGGGACGCCTGTAGTCAATGCTATAACAGTGCAAAAAGACAACTCGTATCACAGTGCTATAACGGACAGTAAAGAAAACTATATAATGGGCAATGAAGAACAGAAGCCAGTTTATTTCAAAGACATACCTATCGTCTCAGTGATGTATAATTAAAAGCGCTAATAAACTTGATGTAATACTGGGATAGATAAGTGAAAATGTGCACGAACTATTTTACATAGTGACAGTAGTGAATTGATTGATATTGATTGATGATACATTTCATTGAAAACAATTATCTTGATACCTCTATAATTGAATACTTTCAAAACTTGTAAACTTGTAACAATTTCTGTGCAATAAAAACATCATTTTGTGTAGCACTAAAATCTTTTACATGTTTTGCTGTGGTAAAAAAGAAGATATCATTATTAAACTTACTTACAGTAAGTGTTTTCAGTAAGTAGATATACTAAACTGATCACAAATCACTGCTAGGTATATGAATATGATTGTTTTGTAATGTTAGGTGACAGATATTTTTATAGATAGTCAGTAAATGGTGGACACTTTAACTTTAGCCAATAAATCTTTTACCAAGACAAAGTTGTTTTATATTCAGGTCAAACTCAAACTTAAATTGATTTATTCAAAGTAGGATAAGTACCAAAAACCAATAATACTAATAATACTTATTGAAAGTCATTCATTCATTACACAGAAACGAAAAGAAAATCGAAAGTAGGAGAAAGTCATTGAAAGGAAGAGAAAATTTAAAGACGCAATTTTCTTTTTGCGTTCCTAGTATAGACGCGGCTCGAGCGGGATAAGAAAATAAAAATAAAGGCAATGCCTCGGGGCTTGCCAGGCTAACCACACGGCATGTAACTATCACGTACCTGACGGCGGTGAATGTTGGTACTTGCTGGGCTCCTGTCCACGCATCAGGTCGTCCACTAGTGGACAGCTGTAGGCCACGGTCTCTCACCTGACGGGGGCGAGTGTTGGTACTTGCTAGGCTCCTGTCCAGATCAGGTCGTCCACTAGTGGACAGCTGTAGGCCACGGTCTCTTACCTGACGGGGGCGAGTGTTGGTACTTGCTGGGCTCCTGTCAGATCAGGTCGTCCACTAGTGGACAGCTGTAGGCCACGGTCTCTTACCTGACGGGGGCGAGTGTTGGTACTTGCTGGGCTCCTGTCAGATCAGGTCGTCCACTAGTGGACAGCTGTAGGCCACGGTCTCTTACCTGACGGGGCGAGTGTTGGTACTTGCTGGGCTCCTGTCAGATCAGGTCGTCCACTAGTGGACAGCTGTAGGCCACGGTCTCTTACCTGACGGGGCGAGTGTTGGTACTTGCTGGGCTCCTGTCCAGATCAGGTCGTCCACTAGTGGACAGCTGTAGGCCACGGTCTCTTACCTGACGGGGCGAGTGTTGGTACTTGCTGGGCTCCTGTCAGATCAGGTCGTCCACTAGTGGACAGCTGTAGGCCACGGTCTCTTACCTGACGGGGGCGAGTGTTGGTACTTGCTGGGCTCCTGTCCAGATCAGGTCGTCCACTAGTGGACAGCTGTAGGCCACGGTCTCTTACCTGACGGGGGCGAGTGTTGGTACTTGCTGGGCTCCTGTCCAGATCAGGTCGTCCACTAGTGGACAGCTGTAGGCCACGGTCTCTTACCTGACGGGGGCGAGTGTTGGTACTTGCTAGGCTCCTGTCCAGATCAGGTCGTCCACTAGTGGACAGCTGTAAGCCACGGTCTCTTACCTGACGGGGGCGAGTGTTGGTACTTGCTGGGCTCCTGTCCAGATCAGGTCGTCCACTAGTGGACAGCTGTAGGCCACGGTCTCTTACCTGACGGGGGCGAGTGTTGGTACTTGCTGGGCTCCTGTCCAGATCAGGTCGTCCACTAGTGGACAGCTGTAGGCCACGGTCTCTTACCTGACGGGGCGAGTGTTGGTACTTGCTAGGCTCCTGTCCAGATCAGGTCGTCCACCAGTGGACAGCTGTAGGCCACGGTCTCTTACCTGACGGGGGCGAGTGTTGGTACTTGCTAGGCTCCTGTCCAGATCAGGTCGTCCACTAGTGGACAGCTGTAGGCCACGGTCTCTTACCTGACGGGGGCGAGTGTTGGTTGCCGTTTAGTGCCGGCTTAGAATAGCATCACCCCAAATGTTTTTTTGGGTGTTAAAAAGCTAGATTCGAGAGTTGAAGTGTTGCAATTTCAGGTGACAGGCTGACAACCTCTCTATGACAACAGTCTTCTGAGTGACTCAAAATATTGTCAGACGTTGTTTAAATGGCCGTTTTTACAGCCGTTTACGCACTGCCTACCCCGCTAAGGATATAAGCGTAATATACCTAAGTGTGTATGTATGTAAAACATTAGTCAATAGTATTATTTATGGAAATTTACTGATTTTTTGGTTTCAAACTTACGCTTTTGTAAGAAAATGCCTATTTTATTTTAATAATTTTATCATAATGTCTGTAATTTTTCTTTAAATGTTATTGAATGCTGATGAATTAGACATGTAATATTATTACTAATAAATTATTGTATTGTATTGTATATTGTATATCTCTTACCTGACGGGGGCGAGTGTTGGTACTTGCTTGGCTCCTGTCCGCGCGCCCAGATCACGTGCATCAGATCGTCCACTATTGAATGGTCGGTTGGCTCCTTTGCCTAGAAAAACAAAAAGGGTTATTTGGTCAAACTAGATAAGTAGATTAGACCTATCTTGCGCTAACATAAAATCGGATAATTGAAAAACAGACTCGCGCACAAAGTTCGCGGAACGATATGAATAAAAATGGCATAAAATTAAATCCAATTTGTTGTGTGGGATATATTTCAACTGTCTTATCATTAGATAAATTTTGCCGCTATACAAACAAATAAAAATAGAGGGGAGCTCTCATAAAAGAAACGTGCTATTTTGTTCGTATAGCGGCAACAAAAAGCATCTGTAAAAAGTTCAACTCTCCAACTATTACGGTTTATGAGATACAGCCTGGTGACAGACAGACTGACAGCAATGTCTCAGTAGTAGGGTCCCGTGACGGGACTCCCGTTTCGACCCTTCGGGTACGAGACACCCTAAGAAAGGTCTAGGATAGACATGCAGAATGGTACAGTTCGCGCAGTGAATTTATCAAAGTAGTTCTTACCTGCAATTTCTTCCTGAACATGATGGTAGTGACTCCATTCTCTTCATAACCTGAGGCGGCGGTGATGTCATCGTGACCACCCCAGAACGTGTCCACGCGGGGGGTTGATCTGGAAATAAGCATTACAATATTACATGCCAAGAATATCATAAGTAAGTACCTAAGTACTTCCTATATTATATCTTTATTTATCAGAACGACTAGAATATTGCCGTGTGTCCATCCCTAGTCCACTCAGAGTGTTTCGTAAAAGGCGACGAAGGGTTTTTGACTTCAGTTGAATATCTGTCGACTATGGTCAACCGCATGGTCACGGTGATACCACCTACAATAGCATTCCCAAAGAGAGTTGACGTCAGGCAGGCGGCCGCGAATAAAACATTGTCAAATTGCTACATGATTTTGTGGTCTAAAAACATGCTGCGACGAACCAAGATGTTACAAAGTGATGGAGCAACCTCCCTAAACTATGGATTTTTTACCCTGGCACATAGATGGCGCTAGTACTAACCTGTCTCTAGTATAGTAGTCCAAAACGCGATAGTAGTTCTCTCTAGTGGTGCCAATGACAATGTCAGTACAGTTTATCAGGTTGAAGTCGTATTAACGTGCTCTCCAAAGCAAGAAACTAACCTGTCTCTAGTATAGTAGTCCAAAACGCGATGGTAGTTCCCTCTAGCGGTGCCGATGACAATGTCAGTGCAGTCCATCGGGTTGAAGTCGTATTTCGGCGCGTATTCGTGCGCGGGGAAGTATTCTGAAAAGTAGTACGTGTTACAATGGAGTAGGGTTTAAATTGTTTAGACTAAATATGAACTGTGAAGACCAGGTCTATAGTACTATAGTATGGCCGTTTGAATAGGTCATATTTGACAGTCGTCAAACCCATACTGGATGGCATTTTCATCACAGAAAAATATGATTACAACAGCTGTCAAATAAGACCCTTTCGAACGAACGGCCGTACTTTACTTAGTTTTGAATTTGAAGAAATGGAATTATGTAATGAAATGACAAAGTATGAAGTAAAGTTAAAATACAGAAGAAGTACAGAAGTATGAACAATATAAATATAGATATTAGGTTAAACGATCGTACAGCGTCCCTAAGTAACATAATTAAGTTACACAAAAAGTGAAGAAGAAAGATGTTTAAATTGTTAAACGAAAAGGGTAAGTTATCAAATCACACACCAAAAAAACCTTTTCACAGAACCCATGTTACAAAAACACAAAACAAAACGAAAAAGAAACAGAACGAAAAAAACATAGACAAAAACAAAAGAAACGAGAAGAGAATGAAAAAAAGGAAGGAGAGGAATAGAGGGAGAAAGGGAAGAAAAAAGAGATGAAATATCTGAAAAGAAAAGGCTAAAGCATAGCAAAGCTTGCTAATGCTACAAAGCTCAGAAATAAACTAAATAAAGACAAGCCAAAATAAAAATATACATGACAAGAAAATACACACATCTTGACAGAAATCTAATCTAAAAACTATTTAACAAAATACATACGATTTTTTTATTACAACTGTACATAGAAAACGCGGAAATTAATAAGTTGGTAATACATAGATACCGCCACCAAAACGTGCTACAATTGCTATACAAAAAACCAATGTATTACATATTCCCAGTTGAAATATAATCGTCAAAATAGTATATCGACGATGATATATGAAAACCTCCTATCTACAATGGAAATCCTATGTACTTAGGAGGTTTTCATCATCGTCGATATAATATAAAATTAACTTTTGAATAACTAAAACCAGATAAATAGGTTCATCCGAGTTTGCCGTCAAACCAAAAATCTATTTTCGTTTCTAAAGACCAAACGACTATTCTTTGAATATTGCTTTTGTAAGCAACGAAAGTATATCATAATTTATTATTATTTTAAAGATGTGACAATAAAAACAAAGAATTTGTAATGTCCTGCCAGAGTATATAAAAATCCTTATGTATTGGGATTTTTACATACATACATACATCACGCCTTTATCCCTTGCGGGGTAGGCAGAGCGTCAACGACCGTAAAAGTACGGTCGTTATCGCCACGTCTGACACATTTGAGGGCCGTTTTAGCTATTGTCGTGTATCGCTATAGTGACAGGTTGTCAGCCTGTCGCCTAAAATTGCAATACCCATGATACCCTCGAGTCCTTTAGTCGCTTCTTACGACACCCACAGGAAAGAAATGGGGTGATGCTATTCGAAGCCGGCATCACACGGCATTTTTAATGCATTTTAAATTTTCTTATTTTCAATCCTTATTAATTGTGTTTAAAATTAAAACTGAGAATACGCAATCAAATATGTGCGAAGCGTGTGCGTTACCTTGCGTCTCGGTGAGTCCTTTAACTAGCAACGTCCCCGCCTCCTTAACTGGGGGCTCTGACGACGGTTCTGGTTCTGGAGAAGGTTCTGGGGAAGGTTCTGATGAGGATTTTGGTTCTGGGGACGGTTCTGATGAGGATTTAGGTTCTGGGGACGGTTCTGATGATGATTTAGGTTCTGGGGAAGGTTCTGATTTGGGTTCTGGTTCTGATTTAGGTTCTGGTTCTGATTTGGGCTCCGGCTCGGTTTTAGGATCAGGAGATGGTTCTGATTTAGGTTCAGGAGAAGGTTTTGATTTAGGTTCAGGAGAAGGTTCTGATTTAGGTTCAGGAGAAGGTTCTGATTTAGGTTCAGGAGAAGGTTCTGATTTAGCCTCTGGAACGGGTTCTGACTTGGGTTCAGGTTCTGACGTGGGTTCTGGCTCTGATTTAGGTTCTGGGGACGGTTCGGGTTCTGATGTAGGTTCTGGAGAGGGTTCTGACTTTGGTTCCGGAGTGGGTTCTGATTTAGGCTCAGGTTTAGGTGAAGGTTCCGGCTCTGTTTTAAGTTCTAAATTCGCTTTAGACTTCGAGAACTGTTTTCTATTGACTTTAGGTTCTACAGATGGTTCAGGTTTAGGTTCTGATGGTTCTGGTTCAGGCTTAGGTTCTGATGAAGGTTCCGGTGTAGAACTAGGCTCAGGCTCGGCCTTAGGTTCAGCATTAGGCTCCGATGTTGGTTCGGGCTCGGTTTTAGGCTCAGGGGATGATTTAGGCTCTGGGGTTGATTCTGAAGTAGGCTCAGGTTCTGGTTTAGGCTCAGAACTTGGCTCAGGACTAGAACTAGGTTCAGGACTGGTTACAGGCTCTGTAGTAGGCTCTACTGAAGGTTCTGTAGGAGGAACTGTGACTTTCGTAGTAGGTTTGTAGGTTGTGACATTTGAGTCGGACAATTTTCTTTTTGGCGCGTACTTTGGTTTAGAGGGTACAAATTTGGGTTTAACAGTAGACTTTGGTAGTGGTTTTGGTGTGGTGTCAGGGCTGGGTTCTGGGGTTTCGGGTTCTGAACTAGAGGGTTTGTTCTCGACAACGGAAGTCGAGGTTTCCACATCTGTAAAAATAATGTGAAACATGCGAATATGTCATTATTGTGTTTGTCCACACTGAAAAAACTTGCAGGAAGAATATTCACAAAAATGCTATGAGATTTTATTTGCTTTTGTCTTAAAATCAAAAGCAAAATGTATTTTTTCATAGCTGAAGTTACGTTGACTTACTTTGAAAAAAAAACACTTTTAAAACATGTTCTTTCTGATTTTCGGTGTGAACAAAATATGTACAATATTAAAAATGGTGTTTTTACATTCTTTGCTAGTTAGTTCTGAATTTGCTGTCTTAATAATGTTGTGCTATGCTGATGCTAGTGGCGTTTAGCACTTCGTGAGTTAAATATTTTGTGCACAATTATATTTCTTTAAAAACTAAAATGGAGCCAAAGAACTTACCCGATGGTTCAGTCGCTTGACGCTTTCTTCTTCCTGAAATATAAAAGATAAGTAAGGTTGATTTAAGTTTTAATTTTATCCAAAAGCAAGCCAGCAAATAACTATTTAACTTTTTGGTTACAAACGAAGCAAGTGGACCAAAAAGTTAATATCAATATCTAGTGTTTGATTAAAACAAGTATTCCAAATTACTATCTTGTGGAAAATTTCCCTTCTTCTAAAAAATAGTAAACATTCTCAAATAACTGTATGATGACTGTGTGGTATTCGATAAAGATTTGAAGATGAATTTAATTAGTAAGCTTAATTTAGTTCAAAATTCATAATCTTACTTTTGAAAAAACTACAACATTTTTATGATGCTAAAGTTTTTAGAATTTTTTGGCTAATTTATCATTACTTTTACTAGTATGCCCGCCTATATTTGGAAAGAAGTACTATCTACAGGGAGTAACAGAAAGGGTATAACAAGCCGAAAGGAGCTCAAGGTACTCATGAAACTGAACAACTTACCCCATGGAACATGGGTCGAAATATGAAAAAAAAAATTTGAACCTCCCATACAAAATCGCCGATCAGCTAATTAATTTACTATGGGAGGCACAAATTTTTTTTTCATATTTCGACCCATGTTCCATGGGGAAAGTTGTTCAGTTTCATGAGTTCCTTGACCTCCTTTCGGCTTGTTATACCCTTTCCGTTACTCCCGGTATACTTATAATAAAACAGTAAAACCCGTGTGTCTGTACATTGAATAAAAATACGAAAAACTAATTGGGGGTGATGTAAAAATAGCATTAGAATACATTTCAGTAATTATCTAAATTTTTGTCTGTTTGTCCGTTTGTCTGTTTGTTACCGCTAATCTCCGAAACTACTGGACGGATTTGAATGAAACTTTTTGTATTGTGTAGCTACTAAACCTGGTCAACATCTTAGCCACTTTTTACTGCGGGAAAATCGCTCTTTTCTACGGGAAAAAGGATAAAGCGTAAAATCTTTACATTTTTAAGATAAGTTAACCGCTAATCTCTGAAACTACTGGACGGATTTGATCGAAACATTGTGTAGCTACTAAACCTGGTCAACATCTAAGCCACATTTTACTGCAGGAAAATCGCACTTTCCTACGGGAAATACGATTAAACGTAAAATGGACTCTTCGACCGGTTGGACTTGAATGAAACATTTTGTCGTGTAAATTCTGCTCAACATCTAGGACACTTTTATTGCGGAAAATCGTTCATTTTCATGGGAAATACGATTACAAGTAGAATCTTTAAATTCTTTCAAAACATTTAATCTTTAACCAGGTGGATTTCAATATAGTTTTTTTGTCGTGTACTTATAGTTATTAACTTATTAAGCACACAAGGTCAAAGTATAAACTACTTATTACTGCCGGAAAATCACTCATTTACATGCTGAAATGAAAGGTCTGGGTACCACGTAGATGTGGACCTCAAGATCAGTAACTATGATTTTTGCCTAAAACTATTCCGTTTTTTTGTTATCTTTATCGACACATTTAATGTCAACAGTGAAAGGTCTATTTAATAAAACTGTAAAAGTTTAGTGCTACGCAACCCTTTATACTTACTTTGAAAATACAAACCTACAGCGGCTACATATTTGAATTCTCGCGATGTTTGTTTGTACGCGATAATCTCCGAAAAGAAGTAAAATATATTGATGAACCTTTTTGTAATATGTAGCTTCTAGCATTGGTCAACATCTAGGATTTTTACCGCGGGAAAGTTGCTCATTCCCCCAAAAAATACGATATTAAATAAATATTTGTATGGCAGCCCCCTTTAAATTTTATTTTATTTCTATGTTAAGTATTAATTGTTTTTATAGCGGCAGCAGAAATATGACATTTGAGAAAATTTCAACTTTAACTACACGGTTTATGAGATACAGCCTCCTGTACCCGATTTTTCTAAACTGCAGGCTACTATTCTACAGGCAAAATTCGATGTACATTGCGTAGCCGGTTTATTAATGAAATCATAATTGCTAATCGGCTACGCAATGTACATCAAAATTTCACCTGTAGAATTGTAGCCTATAGTTTCGTTGCATGAGCCACTGGTGATAGATGGATGAACAAACAGACAGTGAAGTATCAGTAACTGGGTACCCTTTAGGTAATAAACCTTGAAAAACAATTGGAGGGAAACTTCTTTTCGTGTGGGACACCAAGTCGTTCAGCGACCCGATGAACCCAGGTGTCAGAGTTTTTCAACTGCCTACTCCAAATAGCAGGCCTCTGACATGGCTGTGTAACGACCACCGTCTTTTTAATCATAAACAGCAACCGGGGCCGAAACACGGAACCATCTTGGTTTTCTGACAATCAGATAGTTCAGAATGCAATGTCCTAAACAGACTGCGACTAGGAAATAAAAAACACTAAGCGAAAATATCAACTTTTTGAGTGTCCTACCGGGAATAGAACCCGGATACCCGACAACCAACCAACCAACCATTTGAAATTGGTATGTATCTTACAGATGCATGCGTTAGCGCTGCGCTGTGGGCGCCGCCATAGATTGTGTTGTGCATGTATCCATTTTGATGTTTGAAATGGTGGCTGACAAATGTTTTGATTAAGGTCTTCATTAACGTTTATGATGATAGATAAGTGATGATAACTTTTATCAGCACTGGATGGCCTGTCTACCTACCTGACGAGGGACACAAGGAGCATGGCTAAACTATAAATACGAAATAAATATAACATAAACACGAAACACAGGAAAACATCGCTTAGCGAGACGAAGTTCGCGGGCACCAGCTAGTTTTAGAATATCATCCGCATCAAAATAAAGCATTTATCTCACCTTTAGAGCTAGACACCTTGTATGAAATGCTAGTTTTGACGGACACATGCTCCCCCAAATCACTGAAGTCCCATCCGTCTTGTGTGTGTGTGGCAACCCTCTTGTTGCGGTTGTCATTCTCTGGTGGTTGTGACGTCGGCTCTGACTTCGGTTCTGGTGTGGGCTCCGGTTCTGATGACGGTTCTGGCGCGGGTTCTGATGAAAAAGAATAGTTCATAAATGAAAATAAGAAATTGAAACAAACAGATGTATAAAAACAAAAACCCGGCTGCGTACATTTCAAAGTTGTATTTTGCGATAAAAACCGCCACCTTGAATTTATGAATTTTTAATATAGCAAGTGTCACTCACGCTGCTGAGAGAAATCTAACGATACCTCATATGTCAAGATGGGCTGTAGCCCGTGAGCACGAATTTCTGGATACATAAATACATACTCTCGAAAAACATTCATACCCTGAGAAGACAGTCGGGTAAAAATGTTATGCATCGAATAAATAATTTTTCTGTTGTCACAGTTGCCACATTTACTGGGGCTGTGTTGTGGACTCTCCCTCGGTCACATGTAACGCCAATACCTTACATGACTTTGACTAACCTTACCGACTTAACTCATAACTTTACATAAATGGCGAAATACGCCTCACATTACGAGATGTGAAACCAGTGGCATTGCCACAATAAATAAAAAATAGTAGTAAATTAATTACTCTACCTGAGGCGGGTTCAGGCTCAGCTTTAGGCTCTGGCTGGGGTTCCGCGCTGGGTTCTGGTTCTGATGACGGTTCCGGTTTGGGTTCCGGTTCTGATGACGGTTCCGGTTCGGGTTTAGACTCGGAGCCGGTCTCGGCTTTAGGCTCTGGCTCTGGTAAAGGTTCCGGCTTTTGGGTGCTCGCTGAAATAAAAATTTATCGTCATTAAAATGCGGAGAGGTATCTTCATACCGAGCAAGGAAGAACTTAACACATATTCTGAAATCTCCCTCTCTTTACATGAATCTTTATCTAACCATAAATTTTTACGCTCATCTTATTAGGGACAAAGCAAAAATACCTCATAAGCTTCTGTTCAAACGAAAATGATTTCTTTTTTATTTTACCTTTGTCTTCCATAGGCGGGCCTAGTACGGGGAAGTTTCTGCACTGCTTGGTCAAGCCACTGGGTCTCCAACCGATACCTGAAATATAAAAATATTGAATTACATTTTCAGAAGTATACATATTAAATCTGTTGGAATTTTGGTTTGATACAGCTCTTTGGATGTTAAGTGTTGCGCCGACCCCAAGTAATTGGGATAAGGGCAGGAAGATGATGATGATGATGTTGACAATAGATATACGTACCAGCGTACGACGTTCCATTAACGACCATAACGACTTCTAATTCAGCCGCTTCTTTTAAAATTCTCCAGTAGATGTTGAACAAGTCAGAAAGCTTCTTGTGGCTGTATGCAGCGAGGTCCACGGCCCGGTCTTTCCACGGGGATTCTGGAAATAAAACGAATTGATGTTTTAAATGCTGGCAATTTGGGCAATTTAATTATTCGTGGCCAAATCAGTAACTACATACATACATACATCACGCCTCTTTCCCGGAGGGGTAGGCAGAGACTACATCCTTCCACTTGCTACGATCCTGACAAACCTCTCTCGCTTCTTCAACGTTCATCAATCTTTAACAAATCAGTAACTAACAGAACAAAAATGTGTAATGTTTCAAATGTTTGTGATTTGGGCGATTCCTAAACACGTGTACCTACTACATAATTTATATGTTTGTTGGGTTGGGTGCAAGTTGGATGGACATTTTTGTATCTATTTTGTCTTTATTAGGTACTTGTAATGTCTGTACCTGCTTGACGTGGTCACGAAATAGCGAATTTACAGAAGGTTCACACGATCCTATTCAGTATTTTTGCGATTGTCATTTGTTACATAGCCAGGGTTGCTACTGTCAACAATCTCAAAGTATAAGAATATCAAAACAGTACAGTTCGATACAAAAACGTCATATCATATGATTCTGAGCCAATTTAAATCCAAAAAGTATGACTTTCGTGGTAACAAACTTCATAGTTACCTTGACTTTCCCTGAGATTCCAGTTATGTCCAGTTAAATTCAGTAATTCAAATAATGATGTCCGCAATTCAGATTAGCGACAAACGGACCAGAATGATTGATACATACTCAATTAAAAGTATGGGGTCCTTATAAGGAATTAGACTTACTTTTGTTGCAACCTTTCCCGTAGAATCCATGCGGACAATAACACGCCTTCGTAGGCGCTTCAGTAGCATTTATATCAACACATTTTCCTCTCAGACCACAATCACTGTCTTCGCTACATTCGTCGCTGAACTGACAGTGGGATCCGAAGTATGATTTGTGACATTTGCACCGGCCGAGGATGTGGTAGCCGTGCCCTGAGCACGTCTCGTGGTAGTTTTTACCTGGGGAGAGAATAGGATTTAAGGTTAAATGAATATTATTTTTAATTTACGGGTTCCAAGGGACAGCTCTCTGAACACTGTTGCATTGAGAACATGAAACTGAACAACACCCCCTAAGAAAATATTTCAGGAAACGTAAAACAATTTCTGGCTTCCCATGCAAAATTACGATCAGATGACCGGATTTGCCTGTGGGATTTGCTATGGAAAGTCAAAAACTTTACATCCCTTCTGTCAAAAACTTTACAACTTTACAACTATTTTGTCATGAGAAGTGGATCAGTTTTATGGTCCCTTACACCCTTTACCTATATGTATACCTATTTTTAGCTAAGTTTATTTTATTTAAATCCATTTTTAAAGAAAAGTTTTAATGGAAAAGTTGGTGTCGATTCTGAAAGGAATGAATAAGAAATGTTTGTAGGTCTCTTTAATTTGTGGTTACTGGCATCACCGATGGAAGAGCAAATAAAGTTTATTTGTGGATTGAAAAAAAAATTTACTCACTAGATACAATATCAATGTCAGCGCACGACCAGAAGCGGTAGTTGGAGCCCCATTCGCCGGCCTCCCTTTGCAGTTGTAGCGATGATGATGATGATGAAGATGATGATGATGATGATGATGATGATGATGATGATGATGATGATGATGATGATGATGATGATGATGATGATACTCACGTGGCACAATATCAATGTCAGCGCAAGACCAGAACCGATAGTTGGAGCCCCATTCGCCAGCCTCCCTTTGCAGTTGTAGCGGCGATGATGATGATGATGATGATGATGATGATGATGATGATGATGATGATGATGATGATGCTGATGATGATGATGATGATGATGATGATGATGATGATGATGATGATGATGATGATGATGATGATGATGATGATACTCACGAGGCACAATATCAATGTCAGCGCACGACCAGAATCTGTAGTTGGAGCCCCATTCGCCGGCCTCCCTTTGCAGTTGCAGCGATCATGATGATGATGATGATGATGATGATACTTACGAGGCACAATATCAATGTCAGCGCACGACCAGAATCTGTAGTTGGAGCCCCATTCGCCGGCCTCCCTTTGCAGTTGTAGCGATGATGATGATGATGATGATGATGATGATGATGATGATGATGATGATGATGATGATGATGATGATACTCACTAGGCACAATATCAATGTCAGCGCACGACCAGAATCTGTAGTTGGAGCCCCATTCGCCGGCCTCCCTTTGCAGTTGTAGCGATCATGATGATGATGATGATGATGATGATGATGATGATGATGATGATGATGATGATGATGAAGATGATGATGATACTTACGAGGCACAATATCAATGTCAGCACAAGACCAGAACCGATAGTTGGAGCCCCATTCGCCGGCCTCCCTTTGCAGTTGCAGCGATGATGATGATGATGATGATGATGATGATGATGATGATGATACTCACTAGGCACAATATCAATGTCAGCACAAGACCAGAACCGATAGTTGGAGCCCCATTCGCCGGCCTCCCTTTGCAGTTGCAGCGATGATGATGATGATGATGATGATGATGATGATGATGATGATGATGATGATACTCACTAGGCACAATATCAATGTCAGCACAAGACCAGAACCGATAGTTGGAGCCCCATTCGCCGGCCTCCCTTTGCAGTTGCAGCGATGATGATGATGATGATGATGATGATGATGATGATGATGATACTCACTAGGCACAATATCAATGTCAGCACAAGACCAGAACCGATAGTTGGAGCCCCATTCGCCGGCCTCCCTTTGCAGTTGTAGCGTGCAGTTGTCACAAGTGAAGTCGGACGGTAGGCGCACGTCGTATTTCTGAGCACTGGAACGGAAAGGGTAAACTTTTAATAGTAGTTTATGCAACTGCCTAATAATGAGAGGCTTTAGGATGAGAGTGTCTGTTTATCACACGAGGCGCAGCCGAGTGTGATAATAGTTTGACACGAGCATTCTAAAGCCTAATTATTTGCAGTTGCATACACTATTTTATCTACACTCTACAAGAAAAACTATGAAAAATAATTCAAATCTCCGCACTGCACTATGGCGATTGCAAGCCTATCTACTGAACCACCAACTGAACGACTTTTATACATAAGTAACTTTTTAACTAAACGTTAAAATGGAGGCTCATAAAAACTGAACAACTTTTAAAATTAAATAGCATTTATCGGTGAATTTTAATTCGAAAAATGATTTGAAGCAAAGATTTAATAATAAATAAGTCCTCATAATTTCAAGTGTCGTCTCGCCGCGGGTGACACTTGTTTTTTTTTTCATTCGACTTACTGATGGCCAGTGTCAAATTGGAACAGATTACAATTTGGTACGCGGGTCAATTCGTTTAATTTTTTTTCAAATACTAGACATCGAGTTACTTTATGTAGCTGCCAGTAGTATGAAAGTGTTTTTTTAAAGGCTGTATATTCGTAATGCAGTTCATTACGTTCGAACTTTCGATTCTGTAAAACGAATATTACGAACTGAGTGTAGATAAAATCATTTACTTATCAATGCGGTGTGAATAAATCAACAGCAAACATTTTAAGAGGTGAACCAGCCCATGAAACTGAACAAGTTTCCCAAAATTCGCTTTTATGTCATTCAGAAGCATTTCAGAAGACAGTGTATAACTATAGTGGCAGGTTCCCAGCCAGTCGCCTAATAGGTCGTTAAGAAAGACATGGCATCTGCCTGCCCTTATTCCAACGATTCCAACTTATTATTTCATTTTACAGTAAGTCTAAGCAATTAAAAATAAAACGAAGTACACAAAAAAGCTCAGAAAAACTTACGTTACATCATCTCGAACAAATTCTGATCCGGCTGCTCTGGGAGTCAAGTCCAAAACTGGCCTTTCTAAGTAGTCCAATATCCTAAGGCTAAATCCTCCCTGCAAAAAAAATAAAAACGATCACAATAAAAATAGCGGGGAAATAAAAAGCAAAATGTTTGCGCCCAACGTGGGGCTCGAACCCACGACCCTGAGATTAAGAGTCTCATGCTCTACCGACTGAGCTAGCCGGGCTTGCTAAGCAAATGCGAAAAACACAACCACTTACCCGATGTGCGTACGCTAAATGCCAATGAACTGTGAATGTTGATCCCGCTAAAAACGATGTTTTCAATGTTCCTGAAAAGCAAAATAAAACATGAATTCTTTTAAAAATACAGTTAGGTAACAAAGAAATCTACGCATATCCATCCATCTTAACCAAAATAGAGCCATCTATATTCGAGTAGCGTAACTAACTAGAAGACGACGAGTTGTGTTGTGAATGATGTCACTCACAATAATTACATAATGTGGCACAAAGATGTCAGAACCGGTTTTGGTTGCAGTAGATAAAATCCCACCCAAATAGTTTTATTACGGCCGTTTTGTAACTATGATTGCGCTACGTGAGAATTGGGCGTATTTTTGGAATTCAATTCACGCTAATTTATTACTCATACAAACAATTCGTTACTTCATACAGTCAGAAGAAAAAAATCCCACGCGGGCATTGTTTATTGGAACTTGTAGTAGTAGGAGGCGTTCTTTTCCTATTGCATTGCGAGTCCAAAAACAATTAATTTCGACCGTGACAGGACTCGAACCTGCAATCTTCGGATCCGAAGTCCGACGCCTTATCCATTAGGCCACACGGTCATGTGACGTAATAAGCTTAGAGCAAAACGTTAGCTGGTTGTACCGGTTGTACTGAGCTGAGTTACAGGCTACAGCATTTAGAAGTAAAAAGTAACACGCCACTAATGAAAAACTTCGACTTCGAACCTATACAAAAAGCTAAAACGAATACCAAAAAAATAAAAGATCACGCAAAAAAACAACGAATAGAACAACCAAAAAGATTCGCAGCCGGTAGGATTCGAACCTACGCTCCCAGAGGGAATCTGATTTCGAGTCAGACGCCTTAACCACTCGGCCACGACTGCTTGAAAGTGGATGGCGAAATTAGCAATCATGTTTTGAACGGGTTGTCATGTCCATACGATTGCGAAGTTAACCCGTTTGCTGCCGTGACTCATACAAAATAAAAATAGTTACCCAGTGACATTATTGTGAATTTGTGATATCAAAACACTTTACCACCAAAAGTAATTTACTAACCACTAAGTCCAGGTACTTATATTTGTTTGTGGCCTCATCACTACACTACCTAGGTAGATAAGTAGGTACCTAGGCACTTAGCTATGGCCTCAACTAAAACCTAGGTCATTGGCCTACGACTATGAGTCACGACTTCAATGTTTTGATTGAAGTTGGAAAGCAGGTAGGGTCATTGTGCCCGTTCGCGACCATGCGTCAGTTCGCGACCATTTTCAGGTCTGATCTCAGTAATATTGCAATAATAAGAGTTATATTTCACTGCTTGTAAAAAAGTGTGGCTTAAACAAGACAAGGATAACTGTAGAATCTACGCCTATTCAAATCTGTTCATTAAACCTCACCAATGTACCGCAAATAAATCATCCATTTTGCCAGTCGCTCTGCCCTCGAAAACACACCGAAAACCTATCCAAAAAATAGCGACCACGTGTCACTTCAAAATTGAAATTTTCAGGTATTCGTCTAGTTTTTACAACTATAAAGGCTTTATGGTGTTGATACTTTAGTAAAGTATCTAATTTAACGATAATTTCGTGTTATTTTTAAGTAAATTTATGATTTATTAGATGGTCGCGAATGGGCACGCAATTTTTAGAATAATGCTGGATAGCGACCGGCAGGTCGCTATCTAACACGATGCTTGAAAAAAGTTATTTTTTTTCCAGGTTATCTTTTAACAAAGTTTTGATTCTTACAACATTAATCAATTCTTATAGACGTTTTTTATAGCGTAGTTAGTTTGCGACCGTCAAATTATGATTATTTGACCGATTTTGGAACAGTTATTTAGTTGAGTGGTCGCTAACTAGTACATGCTAAAAACAATGTTTAGTTAGCGACCGCCTCAAAAATGTATGAAAAATAGACGGTCGCAATCAGACTCTAAATTTCTTTTACGTTACTTAGCGACCACCACTTTTGCTCTTGCACTGTTTTGTTGGCCCTTTGATAGGTTTTTGTTACAAATGTCTTTAACTAGCCTATTATACCGCTACTCTTAGGCTCTTTGTCTTGGAACAAAGTCTGGAATCTCTATCTAGCAAATAAAACAGTGTGGGACGCCGCGCGCCCCGCTAACAGCATCTCATGGACCCTATTGGCTTTTAATATGGTTTCCGCGTTCTGAAGTAGAGGACCTGTTTCAACTTCGTATTCGTTTCTGTTGGATCGTGCACAATGGACATATGTAAAGGGCACAAGCCGTACCCACTTGCCTTCCTCGAGCTGTGCCAGAAGTACAGGCAGAGTTCCTTTGGGCTGTCCTGGTCTATACACGCCACCCCTAAATCGTCACTCTTCAATCAGAGCTATTTCGTAACGTCATAAATGCCTGGGGTGAGGTTCCAGTACGTGCGGGTCAGCTGCGTGGAGAAGATGCACGTCCTAGGCTCGGGGCCTGGGTGACTTCGTTGCACTTTGAGCTGAGCATTCAAATTCCTCATTGTCCAGAGAATTCAGGCCAGTTTTTGTTGTGCAGCAAAGTGTTGGCAGAGAGACTCCTTATAGCGTATAATTATAATTCGTTGGACTCTCTCCGGAGTTGGGTCTTGTAAAGCAGTTCGCCACAATAGGGCAGCAAGTTCTCGCTGCTTTTTTACTCACTTTGAGGCTTTGGAGACAACGAAGAAGCAGGAAGTTCTCACTTTTTACTGACCTCCACACAGTCCTTGCCTTAAGGGAGAAGGGTGCTGCCATGTAAAAGAAATGTTTTTGGGGTATTTTATTTCACTCTGGCTACCGCCGCGAACCCACCTGATTACAACGATCACATTTACATTGAACCAGAACTTCAATGCCTTACTTAAAGCCCAGCACCATCACTTGTGCGCCATACACCCATGCCTCCACGCTAGCGTAAAACTGGGCCTATAATTCTTCAGGGTAGCTTGCGTTGGCAGATTCTCGAGCTGTGTCATACATAATTGCTGGCAGTGGTTGAATCAGGCTGTGCTGCTCTCACATCCTTCAAATTTCATGTTGGGTTGAGATGTTGCATGACGTCATAGATACCCGTTTAAAAAAGGTAGGTGAAAAAGATCTGCGTTTGGTGCACCCACATCAGTTTACCTGGCGCACGTAGCCTGGGTAGTCATAGTTAGCTAGGCCTGCAGACTATGAAGGCAATACAGTGGCCAATATAAAAACCCAAGGGTTCTAGAAAAATGGAAGAAGGCTAGAGGCTTGATGAGCTTCTGCGTGCGACGTGACTGACGAGGATACCTCCAACAGAGCGAAGTGAATACTTCTTCTTTGTCGTATTCTTCATGACGTCCTTCGTGTCTTTGATGACTTGTTTCCATACATCTCATTGTTCGGCTTTCCTTAGGGCAGTTGTTACAGCTCTCTGTAACAACTGGTCTCTGACCAGTAAGTGTTTTCACCTGGTCACTCCAACGGCTAGGTGATCGGCCGCGGGGTCTTCTTCCTTCTACTTTGCCCACCACAATCAACTTGTCGAGGCTATCTGGTTGACGACGAGCAATGTGTCCGAAATACCCCAGGATTCTTTGGTAGCATATTGTTGAGAGTCTAGTCTTTATGCGAAGCTGATCCAGTATAGACTTATTCGTTCTCTTGGCATTCCACGGTATGCGAAGCATCCTTCTCCAACACCACATCTCAAATGCGTCTATTTTCTTCCTGTCTATGGCCCTGATCGTCCAGGACTCCGAAGCATACAGAAATATAGAGAAAACCAGTGTCGGGACAAGTCTCATCTTAGTGCTATTGGAGACCTTCCGATTTTGCCAGATGCGAGTGAACTTGCTCATGGCATTTTTGGCTATCTGCGTTCTTCTCTTGATTTCTCGCTCACTTCCCTCCTTGATCGGATATCATCGCTCCGAGATATACAAATTCACTGACAAATTCTACGTCCGAGAGTTCTCCAGTCCTTGAGAGTTGACCAGTTCTGTCGACAAGCATCACTTTCGTTTTCGACTGAATACAGGATACCAGAAAGGACTCACCATAAGATGAAGAAAATAATTGCCAAGGATAGAGAGCTACGTTCTTATGTACTTCTCCTGTGTGTTGTTGGCCGAAAAGAGTCTTTGTGCAATATTTATGGGTCGCTCTTGGTACATCGTGGGTCGTACTGTGTAAGTGAATCAGGAAGTTCCAAGACCAATACTTTGTAGCACCGTGAAGTAGCGACACCCGGAATTCCTACTAGCTTTTGCTAGGGACTCAAAGACCGTCGGTCTATGTGCTCTAGCGTCCGCGCATATCTAAAGGCCTGTCTCCTGAGCTCCCTTTGATGTTTGTCTACTAAAGCCCACCTCAACCGAGGGTGGAATTTCATGCCCAGTTGCTGCGTAAGACAGATCCTGCTGGTCGAGTTTGCGGATGGAGCTGAACACCCCTAACATTGCGCGCTGGCGTGATTGGTACAGGCAAAGGTAGTGTTTATGAGCACCAAGGTATGAGGCATGGACAGTTCTGGTGCGGTGTGACCTTGAGAGCTAGAACCGAGCTGGGTCCTTGGCGGTTGCATCAATGAAGTAGAAATAGTTGATCCTCCTCAATATCAGAAAATACGCATTAACCTAGCTAGGATCGATACAGTACAAATGCGCGCTGAAGACCAGCGAGGTCTTGATGCCTCTTCGGTTCACGCTGAGGCTTCGGAGACAACAAAACGCAATAAACAGCGTCGGCAAGGGTTGTGAGGCAGCAAAGTCAGCAGTAGTCATTGCTGTGACACCTGTTTGGCACTATGAAATATTTTTAATTTTTTAATCATGTCTAGATAGGTACTAGGTCACAACCTTAGGTGTAGATTTAAAAAGGTTTGTTCAATATGTATGAGAAATGTGCAAAAGTAATTTCTTTTTATTAAATAATGGTTAATATGCCCATAATAACGATAGTAAAACGGGCGGTCGCTATCTGACGCACATGTGGTCGCTATCTGAAAAAAGCGGTCGCTATCTGACTCTTTGGGTACTTTTCGGTTCAAAATTATTTTTAAAATAAACTGTTACAGTATTTCGCTAATACTTCTCGAAAAGAATATCTTGATTATATCTGCTATGCTCACAAAAAAAATCAACCTTCAAATATGAAACCTTCATATTAATATCACGGTGCAAAGTTGGGAAGTCGACTAATCGGTCGCCAACGGGCGCAATGACCCTAGGTAATAGGTATGTATATGTATGTTACGTACGAGCTACATTAATTTTGTGAGTCGTACGAAGCTATGGCTGGCACTTAGGTACCTATATGTGTACCCAGTTTAGTTTGGGAACCTGTTAAACCTGTTTAGTACATGTAAATTTTACCTTTTGGCATTCCACATGGCGGTTTCGTTCTAGAATTATCCAGAAAGTCCAAATCATACCTCCTGGCAGGAGGATAAGTTAATGCTACATGTCCTAACACATTCACTACTAACGCACTCAGCACTGAACCCACTAAAGTCACTTTGTACAACGCCATCTCGCGGTTGAGTTCGGAACTTCTTGCACTATAAACCCGACTTCATGACAGAACCTTTTCGCACTAAGCACTTTTTACGTCCTTGTCATTATTTTTGTTTTGTTTTTCACTTCACTTTTATGTTTGTTTGTAGTTTTGAATGTTGTTCTGCTATCTCATTTTGGCGGGTTTTACTGTCCGACCTGAAACAAAAGAAAAGGTAATTTAGCGACTAATTTACAATTACAAGTAGCAAATACAGAAAACTTTAAAACACATTGCACTGTAGTAGTTAGGTAGTTCAGAAAGGTAATTGAAAAAAAAAAAACACTCGATATCAAATTAAAACTAAAACGTAACATAACAGCTAAAGCAATCGCGATTAGTGATGGGCCGAACATAGGTTTTACCGAAGCCGAATGTTCGGTAAAAAGTTTACCGAACCGAATATTCGGCCGAATAATACGGCAGGAATCGATGTCCATATAAAATAATTAGGAGCATCACTTATTTACGAATTACGCGCTGATTCGCACCAAACCACTCCGCCCTTTACCCCTCTAACACATTGGAAACTTTGACAACAAATTAAAATAAAACTGCATCACTGCTTGTCTTGACATACCAGTACAATGGCTGAATTAGGATTTTGGCCTAAATCCTAGGTTTTTGGCCAAAAGTCGGCATATGGCAAAATTGTAGCATTGTAGCAGTTTTTTGCCAAAAATGGCGAGCGTTGGATTTCCTGAGTATCTGACGCTACTCCCTGCCCTCCAAGGCGGACGACGCTACCTGCCGTCCTCCAGAGCGTCCAGTGGTACATCCTGCTTTTATGGTGTCTGACGCTCCCACCTACTCTTCAGGGCATCCGAGGCAATCCTGCTGTTCAGGCTGTCCGACGCTACCCCACCCTTCAGGGTGTCCAACTCTACCCTTAACAAACCAGAGAGAGGTGCATAACGTACCTTTCCACTCCTCGTTCCCCCGCAATACAAAAAAAAACATAATACTAAACAAATCTAGGATTAACAACAATAACCTGGATCAACTTAGAACGATGGTTGAAGGAAGTCTACGATTTTGCCATATGCCGGCTTTTGGCCAAAAACCTAGGATTTTGAATTCTGCCCTCGTACTGGCCCATTACTATTATATACATAAAAAGGAGGGCAAGCGAAAGCATGGCGGTCAACTCCTCCGATTTAAAGATGTGCAGAAGAGACACATGAAAAGATGCAACATCGAACCCTCTCAATTTGAGGTTTTGGCAACACAACGGCCAGAATGGCGCGGTCTTGTAAAGAGGCGAATCTGCGACTTTGAGGAGCAGCGTAAAGCAGACCTTGACGCTAAACGCGATGAACTGAAGGCCCATCCTCCCGCCGCCATTAACTACAATTATATCAATGGCAAACTCACGTGCCCACACTGTGCACGGGAGTTTACTGCCAAAATAGGCTACAATAGCTACATGCGAGCGCATCAGCGCCGACTTGATCAGGAGTAGAAGTGGTCCACATGGTCGAAACCGGCCGGAAAGATCATCATCATCATACATAAAAAGAAAAATTGATCGGCCAAATATTCGGAAAAATTCACCGAATATTCGGCCGAAACCGAATATTCGGTAAACGTGCCGAACATGCCGAATACCGAACATAAACCGAATATTCGGCCCATCTCTAATCGCGATTATTTTCACACATAATTTATCGCTTATTTACCTAAAAACTATCGCGTTAAGAGTCGTTAAAGTAACTATTATGTGTAAAACGTAACATTTTGCATGTTTTTAGAGCAATGAAAATTGCCTTTCAGTATAAATAAACATCCTCTTAGACACAAGCTCTTGTTCAATTTACGTATAACAATATTAGCTATTACTAAGCTTTCTAAACATTCCTATGTTACTGTTGCAACAACTGTTCGTACACATTCCGTAATTATAGAATTATATCTAGCTACGAGATTGGTCCAATTTTCTTTCCTATGCTATCATGGCTTGTTTGAAACACAGACTCTACAACAACAAAATACTTCACCAACATAAAAAGATAAAGATAAAAGATAAAGTTTATTCGTAGTAAATATGGTTTACAAAGATCCATAAGGGCTGATGTCTTAAATACAAAAAGTAATCCGGTAATTAGATTTATTCAGACTAATCAAATCAATCATAAACATTACAAAATCTATAAAAATATCAACAGAATCAGATGTTAAAATTAGTTTAACAAGTGGCTTTATTAGTTTTTTGTAGTAATTTAATGGTAATGGTAATGAATTAATGATAATTATGGTTGAAGAGTAAAACTAAAACTGTGCTGGTAATAACATAAACATTCACTCGCATTTAATAATAATCACATTATAACCTGCACAGATAAAGAATGGATCCCGAATTGGCAACATTATTGTTTGCCTCTCTATCATACTAAAAGTTAGATTATGAATAAGATGTCAACAATAATGTTGCCTATTAAAGATCCATTCTTCATCAGCGCCAGGTATCTGTACCTCTTCGTCGTTATCAACTTTGAATTATTGTCTATCTTTCATCATCTTCCTGCCCCTATCCCAATTACTTGGGGTCGGCGCAACATGTTTTCTATGAATTGTTGTCTATCTTTGTCACATATAAAAGATTTTGCGAAAGAATTATGTAGGTATCAAACAAAACTGTTGTCTGCTGTTTTCTCGTCTTTGTCGTCGTCTCTATCTTTGCAAATCGCAATCTAGCGAAATTACTCTCCCGCCTCATGTAATGTTTGTATACAGTTGTTATATATAGTAATCTTAAGACATTGTGGAATGCTGAAAATTTTCACTGTCTGACACCAGTATCACAAAACAGAGAGTTTACAGGAGGTTCACTCGACCCTATTTAGAATTTATGCGATTGTTGTTACATAGCCAGGGAATCGCAATCTAGAGAAATTACTCTCCCGTCTCATGTAATGTTTGGTAATGTTTGTATAGAGTTGATATAGTAATCATAAGATATTGTGGAATGTTGAAAATTTTCCCTGGCTATCATCGATTTACCTAATCATCAATTGCGAAGGGTGACATTTTATTTAACGAAGGGAGGCAAGCAAAAAAATATTGCATGAAAGTACCTAGATTGATGTGAGAGTATGGATTTGTAAATTTCTGAAAGGGATGCCAATGGGAATCGGCATTTATGGAATCTTTGCCACTGCTAATTTATTGTCTTTTCGGTTGGCCACAATACCAAGTGAACTGACGATCTTATAAGGGCATCAGTTGGACGGACTTGGACGCAGTCTGGCCAAAATCACATATGTATGATGAATTCTTTATGATGATTTTGTGTGTGTCATTCATTGTGAATTGTAATGTTACACTACCTGACGCCGTGTTAATTATACTCTATATTTGGTTAGACACATTCATCTTTGTAACAATGTGTTTGAAGAGTTGTTGAGACATTTATATTCACACAGTATTTTATTCTATTGTTATAATTACAAAGTATCACAGTTATTTAAGCACAATAACAGTGGATTGATAAGTTAGTAGATACAAACTAGTATTATTGCATCATAGTTAAAACAATGTTTTAATTTCATTAAAACACAAACTTGAATTCTACGTGTGGAAAATGTTCTCATTCGTAGCTTTTTATCTATAAATCGTAATATTTTTATTACTTTGTAGGATTTTTGATATACCTAGTGATGTGCGTAATTTTTTCTGCACTTTTGTCAATATAATTTTTGTAATTGACCTATATTTTAAACCTAAAAATTTCTTTTAGGTAATTTGTCTTATAATAACTAAGCGATCTTGACCCATTCTTAAGTATAACATGGCTTTCTTATCTTCAACAAAATGAATGATCTTGTCCAAGTTCTCAAGGATAACAGTGAATTGTAGAGCTAGTATCTTGTAACGGATCTGTATCTGTTACTGGAACAATTTATCAATGTAGGTGTTCGGAACAAGTTGGTGACAGAACAGGTGGCCATTTTAGGACGATTTATTAGAATGTCAAAGTTTATGGTGTCTAGGTTGTATCATCCGATCGATTTACTAATTGGGAGTGTCATAGATTGTGAGTTGAAACCCCGGTTAAGAGATATTACATTTATTAATTATTTTAATCTTATCTCAGAATTTGAGATGATGCTTCTATACCAATGCAAATAATATTTCGGATATTAATATGAATTATTACATATTTTTAGCATATTTGGTATTTTAACGATTTTCAAATCAAACTTATCAATTTAATATCAAACGGTGTCTTTGGACCCTTTCGTCGAACAATCAGTAGGTATTACCACGCTGGGCGTTCTTGCAAATCAAAAGTGTCAACGAATTGTCAATTACACAAAAGTATAGCCAGTTCCACCGAGAGGACTAAACTGGACTCTGACCCACTTCATCAGATGTACCAATATAAAACTGTGCCTCAAAGGCTCAAGAGTCGCAAAGGTTTCATGAAGTGTGTCAATCCTTTACCATCAGGACTCAGGAGAGTCCCCCCAGCATGCCAGACGCCGGTTATGGAAACAAAAAAGCGAACTGCCAACCCCCTTTGTGCCGGTTTCGGAAAACCTCCCACCAGGACACATTCTGCCGAGGTCGACATGGAAGTCTTTAAATAGGCTCCGAGCTCAGGTCGGCCGGAGCAAAGATAACCGTTCCAGGTGGGGGTTCACGCAGGATTCCGACCTTCGGTGTAAATGCGGGGTTGACCCACAAACCACGGCTCATCTTATATCATGCTCTGCATGTCCAACCACCTGCACGCAGGAGCAGCTAATACAAGCCACTGCCGAAGCTGTGAGGGTTGCAAAATACTGGTCGAATGAAATTTGAGGCGTTGATTTTGCTATCGACACGAAGAAGAAGAAGAATTACACAAAAATGTTATAAACTCTCTACCAAGCCATTCAACAAGTGGGCTGGCCAAATTACACATTTAAGGGATCAACTTATACTAGTTTTTACACGACTGTCCACAAATAAGGAGTGTAATGTTTTTAGGGTTAACGTATGTATGTATGTGCGTTACTTTAAACCACTGTAAATCTTTAACCACGGAACAGTTTCGATTGGGAATTGTGTCAGAAGAATCCTTACAGTATCCCAGTTGTCATAGGCTATGTTTTGTATCAGAAAATTGTTTTTCCACAAAAGCAGGCGTGTTTTTGAATTTTTAAATTATAAATTTATTCGTACAGTTACTAAGAAAGAATACTCAGAATGAGTTGGTTTCTTAACAAGATAAATTGATGTGTTGCTGATAGTCCATAAGAACTATTACTAGATAGTCCTACGGTATTAGCAAACAATGCGCTCGCAAACCACGTACGAGTCAAGTACCCTGGCCACACAGGTGGAGGACTTTCACTCGAATACCAGAATATACTGCTGTAATAATGAGCCGATGACCGACGGACCATCTAGACCATCTGAGACCAGAGAAAAAATCGCAATACACTCTCAAATCCCTAAGCCGCTTCTTTCGACACCCACAGGAAAGATATGGGGTTATGCTATTCTAAGCCGGCACCACATTGTGGATAGTCTTAAGATATTAGCAAACAATGCACTTGCAAACCACGTACGAGTCAAGTACCCGGGCCACACAGGAGGACTTTCACTTGACTGCCAGAATACCGCTGTGATAATGAGCCGATGACCGACGGACCATCTAGACTAGATGAAAAATCGCAATACTCTCTCAAATCCCTAAGTCGCTTCTTACGACAGCCGTGTGATAGATATAGGGTGATGGTATTCTAAGCCGGCTACACGGCGGGTAGTCCAACGATATTAGCAAACAATGCACTCGCAAACTACGTACGAGTCAAGTCATAGAGTCAAGTAGCCTGGCCACACAGGTGGAGGACTTTCACTTGACTGCCAGAATACTGCTGTGATAATGAGCCGATGACCGACAGAACATACTGCGAAATTGCTTCATAAATTCGCTGTTTTATCTTACTTGTGAATCTGAAATTTCCAGTACATGGGATCTTAAGTTCATAAAAAACTTTTTTGACTTTCTTTTTATTACAACCTGTATTTTTTCGTGAAAAAGACATTGATTGTTGAGAAGAGTGTTGGATCAAAAACATCAGCTACCTATGTAGGTATGTATCTTATACACCTTATATTTTCCATGCCTGCGCCCTTCGATCAACGCATCTCAAGCCTGCGCCATAGGCTCTTGTATAACCTGATTCATAGAAGAAAGGGACTCGAAATAGCAACATTATTGTTGACATCCTGCTCAAATGTCATGTAATATGATAAAGACGCAAATCATATTGTTGCCATTTCGGGTCCCTTTCTTCTATGAATCAGGTGTTTGCACTATCCCGCTTACCAGATCGCACTATCTTTTTCACCCTAAGGTTGCCTGGAAGAGAATGCTACTCTAGCATTAAGGCCGCCTGTTGTACGTTCTACATGTCCTTTTGTTCATTTTTCTATGTTATGTCTTATGTGTACAAAGAATATTATTATTATATTATTATTACATATAAGTGTAAAATCAACTGCAAATATTTTAGGAATGAGCCATGAAACTGAACAACTTTCCCCAAGGAACATAGGTAGAAATATGAAAAAAAATTTGGACCTCCCATACAAATTGATTGGCCGGCTGGTACATTTGGTATGGGAGGTCCAAATTTCTTTTTTCATATTTCGACCTATGTTCTTTGGGGAAAGTTGTTCAGTTTCATGGGCTGATTCACCCCTTAAAATATTTGCAGTTGATTTTTTTACATCCTATATATCTTAAATAAATCTGCCATGCTAATATCATTTCGTATCGCATGTAGGCGAGCCATGAAATGTTTTTTTATTTATCTACATTATTAATAAAATTTTACCATAAACAGACCTTGCTACGGACAATACAAAAGTAACATTGCTTATATCAATATTTCTCTAACCGTTGCACGCAATAATAAATAAATGATTGATATCACTTCACAACCGTTGCGTGAGGCGAGACACATACGTAACGTCCGTTTAACTTTATGCGTTATTTTTGCGCTGCGTAACGCATGCGTTAGGATAATACGGATTTCGAACTTCTTCTTCTTCTTTTAATTATGGCTTTTGCCAATAAGCAATTCAGCCAGTGTCAGTGAAATTAGATCATCACGTCATATAGAAACAAAAAAGAAAAGGTAGGTACCAAAAGAATACACGAACTTAAAGGACATACAAATAAGGTTCATATCAAACGGTTCGACAGACGCATCCGTCGACGCAGCGTTGTGCGATATTTTGGCGCTAGCGGATGCTTCTGCCAAACCGTTTGACATAAACCGTATTTTTATAAAATATGGGATGAAATTTTACTAGTGACCAATAGCGAAAACACAGAATCGGCTGGTGATAAGGAACAACTTTCCCCAAGGAACATAAGACGAAATACGAAAAATAAAATTGGACCTCCCATAGTAACTGAAATCAGCTAATCGGCAAGTTTGTATGGGAGGCCCAAATTTTTTTTTCGGATTTCAACCTATGTTCCTTGGGGAAAGTTGTTCCTTATCACCAGCCGATTCTGAGTTTTCGCTATCGGTCACTAGTAAAATTTCACCCCATATTAAGCGGAATATCGAATTTTTATAACGCATGCGATAGCGCTGCGCAAAAATAAAATAACGCACAAACGTTACGAGTGTTTCTCGCCGTATGAAAACATTGCCAATCGTATTGAATTTCTTTTCAATTCGGTCTTGGTCATTAGCTTTACATTAGTGTTACATTATGATCAACAGGTGGTCATTTGGATGTGAGACAATCTCCGAAATGATCTACTTACAAATTATAGGTTGTTGCAAACATGGTGTAGGTACATATTTATGTAGGGTATCAATTCTATGTATTCTTGTTGATAGATGGCTCTGAGGCAGCAAAATTGCCAACGAGAATCAAAATACCATATTGAGATTTTTTATTCGAAATTAATAGAGATTGATAAATCTAGGATTCTTTCTATAGAACTGCATCTACTACGTGAATTTATAGGATTCTTTATTCGGGGGTTTGATAAATCCAGCAGAGTCAGATTCAAGAACAGAATGTTCAGATGGTATCATTCACCAGGAACCTTACTGCACTACTTACTATATGTACACATTTGCTATTTCTCCTAACAAAATACCAAGCTTGTTATTGTGAACCCCAGCACTTATTCTGTCAGTTCAACTCCAGCTCAGAAAATTACCTGTCAATATTGTAACAGCCGCCAGTAACAGTAGTATGTACTCTCGTTTACTATAATGAACATGAATGGCCGTTTGTCTGTCCGTCAGTCACACTTACTTTGGTCACTCGCTTTCTCCCACTATAGTTCGAGAGCCCAGGGGGTAAGTGGCTATCACATAAGGTACCACGATAGGCTAGGTTTGGATCGTTAACCAAGACTTAAACAAGTCGTATGACCCAGGTCTGCCAGAGCCAATCCTGCCGAAACATAAAATAATCGATATTTTTCAGAGTAATTTTTCGTAAAAATATGTCATAAGGTACCACAATGAAAGTGCTGGCATCAGTTAACCATTGAAAAATTATGTAAAAAAAGCTTGGTCTGCCACTGCGCACCCTGCCGGAAGTGCTTGCCAGACCTCTCCAAAGATGCCCTTCCGACACCCCTAAACTATCTCATCTCATCTCATAATAGCCAAGATCACTCTGACAATAGATCACAAGGTCTGCCAGGCCTAAACTTGCCGCATCCTAGTGTTTCAGACATTTGAAGTTGTAGGTCCAGTGTATGAAAAATGACCTATATCTTTTCCCGCGTTTGATTTTGATGGTGCCTTAATACGAAATGCTCTCCATAATAAGGAGCTTGAGTCATATATGACAGTTGGGTGGAGGGTTTCAGTATTGAACGCAATCCTGTCAAAAGTTTGAAATGGAGGTTTGGTCTATGAAAACTGGCCTATATGTTATTCCCCAGGTTTGATTTTGATGGCACCTTAATATGAAATGCTCCATAACTAGGAGCTTTGAGTCATATAGGTCAGTGAGAGGAGGGTCTCTGTATTGTAAAAGTGTGAAATTGTAAAAGTGTAGAAAACTGGCCATATCTTTTCCCCACTGGTTTGATTCTGATGGTGCCTTGGTATGAAATGCTCGTTATGATTAGGAGATTTGATTTGTATAGGTCAATTGGAGAAGGTCTCTGTTCTGTGCACAATCCTCCTAAATATGAAAATATTCGATAACTTCTGCAGATTTTATCAGTTAAAATTGTCATATCATAAGGAACTCGAATAAAAGTGCTTGCATCAGCTTACCATTGACAAATTATGTTAAAAACTTGGTCTGCCACTGCGCACTCTGCCGGAAGTCCTTAGATGAGATAGGTTAGTGTCGGAAGGGTATATTTGGAGGGTCTCCCAAGGACTTCTGGCAGAGTGCAATGGCAGACCAAGTTTTCTGAACTCAATTTATCAATGGTAAGCTGATGCTGGCACTGTCATTCGGGTAGCTTATGAAATGACAATGTTAACGGAAAAATCTCAATCCTGCTAAACATGAAAATATTGATATGTTCTGTAGATTTTTGCCGTTAATATTGTCATATCATAAGGTACCTGAATGACAGTGCCAGCATCAGCTTACCATTGATAAATTGAGTTCAGAAACTTGGTCTGCCATTGCGCACTCTGCCAGAAGTCCTTGGAGACCCTCCAAATATACCCTTCCGACACCCCTAACCTATCTCATCTAAGGACTTCCGGCTGAGTGCGCAGTGGCAGACCAAGTTTTTTTAACATAATTTGTCAATGGTAAGCTGATGCAAGCACTTTTATTCGAGTTCCTTATGATATGACAATTTTAACTGATAAAATCTGCAGAAGTTATCGAATATTTTCATATTTAGGAGGATTGTGCACAGAACAGAGACCTTCTATCCAATTGACCTATACAAATCAAATCTCCTAATCATAACGAGCATTTCATACCAAGGCACCATCAAAATCAAACCAGTGGGGAAAAGATATAGGCCAGTTTTCATACACTTTACCTACAATTTCACACTTTTGACAGGATTGTGTACAATACAGAGACCCTCCTCCTCACTGACCTATATGACTCAAAGCTCCTAGTTATGGAGAGCATTTCATATTAAGGTGCCATCAAAATCAAACCTGGGGAATAAGATATAGGCCAGTTTTCATAGACCAAACCTCCATTTCAAACTTTTTGACAGGATTGCGTTCAATACTGAAACCTCCACCCAACTGTCATATATGACTCGAAGCTCCTTATTATGAGAGCATTTCGTATTAAGGCACCATCAAAATCAAACGCGGGGAAAAAGATATAGGTCATTTTTCATACACTGGACCTACAACTTCAAATGTCTGAAACACTAGGATGCGGCAAGTTTAGGCCTGGCAGACCTTGTGATCTATTGTCAGAGTGATCTTGGCTATTATGAGATGAGATGAGATAGTTTAGGGGTCGGAAGGGCATCTTGGAGAGGTCTGCAAGCACTTCCGGCAGGGTGCGCAGTGGCAGACCAAGCTTTGTTACATAATTTTTCAATGGTTAACTGATGCCAGCACTTTCATTGTGGTACCTTATGACATATTTTTTACGAAAAAATTACTCTGAAAAATATCGATTATTTTTATGTTTCGGCAGGATTGGCTCTGGCAGACCTGGGTCATACGACTTGTTTAAGTCTTGGTTAACGATCCAAACCTAGCCTATCGTGGTACCTTATGAGATAGCCACTTACCCCCTGGGCTCTCGAACCACTAGAACAATAGGCTTATGTATCTTTCTTATGGTTTTTTTAACCGTCTCATTAACCGACTTAAAAATAGGAAGTAATTTTTTCCACCTGTATGACATTTTTGTCAGAATTCAAAAATATGTCTACGTTGCTCCCTATAGGCACAATAGGTACCTACTAAATGCTTCTGAGAAGGTGTTTGGTGTATTTTTCTGAGAGCATTACACATTTCCCCAAAACTTCAGCTGATTTGACCGAACGGCTTTTCTCGAACATTTTATGCGGGATCCTTTGAGAGGTTATAAATTATTGGCCAATAAAAATTTCGGAGAACTTAAAAACAGCAAAAGCAAATTTTCTATACCTAGACTAAATTCTTCCATATTATGTAGTTACACAAAAATTGTAAGACACAAAGTTCCTCTCCTAAGTTTCCTACGTTTCTCTCTCTCTCCCCCTCTTCGTGTGGGACACCGAGTCGTTCAACGACCCGGTGAACCCTGGCATCAGGGTTTTTCAACCGCCTACTGCAAGTAGCACGTTTTTCTCTACCCAAAGGTTATCGAAGAGATCTTTTTAAGTCTATATAGTATTTTTTGTCTTATAAGCGGTAAGGCCTTTACGCTTTTTAAGATTTTCCGCGTTATATTTTTTCTTACTATTATAGACCGTAATATAAAATCGTCCACGGGCACTGTCTGTTTATCACCGCGGAATGTGAGTGAAAGTGGCACCTGTCACCGTCGCCGCGTGCCGTGACGTCATAGGCGAGCGTATTGTTTGATAATGATTCTTCTGCGCTCGCCAATCCACATGCCTAGCGCGGAGAATTTCGTAATTAGGGAGGTTAGTGTAACTGTACTTATCTTATCTTATCTTAATTAGCCCGTATCGTCCCACTGTTGGGCAAAGGCCTCCCTCTTCTCTTTCCACCCTGTTCTGTTTTGGGCCTCCAATTGCCACTCTTTGCTAAAGGCGTCTAGCTCGTCGCGCCACCTGCGACGGGGTCTTCCACGGCGTCTTCTCGATGTGGGTGGTTGCCACAGAGTTGTTGTTTTTGCCCACAGTTCTTCTGGCATACGGCAAACGTGACCAGCCCAATCGAATTTTAGCTTGGCTGCAGTACGGGCAGCGTCAGTAATTTTTGTCCTGGAACGCAGCGTAGTATTCCTGACCCGATCGGCCAGATTCAGGCCCAACATACTGCGCTCCATGGCACGCTGACAAATCTTGAGGCTGGACCTTTGAGCTTCCGTCAGAGACCAAGTCTGAGCACCGTAGGTGAGGATTGGGAGAATGCATACGTCCATGAGTTTTCGTTTGAGCGAAATTGGTAGGTCGCTCTTCATGTGACTTTTCATGGACCAATAGCTCCTCCAGGCGTTTTCGGTGCGTCTAGCAACTTCTTTATCTTGGCGTGCCTGGAAAGAGACTATTTGGCCCAGATACAGATACTCATCGACATATTCCATTCTCCCAGTATCCACTATCACCCTGTATTTTGTGCTGTTTGTCATAAGCTTGGTCTTTGACATATTCATCATCAGTCCCGCCCCAAGACTAGCAGTGCTCAGATCTTGCAGCATAAGTTGTAGTTCTGACGCTGTTGTTGAAAATAAGATGATGTCGTCGGCGAAACGAAGATTTGTTAACTTCCTTCCGCCAACGTCAACACCCCGCCCTTCCCAGGTATTTGCAAGCCTTTGAAAGACTTCCTCCAGCGCGCTAGTAAATAATTTTGGGGACAGAGGGTCGCCTTGTTTAACGCCTTTTCTGATATGAAACGATGGACCTGTGCTTTCTAGTTTAATGGCAGCGGTGCTATTGGTATATATAAGCTTGAGTATATCTATATAGGTTTTATCTATTTCCTGTCTATTGCAGTATGTAGTAAACTATCAAAAGCCTTTGAATAGTCTACAAAGGCAAGGTAGAGTGGTAAATTGAATTCTTGATGTTTTTCAATGAGCTGGTTAAGTGTGTGCAGATGGTCGGTTGTAGAAAGCCCAGGTCGGAAGCCTGCTTGCTCGGGGGGTTGATGTAGGTCTAGTTTTCCGGATATGCGACGTTCAATGATTTTAATAAATGTTTTGTAAAGATGGGATACAAGGCTAATCGGACGATAATTGCTAATGTCGGTTTTATCTCCTTTTTTATGTAAGAGCACTATATTTGAATGACAAAATTTACTTGGGAGTTTTCCGGATTTTAAAATATTGTTGAACATTTCAGTTAAATAAGGCAAAAGGGTAGGTTCTCCGACTTTCAATGCTTCAGTGGTGATGCCATCTTCACCTGGACTTTTGTTGAACTTCATTCTGCGCAAGGCCTGATGTACTTCAAATTCTGTTATAAGTGGGATGGCATCATCAAATACGTAGTTATGAAATTGAATAGGAGGGTTGTGTTAACAGCTGTACTAAAATAAAATATTAGCATCAAAGCAAAGCGTTTATTTTTAAAGATTTTGTTTATTGGTTTATTTACTTTCTTAAAATTACGGATTTTAGTACCTAATCATTGGTAACATCAAAACATAAACTACCATACCTACCTACATGGCATAGGTTAATCCTATTTATAACGCCACCTTTTAGGGCAATTAAGTACAAAAATTGTATTGGTTTACGTCGCCCATCAAACGTTTGAGTGAAAACTGAAAACATACCGGCTACCGGCATTAAATGTGTTATTTCCACATTGAACTATAAGAACAACAATTTCGCACCACACTACAACATCCGATATGGTCTAGTGGCTAGGATACCTGGCTCTCACCCAGGAGGCTCGGGTTCGATTCCCGGTATCGGAATATCTTTTTTGCATTTTTCTGAGGTATAATATTTTTTTAGGCGTTTTTAGGCATTAATAATATATTAGCATCTAACATACCTACATACGTATTATATGTACTAGTTTATCCACGCTATTTGCTGATACTTTTCCCCGTTGGCCTAATATTTTACCACTGGTTTAGTCTGCAAGCCGAGTCTGAATACTGAAGACTTCGAGCAACTCGATCTTCCGTCCCGTTCCGGCCCGGAAGACTGAAGAGATAAAAAAATAGTAGGTACCTAGATTAGACCTAGATGATTTTGCAGAACAGTGCGCAATCAAAAATTACACAATAAGCTCAGATCAGGCTATAAGATAGAAGGCAAAGATACCTACACTTCAAACGAAACAAGGTGTTTCCGTAACGCCATCTATGATCAAGTAGCGGTACTAAATAATTGTGCGGTTGTTATCACGCCATCGGGCTGCTATCTTCAACCATGATCGCCACTTCGCTTGGGAATGCGCTCAATTACATTGCAGGTTTGCTTGAAATTGTTTGGAATAGAAGAAGGCTTAGATTATGGCCACGGGTCTGCCGCCAAAGTCAGAAGAATTTGTTTGGTAATATATAAATATTATCGTCTGAAAGGAACACGGTCTAGTACCGTCATCACCAAAAAAAATTTTTAGTTAATTTTTAACCCAAATCAATAGTCAATATTTTTAACTTTGAATTGGTATTCAAAATAATATTTCAGTTTCGTAGCTAAGGAAAGGAGGTCCTGAATCTATATTCTTTCTTGGATGATAAATTTTCGCAGTAAAAATCCCGTTAAAAACCATACTTTAAGAGTTTGAAACTAGTTTGAAATGTAATGTTTGTTCCCACCACACTTGCATCACACTTCATAAGCGACGTAACTACAAATCGGAACAGCGGGCGAGCGTATCGAATACGCGGCAATCAACTAATCAGCCACTGGGTAACTGGGTTTCTGTCACCTAGCCAATACTTACTTTGTGTTTCTGTGCTCCTGGTACAGATACGTGGGATTTATGACTGAATTTGATGCCGGCTTAGAATAGCATCACCCCATCGAATGCACGGCAATCAGCATCAGGTTTCTGTGTTTCTGGTAACAGCGAAGTAAAATCGTGGTATTGTGATGCCGGATTACAAAAGCATCACCCCATTTAATTGCGCTGTGACGTCGCTTAAAAATAGAATCACACCATTTCATTGTCGCGTGTTGCCGGCTTCAACTAGCATTAACTCCCGCGTAGAGGATAGAGGATATGGGGTGATGTTGGGTTAGGTTAGATTAGCATTACCCCATTTCTTTCTCACGTGCTATAAGAGTTGATCGTGCCCATATCGAATGCAATTAGCAACACGGCAATATCAACTACTTAATCAGCCACTGGGTAATTTCTGTGCTTCTGGTACAGAAACGTGGGATTTATGACTGAATCTGATGCCAGCTCACCATAGCATCACCCCATTTCTTTCTCACGTGCAGTGCTATAAGAGTCGATCGTGCCCATATCGAATACACTGCAATCAGCAACACGGCAATATCAACTAATCAGCCACTGGGTAACTGGGTTTCTGTGCTCCTGGTACAGAAACGTGGGATTTATGACTGAATTTGATGCCGGCTTAGAATAGCATCACCCCATTTAATTGTGCTATGACGTCGCCTAAAAATAGAATCACACAATTTCATGGCCACGTGTTGCCAGCTTAGAAAAAACCGTGTGGTGCCGGCTTAGAATAGCATCACCCTATCCTATTGCTGTGACGTTGGCATAAAATACTTGCATCACAATTCATAACCAACGTAACTACAAATCGGAACAGCGGCGAGCGTATCGAATACGCGGCAATCAACTAATCAGCCACTGGGTAACTGGGTTTCTGTGCTCCTGGTACAGAAACGTGGGATTTATGACTGAATTTGATGCCGGCTAGGATAGCATCACCCCACTGCCACGTCGCCTTAATATTAAATCACACTATTTCATGGCCACGTGTTGCCAGCTTAGAAAAAACCGTGTGGTGCCGGCTTAGAATAGCATCACCCCATCCTATTGCGCTGTGACGTTGGCATAAAATACTTGCATCACAATCCATAACCGACGTAACTACAAATCGGACCTGCGAGCGAGCGTATCGAATACGCGGCAATCAACTAATCAGCCACTGGGTAACTGGGTTTCTGTGCTCATGGTACAGAAACGTTTGATTTACGATTGAATTTGTGGCTTAGAATAGCATCACCCCATTCTATTGCGCTGTGACGTCGCCTAAAAAAAACAGAATCACACCATTTCATTGTCGCGTGTTGCCGGCTTCAACTAGCATTAACATCAGCGGGAAAGAAATGGGGTGATGTTGGCTAAGATTACCTTTAACATCATCCCATTTCTTTCTCACGTGCTATAAGAGTCGATCGTGCCCATATTTATTGAATGCATTGCAATCAGCCAAACGGCAATATCAACAAATCAGCCACTACACTGGGTAACTGGGTTTCTGTGCTCCTGGTACAGAAACGTGGGATTTATGACTGAATTTGATACCAGCTGACTCCATTTGGAGTAGATTGATGCTATGGACCACTCTAAAGTGAGTCACACTATTTCACTGCCGCGTGATTCGGCTTCAACTAGCATTAACATCCACGGGAAGGAAATGGGGTGAAGTTAATCTGTAGGTATCACCAGCAGGTAGACACGCATTTTTGTAAATTCTTCACTGTGTTCTCTCTCTATCGCGAGATTCATCTTCTAGGTTGTATCTTCTTCTATTTTAGTGATTTTACTGTAACACTTTCCTAACCTTGCCACAACAATTTCTGATCTCTGATTTCACACAACCAATTCTCAACTTATAAACATACCTACCAAGTGTCCTAACATGTCCATTCGCAATCATAGTGACACGACCAGCCTAAGCGGGAGGCCAAGTTACGCTGGTCGCAATACTTAGATACTTACTACGCGACCAGCATAACTGTGCCTCCCGCCTAGACTAGTCATGATACTATGGTTTTGAATGGACTTTACATACCGGTTTTGTGTTTCATGTCATCATCAAATCCATCAAATCAATGTTTCTTTAATTCGAGACGATGTTATGGTATAATCGATTTGCACGGAACGGAATGTTTTTGTGAATCAAATGGGTTTGGAAAATTGTGTGTAAACTTTAAACAAATAAAGTATTTTTTCAGATGTTTCTTAAACTTTTGTCAGACGTGGAGACGCGGTGTAGGTAAATAGCCGTTTCCTAAAGCCGTTTACGCTCTGCCTACCCCATAGGCGTGATTTATTGTATGTATGAACTAATACAGTAACATGAAGTAAAACTTTGATATGCATGCCAAATATTACATGAGTACAAAACATTAAGGTTAGCCAATAGTAATTCTAGGTTTTACGGTGCAATTTAGTGTTCACGCTAATTTCACAGTGAATTTTCTTGTATCTAATTGATATTGTTACACTATGGCTTCTTAATAGCAGATGAAATGGGTAATTTTGTATGGTTCTCAATTTCTCATTCTTTATTTTGTTTTACATACCTTGCGGGGTAAGCAGTGCGCAAACGGATGCAAAAAGACTTGTTCTTCTGAATGACTCTTGTCACTTTTGTCCGTTTTGACAAGTCTTCTGACTGTGTATATCATAGTGACAGGCTATACGCCTGTCGCCTAAAATTGCAATACATATCAACTCTAAAACATGTGACGAAAAAAGTAATGAATATTAATGTGTTTGGACGCAGAAGGAGAGGAAGACCTAAAAAAGTTTGGATGGATTGTGTAAAAGATGATATGAATCAAAGAGGTGAGATTTGACGGCTGATAGTGACGAATTGAAGAGAAAGATATGTTGTGCCGACCCCAAATAAGTTGGAATAAGGGCAGGCAGATGATGATGCTCAACTCTCAAATCCCTTGGTCACTTCTTACGACACCCGCGGAAAGGTATGGGGTGATGATATTCTACGCGAGCACAGTAGACTATAAAAATCAATCAAGTCAAGTAATGTCTGTTTATCTGGACATTCACCGTCCATAACAGCCACAACAGTCCACTGCTGGACATGGGCCTCCCCCTATCGGGGGGTATTGCCATACTCACCACGCTTGGCAGGCGGTTTGGCGAGCGCAGTGCCAAGATGTTACATTTACAGGGAACGCTGCTGCCCATTCCCTGGATGAATATCCCTTAGTCGCTTTTTACGACACCCACGGGTAGAATTGGGGTGATGCTATTCTAAGCCGGCATCACACGGCACTCACCGTCACCGATCTTTAAACAAAAGTAAAAGTGCATTATTGTATCTCATGTCACGCTAGACTGACCCAGACTCACTATTTTCACCAGTCTACCAAGACACCAGCAGGCCTATGAAGTTTCACATAGACAGAGGTCTGTGTTAACTGGGCAAAGAGAACATAGCTTAGAGCTAGTTTACGAAGAACTCTAATTTAAGTATACATACATACATACATCACGCCTTTATCCCTTGCGGGGTAGGCAGAGCGTCAATTACCGTAAAAGTACGGTCGTTATCGCCACGTCTGACACATATTTGAGGGCCGTTTTAGCTATTGTCGTGTATCGCTATAGTGACAGGTTGTCAGCCTGTCGCCTAAAATTGCAATACACATGATACCCTCGAGTCCTTTAGTCGCTTCTTACGACACCCACAGGAAAGAAATGGGGTGATGCTATTCTAAGCCGGCATCACACGGCAATTTAAGTAAATAAGCGGAATAAGGCAAGTTTCTGTGTTAACTGGGCAAGGTATATGCTGCATTCGATGTAACAAATTTACAAAGAACCCTAACAAACTAAATCAATATATTAAGACGAGGGTCTCTGTTAACTGGGCAAAGTTTATACAGCACTAGAAGTAACCAATTTACAAAGAAACCTAATGAACTATATCACTATATTGAGGCAAGGGTCTGTGTTACCTGGGCAAAGATAAGTTAGGAACCAATTTACAAAGAACTCTAATGTCCTAAATCAGCGTATTACAACGAGGGTCTTTGTTAACTGGGCAAGCTGTGTACAGCATCGCATATCTTTGCAATGTGATCAGGTCGATAACATCGCAGAAAAAGTAACATGATTTAGATCACTTTTCTTTCTATCCGACTGCCTCAGGAGGCTTATGTTTTTCGAGAGTATGCATGTATGTATCCAAAAATTCGTTTTCATGGGCTACAGCCCCAATGGCTTGGCGGATCTTGACATGTCATGTGTGGTGTCTTTAGATTCGTCTCAGCTGCGTGAGTTTTTATCGCATAAAACAACTTTGAAGTTACCGCAGTCGAGTTTTTGTTTTTTAATACAAAAAATTGCGATACTCACTCTCATATTAGTCGCTTCTTACGACACCCACGGGAAATAAATGGGGTGATGCTATTTTAAGCCGGCATCGCACAGCAATTGCAATAACATTATAGAAAACATTGTTTCCATCTTTTTTTCTCGTAACCACTATGACCACTCGGTTAGAACAACTGAGTTTTGTAACAGTTATAAAATTATCTAACTCGGTCAAGCAATTTGATTACTTTTTGTTGTAAAATAGGCCCTTAAGAAAAATCACATTAGCGGAACAGCGGGATGTTTAAGAAAGACAATTAATAATGCCAGTTCAAAAAAGCATTGCCCTTCCAGTGGGTTTACGATCAGGGGATGCGCACAAAGGTCAAGAAATCTTGCACTGCGCTCGCCAATCCACCTGCAGAGTGGTGAGTATAGCAAACAACGAGTATAGCAAGTTGTTGTGTTGATAACTTTTTAGGGTGCAGTACCCAAAGGGTGAAAACGGAACCCAATTACTGAGACTCCGCTGTCTGTACTTCTGTCACCAAGCGGTATCTCATAAACCCTAATAGTTAGAGTTGAAATTTTCACATTTGCCGTATTTCTGTTGCCGCTTTAACAACAAATTAAAATCAGAATAAAATAAAAATTAAGGCAGATGAATTTCAGAGGCTGTATCTGATGAACGGTAATAGTTAGACAGTTGAACTTTTCATAGAACATGTATTACTATTGCCACTATGACAACAACATCAAAATTAAGGGGATCCTCCCCGTAAAACAAACGTGATTTTTATGCGATTTTTATACAAAATGGTACGGCATCATTCATGCGCGAATCCGACTCGCACTTAACCGAGTTTTATAATCTTGCCTTGCAAAAAAAGTGCGAATAACTAAAAACAACAAATCAACTTGATGGTCGTTAAGCATTCAACATTCCAGCCTACGCACTCTCGGCTTCTCAGCAATGTGAACAAATTATAGCATTTATTGTGGCAATTACTATATGCCTGGCAAATTAATTACGTGTAAAGCTAAATTGTAGGCGATAAAATATTTAAAAAGATACAAGCAAGAGATTAAGTCAATTTCATCCCTTTTTTTCTGTGTGGTGCTGAGTGCTGACTTAGAAGACCACCCGTATCTTACCAGTGGGTGTCGTAAGAAGCGCCTAAGAGATTTGAGAGTTGATGTGTATTGCACAGTCTTCTAAGTGACTCTCAAACTTGTAAGACGTGGTTAAAATGGTCGCTTCTCAGGCGTTTAAGCGTTGCCTACCCCACAAGGGATATAGGCGTGATATAGTATGTACCTTATAAACATAAACAATCACTGACAGACGGCAAAGTTGTAAAAAATGTGCGCCAAGTTTTAATTTTAATAAAAGCGTACCTATTTCCAAAAGCAATACAAAAAATATAATATTTAGCTCTTGCCGTCTATTGCCCAATGAAAACTTGAAATTCTAACCTCATCCTCGAAAGCTTAGCAAACAGATATAAGCGTAACATTTCTAAACGTCGTCATTAGAGTAAACTTAGAACAAGTGAGCATCTTACGTGATAGACGTGAATGAGCGAAAGTTAGTACGTGATCTCTGTGTTAATGATTTGAGTAACGTTTACGTAGATTACTGACAGTTTGCTGGTTATATCGTGGCCATCTTATGATGATCTTTGACAGCTGTCACTCTTCACACAGACATACATAGATAAACAATAATACTAAAGTCATCATCATCTGCCTTCCCTTATCCCACAACTTTAGAACAGAACATGAGTCTTCTAACAAGATTTATTCGTGTAAAACATTTCATTGAAAGGAATTGTTGGGTACGCAGATGACAGTACTGTCACCGAGAAATATCTGTCCGGCGCAGGAGCCAGTGGTGATGAAATCCAAAGATTGAGAAAGGCTATGATTGAGCGTACGAGCCTGACGTTAAGTAACGTCTCCCAGTGGGGCGAAGACAATCTCGTCAGCTTTAATGCTTCAAAAACGCAGGCGTGTCTTTTCTCCGCAAAAAGGAGTCCTTTCACCTTTTCTCCTACTTTTCGGGGTACATCTGTTCCAGTGACCAACACTCTTCAACTCCTTGGCATGGAGTTGTCCTCTGACCTCAACTTCGGCACCACCATCGAGTCCAAGGCTCAAATTGCAGCTAGAAAGTTGGGCGTCCTGAATAAAGTCAAGCGGTACTTCACGCCTGAACAGCTTCTAACTCTTTATAAAGCTCAAGTCCGATCTTGCATGGAGTACTGCTGTCACCTTTGGGATGGCTCGGCTAAATACCAACTTGCTGCACTGGATTCGGTGGAACGCAGAGCCAAGAGATTAATAGGCGATAAAAAACTGGTGGCGACCAAGCTTCACAGCCTGGCTCACCGCCGCAAGGTTGCTTGCCTATCGGTCTTCTACAGATTGTACTTCGGAGAGTGTGCGCGTGAGCTGCATGAGCTCATACCACCGTCTCCTTTCTTCTATCGGACATCCAGACGCACGGCCGGCTACCATCCGTTCTTAGTTGATATACCCACATTACGCACTAAGCGCTTCAAATCATCTTTCATTATGCGCACGGCTAAAGAATGGAATTCCCTGCCTGCGTCTGTATTTCCGAGTGCATATAACCTGAATCTCTTTAAGTCTAGAGTGAATAGGCATCTTCTGGGCAAGCTCGCTCCACAGTAGATCCCATCTCTGCTCTAGGGTGAGATTGGGGTCAAGAGTAAGCCCATCATAAATAAAAAAAAAAAAAAAATTATTTGCTTAGTCATCCTGCATATGTTTTTGACCTCAAATATTTGTAATCTGTTGTTATATTATCTGTTAGCTAACCTTTCGTTAATTCGATGGTTATTGAATTGCATAATTTGTGACAAGAAGAAGGTTTTTAAAGCTACACAATGAAGTAGTTTGTGCTTTGTTAGAAGTTTTATTGTACTTAGCTTATTCTTTGTTGTGGAACGTTGCTTATTACTTATGACTTCTTCATTAAAAACATCATCAACGTAGGTGTTACGTGCTAGCTAGTTATAATGAACAAGGACTTTATTGTCGTGAAAGTTATTGAGATTTAAAAGCAGATGTACGGGTGTAAGGGCCCGAATACTGATAGTCATTGAGACCATAAAACCGCTGAACAGCTTACCAGAATAAAATATTTCAGGAGCCGTAAAAGTTTTTCGGCTCCTGAAAATCCGGCCCATACAAAATCACGATCAGCTGGCAGAATTTATTATGGAAAATAATTTTTTAGGTCTCCTAAGAATTTTTTTTACAGTAAATTATTCTGTTTCAAGGTCTGAATGCACCCAATCTTCTGAGGACTGTCCCTTACCTCTATTATATATTAAAATCTAGAACTAGAGAAAACAGCTACAAAATCAATCAAAATCTCCCCACAAACTCATGTACACGAGCTAAATTCATTAGCGTAACACCTTTTTTCTACCACGTCAAAACCGTATTAAAAACGTACACCTATCAGTCAAAACAAATAATAACATACCTACTGCAAAATGTCTAAAATGATCTATTGTATAATGGCAATCATCACTAGCACGCACAATCTAAGTACCTACGTAGTACTACGTCTAGTGTCTACGGGAGACCACGTTTAGAAGTATACCTAGTAACCATAGAGTAAATATAAGCAAGCTATAGAGTGCGCATAAGGCCGCGCGCCGTACTGTCAATGCGTAAGCAGTTTCTCCCTAGATACAGACGTCAAATGTATGAGAATTTTTTATAGAGGTTCAACAGTGTTGTCACTGGCGTTTTGCTACTGATAGACAGAGAGGTTGTGGGCAGACTACTGCCCACTGTTCAAACTTTTTAGGCGCACTCTATAGCTTGCTTATACCACAGAATACATAATAGTTATACTCTAAGCACGTAACAGATTTGGCCAGCTTGAGGATTTCAAAATAGGTCATATTTGGATATTCACTGAAGATAGATGCCCAGAAATTCTCACTGAATTACAAAACAGACAGCAAACACGTGCTCTTATGATTAGCAAGTAAGTGTTACATGGGTCTTTATTTGCTATGCCCAGTTGCAACCACTTGTGCATTGCACGAAATGAAGAGATTCACAAAAGTCTCTCTAACCTCTATTTGAAATTGACAGCCTAAACTTAAGGTTTGCTACTGGATTGCGCTAGCCAATACTTTGTGCTACTGTAGTCTTTATGCTATGCCGGTATGTATTTTCATCAATGCGATATAAATATATTAACAATAAAATAAAAAGTTATATGCTTAAATTAATAGTCCAAAAATACGGAATTCATTCATCGTTTTACAACATATTAAAAGTTACAATTTTTAAACACCAAAATGATATAAAAGTTATTGTTTTGACTTCATCCAAAATATTGATTTATGACGTCATATTTCTATCATTTCATATAAAATAACGTTTTCGGTCGTCTTAAAAAGTAGCTCATTTGACCTGTCAGTAAAGTTATTTTAGGGTGTAAAGTTTACGTGCCTAACCGTACTGGCGGTTGTGCAATCCCAGCGTGGTATTGGAATTGGAATGCGTCAGTAATTGCAACGTTGGCAAATCTCGTTTAGGATGAATGGAGTGAGTTTGGAATGACATTAGTTTGGTATTCACGGAATTCCAGCGGTATTCTGTTTGGTTCTGCAATAAGTTAGCAAGGCATGGCATGCATGAGTAAGATTGAAATACCATAACCAGGTACTCTTTTTTAAATACGTTTGTTTGTACAACTTATCAAAAAAATTACTTAGTTACCTTGAACTGGACCTTCCAACCTTTTCCGAACCTTTTAAAGATGGTTTTCATGTGACTTTTTCTTCCCACAATCGCGAACAATCTCCATCCATAATCAACAATTAGTATTCTTTGCTTCAATCAAGGACCCTAAATGTATTTTTAGGGTGCCGTACTCAAAAGGTGAAACGGAAACCTATTACTGAGACTTCGCTGTCTGTCCGTCTGTCACCATGTATCTCATAAATCGTAATAGCTAGAGAGATGAAATTTACAATTATATGCCGTATTCACGTTGCTACTATAACAAGAAATACTAAAAATTTGAAAAAAATAGCCGCCCCTGGGGCTTCCATATAAAAAAAACATGACATTTTTGCCCGATTTTAGCTGTGTCTGATTAACGATAATATGTAGTTAGACAGTTGAACTTTTCACAGATCATGTATGCCACTATGACAAAAAATACTAAACCGATATACGATTTTATTTTTTTAAGGCGTACGGCACCCTTAGTGCGCGAGTCCGACTCGCACTTGGCCGATTTTTTACGTACCTATCGTCATTAATAATTTCACGGAGGCGCCGACACATTATTACCTACACTCATACCATACACCTACATAATTAAAAACGTTCTCACCACCTCTCCTACAACTACAACTCAACAATATCTCGGGGTCAAGAGCGAGTTGCCCAACTGAGAACGACCCACGTTGCTTCACCTGCTAGCTTAATATAATAGTGTGATGAGCTTGATAGATGAAACTAATTATTTGTGTTTGATAATTTTGATGGTGTTTTGGAGCTTAGTTTTGCAATCGTGAATATCGTGATGTGAACGCCATAAAGTTTTTTCTTTCTTGTAATCCACCGGTACCTATAGCAAAAAAATGAAGTTACAGGTTCATAGCTTTATGTATTATGAGTCTATCGAATTTATTAACGACTTTAATTTTTTTTTCAGTGATTTCTAACTAAATAAACAAAAAGGATATCAACTAATCCAAAAAATCATTCCGCTACTCAACACTAGATGGCAGCCCTAAAAATATTTGCCCGACTGCCTCAGAAGGAGGGTTATGTTTTTCGAGAGTATGTATGTAGGTAGGTATGTATGTATGTATATATGTATGTATGTTTGTATGTATGTATGTGGACAAGAAAAATCTTTTTCACGGGCTACAGCCCAAACGGATAGTTGAATTTTGACATATGAGGTGTCGTTAGATTCGTCTCAGCAGCGCGAGTGATACTGGATATATTAAAAAATTATAGATCCAAGATAGCGGATTTTTAGAGCAAAATACTATTTCAAAATTACCGCAGTCGGGTTTTTTGTTTTTTAACACATTTATTTCGCTATTCGAAATTCAAACATTCGAAAGCGCTCCCGCCGAAGTAGAGCGTACGTGAATATTTGCGCGGGAAAAGTGCAAGCAAACTGTATTGACAATTGACTAAGCTATTTTCAATACTAGTCATGGTCCTTAGCAAAAAAATACTGTTTTGCCGGCACAGTTGATGCCGCTTTGCTCAGTGATACTAGGGACCATTGTGAATGATTCCATCCGAGGAAATGAAAAATCCATCCACTGGATTTCAAGATGGCGGACCTTCGTTTTTTTTTGTATGGCACTAAAAAAATAATTCTTCTGGAGCCCATCGTGTGGGGTATCAAATGAAAGGGCTTGACGAGACGATTTCAAAAATATATCGTTTTAATACATTTCAGTTGCCCTCTTAGAAAAAAATCAAATTAAATTTTTAAAAGTAGTCAAAACATGCCAAGTTTGAGGTCCAGTAGGTACAAAATGGCTGACATATAGTTTCTTAAAAGTATGCCAAATGATCCACCATATCCTGAACTCTAACGTGACGAAAGGAATTTTGAAAATAATAAGATTTTATGTATATATTTTGCAATGGAAAGTAGATCATTGGGAACTGCAGTAGCTTAGTAAGAACTGCTTGTGCGCCTCCATAAATGTTTAAGATGCAATTCTCATCATGATTGCTTTTACACTTAAAGCTAGATTATGATGTGCCGGATCATTTTGAATCTTCGGACACGGTTGTGCCCCCGCCAAGTCGAGTAAAAAGTGGCTTTGCCGTACCATATTTCTCTTAAAGCAGTTTCGGCCAAAGTTGAGACCCCTTTAACGATATGTTGGATAAAAATAGAAATATTTAATTTAGCAGATATAGAAGCTCTAAATGGCGTAAAATACTTAAGTTTAAGAATAGAAAAAAAAACGATTAAGTATGTGATTCTATGAATACACAGGATTACCATTTTAAATTTACAGCGAAACAGCATTCATTGCAGTTTTAATTGTAGAATCAGGTTAGTGTTTAGCGTATAAATATGATATACAATGATTCTAAAGTTATTTCGTACCGACGACGTCGTGGACTGCACAACGTTTCTGGTGGAGTGGCGGACTTGGCTGTCTTTAACAAAATATATCTTGCAAGTAGTAAGTATATGATTATTTGTTTTTGTAATTATTTAATTTCGGTCGCTCAAATAGGCCATATTTGACAACTTTCAGATATAAGGTTACTTATTTATTTTTTGATGATGTGTTTTTTAGTATGGGCTGTCAAAATATGGCCCATTGGAACGACCGTACTCGAAGTCAATATTTTATGTACGAAAACTCTAATTTTTTGCGGTAGATGTACCTAATGAGTGGTGAGACTTGGTTTTTTATGAGTTGTGTTTTGATGGTATCTCATATCTTTACATAAGGCTTTTTTTTATCTCACTTTATTCATATACATAGGTACATGTAATCTAAAAGTCTATTGGGATTGTAATGCACTCACAGTGCTATATTATTCTCACAAGTGAAAATAAGAAATAGATAAGATGACATGCATCGACCGGGGATCGAACCCGGGCCGCAATCTAAAAGTGCTTTAGAAGTTTTATGGTCCGTCGAATGAGTAACAGATTTAAGGGAATTGAATGATTTTTTGAAATATTTAATGTTTATTTTATGACTGTTTGGGTCCTTAACACACAGGTTTCAATTGTTATCCAAAATATCGTTGTTTTTGGCGTCGAAATTGGCCTGAACTGTTTCGAGAGAAACAATTTTTATTTAATTTAATCATTTATTGTAGGTACCTACACAAAAACAAATACAGGACAAATACAAAAATAAAAACAGTACAGCAGGCACTACTTATTTCTAACATGAATTTTTCTTACAGGCCTACTAAACTGAGATAGCATTCATGAGTAGAGCAACATGGTACCTATGGCTTTTTACTCAACTTGGCGGGGGCACAACCGTGCCCGCAGATTCAAAATGATCCGGCACATCATAATCTAGCTTTAAGCGTAAAAGCAATCATGAGAAGAATTACATCTTAAATATTTATGAAGGCCCATAAGCAGTTCTTACTAACCTCTGATCTACTTTCCATTGCAAAACATACATTAAATCTTATTATTTTCAAAATTCCTTTCGTCACGTTAGAGTTGAGGATATGGTGGATCATTTGGCATACTTTTATGAAACTATATGTCAGCCATTTTGTACCTACTGGACCTTAAACTTGGCATGTTTTAACTACTTTTAAAAAATTTACTTGGTTTTTTTCTAAGAGGGCAACTGAAATGTATTAAAACGATATATTTTTGAAATTGTCTCGTGTAGCCTTTTCATTTGATACCCCACACGATGGGCTCCAGAAGAATTATTTTTTTAGTGCCATACAAAAAAACGAAGGTCCGCCATCTTGAAATCCAGCGGATGGATTTTTCATTTCCTCGGATGGAATCATTCACAATGGTCCCTAGTATCACTGAGCAAAGCGGCATCAACTGTGCCGGCAAAACAGCTTTCGGGTGATATTTGACCGTACCCGCTTAGACTATACTAATGCGTATTTTGTTTGCAGATTTCTTGTTTTCTTAGTTTAAATCGAGCGATAGATGATGAAAGGCGGTAACCAAAATTACGTCAACCAACGTCAATTATATTTCGTCGCTCTGTTCTTCAGATATAATTCTAGTTAACCATGTAGTTTCTTCAAGCTACTGGCATTCATCGCACTTTTAGAGAAAATCGATTAAATCGATCGATTTCACTCTTTTTTTTTTTGTCTATGGCCACCCTTTCCTGTCGCCTGACAGATGGCCAAGTACTTACTCATTCTTTAACTTGCGCGGCAGGATTCGCACGTTTTTTTACAAAAAACGTAAAATAATTAATAACTGTAGTGTAAAATGTTGGGAAAACTAATTATTTCCCTATTTAAACTCAGTGATACACCGGGTGAGTGATTTTTTGGTATTTTTATGTGTCTTGATGTGATTGATTGACTGAGGTGTTTTTCACCTGATGCACCATTTTTTCCTTGACGGTGGGTCTACGACTCAATCCGCTGGAAAACCACACCATTTTTCCTAGATGGTCTCGAACCACTGGAAAGCCTGGAGGTTGACCGCGAGTCATCACGATGGCATTTTTGCATAGCAAAACATACGGTTCAAACTGGATCTCTGTTATAAGTGTGCAATATATTCGCATAGGGCTTGCCCAAGCGATATATAACGTCTGGAGGTTATGCCGCGAGCTAACACGAAGGCAAATGTTATATAATAGAAATGGTTGCTGTCAATCTTTATTTCGTTGGTAATCGACCCCAGTCTTCCACGAAATACATCTTAGCCTAAACGATGCCCAAAAGTCATCAGTAACGTCTTGAGTTTATACCTTGACAAAATTTTATAAGAATATCTTATAAGTACCCACTACCGATTTAAATAATCAAGCAATTATTGGACACAACAGTACACAGCTTGACATAGACCTCTCTTTGTCTTATGATCTGTTTCTCACACGATCGTGTCATACCCAATGTATTCCTAAAAGTATAATTTCTACTTAGAAATAGATATGTTAACTGTTATTTGGTCGTTACTCGAACCACTAGGCTATGTCACACATATAAGCTTGCTAGCAGAAAAACAACTGTTGATTTGTGTCAAGTTATTACGCGAGAGCGTCAAAATTTTCACCTATGCGATTCAATTTATTCGCATAAGGTTACTGATAAGGAATACATTTATTTTTCCTCTTACATACGGTACGCGCCCCGTATTCCTACGAAAAAGAATTAACTCGAAGGCAACGCCACGAGATAATGATGTACTTACTAAAATATGGCTAAGATTCTATATATCATATCACATCACCATTGAATATTTCATTAATTACGTAAATTATGTATATTATACAAAAACGTATCTATTTGTGAATAACACTATTGAAGTCATTGCGAAACTTGCAACTAATCGCGACATTGTGCGCAGTTTTTTTATACCATGGGAATACCCTAGCTTAAAATATACCCTTCAAAAATACAAGTAATTAATTAATAATGCCAAATGCATAATATTACACGGGAAAACCGCAATATAAGTTACATTCTGTTAAAAGAACGCACCAATATTAGATTTACAATTTTTTTTTTAAATCTACCTTCTTTTCGATTTACGTTTTATCGAACCATGGTGCAATTGAGTGGTGAAATGACAATTAAATTTCACGTACCTATTTGCCTACAGGTGAATTAGAAAAATATATTGGTATACAAATACCGTATTAAATACAACCAAACCAACGCATTGTGCTTACTTAACATATGGAAAAAATGTTTCTTTATTGTACAAACATAAATGTTTGTACCCTGTATTTATCCTACTTTGGATACCCTGTATTTATAATAATTTTGATAAACCAATTAACTGGTTGTGTTCTATGCAAGTTTCCCGTTATTCAGCAAGATTTTAGGACGTAAGTTCTTTATAGAAAGAAAAGATTCAAGACAAGATTTTGTTTACTTCTTTCTAGTAGATTTTTATTATATTATATCATTTTATGATAGACACCTGCTCGCCAAAGCTTACTTCAATACGCTTATGGTCTTACCTTAAACAATATTCTACAGTTTTTGATTTTCATTAAATAAAACAAAGGATAGAATGATTAGTTGACTTGACAATACATAACTTACCCAACCATTGGTTGCCCACCCCACCTCCCATAAAAAGAGGGGGGGAGGAGTGTGTACTGCCTGCAGGAATAGATGTGTACCTATGTAGGTAGGTCTAGGTATACAGGCCAGATTCGTGCACATATTGCGATTGGTCTATGAAAGTCCATCATTCAGAAAGAAACGAAATAAGTAGATAATAAATAATATGCTATTATTAAATACAAGTATTTTTCTACTCGCTATATTATTATTATTATTATTAAGTATAATTAATATAAATTAATTATTACTTACAATGTGATACTTTGATTATTCCATTTCATTTCATAAATTACCACATTACGACAAGAAATATAAAACATTATATTTTAAACACTAATAAATAAACCTATTTTGGGATTCACACTTATTTACCCAAACACATACATTTAACCAAAGCACATACATTAAGTATTCAACTATTCCATAATAGGAATTGAACATTATGATTTTTTATTTGTAAAAATATGTAAACTCTGTCCTAAGGTTATTTAATTTCAATTCAATTGGAATGTTATGTTACGAACACGTATTGCGAGGATAAAATTATAAAATATTTTGGTAGTGCTATAAACATATTCTTCAGACAGAATAACTGAAATGACTTATGTCATATAGGTAATATCATGAACATTTGCTACCCTGTCGGTATAAATGAAGAGTGAAAACGAGTAACTTTTATATTTTTCTATACTAAACAATAGAAGATAATAAAATTATCTTACCTAATTGGTGAACTATTTACTTCTTTTTTGATCAAACATATTTAAATATAAGGTGGGATCAAAAATGTTATATCTTATTCCTAACTCGTTTGTTACGTATTTTACAAATACTATTGAATTATCTCAGGACCTAACAAGGTTGCTGTTAGATTTTATGTGGGTAAAAAAGTTGTTAATTATTTACAGTATTGTAAGGAATTCTCAATTAACCCGTTGAGTGTTTCTTGTGCACACGGGTGCTCAAGAAATTAGAGAGCCCTGCGTGCACCCGTGTGATGTGCGCGACACGCGGGGCTCTCAAATTTCTTGAGCACCAGTGTGTACAAGAAACACTCAAGGGGTTAATTCGTTCTACGTAGATCCATACATTATGCACCACAGTAGACAAAGCGTTTTATTATAAATATTGTATTTCGTTCCAATTTCAATGAAATTACTTACGAAATCAATAATCTCCTAACCAAATATTTCATTTTACTTGACTTCGTGTAAAAAATGAAAACAAGTAAATCTTTTTTCGCAATGTTTGATAACATTGTTTCAAAATAAATAGGTAGTCCCGAAAATAGTTAAATCTTGTACTTCCGCTTTTCAACCAAGTACAAGTTGTTAAGTGATAAATAAATTTGGTCCTATTCTAGTAGACATTGTTTAATATTTAACAAGGAAATCAATGTATTTAATTTTATTTTGTCATGATTAGAAATACATGCAGTAAACCTTATCGAAACATTATGTTCACCACGTTCACCACAAGAGTATCCTTGCAATTTACAAAAATTGAAAATTACCATAAACATTTTACATCAAAATAGAATGTAAAAAACTTAGTTCAATATTATTATTATGACATACAGAAATAATATTGAGTTTTAGAACCAATAACAATATTGTTAGGAAGAAAATCTGTCTTCCCTCGTTCTGCAGGTACACAAAACTTTAAAATAATAAAATTTATTAACAACCTATTAACATTCTGAGTATTTTGAATTGCTTTTTATTAATAAAAGCAATGAGAAAAATATAAGACATCAATAATAAAATTAAATTTATTTATTGATTATTATAATAATAAAATTAAGTGTAACCACATAAACGTATTTTTTTTACCGTTTTATTATTAAAAAATATTTAAATCAAGTGTAAACACATAATCGTAATTATATTACCGTTTTTTCCAAAGTGTTTTTATTATTTGAAAGCAGACATTGATTCTTTAGGACATTAATTCTGGATGTCTGACTTATGACTGTTTTAGTGTTTTATTATTTTATAACCAAAATCCTGCATCATTAATTCTTTTAAAGTTCTTTGGGTAAAAAATAGCTTTAATAATTTAAATGCTTATTCAAAGACTATTTATTTAATCTATGTGGATTACAATTAAAAAATTATAATTCCTGTTTAAATAATTAAATTATAAAATTTCGTTGCTGTGTGAGTATACACGAAGTAAGCACAGTTAATTAAGTTCCTATAAAAATTTAATAATTTACGCCTTAATTAACTATTTGATAGCGATTATTTCCAAGATAACGTGAACCATAGCAATAATCAAATATTTGTGTAGTTCAAAAATTATCCTACACGTATTCGAGTTTACAGGTACACTATAATGTACCATGTACTATAACGAACTTGGTGTAGTTTAGCCTGAAAAACCTTTTGAAGCAAAACATTTTTCAGGTGTGTTTATAATCTTTGATAACTTTATATTTAGTTGAGTCAACATCATCATCATCACTGCTGGCTTACAGCGCTCGATGATAATGTAAAGATTATGGTTAATATTTAATTACCAGAAATAGAAAGAAAACTATGTTTTCACCACGTTTTTATTTCAACGCCTTAGAAATTGCTTGCTAATGTGTAATGCTCGTATAATTTTTGACATAAGTACAAAAACAACGATAATCAGAACTTTTATCTTAATCGGGGTTTGTGGTGAACCTATTTTAAGTAGTTAACTTAAAGATATGTTTAGAATAAAATAATTTAAAGTTAATGTACCTAATCCCTACACATAATCCAACTTATGTTTAAGGGCTGTCTGTACAACTGACTAATCTTTTCTATTATAATGTGTTGTAGAATACAACACAATATCTCTGAACATCTACATGGTTAACTAGAATTATATCTGAAGAACAGAGCGACGAAATATAATATATGATCAAACGAACTTACCAAGTGAAGTTCGATCGATATTAGGTATATGAGTCGCTCTGTTCGAAGATATAAGGTCCCTCCCACCCAAACCCATTTGTATAATAGAAAAAGATTAGATCTACTGCTATCTCTAAAGAATGAGTACTTGGCCATCTGTCAGGCGACAGGAAAGGGTGGCCATAGACAAAAAAAAAAGAGTGAAATCGATCGATTTAATCGATTTTCTCTAAAAGTGCGATGAATGCCAGTAGCTTGAAGAAACTACATGGTTAACTAGAATTATATCTTCGAACAGAGCGACTCATATAATATCGATCGAACTTCACTTGGTAAGTTCGTTTGATCATATATAAATGAATGAAGAAAGTAATGTGCTTGTTGCTTCTTTTGCGTAAGTTTGTGTAAAGAAAGTGAATTTTACTACCTACCTACTTACTTGCTATTTATGTAATAGATACCTTCTTACGTACCTACGTAAGTAGGTATGAATTTTATGTTTTTATTGCATGTAGGTATAGGTAGGACAGGTAGGTACGTAATTTGTAGTTTAGTGTCAGTCACCCCTAGTCCTTATTATTTGATATACTATTGAGTTATAACCGTTGACACGAAAAGAAGAAGTCCACTAAGAGTAGGTATTTCGTAAAAGGCGACGTACCTAGAGTTTTTAGCCTCGGCTAAATATCTGTCGACTATGGTCAACCGCATGGTGATACCACCTACAATAACATTCCCAAAGAGGGCTGACGTCAGGCAGGCGGCCGCGAATAAAGCATAGAGACTAGGTAAATCCTATTGCTACGCGATTTTGTTCGAACTAGACATCCAATACCCATTAGAGTAGATAAGTAGAAGTACCTACCTACTTACATATTATAACGACTTAATACAGACCTTAAACGACAAACGGAAGTTGTATAAAATATAGAACACAATATTAACATTGCGGTTAGATTCAACGGATGCCAGCCTACCAAAGTTAAGGTAGCTGCTTGAGTAACGGTGCCTGAACAACCAAGCGATTTGCAATAGTTGTAATAGAAGTGAATTCTCCGGCAAATGTTAGTTTATGCTAAGGTACCTACCTATTATGGCATTATTTGTAGCAACCACAAACACAGTATAGAGATTAAACAGTGAATCTAACAACAGAAATTTAACAGACTAGGGGTGACAGCACAGTATTCTTAGCCGTTATCACACAGCACTTTTATTTTGAGCAAGTAAGCTGGAAAAGTTGATTTCACTCCATATAAATATCTCTGTAATTGACATTGATGGGATTATCTATCAAAGAAAACTGCGTGAAAAGAAAAACCGTTTCCAATTTTACCGCCAAACCGCCGCTAGTGGTATAAAGGTGGTATACAATGCCACTAATTGGCTAAATGAATGATACTATCAGTTCTTAGCTATCAGCATTGTATTGTGTTCCATTCTACGCAACTTCGATTCTGATCGGGAAAGTTTTATAGAAACTTAGATAAATACAAAGAAAATAAATTAATTAAACTTTGAAGTGTATGTCTGAAATGTATCTGATAAATTAATAAAAATAACCAAATATTATAATTTACAAAAATTAGAAATGTAAAAAAATATCAAAAATTATAAAACACCGACAAAAGTAAATAATAAAAACATTATTTACCTTTTGAACGGAACGGGACGGAAGATGCGTTGCTGGAAGTTTTGAACAGTTTGACATCTTGGAAATTATTGACATTTTGATTGAGTGATTGTTCTCATAAGTTTTTTTCAATAAAAAGATAATAAGCCACTTGTACCCATCATACATACATACCTAGGTACGGTAAGGAATTTGGTCGTATAGTGGAATCTAGGTTTGCAGCTTGCAGAATTAGAAATAGCCAGATTTCTTCAGTAAAAAAATCTGTAGGTAATGGCACGAGCTAAAATGTTTTAAGGAAAGCTTGCCCTAGTATTTTATAAAAATGTGAGTGGCGGTTAAATAGTTTAAAACCCACCAATTAAAATAAGTGGGTGCCTAATTACTAGTGTGTGGAGTTGATAGTTGATACATTCTTTCATCTAAACGGTTGCTAAGTTATAATTATTGTATCTTAGTTTTATAGTGTTATAATGGAGTTATTCGCGCGTAATAATGATACTGGGTGTTACAAAACATCAAATAAGCCGAAAGGATGTCAAAGTACTCATGAAACTGAACAACTTTTCCCATGGAACATGAAATGTCAAAATATGGAAAAAGTTTGAACCTCACATACAAATTGACTCGGTCAGCTAGTACTTACATTTTGTATGGAAGGGATGTTCCTTATGGTCCAAAAATGATTTTCTCATTTCGACCCATGTTCCATGGGGAAAGTTGTTCAGTTTTTGTGTACCTTAACCTTCCTTCGGCTTTATTTGTTGTTTTGTAACACCCAGTATGTAAACCGCAGATTTCATTGGTGTCGTGGGTGGTGGTGAGAAATTCAATGAATGCGGAATTGCATCGGATTTATTTGTTCGATCCCACGTTATTGGTGTTTGAGAATTTGAATGAGACACTATGCGGTTTAGCTGTGTGTGACTAATGTTTTATCTACTATATTAGGTATTACAAATACAAACGAATAATAGAAGATATTTACAATGAAATAGACAAAAGCTGACTAGGCAATCTACCTATTTATTATCCAACAGCTAATACAACCATAAGCCACATTAGCCACAACCTTCCACTGCTGGACATGGGCCTCCCTATCGGGAGGTATTGCCATACTTATCACGCTTGGTAGGCGGATTGGCGAGCGCAGTGCAAGATGTTGCATTTACAGGGAACGCTGCTGCCCATTCCTTGGAATATCCCAGCCGCTTTTTACGACTCCTATGGATAGAAATGGGCTTACCTATGCTATTCTAAGCCGGCATCGCAAGGCGAATATAAAAACATCTCTTAATATTAAGTACTAAATACAGTGGTGATCAAATGAGTGCTTTTTTTTACTGCTGTTTTAAGCGTGAGTGCGCTCCATCTAGGTACCTTGATTAGTTAAAAACTATATCCCAGCAACTAATTTATTATTTTACAGATTAAAAAGATAAATAGCCAGCTATGGACAATAAAAACACCATTTTATTTGCTAAATGACGACAATAAAGCAAATTCCATATCAATAACCCGCCAATATTACCTTATATAATGTGGCATTTACACCGCACGCCACACAGAAAGTGGGCAAAGTCACTTAGCAAAGTGACAAGTGCCACTCCTCTGAAGCGTAATGCGATTCCACACACACATTAGCATAAGAAAAGAACGCCCACGGATTGCGTTACATGAGGCACATCTCTTACATACAGGATGTAGTGGAAAGTGTGGTGCCGGCTTAGAATAGCATCACCCCATATCTTTCCGTGGGTGCCGTAAGAAGATGAAGGATTTGAGAGTTGATGTGTATTGCGATTTTAGGCGGCAGGCTGACAACCTGTCGCTATCTATGGTGATACAGTCTTCTGAATGACTCTCAAACTTTTGTCGGACGTGGCACAAATAAGGGAAACGGCGCGCGGGGCGCCTATACAGATGGCTCACTCAGTACTAGCGACGATTTTGACGCTTACTGACTTAAACTGGAAATAACCGGAATCTCAGGGGAAGTCAAGGTAACTAAGAAGTTGGTTGCCATGAACGTCATATTTCTTGGATTAAATTTGGATCAGAATCATATGACGTTCTTGTATCAGATTTTGCTTATACTTTGAGATTTTTGACAGTAGCAACCCTGGCTATATTATTATAATTATAACTTATAACAAATGACAATCTCAAAAATCCTGAAAAGGTCGAGTAAACCTTTTGTAAACACTGTATTGTGTGCCATAACCACCATAACAGCCACAACAGTCCACTGCTGGACATGGGCTGGTATCGCCATATTCACCATGCTTGGCATAATAGTAAGATGTTTCACTACAGGGAACGCTGCTGCCCATTCCCAGGAATATTTACTTGGTTTTTATGATACCCACGGGTAGAAGCCGGAACTACACGCACGGCAACGTTCTACTCTCTCTCTCTCCGTGTGGGACACCGAGTCGCCCAACGAACCCTGGTGTCAGAGTTTTACTAATTCGAACTTTTTAAATGAAGATAAGATTGAAGGAGAGCAAGCATATAAAGACATTGAAGGCACACAGAAACATAATTCCAACTAAATTTTTCGAGTTTTCCTTCCTCATACAAGATTTCCTCTAACATTAAGAGACACAAAGAATATGTTACCCGGTGTCGTAACACTGGTAACAGCACAAGCGGACTGTGCACTAAGTCACAGCAGAAAAATATCTTCGCTTGCACTAAGCAGTGTGGAAACTTCATACAAACGCTCAAAACAGATGCGCGACGCCGCTTACAAGGAAACTGAGTCAGTCTCACCCGAGCAAAATGTTCCTTGAATGCTTGTGGGAAGGGATTATGGTGTTTTCCCATAGTAATAAGTAGCCTTTGTTACTCACAGGGATGACGCAGTTTAGAAACGGCAAAAGATTTTTTAAAGTTATTTTTATTTTATTTTATTATAACCGAAAGTGACAATCCTTGCGATTCAACAGAAACGGGTCGAGTTTCTTTACTTCTTCTTGTTCTACTTTGAGCGGGACACTTAGTCGTCCAACGACCCGATGAACCCATTCTTTACTGTTACGTCGATATACTGTGACTAAGTCATCATAAAGCCGTACTTCAAACACAACACATAATTATAGTTCCGCGCCACGCAACTTTCCTCCACTAGACATTCCTAGCACGCACACGCGTTATAATCTACAGTGTTTGCAATGCCTTTAGTTGAGTGCTTGTTTTGAGTTGCAAAGGTTTGAGTACTTACTAGTAATTGCTTAAAAGATATGCGTCTGGAGATTTCGCCAAAGGAAAGTCATAACTAAAACATTTTGGTTTAATCTTGAAGACTGGATTGATTATGTATGTAGGCAAAAGTCCTTTGATACCAGTGGAAGAAGAGTTGGTTAAGAAGTAGCAGAAGATTCGAAAACAAAGCAAAATTACAAAGGGAAACGGCGCGCGTGGCGCCTTTATAGATGGCTCACTTTATGCTAGCGTCGATTTTGAAGCTTACTGGCTTTAACTGGAATCTCAGAGGAACTTAGGTAAAACTAAGAAGATCGTTGCCACGAACGTCATATTTCTTGGATTAAAATTGGCTCATACATAATCCTACTAATATTATAAAGGCGGATGTTTGTGTGTGTGTTTGTTACGACATCACGCTAAAACGGCTGATTGGATTGACATGAAATTTAGCACAAATATAGAAGAGTATCTAGATTAACACATAGGCTACTTTTACCACGGGAAAATGTCTTATTCCTACGGGATCACGCATATTCCAATATTTTTGCAAAGGTGGCGTGACTGAGACGATTCGCGTTTTAAACTTTTCCGCCGAAAACTAACAGCGACATCTCTTGGCGAGTAATGCTTTCTTCCCGCGGAATAATAGGTTGCAGCGGGTGAAACCGCTGACGGGCAGCTAGTCTCATATAAGTTCTTGTATCTGATTTTGCTGTTTTGATACTCAGATTTTTTACAATAGTAACCCTGGCTATGCAACAAGTGACAATCGCAAAAATCCTAAATAGGGTCGAGTGAACCTTCTGTAAACTCTCTATTTTGTGGCGAAATGGACTTCAGTATCTTTATTTTTCGATCAGTAACTTTTCCCCTATCTATTTTAGCACTCAACGCCCGCAGAATATAAAACACCTTTTTCTATCGATCGATCCGTACCGTCAACATCCGGTTTGTCTATACATACATACTTACCAACATGTTGATATGCGATTGTTATTGATGCGCACTTAGACCTTATTGAGTAACGGCAAAGCAGGACTTTCCCTTTAAAATAGAAGTAGGTACTACACTACAGTACTCTGTTACATACAATGTATAAGTTGGGTGAGATCATAGCTTCAGGCTATTTTATCTCAGATCTTTTTCGATAAGTTACATTGTCTTCTTTAAAGATATTGTATTTTAGTGCGTAAGAAAGCAAATTAACACTGTTCTCTGTAATGAAACTTCTTGTACTGTGTTCTCGCCAAGTATGGTGAATATCAGTGGTAATGAGTAGTGAATCTCAAAGGATTCCCACCGGCTTCCCTTCAGAAATTTACTAATCCATACTCTCAAATCAATCTACTTTAATTTTGTACATTTTTCTGCTGCGGCCTACCTGCCCTAAAATGTCACCCTTCGCCACTTGTAAATATGGCAATACCAGCCCACGTCCAGCAGTGGACTGTTGTAGTGTGAAGTAGTAGTATTATAAGTAGACTTTTACAGCGTCGGCAAAGTGAAGGAAAGTGCACAAAAATCACTTTCTTCGATTACGTCTACGGTGGCAATAAAACGACTCCCTTGGCCGGCAAAAAGCCTCGCCTTTTGCTTGCCATATTGAGTCAAGAATATCGACTGATTGACTGATTGGCATTCATTGACAGTTGCAGTCGTGACCAGTTGCTTTGGTATTCTAGTTCGTGAAGGGAAGGGAGGTACTTTCTTGCTTTTGAAAATTGCATTTGGTGCTTTTCAAAAGGTGCTGTGTTGCATCAAATTCAACCATTATCTCCTCTGACGTAATCAATGGTTGGGTGAATCGGGTGAATAAAACAGGTGAAATGGAAATTTCAACTATTGACAAAATTGAAGAGAAACCAAAAGAGTTTTTATTTAGCACTCCTTTTCTTGAAAACGAAAAAAATAATACACTAGGTATATGGAAGATGTTGCGAATTTGTGATTGATTGTCCTTTGCATAATTTCTGGCGAACTTTTGGGATATCATATCTTGATGCCTGTTAACCGGAAACAAGAAAACCGACTATATTGATAAACACTTACACTGAGATTGTATTCTATAAGAAATACTTACCGTGTGATGCCGGCTTTGAATAGCATCACCCCAATTCCACTCGTGGGTGTCGTAAAAAGCGACTAAGGGATAATTATCCAGGAAATGGGCACCAGCGTTCCCTGTGAATTAAAATCTTGCACTGCGCTCACCAATCCGCCTGCCAAGACGGGACGGACGATATTTTAATACTAGTGTTTTGCCAATAAAAGTGACCGTCCAGGGCTTTTATCAAGCACATTGACCATTCAGATCACGACTGGATCGTGACTCCGTTCAGTGACTAAGGCGGCTCCCACACCTGACTTCCGTTGGTGCCAAAGAGATAGATAGGTATAAAATATCTCTTTTATAATTTCCTTTTCCAACTATACTCGTCAACGTCAAATTTCTACTTTGGCGATAACCTGGTCCTATCTCAAGTCGAAGCCCAGCAAGGGGACCCTCTCGGCCCACTTGTCTTTAGTCTGGCCATCCATAAATTGGTCTCTGACTTGGAATCTCCCCTCAATCTTTGGTATCTCGACGACGGTACCATTGGGGGTAAGCCCGAGATAGTTGAAAAGGATCTGTGCCTATTACTTTCCCGTTTTAGGGAGCTGGGTCTCGAGGTTAACACGGGAAAGTGGGAAAGTGCGAATTCTTTCCGTGCAGTTCACAGTCTCGCACATGGCTTCCGCATTTTGAAGCTTTAGTTCCCGGGCTCAAATGTATGGACACATCTTCGTTTAGTCTGTTGGGCTCACCTATCTTCCCTGCCAGTGTCCCGGAAGCTATAGAAACGAGAGAGCGAATGCCCGTGTCCGCTCAAGAGCGGCTTCAGCATCTCTCAACCCATGTAGTATTGGTTCTCCTGCGTACCTGTTTTGCGATCCCTAAGGTCTCTTGCGTCAACGTCGGTTTTTAGGATGGGGAGTTCGAAATCTCCTTGAGTCTGACAAACAAATGCTTTAAATAACGCAGCACTGGACGTTGAGTGTGAGAGTCGCCTAAGACCTCGTCGGTCGCTTTTCCTCGGGTAACTGTTACTGCCGATATACAGGTGGAATTGTATTGACAGTATATAAGGTCCTATTAAATTCACTGCAAATATTTTCAGGGTGTGTTCTACTCGTAAAACTGGACAACTTTCCCCAAGGAACACAGGTAGAAATATGAAAAAAAAATAGATCTCCCATACAAAATGTACCAGTCGACCTAGTCAATTTGTATGGGATAGCTAAATTATTATTTTTTCACAGGTATTTCGGCTTTTGTTCAGTAAGGAAAGTTGTTCAGTTTCACGAGTAGACCACACCCTGAAAATATTTGCACTGAATTGAATAGGACCTTATGGTAGGTACAGGTGGAATTGTATTGACAGTATAACTTGCCGACCTCTGCGTCCTTGTTTGTCGTGGTTTACCATGTTTGGTATTACCACGTCTCTAGAAGTTAACATAAAATGAAGTATAAACATAAACTGTGTAAATGAAACGTTTTTTTTTTTAATAAATACAAATACAAATCTTACCTGCTCTTGATAACTCTACAGTGTTTGGGCCAAAACTTGGCTTCATAGATGATAGCGTTTTGGACGATAAATTAAAACATCTGATGTCAGTGGTAGAAAATTTAGGACCTACCTGCCTGCCTGGTTTACACTTCTACGAGTAAGTACCTACTACAGTAAAACCAGTCTCTCTCTAATTCTGTCCCTTAAGTACGCTAGAAAGAGATCCGCTCGGCTCGCTACTGTGCTTTTGAAGTTTATAAGGATCGATTACCATTCAGTGAAGCACCTAAAACCGGTTATAAAGCTTCACGTATCTCAGTAAAGAAACTCGACCCGTATCTGCTAAATTACAAGGATTGTCACTTTCAGTTATAACCATAACCATAACAGCCACAACAGTCCACTGCTGGACATGGGCCTCCCCCTATCGGGGGGTATTGCCATACTCACCACGCTTGGCAGGCGGATTGGCGAGCGCAGTGTAAGATGTTGCATTTACAGGGAACGCTGCTGCCCATTCCCTGGATGAATATCCCTTAGTCGGTTTTTACGACACCCACGGGTTGAATTGGGGTGATGCTATTCTAAGCCGGCATCACACGGCAACTTGGTCATACAATATTTGTCTTATACTCATCTTTCAGTTATAATAATATAAAATCGAAATAACTTTAAAACATATTTCACCGTTTATAAACTTTATTATCCCTGTGAGTAACAAATGTTACTTATTTATTACGATGTGAAAACATCTTATTCCCTTCCCAGGAGCAATCCGGAAACATTTCGCTCAGGTGAGACTGGGTCGTCGCGCGTTTGTTTCCACACTGCTAAGCGCGAGCGAAGTAATTTTTACACTGTGGCTTCACGTATTTAGAAGCCTAATCAAGCCTAAACCCGAACAAATACATAGTAGGCGACACAAACAAAGTGGAAAGCCCACGCTTGCATACTACACACCCAAGGTCGTGTCTCATACATAAACATGCAGTGTTGCAACGCACGCAACAGATTTTGGAATTCGAACGTCGAGAATCCGGCACGCTGATTGGTTGCTGATGATGTCATTGAAGACGCTCTATTGGCTGGAGGGAATAAGGAGGGAATAATATTTCTTAAGAAAATGGCGTCACTTTGCGCCAAACGAAAATAAGGGCGCTCATGATATCGCAAAAAGCTACATAAACTGCAAAATTAAATTAAGGTTTATTACGTGAAGTTTTAAAATGAAGAAAGAATATTATACAGCTTCCTCGTAAAATGGGTCTTCATATAAATAGCCATTCAACAAAATTACGACAGGTCCAACCTTTCTGGCGAGAGAGAAAACTCGAAAAGTGGTTTTGACCAAAACTTCTTAGCGGGAGGCCATCAGAGCTGTTGCGTTCCGTTATTATGCTATTTATAAAACCTCAAGATTGTTACCAACGAACGATGGAATACCTAATCTTACGGTCGAGAAAATCTCACTGTTATTGGAAGAAAAACTACTTACAAATATTTTAAGATCTGAATATAGGTACCTAGGTACATATTGTTCCTAAATCTTTACAGTAACATAGAAATTTTCATGATAAAAGAAAATAAATATCTGATTTCTTTTACAAGATAGCTGTCTCTTTATTAAAGAAAATAAAGGAAATGTAGCTTTAAATCTTCTTCCATACAGTTATCAATACAAACAACAACTTTATCATACTTACATACAAAAGACAGACATAATTATTATCATGCCTATATGCCTTGCGGGGTAGGCAAAGCGTAAACGGCTGCCGGCTGTGAAAAACGGCCATTTCCATCACGTCTGACAAAAGTTTGAGAGTCATTCAGAAGACCGTGTATCACCATAGCGACAGGTTGTCAGCTTGTCACCTAAATTTGCAATACACATAAACTCTCAAATCCCTTAACCGCTTTTTATGACACCCACGAGTAGAATTGGGGTGATGCTATTCTAAGCCGGCACTACACTGCTAAATCAAAATGTTAATGTAAGACTCTTTATATAATATGATTCACAATTATTTACAAGTGGAAAGCCACATATTCTCCTTTGCCAAGATATTTGCTAAGATAGCAAGGCAAGTAGAGAAAGTGTTTTGAGGGTAATTGCTAATAAGCTTAATCGCGTTACTCTATTATTATTAAATTACGCATAAACTGTGCTTAAACGAGTCATAAAAAGTATGAATAACAATTACCCATAAATAGTTTAATTTCTATCTAATCTTAGATTGCGTCTCTTCTGTTTTATACAAAACTGTTTCGAGCGACGCGATGTCTCACGTCTCATGAGTGGAGATAGACCCTTAGCACAAAATAAAGAGTTTACCAAGGAGTTTACAGAAGATTTACTCGACACTATTCAGATTTTTTGCGATTGTCACTTGTTACATAGCCAGAGTTGCTACTGTCAAAAATCTCGGAGTAGGCTCGGGAGTAGGTATAAGTATATCAAAACAGCAAAATCTGACACAACAACGTCATATGATGCTGAATAAATTTTAATCCAAGAAATAACATAACATCCTGTTCATATGTCATGCATGATAGAGAGACAAACAATAATGTTACTGATACGGGATTTGTTCTTTATCTGCGCAAGCTGAGTCTTTTAATTTTTCAAAATTATTGAAGTAGGATGAACGATCGCAAACCAGATTTGGCTGAAATCTTTTATTATCCTGATTTGGTTTAATATTGCACAATCAGTATGTTTGTTATATTACGTCGAGCATGTTCGCCGACGCCCGGATCCCTGACTTCTTCGCCATCATGCGTGCCAGGATCGCCTCGTTTTTGGAGCGAATTGGTTCGTCCCAAAACGAAATTGTTCGAGCCATGTATGACTCACTGGACACATCCATCCTTCGTTACTGGATGTCTTCGCACGGCAGTGAGAATAAAAAGTGACTATTTGTGAAAACTGACTCAGGCGTTTGCAGTAGCAAGCCTCTTTTGTATTTATTATTATTTTTTAATATTGTTCGGATTGTAGCAATTGTAATTTTAATTTTAATAATTTTGTTACTGTTGTAGCTTTTCTTTCTTTTTAATATGAGTCAAGAGCCTGAAATAAACGATTATTATTATTATTTATTATTATTACAGTCTTTTGTTATTCAAAGCGATTGAGTACATTTCAATTAGTCACAAAACTGAAGATCAAAGCAAGTGATAAAACCATTAGCATAGCAGAAAGACTTGCTCGGAAGGCAAGTGTTTATAGATTGTCGTCAGCCACGGCAAAACTCCTTTAGCAATGCCGCAGAACAGAATGCTGTCAATTCTGACGTAGGCATTCTAGTTGTCACTTTTTTAGGTTACAATACATATAAAAAATTTATAATGTTTCATTCCTAAGACAAATTTCGGATGCTGATCAAGCCAATTAAAGGCTAAATCCGTAATATTAGTCAGCCACCACTAGTAATGCCACTGCACTGTTTCTATGCGTCTGGCTGATTTCTGGCCTGAAATTATTTCATATTTATTTATTTCATTAACAATAATTCATTGTGTTTGAAAATAATATTTGGTCACATAAAAACTTAAAATTACCTAAAATCTAATCAAAATAAAATAAAAATAATAATATTTAATATCGCCAAAGCCGATCGTCATGTATGGTTGATAAGTATAATATACTTATCAAACATACATTGATTCATTCAAAGCGATTGAGTACATTTTAATTAGTCGCAAAACTGAAGATCAGAGCAAGTGATAAGTCCATTAGCATAGCAGAAAGACTTGCTCAGAAGGCAAGTGTTTATAGATTACTGATTGTCGTCGGCCACGGCAAACTCCTTTGGCAATGCCGCTGAACAGAATGCTGTCAATTCTGACGTAGAGTCATTTTTTACCCGACTGCCTCAGAAGGAGGGTTATGTTTTTCGAGAGTATGTATGTATCTGTATGTATGTATGTATGTGGACAAGAAAATTCTTTTTCACGGGCTACAGCCCAAACGGATAGTTGGATTTTGACATATGAGGTGTCGTTAGATTCGTCTCAGCAGCGTGAGTGACACTGGGTATATTAAAAAGTAATAAATTCAAGATGGCCGATTTTATCTCAAAATAGAGCTTTGAAATGACCGTAGTCGGGATTTTGTTTTTTATACATCTGCTTGTTTATACCGGGAGTAACTGAAAGGGTATAACAAGCCGAAAGAAGCTTGAGCAGAAGCTTGTTATACCCTTTCTGTTACTCCCTGTTTGCAGTATATTACAGTCTTTTGTTATGCAAAGCGATTGAGTACATTTTAATTAGTCACAAAACTGAAGATCAAAGCAAGTGATAAATCCATTAGCATAGCAGAAAGACTTGCTCAGAGTCAGAAGGCAAATGTTTATAGATTACTGATTGTCGTCGGCCACGGCAAACTCCTTTGGCAATGCCGCGGAACAGAATGCTGTCGATTCTGACGTAGGCATTTTGTTACTCATTACTAGAAATAGCAGAAAGACTTGCTCCGAGTCAGAATACAAGTGATTACTGATTGTCGTCGGCCACGGCAAACTCCTTTGGCAATGCCGCTGAACAGAATGCAGTCAATTGACAATTCTGACGTAGAATCATTTTTTACCCGACTGCCTCAGAAGGAGGGTTATGTCTTTCGAGAGTATGTATGTATGTATGTGAACAAGAAAATTCTTTTTCACAAGCTACAGCCCAAACGGATAGTTGGATTTTGACATATGAGGTGTCGTTAGTTAGATTCGTCTCAGCAGCGTGAGTGACACTGGGTATATCAAAAAGTAATAAATTCAAGATGGCCGATTTTATCTCAAAATAGAGCTTTGAAATGACAGTAGTCGGGATTTTGCTTTTTATACATCTGCTTGTTTATATTACAGTCTTTTGTTATTCAAATCGATTGAGTACATTTTAATAATACACTAAACTGAAGATCAGAGCAAGTGATAAATCCATTAGCATAGCAGAAAGACTTGCTCACAAGTGTTTATAGATTACTGATTGTGGTCGGCCACGGCAAACTTCTTTGGCAATGCCGCTGAACAGAATGCTGTCAATTCTGACGTAGGCATTTGAAAAGCAATTTCTAGATGTCACTTTTTCAGGTTACTAGAAAAAATATGTTTCATCCCTAAAATAACACATTTAATTTCGGATGCCGATGAAGATAATGAGGAAGTGATTGAGAAAAAAATATAGATGGCGCGCTCCATGACCATGTAAATATATGTATGTATTATGACGATGGAGGGCGCCATCTATATTTTTCTTTTTAATAATGTGGCCCTGGACAGTCCCTCATATTCTTTCCTTTTTGAAAACTATCGCTTCGCACTGCACTGTTTCTATAATTTTCTTTAAGTCCTATGTTCCTTGGGGAAAGGTATTCCTTATCACCAGCCGGTCCTGCATTTTCGCTGTCGTTCAGTAGTAAAATATCACCATATACATATATGAATAAATTAAGTACACGTACGACAAAATCGCCACTAATGCGCATACGCAAGTACTCAGCCGAGCGAGTTACATCAAATCCAGTTATCATTACTAAGAGGCCGCCAAACCCAACAACCTGCTGGCATCAATATAAAAGGTCTGCAAGTATCAAGAATGAAATGGAGATTACGTAAAGAACCGGTTGTGTGTGGGAGAGATCCCATCTGATAGAGTTGTAGTTGTAAGCTCATAGAAAACAGAACAAGCTGATGTATTAAAAAACAAAAACCCGACTGCGGTAATTACAAAATTGTATTTTGCGATAAAAATCCGCCATCTTGAATTTATGAAATTTTAATATAGCCAGTGTCACTCGCGCCGCTGAGACAAATCTAACGACACGTCATAAGTCAAATCTAACTATCCGTTTGGGCTGTAGCCCGTGAAAAAGAATTTTCTTGTCCACATACATACATACTCTCGAAAAACATAACCCTCCTTCTGAGGCAGTCGGGTAAAAACCGGTTTGCCATGTGGGAGAGATTCCATCTGATAGAGTTGTAAGCCCATAGAAGACAGAATGAGATAAACATGAGGCAAGGGATCTCGTCAGTCCGGTGTGGTGCTGGCAGAGTAGAATAGCACCACCCCCTCTCTTCCCGTGGGGGTCGTAAGAGGCGACCGAGGGATAAACCCGACCCAAACAGCCAAGGCTAACCGGATGGTGGCGGTTAATCCACCACAAAAGCATTCCCAAGGAGGGTTGCCGTCTGGTAGGCGGCCGGTTGTAAAATTTTGGCAAATCCTTTTGCAACACGATTGTGTGTTCAACGAAACATGTGCCGACTCCAAGTAATTGGGATAAGGGCAGGAAGATGATGATAGAGTTGTAAGCTCATAGAAGACAGAGTGAGATAAACATGAGACAAGGGATTTCGTCAGTTTAGTTGGATTGACGAGGCCTAATATGCGATTCCCAGCTGGTGAACATTTCCAAGAAACAATTTTTGCTCGTTTAAAGATTGTCTGTGCCAATAGATGCTAGCAAATATTTCTAAGTAGATAACACGTCATAATAAGTGGCGTCATAAAGGCTTAGAATAGCATCACCACATTTTTCCGCGGGTGTCGTAATAGGCAAATTATAGACTCGAAGGTTTCATGTGTTTTATAGCTTCAGGCGATAGGCTAACAACTTTTCAGTAATATCACACTCTAGTGATACCCTCTTAATATTTAATTAAATAGGTAAGTGGCAAAATTGACGGTTTCAAGTAGACAACTGCCAATGCCAAATGCCAATAAGACATTGATAAATACAATAGTTAGATGATTTGAGAGAGTAAATAAAAGTAAACTACAATGTTTAACTTTCTCTGAGACATCAAAGCGCTTTTAAAAGCTGAGATAATGATAATGTGTCAAATCAATCGTATTAGGCGGGTATTAGGCAACCTGCCCTTTCTATGTCAAAACTATTGCAACAATCGGATATAGAGTCGACGTACCAGTCCTAAACAAGATTTTCATTGCCGAACAAATTTATATAAATAATAAAACAATGACCCGACTACAGTAATTTTAAAGTTATGTTTTGTGTTTAAAATCCTCCATTTTGAATTATTGAAATTTTAATGTAGCCGGTGTAACTCGCGCTGAGACGAATCTAACGAGGACACCTCCTATGTTCCCATCCGCCTAGCCGTTTAGGTTATCTCGTAACTTCTCGGAAAACATAACCCTCCTTTTGAGGCAGTAGGGTAAAGTAATATTTTTTTAATATTTAAATACAACTATCGAATATCAAAAGCCTGAACACGGCATTTTAGACGTAATAAATTGATGTATTAGAATTTTTAATGCACTCACAGTGCTTAATTATTCTCATAAATTAAATAATGAGAAAATTGAAAAATTCAATAGCGACCGCCGGGGTAGTTTTTACAACTAAATAGTTGTAAAAACTACTACTAGATGTCGCTTAATCGTCGCTTCAAGACGAGCATCAAGAGGTTGAAAAGTTCAACAGCGTCCGCTAGGCGCCCGTAGCTCAGTCGGTAGAGCGGTGGAACGGTGATCCACAGTCCCGGGTTCAAGTCCCGGCGGTCGCTATTGAATTTTTCAATTTTCTCATTATTTAATAAGTTGAGAAGTAAATGGGTAGGTATTGAGAGGTATTCAGTTTTGAATACCTGGTTTACGACCGGTACTACTACCCTAATTTTAATGCTCTAACTAACAGAGTGACATTTCACATTTTTGGATCACGATCGCTCTTGATGGGTGTTAAATGGTTTGATAATAACTTGTTGTTGTATAAACAGCTTTGTATTGTAAACGTTCGTAAATATTGTATGCACTCTGTTAAGATTTAAACTAATGGCTTTATATATTTCTGAAAGTAACTTAATTAATAGAATATTATACCTATTATAACTAATAATGATCACACCCACAGATTTTTTAAAAATTCTGTATTACTTTATGATATAGAGCAATTTTAATGGCGCTATATATTTTTATGACCTTTATTATTTTTTATTGTCTATTTCTGGAAATATTGGTTGTCGCCTTTTCAAAGACCTCATTACAAATTCCTAGTCACGTGTTACGTAAAGCTACTATCACGCACGTGATGACTTGGCCGTGACACAAAACCTGCACTAACATAGGTGCAATACTTCACTTGAAGTAAATAAATGCTAATAAATACACAACACAACGCTACGAAACCTTAATAAGACCTTAAATTGTATAAGGCTTTATACAACGTCGTTGTTTAATCATGTAAACTTAAGTTCGCAATTGAGGATATTGAAGACTCTATTTTCTGAGAAATAAGACTTAAAAACGTAAATAAAAGAATCAAGAAAGGCAACAAGCAGATGTATTAAAAAACAAGAACACCACATGCGCTAATTTGAAACTTTATTTTGCGATAAAAATACCCCATCTTGAATTTATGAATTTTTAATATAGCCAGTGTCACTCGCGCTGCTGAGACAAATCGAACGACACCTCACATGTCAAGATCCGCCCAGCTGTTTGGGCTGTAGCCCGTGAAAACTAATTTCATTTCTACGTACATACATACACACGTACACATTGTTAAAAAACATAACCCTCCTGAGACAGTCGGGGTAAAAAAGAAGAATCACGAAAGGCAAAAATACGGATTTGTGAGATGACCTAGCGATATCGTTTTCAAAATTGGCTTGTGTTGTAACTTACGAGATTGGAATCTTGTGATTATACGAAACAAGCTAACATTATAGCCACACAAGGTAATTTTCTTAAAAAACCTAATAAAAATAATGTTGTATTTTCAAAAGTACACTTACGTCTTTATGAATGAACGGCGTGCGGAAATCGATCTGTAAACAAAATAACAACAAATTAGTTTCAACGTACAAAATATTAGGAAATTAAAATAAATTATTAATTAACATTACTTTCGTCACAAAACTAATAATACCTATTTGTTGTTTGAACTACAGAGAAAATTATTTAGGGTGTTGAAACGTAGCTTGTAGGTATTTATTAGTTTTTCTACTCAACAACAGATGGCGCGAAAACCAATTTTAGAATTAATTAATTTTGTATGACGAAATGGCAATATTGAGCTCAATCAGAATTCTCTGTCCTTAATAGTCAACAAACAAAGAGTATGAATGTAAGAAGCAATTTGAAATGTGGGCTGTCTACTAACAGGTATTTTCATTGTATTAAAGTAGGATTTACATATTACGAAACGTACGCCCAGTGCGTAAGATTGCAAAACAAAACTAGTAGCACAGGTTGTGTGACCTCGTTCGATGGGAAAAAGTACCAAATAGGAATAAATATTTGAAATAAAATGCAAAAAGCAATGCCCCGGGTGAGGATCGAACTCACGACCTTAAGATTATGAGACTTACGCGCTGCCTACTGCGCTACCGAGGCGGTTGCCGGGCTCGCGAAATAGGTCACCCCATTATAGCGTCCGTACATAATCAATCAAATTACAAAAATAAAGTTTCTTTATTAGTTCATATTTCAGGTGAAAGATGGTACCCCGAAACTATCAAAATTAGTTTAGTTCTACAACAATAATAAATTCATACAGTTTTCAGTTAGACAAGGTTCTAACTGAAAACTCCCTCCCTCCCTCCCTCCTCCGGTTAGTTCACGCGATGGAACCCTTCCACAGTATCCTGACCTAGCCTAATGTGAAATGCTTTCGACGCCACTTTCACTCAATTATTATTCTCTTGCTAACGGCCAGTGTGAAGAGTTCTGTTAGAACAATAATATTGTAAAGTTGCGTAAGTAGCTACTTAGGTAAATACCTACCTATAGTTACCTAGTTATGCTGTTCAATATAGGTAGGTAGGCCTTGTGATGCCGGCTTAAAATAGCATCACCCCATCTTTTCCATGGGTTTCGTAAGAAGCGACTAAGAGATTTGAGAGTAGATGTGTATTGCAATTTTATTCGAAAGGCTGCCAACCTGTCACTATGTTGATACACAGTCTTCTGAATAACTCAAATTTTTGTCAAACGTGGTACCTATGTAGGTAATGTAGGTACCTAAGGTTGTTTTTACAGTCGTTTACGCTCTGCCTACCCTGCATGGAATATACATACCTACTTATACAACTTGTTACAGAATAACAAATAAAGAGGAGGTCAAGGTACCTACTCATGAAACTGAACAACTTTCCCCATACAACATGGGCCGAAATATGAAAAAAAACACTATCAACTAATCGACAATTTTGTATGGAAGGTCCTCATTCTTTTTATATTTCGACCCGTTTTCCATGGGGGGGATAGTTGTTCAGTTTCATGAGTACCTTGACCTCCTTTCAGCTTTATTTGTTATTTTTGACACCCAGTATAAATTATAGACTGACTCCCATAATGAATATCTTACCCAGCTATAGTTAGTAATGCGACCAACTTCCTTGCCAGTAAACCTAGAATTAGACCTAGGCTCATATAAGGCTAGACCTAATATGGATAGTACTTAGACAGGCAAGTATGTAGTCGTATAAGTTTAGACTTAGTTTAGGATCTAATAGGAATGTAAATTATTATTACCTGATTCATAGAAGAAAGGGACCCGAAATGGCAACATTATTGTTGACATCCTGCTCAAATGTCATGTAATATGAAAAAGACGCAAACAATAATGTTGCCATTTCGGGTCCCTTTCTTCTATGAATCAGGTACATAATATGCCGCATGATGCCGGCTTCAAATAACAACAAAATATGCCGTGTATGATGCCGGCTAAAATAATATCATCGAATTTGCTTGTAAGTTCTATTTCGTCCTAGGGAGGTAAATATACACTTTTAGAAAAAAAAAAAACTACCAGTTTCATAAAACAATTTCAGGTTTTTTACACTCCTGTAGGTACATTTACTTGTATTTCATTCGGTTACAGTATTTATCGGGTCATTGGACGACTCGGTGTCTCACACGAAGAGAGTAAGAGAGAGAGAGAGTGAGATACAGCTATAAACAAGCAGATGTCTCTTCTTCTTTGTCGTATTCTTCATTACTGAAGGTCGTGTCCTTTATGAAAGTCCTTCGCGTCTTTGATGACTTGTTTCCATACATCTCGTTGTTCAGCTTTCCTTAGGGCAGTTGTTACAGAGAGACCAGTGAGTGCTTTCACCTGGTCACACCAACGGCTAGGTGATCGGCCGCGGGGTCTCCTTCCTTCTACTTTGCCCACCACAATCAACTTGTCAAGGTTATCTGGTTTACGACGAGCAATGTGACCGAAGTACCCCAGGATTCTTTGGTAGCATATTGTTGAGAGTCTAGTCTTTATGCGAAGCTGATCCAGTATAGACTTATTCGTTCTCTTGGCGGTCCACGGTATGCGAAGCATCCTTCTCCAACACCACATCTCAAATGCGTCTATTTTCTTCCTGTCTATGGCCCTGATCGTCCAGGACTCCGAGGTATACAGAAATATCGAGAAAACCAGCGTCCGTACAAGTCTTGTCTTAGTGCTATTGGAGACCTTCCGATTTTGCCAGATGCGAGTCAACTTGCTCATGGCATTTTTGGCTATCTGCGTTCTTCTCTTGATTTCTCGCTCACTTCCTCCTTGATCAGATATCAACGCTCCAAGGTAGACAAATTCGCTGACAAATTCTACGTCCGAGAGTTCTCCAGTCCTTGAGAGTTGACCAGTTCTGTCGACAAGCATCACTTTGGTTTTCGACTTGTTGATAGTGAGTCCGACTAGTTCACTCTCGTACTCAACCCTTCGGAAAAGGTCAGCTAGCTCTTTCTCTGATGACGCAAAAAGAGTAGTGTCGTCAGCGTATCTCAAATTGCTAATCCTTAAGCCACCGACAGAAATGCCTCCCTCCCATCCTTCTAAGGCTTTTCGCATAATGTACTCGCCGTATATGTTGAAAAGAATGGGAGATAAAATACAACCCTGCCTCACTCCTTTTTCGGGCTTAAAAGGACCTGAGATGGTGTCATTAACTCTTACCATGGACACTCCATCTGCATACAGGTTTGCGATCAGTGCTATGAGATGTTGTGGTACTGCCATTTCATGTAGTATGGTCCACAGGCAATCCCATCTCACGCAGTCAAATGCTTTAGAGTAATCGATGAAACACATGAGAACAGGTGTGTTGAACTCTCGGCTTTTCTCAATTATTTGCCTCACATTCACGATCTGCTCTCTCGTGCCACGACCCTTCACAAAACCTGCTTGTTCTTTCGGTACTTGCCATTGAAGATACGCTTGTAGGCGACTATTAATAACGTAGAGCATGATTTTGCTTGCGTGAGATATGAGCGCAACTGTACGATAATTCCCACACTTTTTTGTCGAACCTTTCTTGTGCAGTGGAATCAACAATGACTCTTTCCAGTCTGTCGTCCATTTTCCTGTTTTCCAAATTTGGTTGCATAGATCGAGCATTATCTTCACCCCCTGATCACCAAGATATTTAAGTTCTTCAGCAAATATTTTGTCTCTACCGGCTGATTTGTTGGGCTTAAGCTTGCGTAATGCATCTCTAATCTCAGATTCCAGGATGTCCGGCTCAAAACAGTGTTCGTCTATGGCTGGGGTACCTGCCGTATTTCTCGAAGATTTCGAGTATAGAGTTTCACAGTACGATCGCCACCTTTCTGTTACTTCATCTATCTCAGTCAAAAGTTTACCACTATCATCTTCTATAGCCCAGGTCTTCGGCTTAAACTCTCGGGTGATGCTTTTAATCTTCATAAATAAGTCCCTCGTTTGAAATCTTTGCGTATGGTCTTCTATATCTTGACAGATTGAGTTCAAATGGTCATTATAGTCCCTGCGACACAAACGCTGGACTCTAGCTGAGAGATCCTGGTATTCTGTGTGAACAGAGTCAGTGTTGCCTTTAAGGAGTTCCTTTCGTTCCTTGATGGCATTCCACGTTTCCTCTGTTATCCAGTCTTTTCTCGGAGTATCTGCCATCTTATCCTGACTTTCTTTACGTGATGATAGAATGAGGTCTTTCACATTATTCCAGTTCGTGTCAATATCGGTTTGGTTGTCAAACACAGCGGCGTTATTCATTTTGATCTTTAAACACTCACTGAAGACCTTGAGTTCTCTTTGGTTGGGTCTTCTTTGCAACGCCTGAATAGTTCGGTGGCACCTTTTAAGTTTGAGGCTCATCTCTGCTACTAACAGTTTATGATCACTCCCACAATCTGCTCCTGGATAAGTTTTAGAATCGCTAATGCATGACCTCCATCGCTTTGTGATAGCTATATAGTCTATTTGATTTCGCGCTCGATCGCCTGGCATTACCCATGTATACAGTCTCCTCGGATGGTTTTCAAAGCAGGTATTCGTAATTGTGAGAGAGTTTTCCGCGCAGAATTGTAACCACATCTCTCCCCGGTCGTTCCTAACACCAAGTCCATATTTACCGACTACCTCTCTTAGGTGGTCATCTTTCGATGTGTCTCCTACCTTTGCATTAAGGTCTCCCATCAGAATTGTGATGTCCCTTCCGGGCAAATCATTCAGAGTGTCTGAGACTTGGTTGTAGAATTCCTCAATGTCATCGTCTTTTGAGGCCGAGGTAGGTGCGTACACCACTACTAAATTGACACGACATGGTTTTGTGTTCACTTTTAACGTTAATATGCGATCACTCACTGGGTTATATCCTAGCACCGCTTTGTTGATGTCGGGGGACACAGATAAAGCTACGCCATTCCGACTATCGTTCTCTGGTCCTGAGAAGTACACAGTGTGGCCATTAGGTGTCGTATAGAACCCAGATCCTCTCATGTGAGTCTCGGTGATCCCCAGTATCTTCAGCTGGTATTGCTGTTGCTCTCTGTCTATGATCTCTTTCTTGCCCGGAGTTATCATGCCCCGAACATTCCAAGTTCCAATCTTGATCTTCTTACGAAGTTGTGAATGACTAGATGTTCTTGCGTCACCAGCAGCATTCTGTCCACACCGCGCCTGGTGAGCCACGGCAGTGTGGCCAGTAGCATACTTCACACCATGCGACCTGGACTCGACATGGCGCCGGTTGGTACCCGGATCGCATGCCTTCATATTCTTTCCTTGGTTTACTTTCATAGGATTTCTTGGGAGGATAGTGCAGTGGTTTCCCCTTGCCTTCTGCACCGCAGTGGTGTTAACTAAGTCAGAACGTCCTGCTGCCAACGCCTAACATCCGGTTCTAAGTAATGTTCCCCGGACCCCCTTTCTCCCGCCTGCTGGTCGACCTACATCTCCAAAGGGGTTGGCTACCACAATCTTGATATTAGGTTGCTCGACGTAACAGGGTTCACCACGAGTAGGTGGGAGTGGAGTTGGTGAGGAGAGGCTAATTGGTTGTTCTTGTTATGCAGCCATGTATTGCGCATCACTCACCCTGGAACCCCAAAGCCGATGCCGAACCCCAAGCAGATGTATTAAAAAGAAAAACCCGACTGCGGTAATTTCAAAAATGTATTTAGCTATAAATAAATGAATTTTTAATATAGGTAGCCAGTGTTCACATGTCAAGATCCGCCCAGCTGTTTGGGCTGTAGCCCGTTAAAAACGAATCTCTGGGTACATAGGTAGGTACATTACATACTCTCTAAAACATGCAGCAGGCAGTCAGATAAAAACATCCTAATTTTAACTCAACTCAACCCATGACTTGATCCCGTAAAAATGTTTTTGTTGTAATCTGTTTCTGTTAGGTACTAAGTGCACAAAAAAAACCGCTTAGCACGTTTATAATTAGAAGACAAGATATAAAACTAATTGAGGTTTTATAGTCCACCTTAATACCAGATCATTTAAATAATTCAACGATACAAAGATGCATTTAGAGGCGGATCCATTTATTTTTTACCCGACCGCCTCAAAAGGGGGGTTATTAAAAGGACCATTTGCTATTTTGGTACGTCATCAAATGTTGTGTGGTAGGCGTCAAATAAAGGCATTTTTTGCGTAGAAGTGTAGAACCAGGCATTATGGTTGTATTGAATGTAAACAATTAAATACGTACGGAAAAAAAAAATTAAAAAATTTTAGTCGCCGAACAGGTGGTGGACGTAACCTTCGCAGTGTAGGGAAACTTTGCACAGTTAGACGGAGAACCGAACTGGCAACCAAAAACCCGCGCGTTATAGGCCCGACGTATTATGAGCAATTACCCTCAGATATAAAAAACGAACAAAATGACGAAACGTTTTATCGCCGACTAAAAAACTTTTTATTGGATAATGAATACTATAGTGTAAGTGAATATTTCAAATTTATAAAATAGAATATTATTAATCAATTTTATTATTATTTTTGACATAATGTTTAACCAGTTTTTGTCATAAATTTATTTACTCAATACTTTTAGTATTGTTATTGTTTTTGTTTATTTTTTATTACTTGACATTAGATATTCGACATTTTTTACTTTTTATTTTTACAGTTTGACATATTCACTAATTTATTTTGCATTATTTTTATTTCTTTGACATTTATTGATGTAAATTTTATTTAGGCTATTGTACTTGTTTCCTTTTACTACTATTGTAGAATATTGACATTGTTATTTACTTATTTAATATTGTTTGACGATCACATTATCCTCTGACATTTTCATTTAGTTTTATTACTGTGTGTAACTATGAATTTGATAATGTGTAATAAATGAATCTAATCTAATCTAATCTAAAGAAACGGGCAAAAAGTTATGACGCAAGTGATTTTCGTAAGGTTTTTTTATTGATAGAAAAGAAATTGATTTGTAAAGCTTATTTTTCTATTCTGTAACTGAAGTTGAATTTCTAGAAGCGTCGTTTTGTCGTCTTAGAATAGCATCACCCAATTTCTACCCGTGGGTGTCATAAAACGCGACTAAGGGATGGATCCCGGGAATGGGTAGCAGCGTTCCCTGTGAATATCTGCAGCGCCTTGCACTGCGCTCGCCAATCAGCCTGCCAATCGTCGTGAGTATGGCAATACCCCTCAATCCATGTCCAGCAGTGCACTGTTGTGGCTGTAGTAGTAGTAGCAGTCTTTAGCAGTCTTTTTAAAACCTAACGAAAAGTAAGTGCGTTGCGTAGTATTAGCACAAAATAGAGAGTTTACAGAAGGTTCACTCGGCCCTATTTCGGATTTATTGGCACTTTTCACATTCACATAGCCAGGGTTGCTACTGTCAAAAATCTCTGTAGAACTGTAGAACGTCTTATGATTCCGAGCCAATTTTAAATCCAAGAAATATTACGTTAGTGTCTTCTTAGTTATTTTGACTTCCCCTGAGATTCCGGTTATTTCCAGTTAAAGTCAAAATCGTTACAGTACTCTACTGAATGAGCCATCTGTATAGGCTTCCCGCGCGCCGTTTCTTATTGGTATTAGCATGTATTAGTATCTGTAGGGGAGAGGCGGGCGGCTTTGCACAGGGGCAGCTATGAACAAGCTAAATACTGTCTGCGTGTCTTATGCAATAACGATGGAAACTGCTTTATTTACTGCTACGTTTACAACAGTCAGCGTCCCTGTCATCGTCAATTTTTCAAAGTCAACAATAAACGCGGATGTTATTGGCTGTTTTTGTTTTTGGATGTGTTCGATGTACATTTTTTTCAAAAGTTGTAAGGGTTTTTCTGGTTATTCTTACTTTTGGCGGATTTACACGTAGGTATATTTATCCTAATTTGTGTATAATTATATATGTCCATTTCGCCTATTGTTTAAAGCCAAGAGTAAATGCTTTATTGTTAATTCTGATGAAGTAAGCTATAAGGTATGCTTGGGGCAGTTTTGAATACATTTTGAGGGGCACATTTGAACGTACAAAGTTGCACCTAAATAAATAATTTAAAACTTAAGTTCAAATAAAGGATTAATTACATTTATAATCGTTTTGATTTTTTGTAATTTAGTTCAAAAATCTCTATTAGATTGAAAAATACTGAGTCTTATGTGGTCAAAAATTATATTAATTTTATTTTAAACATTATTCACGTTCGATTTGACATTTGATTGACAAAGTTATACACAACAAAAATGCAAGAAATATTCATATTTCACTGTAATAAATATTCAATAGAAACAGTAATAAACTACTTGTTCAAAAGTGCCCCAGGCTTGTTCAAATCTGCCCCGGGATGGGGCAGCTTTTAACGCTTTCCGCGCTTGTAGAAAAAGCGGCGTAGCACATTTTTGTGTAAAGCTATTTTAACACTTATATAATTTTTATCTTCCCAGATAAGCTACATAACACATAACACATCATGCACAAAAATATTTAGAAAGTTATCTATTTTGTAAGTTACAACCTGTTTTCTAAATTCTGTACAAAGCTGCCCCCCTCTCCCCTACGATTGGGTCATGTAATATTTGTCTTACTCATCTCATCACATCACATCAAACATAGTAAGATCCTGGTTAGGAAAAAACGCTTCGATATTCGTTCGTGCCAGTACGGTTTTTATAAAATTAATCATCTTTTGTTTGAATAAAACACAATGGAGGATGTTAGGATTCTCAAAGAGTCACAGAATAGTTGTCACCCTACTTGTTATTTGTAGTTTTTGCCTACCATTGAAAAGCTTTAATGAGTGACTATAATAAACAACACGGCCGTTTTAATAGGCCATATTTGACAGCTGACAAACGCATACTAGAAGGCACAAAGAAAAATAGACCTTAGGTATGTCATTTCATTATGCGATGACCGTAGGCCAATAGTATGACCATAAGCTAGTATGACGGTATGACATAAGGTCTATTTTTCTTTATTTACGTGTCGTCTATTCAGCTGTCAAATATGGCCTATTCGCGCGGCCGTACTGTAGCCTATATTGCCTTGTAGGCTAGCGACAAATCAAGCAGCCAGCTTTACTGTTTAGTTAGCCTACCAACGACCTTGTGCCAGCTACCTATATGTATAGGTAAGGTAATTATTATGATCTAACCGTGGTGATGTGATGATCACATTAACTAGCAAAAACTACCGCAACCTACCTACTAGCATAGAGGAATGTACTACTACTGGGTACCTAACATTAGGTTATTATGAAATGCATGAGAATTAAGAAGACAAAACAAGAACTGTTTACTTGGTGTTTGCAGCATTTTTGTTCTGCAATTCGTGTAGGACACCGAGTCGTCTAAAGACCTGATGACTCTGGTGTCAAAGCTTTTCAACCGTCTACTACAAGTAGGTATCAGGGCTCTGAACATGGTTGTGTTACGACCGCCGTCAAAGTAATCAATCATAGACAGCAACCGGAACCGACGGATTAACGTGCCCTCCGAAGCACGGAACCATCTTTCTTTTCGGACAATCAGGTGATAAAGCCTGCAATGCTCTAACTATACTGGAAACAAATTCACACCGAAAATTTAATTCTGATCAAACCCGAAATAAAAAGCTTAGGTAGGTAGGTACCTACTTGGATAGGCAATTTTCTCACGGATGCATCTTTGGGACACCGAGTCGACGAACTACCCGATTAACCCTAACTTACTAAAATGAACTTGTTTTAGTCTACTATATAAATAATATCGCTTTATATAAAATAAAAACCGTTTCGTCATCAGTCCCATTTCGTCACGACATTTAGTTTCATTTCGTCCACATTTAATTAAGTACAAATATTTTAAGGGTGGTTCTACTCACAAAACTGAAAAACTTTTACTAGTAACTTTTCTTCGAATTATGAATAAAAATTGGACCTTCCATGCAAACCATGTTGAAAAAGTTCGTCACTTATTTATACAGTTCAAATATTTTACTCATATTCTGAAGAAAAGTTTCTAATAAAAGTTCTTCAGTTTTGTGCTTAATTAAATTTAACCCTATTTAGAGGATCAATTTTATTTCGTATCTACGTAGGTACCTCTATCAAAACATGCAGTTAGAGCGGTTTCACTCAATATTTTGCAGATAATTAACAGTTCCTTTCATAAAATTATTAAAATCAATAAATATTAGGTTAAAGTCGGTCTCAATTTGCCAAACCTCAAGGTTGGTCAAGTTTTTTCTTGAAACCCCGCATTAGCATACATCGCATACCCAGTTACCTACTTGTATGGGCGATTAGATTTATTTATAAGGCGTTTACGAGATGTTTAAATACTTGCATAATCAACTGGTTTAGCTCATCTCGCTTGAATAAGTTTACTGTATGAGGTAAGAAGGTAAATTTGATGGAAAATTGAATGTTTTTTCTGTTATACCTATGATAAAATAGTCTGAAATTTTTAAATATCGCAGCCTCATCATTTTCCTGCCCTTATCCCAAAACAATTGGGCCGGCGCAACAAAATCATGTAGCAAAATGATTTGGCTATGTTTTATGACCAGCCGCCTGCCTGACGTCAACCCTCTTTGGGAAAGCTATTGTAGCTGGTATCACAGCCAACATGCGGTTGACCATAGTTGACAGATTTTATCTATGATAAAATTGGTTGAAAGTTTTAAATAGCGACAGTGCAGCCTACGAGCCGAAACTTATCCAACACTTAACTGCATTTTTATGTGAGAGAGACACTGTCCTTTTGTCTAGAAAACTGCTGAACCAATTTTAATGAAATTTATTGTGTTTGCAAAGTTGACAGTACCTAATTAATAAAATTAGATTCATCGAAACCTCATTGATTACGCATATAGATTTTATCTCATGAGAAAAATATACCAGTTTCTTTCCTATACAAATAAAACAATTCACAAATGCTTGCGTGTAACGTAACATTTATTGTGATATATCGCAGTGATTTCATCACATCTCGTCACCTTTATAATAAAGATCAGTATGACAAAAAATATCAGCAAAACCTATTGATCAGTGACACCGCCACACTTCTCACGCTAATGGTTTAGATTGAATTGATTTGTGCGCTTGAATGCCGTGTGATGCCGGCTTAGAAAAGCATCACCTCAATTCTGCCCGTGTCGTAATAAGGTACGGTATAATTATCCAGGGAATGGGCAGCAGCGTTCCCTGGCAACGCAACATCTTGCATAGATTGCGTTCGCTAAACCACCTGCCAAGTGTGGTGAGTATGGTAATACCCCAGATAGGGAAAGAGTAGAGACCCATGTCCATCAATCGACAGCCGGTGTGGCGCAGTGGTTAGTGTGACTGTCTGCTACGCAAAGGTTCCGGGTGTTGAAAACATAAAATCTTTTTACTAGTGCACTTGGCACGTAGGAAAATTCAAATTTGTCAGGAATTCGAATTTGTCTGTTTCCTTCTTCTCGTTCCGATCGGCGTCCTTGCCGCACGTATGTGTATTTTCTATTACAAAATATTTATTTTCTCAGTGTTACAAAGACAACATAGTGATTTAGTTTCCCGTAATACCTACCATCTTTTAATCATCTCCACACACGCACCCAATTTAGAAGACCAGCCCTAACAAACTACAGTCCACATAAAAACGATGCATTTTCCATTTTGGTCCGTCTCACCGTGAATTCAAGAAATTGGTGCGTGCTGTGTGATTGGACTATAAATCTTCACTTCGAGAGTAACTACTAGCACTACGTCGTGGACTATATTTTGCCTGGGCGAGAAGCCGGCGCTATAGGTATCGTCGTAAAATTGTCGTCGTGACGCGTACGCCTCTTGCGTCTCTTTTTTATTTCGGGCGCGATACAACTTTTTTTTCGCGCTCGTACCTGGAGCGCAAGGACCATGGGGCGCTTTATCATACGTGTATTTTTTTTCAGCACGACGACTAATAATCAAGCAAGTAAGTTTGCTTCTAATAAATTTTGTTCCCATACAAAATCATGCTTGCTGTTTGAATTCGCCGCCATTTTGTCGCCGTGTTACGCGTACGTCGTTTGCGTTCCTATTCACTTCGGGCGCGCTTGGAATTTTCCCCTACGGCGTATTCTTCACGTGTATTTTTTTCAACACGAACGACCTGAAGCGGCGACTCAAGACGTCCATTGCCCCCCCTACTGCGTTCTTCATCGACTCGTTGATGTATTGTGTTTGAATATTCGCGCTCAGACCTAGGACGCAGCTGTTATAATGGCGTGAGAAATATTTCATGTATTTCATAATGAAGTACCTCATCAAGAGAGGTCATAGAATTTATTTGTTCTTCGCGGCTGGGACTACATCCGACATCTATTTTCGTCGTCGTCCAATTGGCCACACTGCGCTTCGACAGGTGACAGACAGCAGAGTCACGTGACACGGCAGCAGAGCTGCCATCCGCCAGTCTTCAAGTCATCGGACATCAATGTAAATAAACACCAGTTATCGCGTCAAATATTAAAAAATACTCGTAGAATTAAGAAGTGAAGTGCTAAAATCAAAGGACAATAGTGAACTAAATCATAAAAATACAGTGATACACGTCAAAACCTGCGTCAATTCCGCATTTGTACGTTTCAAGTGTGCCGTTTGGTTACCTAGGGCTACATGTTCAGCGAACCTGCATAAAGTTATAACATCCTAAAAGTAGTGACGACCTACTTTGGTAGCTTCTATTGCCAAAGGACTAGAGCGTTTGCATTTACCGTGGAGTGCTCTTAGACCACAAGGAATCATGCTATTAGGTTTGTGGATTAAGTATGTTAACAAGCTGAACAGTTCCACAGTGCAGATTTATCACAAATAGGTAGGAATCCGCTAAAAGGTATTTGTATAAACTTTCAGTCATCTGTATTCTTAGAAAATAACCTCTATACCTAATGTCTTTCTGCACCTTCACTTTCAGTAGTTTGTTCTCTGAAAATAACCTATTTTATTTACATATTTATCTCATATTTATCTCTTTATCTGTGTTTATGTTCTCAGAGGACAGCCTATTGAACTACTATTTTGTAAATATCCTATAGCAACCTTTGATTTGCTCTCATACAAGTTTTTCCTTATACTAAATCTGGTGTGTTTTGAGGCACCGGCCTGTATTAAAGGAACAGTCTATGTTAACTTGGCTTGAGTAAAGTTGGGTAGTAAATATGTTTACTTCACCTATATGTTATGTATTCATTGTACTTTTGTTCAAAAAATTTGATAGGTATTCAAGTCATAGTTTCTATACTGTGACCTGATAGTAACCAATGTGGTTGTACTCTATCTATGAACAAAACATTTAACTGTAAGCCTTTTTATGTAGCTTCACAATGATGTTCCATAGTACAAATAATGTAAAATAATCTTGATCAACAGCTATACTTCATGTAATTTCATGTCATGATAGATAATTTTATTTTGTTATTTGTTACATAATGTACTTTCAATTTACTTGTTGTAATGTAACTAACATACTAATGTAGATTGTATGTAATATGGATGTACTTCATCAATAATAATTTACTAAAGTTTTGGTCTAAGAAAACAAAGTATAGCAAGCATCGCTAAGTATAGCAAGCATAGCAAAGCATGGCTATACATGACTCAAATATTTTAGAAATATTGATATTATTTTAGGTACCTACTGTCTAATTAGCCTACTGGCAAAATGTTATGCCCAATGTTGTACCTACTTGCAGTAGTAGTAAGTTTGGTGACTGTCTGTGATGACTATTTCTCTTCAGTGGCCAACGGCAATGTAAGCTAATACTTTTTCTCTGTAAGATTTTAAAACTTTACGCTATTGAAGTTATGTAAATCTCTTATTTTACTGACTATGTGTAACAGGGCCATTTGAAAGATTTGTGTATTGGCTACAGATACCTACTCATCTTGTAACTTTTTTTATAAAATGAGTGTATTTTTCTGTCACCAAGTGAACATTCAAGTTGTTAGCTATATTAGTTAAGTTAAACTGCTGCTCACTGTACTTTTGTTGTAATATTTTGTTAACTTTTTTCTTCTGAAGTATGAATTTCAAGTACTAAGGTGATATTGTACTGTAAGTTGTTCATTTTATTAGATAAATGGGTGATTTCTTGACTGAGCTGCTGCCTACTGTACTTTGGTATTTACATGTTGTTTGCTTGTATTTTCTGAGGTGGAGCCCTCAACTTGTAATAAGTTCAGGTATGTTCAGCTTCACTTGTAATAACTTCAGTTAGCTTTTTGATTCAAGTTGCCTATAGATTCTTCTTAGACTGTTGATTGTTTTCAAGTTTAATCATTGCCTATTAACCAAGGCTATGCTTACATATTTTTATAAGAACTGGCTAGCTAAGTAAATAGCAGATAATGTTCACTGACATGTAATGTTTTGATTTGTTCATTCATACTTGTAATTTAGTAACAAACATTGTCAAGCTTTTTTAAAAATTGTCTTGTCTGGTTTTTTAAAGCTTTCAAATAACTTTCTTTCAAATTTCTATGATAAGCTTTTGCTATTCAATTGTTTTTATCTAACTCATGTGAATAAGTTGTTGCTTTACAGAAGTTTTAAAACTTTTATGATATTTTTATAGAGTACCTAACTAATGGATCTCTATATTATTTCTTTGAGGCGGCAACTTATGTTGAAAACATAAAATCTTTTTACTAGTGCACTTGGCACGTAGGAAAATTCAAATTTGTCAGGAATTCGAATTTGTCTGTTTCCTTCTTCTCGTTCCGATCGGCGTCCTTGCCGCACGTATGTGTATTTTCTATTATAAAATATTTATTTTCTCAGTGTTACAAAGACAATATAGTGATTTAGTTTCCCGTAATACCATCTTTTAATCATCTCCACACACGCACCCAATTTAGAAGACCAGCCCTAACAAACTACAGTCCACATAAAAACGATGCATTTTCCACCGGGATCAATTCCCGGTGGGGTCACTCACAAAGTTGATATTTACCACTTTGTGAATTTGTTCCCAGTCTGGTAAGGACATTGCAGGCTGAAAAACCTGATTGTCCGCAAGTAAGATGGTTCCGTGCTTCCGATGGGCACGTTAAGCCGTCGGTCCCGGTTGCTGTCTATGATGGCGGTCGTTACACAACCATGTCAGAGGCCCTTGCAGTAGGCGGTTGAAAAACTCTGACACCAGGGTTCATCGGGTCGTTGAACGACTCGGTGTCCCACACGAAAAGAGAGATCAGTGAACTGTTTGTGCCTGTCATGGTTATCGGTTTGAATTTGTGGAAGTCGTAGGTTCAAATCTCGCTCGTGTAATTTCTATGCATAATTTTCGTGGACGTCTTGAAATCGGGTCGAAAGAAACCCTTGGCGTTTTATCTACAGCATAAATAAATACAAGCGTGATATGCAATCGTGCATACGCATGTGGAACACAAGTCGTGCCACCATCATCTTTATTACAAGGTCAGAATCACGGTGTGCGTTTACAAATAATTGTAGTTATTATTATTATGTTCGGGTAGATGTTTCGATCTCAAACCAAGCCAAGCACATGTCATTTAGATTTTGATTTTGAACATTGACGAATAAATATATCGAATTTCCAAAATGTCCCAATGCCCACAACCACAATGTCCGTCCAATTCCCAGAATGTCCAAATTTCAAAATGTCCAATGTACAATATCTTCCATATTCCTCATTTTCTACTCAACTCATAACATTTTTAAACAAAAAATACATACAATATTTTTATTTTGTCTTACAAACTTGTTCGGGACTGGTACGTTTACCTTATGTGCGTAATCGACTCTTATGTACCTAATGTTATGTACTCTTATATGGTTTGGTACAGAAGAATATTATATTACCCATGTGTAAGCTTGTACAATGTAGAATTAAAGGCCTCTTAAATATTTTATTCACTACTTTGATGAAGTTTCATTTGGTCACGATTCCCATTTCGTCATCATCATCACAATTGAAATGATAACGCATTATTTTAATTATTTTGAAATCGTTATGTTAAAAACCGTTTTCATAATAAATATATGAAACAGAAGAGACGCCGTCTACACAAGTGAGACGCGTGTCGCATCGATGACGGCTGACGATCTATGAAGAATATAACATAATATGACAACGTTGCATGGCGTGCCACTTTAGCTAAAGCCTATTCTAGTAGTAAAAGCATGTTGCAAAAAAACCTTCTTGACAGCCTATAACATAAATGTTAATCAAATTCAAATGGGCATGTGTGTAACAAACTGCAAAGTGTTTTCTAACTTTATAGTATTACTTAACAGACACTTAATATTCTTAACACAAAATCAATGGAATGTTGCAACCTGCAACAACACATTCCGAACTTAACTGTAACTTAATTTGATACAACATCCTTTTCTCGCTCAAAGTAATTTAACCGAAGTCATATCTTTTTTAGATAAAGTAATCTAACCAAGGGTTACAAGCCTAATAATTATTAAAAAAACAAAAACCCGACTGCAGTAATTTATTTTAGGCTGTAGCCCGTGAAAAAGAATTTAATTGTCCACATACATAACAAGTACACTTCTTCTGAGCCAGTCGGGAAAATTGAAGTGAGGCAAGAAACAAATTGGTTCACATATTTGTTAATTAAATTAATTTTGTTCGTGATCTTAAAGGCCTATGAAGTTAACGGCTCCGACTGCCAAAGAAACAGATGTGTTTACGTAAATATGACGACAAACACACGTAACATCAGTTTGTGCGTTATTTTTGCGCATTACATACATACATATATCCCGCCTATATTCCTTTCAGGGTAGGCAGAGCGTAAACGGCTGTAAAAAACGGCCATTTACATCACCTCTGACAAATCACTCACATTCAGAAGGCTGTGTATCACCACAGCGACAAGTTTTCAGCCTATCGATTAAAACTGCAATACACATCAACTCTCAAACCCCACCGCTCACGGGAAAAATGGGGTAATGCTATTCAAAGCCTGCACCACACGGCGCAGTATCGCATGCGATAAAGACTTTCCACTTTATTTTCGTAAAAATACGATTTATGTGAAACGGCTTGACAAACGCAAAAATATCGCAGAACGCTGCGTCGACGGATGCATCTGTCAAACTGACACTTAATATTCTTAACATAAACCGTATTTGTATGACAGAGAATTACTTAGGTCGAAGTTCGTATTGTCTTAACGCGTAAAGCAGCGCAAAAATAACGCACAAACGGTAGTTACGTGTGTTTCTCGCTTATATTTGGCATTCAAGTTTTAACCTTGTGTGGAACAGTTCTGTTATTCATATATGCGTCGAACGGGTATTAATATGAATAAGGTAAGTAGGTATTGTTTGTAAATAATATAGTCACAGTGTCGGCGAACGGCATCTTCCGTATGGTTTCAGCTGCAATCGTAACTTGGTACATACCTACCAACCTAAAACATATCCTACATCCCTTGCAATAAAATAGAATAACTAGCTATTAATTACTTATACCTACTTACATATTAAGCATTACAATGTAAAGCTCCGGCATGTTATCACACGATAAGCTTTCTCAGACACTAAATAACATCGCCCAGCTAATACATAGCATACATAAGTAATAAACCATGTAAGAAAATATTTTATTGTCACGCCTCCTATGTTGATAAGTCAGATGGCTTTCTTTACAGTCATGCTTTTGAGATACTACCTACTAGCGCCATCTTCAGCCGCTCTCGAATTAACATATCAAAAACACACCTATGTAACAAACCATGTATATAATAAGAAAGGAGGTGTGGTCAAGATCTAGTGCTGCTATCAGCGGTCGTTTTACGAACTAACATCTCAAAAAACCAGATTTTTGACTAATTTTATTAAATTAGATAAATAAGTAAATAACCAAGTTACGGGCATGCGTAACTCTTAGATATTAATCATTTTTCATTATCTTTTAGAATTAAGTTGATTTATTATTGTATAATCATTTTTTGAATTTATTTCATTTTTGCTACTTTTTTGTTTTGCCTTTTTTCAGTTGATAATCGTTAGTTTACAGTAAAATCAGTAGTTTCTAATCATTTTATACGTTTTTCTGATCCTTATGACAACCTATTACTTAGTCTAGAAGCCTAGAACCTAGTTTTTCAGGCGTTGTAAATATTTTCACTTTTATATTTTTACGTATTATTTTAGATTCTTATCTTAGTTCTTAGTTTCTAGTGCATAAAGACATATCACTAATAAATTGGACGATAGATTAAGTTTTTGCCAAACTTTGAACTTTAAACTTTAATTAGAGCAATATCGCCCATATCTGGGGAACGTATCATCATATACCACCTTAATACACCTATTCTACACATTTAGTACATAAGTTATATGACCTAGAACTTCTAGGTTCCGAAATAAACACTAAAACCTAGTTATAATTTGATGTGATATGCAAAATGTGTCCATTTATCGTCCAATAAAACGAAACCTGTATTACTTAGATGTTTAAGATTTTTTACCTTGATACCTAATGTTATTATGTACCTACTTATGTAAAAGTTTTTATTGAAGATTATTTTGATATACGGTAAAACGTTGAACAATGGCAAGTTCGTAGAGAAAATTGGTTGCAATTTAATTTCGAAATTGGGGGCGGGGCGCGGCTCTCTTTAAAGTAAGGCTCGTTAGTATATAAGGAAATTGGAATTTTCAAACGACAAGTTTTACAAGTTTACACGGTTCTAAGAAGAAAATTCCAGTTTCCAGCTAGACGTGGGAGTTCAAGAGGAAAGCGGCTAATCCAGTATCTTGCCATTGTCTGCGTTGCGCCAACCAAACTGAAAAAAGAAGAAGTTTTATTTTTTTTACAACTACCTAAATAGAATCCTCTAAATTCGCGTAAAAGTTACCCCTCGAAAAGTGACCGCTGCGGGCCGGTTTGTCTCACCCGTGTTGCGTGCTGGCACCTTCTGTGCTGGACATAAAAATCACACAAAAGTTATTTAAATAGTTTCTATACTTGTGCTACGGTACTGACCACTGAACTGGCACCGTTTGTGCTACTTACCTGTGTATCAACTGTGAAGTGCGTTTACCTAAGATTTAGGACTTAGGACCTAGGTCTTGGGTAGTGTTAGTGCAGTTGGTACCAGGTCGTTGGAGCTTGACGAGCTGCACACAGAACACATTTAGAATGGATCATTAAACTTTATTATATCACTTTTCTGTATCTATTATTATTAAGTTATTCTATTGCCACATTTTCACATGTCATTAGGTAAGACTGGTCAATATGCCTACAGTTTGGCATGCCCCTACTTTTTTATGTTTTCGAAAATCAAATTTGTAAAATATAAAAAAAGCATTTTAATTTTGAACGAAAAAAACGTTGCTCATATTTTCGTCTCATAACATTTTTTTGAAAAAATATAATATAGAGGCTTGCCTATAACATTAAAGTAACGAGAAAAAGAATTATGTCTCTACATGCATTATTCGGGAAGAAAACAGGGAAGGGAAATAAATACGTTAGTATGAAAACTTGCTAAAAAATCCTAGATCATTTAACATCAAAGACTGCATGCTCTGATCTTAACCTTGAAATCTGAAGCTATTGATAAAATATATCGACATTTAATTGTTAGCCCCCGGTGTTTTGTATGCAATATATCATGTAATAAAATATTATTACTCTTTGATACAGATGTAATTATTTTCAAATTGAGATACGAAATCAATTGGAGATGAAATAGTCATGCCTTTTTATTTGCACTCATATTTGGTGCTAGCTAGGTGATTAGTGGTCCAGTTTTTTTATAGTTAAAGATTTGGTAACACAGTTTTGGATAAATGACCTTCGTTTTTATCATTCATTAATATGCATACCTATGCAATGTGTTAATTCCAACTTGTATATCAAGCTATAGTCATAGGCACATTGAAAATTGTCTTGTCTTACTATTACGGAAGCTCACTTAGGTAAATAGGTATGTTATGTCTTACATTATCTGTGGTGTATGTATCAGGAAGACAAATGTATTACACTTGAGTGTGTACAAGCACAACATAAGTGTCTTTGCTCCATCCCCGTATACATATAGTGTGAAATTTTGCTAGTGACCGATAGCAAAAACTCAGAACCGGCCGGTGATATCGACCTATATTCCTTGCGGAAAGTTGTTCCTTATCACTGATAAGGAACATAGGTCGAAATACGAAAAAAAGGTTTGTAAAGCTCTATGTTAGCAGGTTATTCCAATAACAAATCTTACCACTTAGCGATCAAAACCTTGTATGAACTAAAGAAAAGACCATGATATAAATCTGAAGATGATCTGATCTTATCTCACGCCCTTTCGTCCTTACAACTAAACGCAGGGCTAAACCTGTTATTAAACTGCACTTACACGCTTTAGCAACGATGCGAATCCTAAGGTCGTTTGAGTGTCGCTTCTTGACACTGACTGTTCAACTTCTGGACTCATCTTCCTGCCCTTATCCCAAATCAATTGGGGTCGGTGCTACATGATTTGTTACAACACAAATTCATGTAGCAAAAGGATCTGGCTATGTTTTATGACCGGCCGCCTGCCTGACGTCAACCATCTTTGGGAATGCTATTATAGGTGGTATCATCATCGTCACCATGCGGTTGACCATAGTCGACAGATATTCAGCCGGGGACAAAAACTCTACGTCGCCTTTTACGAAACATCCAGAGTGGACTTGGGGTGAAAGTATTCTAAGCCGCTACCACACGGCAGATTAGTGCAGGTTTTTGATTAAAAACTTAGGTTTATGATGAAATAAGTTTCGATTTTCATTGTCAAAAACCTGATTTTACCGTAAACCTGATACATCTACTTACTATATCTAGAATTTATAGCATTGATCGAAGCCAAGAAAGTCCATTGCTGGGTTAAATTATATAGGCTTCCAAGGGGTTAAGATATCTGATGAGTGAGGGGTATTCGGAAGTCTTATCCGAATATTTGCTACAGATACTCATCTTTTACGTAAGTGAGACAAAGTGCTTTACGATGTTACTCTGGAGAACATAAAAAATGAATTCAAAACCACCTGTGCATGCGTTGTCTAAGGTTATCTAGTCTGTGGTGTTTCCTTAGTGACCGTGACCGCTTCCTACCAAAACGCATATACGTAACAGACTCATAATATAATGCAAGTTAATATAAGTCATTGAGGGTAATTCATTTACGCAAGATCTGCCGAAATCGGTCAAGATTTTTATGCGGCTAACGCAGGTTGAACTGTTTGTGGTATTTTGTAATAGGTTTTTTGTAAATTAACACAATATTTTGTGATTTTGTCACAAAATAAGCACTTATTATTAGTATTAGTTATTTTGAACAAGAATTTTACGCCTTTAACCTAAAATTAATTACCTCGCCGCTGCACCCACTAGTTGAGCACCGTATAGTGGCGTATAGAAAAATTCCAGCTACGGGCTGTTGCCTCACCGCATTCTAGGCTACGTTACCAAAGCGCGCACAAAAAATGTCGCACATATCTGACGCAACCGCCTCTTAAGTTAAGAGGAGTAGTGCAGCGAAACTAGCGCGACTGCAGAAAAAAATACATATTATTTTCTTCATTCCTTCTGCAAAAAGCATTTCATTTCATTAATTTAAATTTTATTTTAAATTAATACATGGTATCTTAGGATCTAAGTAATTTACATCACATAATAAGACGCCCTTTTAAGGGCATTGCTTTCAGTCGATTAGTAGAATTACATTAATATAAAACATGTAAACTTATTTTAAATGTCACTATAACTATACTTAATTAAATAAGTAACGTTTAAGGGAATGTTAAGCGCTATACGATACGACTTGCATGCAGAGCGAATGTATTTTTTTTTCCAAACTGCAGTTATTTAAGACTATCGTTTAGTGACATGGCTCGCGCGAAATGCGTTTTCCACATTTTATGCGCTATCTCGACTCCGGCGCGGAAAGCACCCACACATACAAAACCTTACGCACACATCAACGCTCGCCGGACGGCCGCGCCGCCACCGCCGCCGCCGCGACCGCGCCATGCGAGACGGCGGAACATTCATTACGATTTGAATGTTTACTACCTGAACTAATTGATCCTAGAATTTCACGAAACCGACCAGTCAGAGAGAGAAAACTAACCCAATAATAAAATAATATATTTTATTATGTTTCAAGTAATTACTTTATTAATCGTTTAATTAAGTCATTCATTAGAAAAAAATATACTTAGTTTTTTTATAAAAATATATAATTATGTGATATCACACCATAATAATACAATATCATACGTTAATTTGCCTGCCAAGCGTAGTGAGTATCGCAAATACCCCCTTATAGGGAGATGCCCGACTGTCGTGGCTGTTGTAGTTGTAGTAGATAGATACATAATAAAAATGTACAATATACACGAATAGTTGGTAAGACCGAGGGGTGTTGGATCATTTTTGACATTTTGCTTCGTAACAAAATTCTATAAAGATAATTCGAATTTAATTGATTACACCAATAGATAGCAAATTTCATAAGCTTTAAATGTAAAGTCTTTAATAAAAACTCAACTTTAGTTGAGCAAGTCATTTTGATCCAACACCCCTCATACCGAGGATTGTTGGATCAGGTACAGAGGCGTGTTGGATCATTTTATGTTAATGTCATTTCAATAAAGGCTTATTTAAAAATTTAAGTGTATTACCTGAAAATTAATCAAATAATTCATTTCAAAGAATTATCTGGGGGCACAGTAGTGCCTACTATCTGGGGGCACAGTAGTAGAGAACTACCTACCTACCTTTTCTCGAAGTACTTTGTAGTTTTTTAAACTCTCATAACTTTAGAATTTTATAGAAAACTTTGAAGTATCAAACTGAAATTCATATCAAGGATGTATTGATTATTACTCTTTCGTTTCGCATCATAATTTTTTACAATAACACGACACTTAGGTCACCAGACATATATTTCTAGAAAAAAAAATGTGAGTCACTGTGTACCGGTACCTACACAGACTCAACCCCTGTGGTACACAGTGACTTTAACAATTTATATGGACTTGGCAATCCTGTCGTGCATGTATAATTTTTAATGAAACTATGTATTTTAATACATTATATTTGTCAAAGTATTCTTTTTACATCATTACTATTGTCATAAGAAATATTTTACAATTGTCTGTTAATGTTTCTAAAAATAGAGAGATGAGCCAGTACTGAATGTTAGTGTCACTGTGTACCACTTAAATTGAGCCAGTGTAGCTCCCGACGCTATTTTGAAATAATAGCCTACAAATATTACCAGACTTCTCTAAGAGCTAGCAAATCTGAAATGAGGATAAAAGTGAAAGGGAAATTGATAATGAAAATGGAAACAAAACGTTTATTAATAACGTATTCGGTTACAAGTCACAGCGCGTGGAGACTTTGAACACATACTTACACCCGGCTGGCACAACACGCGTGGTGTTCGTGTACGTCTATGAAATTAACTATACAAAATTTTACCGAGGGGATGAAAAATGGTGCCAGTTTGAAAAAAAAACTGAGGTAAAACCACAGAGAAACAAGACTTACCAGTGGTGCCATTTGAATCCTTAATATTAAAGGTTTCATATCGTATAAAACTTAAATGAAAATATAAAAGCACCTCCAAAATATAAGACCTACTTTTGACGCTTTTTTTGACGATGATCCAATAAAAACAAAACGGCGCGTTATTGGTCAGGGACGCTAACTAAGGGGTTAACAAGGGGCAGAAAGAGGCACACTTGCATCGTAGTCTGCTCGTTAATGCTTCTACTTTTCGAGAAAATAAAGCTGATCCAACACCCCTCTGATCCAATACCCCTCCGTCTCCCCTACTTATTACTCTCATCTATACATATAAAATTGTAAGTAAATAAGCTATCTGTAAAGGAAAAATGAAAATGATACGAAAAAATGGTAGGTAGTGCCCTCGCACTGCACGTGTCTCGTCTTGGTGGGGGCACTGTCGTGCCCTCAGATTTTCCGATGACATATCGTCACATCACCACGTCTGTCACATTTTTGAAGGCCGTTGCAGAAAATTCGTGTATTACTATAGTGACAGGTTGTTAACCTGTCGTCCAAATTTGTAATACATGAAACCCTTGAGTCCCGTAGTCGCCTCCTACGACACCCGCGGGAAAGCATATTCTAATCATAATAATAAAAAAAATATTAATAATAATACACGATATTTTAACGTACACATCCATAACCCCCCACTAGGACTCCCTGTCACGAGGTAACGGGGTGGACATAAGTGCACAGAAACATCGCAAAGAACTATACTCCTAGTTCCTATACTCGGGAACAGAACAGATATTTAGTTTCATACCGATCATTATTATTTTTGTCGATATTATCTCAAAATCCCAACTCTATTATCGTATGTATCGATGTTACTATCGTACATCCCTAATGTACGTTTACTTACCGTAACCCGCCCCCCATCCCGATTGTGCGATAGGGACAGTTGCAGGCTTTCTGAGAAATGCTCTCGAAAACAGGGCAAAATCGAGGTACGGGCGTTAACGTTTTACTACCCCTAAACTTCAACCGAATCCTGTAATTTTGGTCTTAATCGCTTAGGTATGAATAAAACTAGGTTTGTACGTTTAGTTTTTGACCAAATTGTCTATAGTTTTATAATTAAACGTGCTCAAACATGAACAACTTTCATAACTGAAAAAGTGCACTTTGGGACCTTATTATTTCGGAAAGTATTATTAATATCAAAAAAAGAAAGACGTATAAACCTAGTTTTTGTTGGTCTAAATAAAATATCAAAAAATCAAATCCATTGGTTACCGATAAATATGATAAAAACGTTAACGCTTTTTGTATGAAAATTTACAGCTAAACGATCCTCTTAAGGCGAGGAACACACGCAACGTCGGTTTGTGCGTCGTTTGTTCGATTTTCCATCTTATTTTTATACGAATACGGTTTATGTCAAACGATTTGACAGACAACGCAGCGTTGTGCGATGCCGTTTGACACAAACCGTATTCATATGCAGGTAGGGTGGAGAATCGAATGAACGACGCACAAACCGACGTTGCGTGTATTCCTCGCCTTAAAGTTTATTTAGAACTTGAATATAATATTCAATGTGATTAAAGTTATGGGTAAGTGCAGCAACGTCTAGTGTTGGTATGAATTTCCATTACAGCGAATAATTTATTAAGTGTTTTATAGGTACAGTACAATTGCTAATTTAATATGGATGGCTGAAAATGTGAGTTGGCAAAGAACTAATAACTTGTTCGAAGAGAAAAACCCTTTTTTTACCCGACCGCCTCAGAAGAAGGGTTAAGTTTTGTATGTATCTATCTATGTAGACAAGAATTTCGTTTTTACGGGCAACAGCGGCGGATGTTGATCATGTATGTGAGTGAGGTGTCGTCGTTAGATACGTCTCTGCAGCGCGATTAGCGCGAGTGAATTCATAAATTCAAGATGGCGGATGTTTGTCGAAAAATACAACTTTGTAATGAATTACTGCCGTCGGGTTTTTGTTTGTAAAACATCATTTGTTTGCTGTGGCTCTAGTTCCACAGTGCTGTTTCTCTTAAAAAGCTAATTAACAGGCTTTTATTTAGTTTGAAAAGCGGTAATAGGGTTATGTACATTTGAAATGGAAATGTATCGGTTTTACTATGAGTTTGTGTAATAGATTGACAGTGGGAGAGAAAAAGTTGATATTTATAATTACTTCATACTTGAATAATTGATTGTTTCGAAACTGTTAACAAATACTTAAGAAACTGAAATAGCTAATAAATACATAACTTTATTTTGTTATGTTAATTTATATTATGTACTCGTAACTAGATGGTGCCCGCGACTTCGTTCGCGCTGCGTAAATTCGATGTAAGGTCATTAGGAAAGAAACGCGCGTGCGTTATAAGTTTATAAGTTTTCTATGTCTAATACAAGCCGTATAATAATATCTACTTATAATTTATAACCTCTATTTAACCACCTTCGTAAACTAACCTCCATGCGTGTTCGCAGGCCTAGCGAAGAGGCAAACTAGAAGCACTATTTTTGAATTTTCGCATGCGAAAGTCAGCTACTGATTGTATTTGTATCACACGTTGCATCTCAAATGCATTCATTCACACATGCCCTAGAGGACGGCCGTTCGAATTGGCCAAATTTGACAGCTCTCAAGTTATTACAATAAGGTCTATTTTTCTTTATTGCCATGTCTTCTAATATTTGTTTGACAGCTCTCAGATATGACCTATTCGAACGGCCGCACATTAATCTAATGAATTCCAACACATCCTAGACATAACTAAATAGACTCGTAGAAAGTGTAATTAGAATACTCGTTGCGGACTTCAGAAACCACACTAACAAAGACAGACCAATTCCGTGCACGACTTTAGAAATCACACTTACAAAAATTGTACTCCCCGGCCACGAGTCTTGAAACCTGTCAGGCCGGCATAGCAGCGTGCGGCCGCGTGTCGGCACGTGCGTTGCGTCATCGACCGCGAGGGAAAAAAGCTACCTTACTACCTATTACCTAAGGAAATGTGATTATTATATAGTATCTCAACGGGTAATCTGTAGGATAATATCCAGAACGGCTACATACATCTACGCTAGATGGCGCTGTTAGTTTCTGAAACGCGCTATAAGTGTTCTCTGGAAGCCATATAGGGCGCGAGGGGCAAGCCGGTATAGCAGCGTGCGGCCGCGTGTCGGCTCGTGCGTTGCGTCATCGAGAAAAAAAACCGGCCAAGAGCGTGTCAGACACGCCCACAAATAGGGTTTCGTAGTCAACGTTTAAATATCAGGTTTTTCAGCATTACAAACTTAATTTGTTGCTGGTTTGTTAGCAGCAGTATGATGACCAACCGCAAATAGAAAAACTCATTTTTTTCTGAAACCTTTAACCCGTTGAGTGTTTCTTGTGCACACGGGTGCTCAACAAATTTGAGAGCCCTGCGTGCACCCGTGTGATGTGCGCGACATGTGGGGCTCTCAAATTTCTTGAGCACCAGTGTGTACAAGAAACACTCAAGGGGTTAAGGGTACAATATCCGTTATAGTTTTCATTGTAACTTCAGATTGTAAGCTATATTCCATATTTATTTCAAATTTTTAGCTTTTATACTTTAGAAGTTACAGCTGGAACAAATTATGGGTCAAAAACGCCCTTTTTAAAAGTAAATATCTCGTGACAGAAACATTTTAGTGACTTTGTTTCAAAGAAACCTCGTCTTAGTTTTAAAAGACCTATTCAACGATATCCTACTCAATATTAAAGAAGAAAAAAAATTTTTTGCCCCCCTTTCACTTGTATGGGAGGGGGTCCAAAAAACATGTAAAATATTTTTTTCTTAACATTTCTATATTTGGGTCAACACGATCTATCTTCTCACCAAATTTCATGTCTATAGCTCTAAAACTGACGAAGATATGAGGGCGCGGCATACAGACAGACAGACAGACATGACGAAACTATAAGGGTTTCTAGTAGACTACGAAACCCTAAAAAGCTAAATATGCGCGCTTGGTAGAGTAAGACTGGCACGGCAGAGTAGAATAGCACCACCCCCTCTCTTCCCGTGGGGGTCGTAAGAGGCGACCGGAGAATAAACCCGACCAAACAGCCAAGGCCAACCGTATGGTGACGGTTAATCCACCACAAAAGCATTCCCAAGGAGGGTTGCCGTCTGGTCGTAAAATTCAGCCAAATCCTTTTGCAACACGATTTTGTATTCAACGAAACGTGTTGCGCCGACCCCAAGTAATTGGGATAAGGGCAGGAAGATGATGATGGTAGAGTAAGACTGGGTTCTGTCATAGCTCTGCTGTGTAAGGCAAGGGTTCTTTTCTTGTGTGAGTTTAATGTTTGTAATATTGTTAATAAATAAAATCCAAAACGGCTATTCTCACAAAAAAAATAGTTTTCTTCCACGTGATTTATCTACCAACGTGCCAAGTACGTTAAGTTCTCAGAGATTGTAATTTTAAGATCGCGTGTCCAATAATGAGTAGGTATCAGCATTACTACAATGAGAAATGTGATAAATAATCAATTCACTTTTGTCTGTTTGTCTAGAGGCTTGTATTTTCGCTATTTTAATGATGATTGATTAGTCTTTAGAAACATAAAACAAGTTGAAAGTATTAAATTTGCTAAAAAGTAATCAATTTAGTCTTCAGTGTTGAAAAAGAAAGAAAAGACAAATGTAAGCAAAAGTTACGTTGAATAAATAATGTATTTAAAAATATATCGCAGAATAAAAAAAAATTAAGTTGTTTTTATTTAATTTAATTTGTGACCAAATGGAACTCATATTAACTATGACCAAATAGGACTGCTACGTGTGACGAAATAGCACTAAACTCTTGCACATATATTTATGACCACTACCACCAGCTTATTTCTTGAAATAGCACTTTTTATTTGCGTATGACCTGATACCACTTAAGATTTATATTTAACCCTTAAAAAAACCTTTTAACCTTTCGACAGGCTGATACCAATAACAACTTAGATTAGATTATGTCTTTTGATTTCTGCCATTTGCAGTTTCGGACGTAAATTTTGATTTTCCTTGTTCAATGCATTGCATGCAATGTTTAGGAGCAAAAAATTTAAACAAACTTAAGTTTATAGTTTCAAAACGCGGTTTAAAGTGTTAGTGTAATCGGGCCTAAACCGCATTTAACCGAAGCTGCTGCAAGTGTGTGTTGCAATATATCTGATGGGGAAATATGTGTCCATGTGTGTTGCTAAACGTTTTATTTTATCTTATACGAGAAAAACGAGAAAAAAATTGTATATAATCGAAATCTCGGCAACGGCTGAAACGATTTTCTCGAAATTTCGTATCTAGGGGTTTTTGGGGGCAATAAATCGGTCTAGATTGTGTGTGTATCATTTAAAAAAAAATCGTTGCTTCACCCGTTTTGGGGATTTCTTATAAACTTACAACGCTATCTGTTAAAAAACCGAGGAATCTCGCTCAACCAGGTACTGAAATTAATATGACAAAAATAAAAATTAACCTAAGTTCACAGTTTTATGTTTTTACAAGTGTGTTTTGCAATGCCTAATGGGGAAATATGTGTCCATGTGAGTTGCTAAACGTTTTACCAACAGATATTTTATTAATTTAGCATACGGAAAGGTTAATATAGCCATTCGTAGATTATATAGATGGTTTTGATTGAAAATCAATCAACAATCAGCCAAGCAAAACTTTGCCAGGATCAATTTCCGCCATGGCGACCACTTCTACTCCTGATCAAGTCTATGCGCCCGTAGGTGGCTATTGTAGCCGATTTTGGCAGTAAACTCTCGTGCACAGTGTGGGCACGTGAGTTTGCCATTGATATAATTGTAAGCGGGAGGACGGGCCTTGTTAAAAGGTTCAGCTCTCCTGACGTACATACCACATAATTATCATCATCTTTTGGGGTCGGCGCAACACGTTTTGTTGAATTGAAAATCGTGTTGCAAAGGATTTGGCTTAATTTTACGACCGGCCGCCTACAAGACGTCAACCCTCTTGGGAATGCTTTTGTGGTAGATTAACCGCCACCATACGGTTGGGCCTGGCTGTTTGGGTCGGGTTTATCCCTCGGTCGCCTCTTACGACCCCCACGGCAAGAGAGGGGGTGGTGCTATTGTACTCTGCCGGCACCACATGGTCTACGTACGTACAGTAGATACCACATAAAGAGGTTTAATTTGTGCAGGTACTAGTGTCTTACCCTCACACACAGCACAATAGTGCGAACTGCTTTAACAATAGTACAGTACAGTTGCACAATCAGATCTCTGTATCGATTGTAACGTGTTTGATACTCGGCTTTGTTTTGGGGAGTGCAGGTCACAGGTGAATGCTTTGGCGAAGGATGTCCATTTGTTTGTAAATAGTTCAATATTTGAGAGGCTCCGTAAGAAAAGAGTAATGAGAGTAATGTTACCAACTATGTTACCAACTTTGTCCCTGTGTCGGAACGGTGCCTGCTTCTTCAATTGAGTGGTCAACCTTTTGATATTAATATAATCCAAGTTTATGCGCCAACAGCTGAAAAGGCTGAAAAAGACTCAACACTGCTAGAAAACTTTTATAAAGAAATAGACACTGTTATAAAATCTTTAAAATCACAACAAATTACATTTATTATGTGAGATTTGAATGCTAAAATTGGTAAAGGCGCAGTGGATAAATGTGTGGGAAACCATGGACTCGGCGAAAGAAATAGCTGCGGAGACCGCATGCTCCAGTTTTGTATGGAAAACGACCTGGTCGTCTCAAATACTTGGTTTGACCATCCGCCTAGGCGACTATATACATGGACTTCGCCCAGACATACACCGGAAAATATCGTCCGAAATCAGATTGACTACATATTTGTACCCGCTAGATTCAGAAACTCAATTGTAAACGTTAAAACTTATCCTGGTGCGGATATCGGCTCTGATCACAACCCGGTTGTGGCAAAAGTAAATTTAAAATTAAAAGTACCGAAAAAAACCAACACACAGTATAGAAAAATAGACATAGAAAAGCTTAACAGTGTTATTACAAAAAAAGTTAAACATTGTTTAAGCGGTTTTAGACACATGTTTAAAACATTTTCTATTACAAAAAAGTTAGATCAGGTTTTAATTTTCGACCAATCACGAGTCAAGTCAGACTTAGTTTGGACAATTTCAGGAACTGACATAGCTTTCATTTCAATAAATGGGCGTACTTGTACTAGTGCGAACCAACTTTTTGATTTCAATATAATGAAAAACGTATTTTCTTTTAATTTCCGGTCCTGTTATTAAAAACTCACACGGAAGCCAAGAAAACCCAAGACAGAAGTGTTCTAAAAGCGCATATTGCTTATTGTCTATAGTATTAGCATGTACTTGTTACAATGTTAGTAATGTCGGTTTGCATCAAAGACATTTTATTATAGACACGGTACCTCCATACTGCTTGTACAAAAAAAGTTGTTCCGTGAAATTCGCTTGAACAGCTCATAGCCTGACCAAAGCCTGACTGACACAAGACTGTCACATTGGTCTCACGGAGACCAATTTGAAGGAACAACTTTTTGCTCAGGTGGCGTATCTACAACCTAGAACCTACATATAATATCATTGGTTTGCATCGCCATGATCATGACAGCCACAACAGTCCACTGCTGGACATGGGCCTCCCCCTATCAGGGGGTTTTGCCATACTTGGAGTACGCGTCTCAAATCTGGAACCCCATGTATCACACATATTGATTGCATAAAAACATAGAAACATTAAAAAAGTTTCATTTGTTCTTTTTGTAGCTAACCAAGCATGTTCGTTTGTCAATGCACTATGTTTTTCTTATTTCATGTATTGTTTATAGGTAAATTACTCATTTATTTTTAATTCTTCATGGTTGTGTGCTACTAGGTGTTAGTATTTTATGTGAATGTTTCTTATTCTAAATTAATGTCTAATAGTGAAAACCTGTAATTGGCTTTCTGATTTTATTTTAAGTAAGTATATTGTTGCATTAGCTGTTGGTTTTCCTAAACAAGCAGATGTATTAAAAACAATAGCCAGTATCACTCGCTGCTGAGACGAATCTAACGACACCTCATATGTTAAAATTCAACTATCCGTTTGGGCTGTAGCCTGTGAAAAGAATTGTTCATACATACATACATACATTAATACATACATACTCGAAAACATAACCTCCTTCTGAGGCAGTGGGGTAATAAAATAAAAATCGACAATTCAAGATGTTGAATTGACAGGGAAACCCGCTGCCCATTTCCTGGAATTGGGGTGATGCTGTTCTGAGCCGGCATCTCACGGCATCGCACGAGTGGGAAAAAAATTAAAGCTGGTGACAACTTCTGACAACCATATTTGCTTTTTAGTAATTTATGCTTTCTTGACAGCCAGTATTAAAATCAAAAAGAATTTAGTGTAATGAACGAATGGGACTTTTATGTCAAATAATTAAACGCTTGACTAAATATTTCTTTATTACAAATCCACATTTAGCTCATTTCTAAAGATAAACTTGGTTTAAAATGCCGTTATATTTAGTCACAAGCCCGCCCTGGTTTAAATCAGTTACACTTGACTGATTTTTAGTTATTCTTGTGGAAAACTACGTAGAACATTACAGAAACATTAGGTAGGGCGTTTTAAATGCTAAACAAGCTTTTACTTTAAGTAAATTTTAATCTTAATAATACCATACTTTTGGACACACACGAACAAATCCACAAATAAATCTAGATGTGATTCGTTCGCCATTGATTATTTTCTTGATCAGCCGCATCACACCGTCGTAGGTCATTAGTCAGTGAGTAGCGGGTAGTTTAGTGCCCGCCCGGTCCATGGATGGTATGCGAGCGCGCGCGTGTACTACTCTACTCTGAGGACTCAGTATGCGGAAATCACGATTGACAACGCTTTTACTATTTAGGAAACTCATCATCAAGTTGCTTTTACAGTTCCTCTGGTAAAAATGGGGTGGCGCTAATTCACTAAACTCATCATCGTTGCTTTTACAGTTCCTCTGGTAAAAATGGGGTGGCGCTATTCTAACTCTTGGTAGCTCCTCAGCACTCCGCTAAGGCCAGTTCGGATAGACGTCTTAAAAAAGGCGGCTGGTAACGACTGGATTGCGAAATTGGGAGATAGTTGCCATATCTTGGGGTAGAACTATATTCAGTCCTGAACTGGTATAGGCTCATGTGATGTTTAGCTCAGAAAACGAAACCTGCACGTATTAACCATAGTATTATTCACTCATTATAGTAGTATTCACTCACATATCTTGAATCAATCTATCTGACATACAAATCACATCAAAATCCGTTGCGTGATTTAGTGCAGCCAAGCTGCACTCTACTGGTGATTTCAGCTTTTATATTGTCTCTAGGCAACTGTTAAGGTAACTGTTATACTTTTGGACATCTTTAAGGGCTACATTTTCGTTTTTGGATGAGCCTGATAAAAGATGATGAATTGATTAAATATGATCTTCGTCATGTCCAAGCAGACCCCGAGGTCAGCACGTCTCGAGGTAACATTTAGAACTGTGAGCATTTTATGCAGGTCCTGCAATGATATCTTAAAACTTTCTAGTTTCTGTTAAGTTCATGCATAATAAATAATTTACGAATGCATGATATCAACCGCATACTTACTACTACTACTACTACTACTTCAGCCGCAAAAGTCCACTGCAGGACATGGACTCCCCAATTGGGGGTACACGGCTAAAAACTAACAAACATCAACTGGGTGTGTTTTCTCTACCGAAATTGAACCTGGGTCTTCCAGATTCTCAGTTCATTTCTCAGACCAATGGACCACGAAAACAGGTGTAGCTAACCATTGAAAATAAACATTACTGCAACTGCTTTAAAGCTTAGATTGGCTTGAAATATAAAAAGCTGAAATATACTGCTCGCCCAAGCTAAGTTGGAACTTCAAACAAAAAGTTGTAGAATGAAATGTTTGGCAAATAAATTACATTATCCATGCCTGTACACATATTATGCAAAAAAAGTAATTGAATATTTTTCAATTACATTTTCTAACCTGCTGTGTTTCGAATTGAAATATATGATGGACTAAATAATGCAAATAGAAAAACTTTAATATTTCTTTAAACTTAGGTGGTACAGTATCCGTTATAATTTTCATGGTAACTTCAGGTTAAGAACTATATCCCATATTTTTTTTAAATTTTTAGACATACAGACAGACAGACAGATTTGACGAAATAAAAGGATTGAAAACTGCCAGGTACGTAAATACCCCATTGTCGAGCGATCGAGTGCCGTGAACCACAAGTTCACCCTGAATTCACGGGACTCTCGGTCATATTTTATGAAAGTTCAAAACTTGAATGTGAGGTAGCGATGGCAAAAAATATTGACCATTATGTCGGTTTAACTAAGGCATATCAACTTGTCTAATTCCGTGGTAACCTCTTTCAGTCCGTGATAGGTCCTGCTTTAATTCTGATATAATGGAATTATGCAAGTTAACTCAAGAATAATGAAATTCAAATGAAGATTATAATACTCGCATGAACATAGCAAAGTTTGCCACCTATCCACTAATATGGCCGAAACTGAAAAAATCGTTAACTGTAGCCATCTCGCTCACTTGAGCGTCCCTAAACTTTGCAAATGAATTTGAACTTTACAAAGGCGTGAGGTTGTATTTCCAGTGATTGATTTCAGTCGTACGGCCCTACAGCAGCATTTAATGCCACGGAATTAGGCGAGTTTTTATTTAGAACTAGCCTTCCGCCCGCAGTTTCACTCGCGGTATTTATCTGTTTGGTCTAATAAAAATGTTTTAAATACATTGCACTTAAAATCCAAACTAAACAGATTGCATCATAAATCACGAACTGGAAGTGGATTTCGACTACTCGACAACAGATGGCGCCACTGCTTTAGGGATTGTAAAAGCCCTTACCTATATCTTAAAAAAAATACGCCCTTTAAGTTAAAACGGGAACTTTCTTGTTCGAGGGGAGATAAAGGGCTATTGCACAGTATAAGTCCCTTTATCGTACCGGGAATCCTTTTAAGTTTTATCGGCACGTACATTTTATCAACTTAGTTTTATTATATACTAGCCTTCCGCCCGCAGTTTCACTCGCGGTATTTATCTGTTTGGTCTAATAAAATGTTTTAAATACATTGATTTTAAATACCAAAATTTCGAAACAGTTTGCATCAAAATCACGAACTGGAAGTGGATTTCGACTACTGACAACAGATGGCGCCACTGCTTTAGGGTTTTTCAAACCCCTTACCCATATCTCAAAAAAAAAATACGCCCTTTAAGTTAAAACGGGAACGTTGTTGTTCGAGGAGATAAAGGGCTATTGCACAGTATAAGTCCCTTTATCATACCGGGAATCCTTTTAAGTTTTATCGGCACATGCATTTTATCAACTTAGTTTTATTATATATAATGATAATGATTAGACGAGTTTACCCTACATTTGTAAGGAACATTTTGCTATCCGTACAATATTTTTGTTCAACTGACAGTTCGTTGACATCTTCAAATACCAAGAACAGGTGGTGGATAGTACTCTTGAACGATTGGAACGAATCTAGAGAACGAACTTATTACCAGTGTTGCTATTATAAAAAAACATTGGTCTGTTTTTTGCTAGACATAGTTTAAAATTGGTTTTGTAATAAGATTACTAAACAACTGCCTAAGTACTTTAGACAAAGTTTAGCCAAAGCACGGACCTAAGTATGAATTTCGAATTTATACTGCCTTTTAAAAACTAACAGCGTCATCTATTGAATGAAAATATTATTGAATCTCACCGTTATAATAAATTATGAAATTATAATAAATGGTAGGATATCTTTTGTAATGCTAATTTACGCTACTGATTCATTATATTCCTTGCAAAATAAAAAGATCCTAGCAGCGTTGTTAGCATAAAACTGGACCAAGCAACTAAATCTACCGATAGTGTAAGTTTTCTTCTCCGCTAGTCGTTTACTCTTCCATCAGCCTAGGCTAATGTGTAATACTATTGTTATTTATTATAGTGATGTTATTAAGAAAATAAAGAAACCTATTTCGATTGAGGAAATAAAAAATATCGTGGAAAATAAAACAATGAAATGTATTCTCATCATCATCATCTCATATGGGCTGATCATGATTGTATTTTGCGTGGTGCTTTCATCACTTCGAGATATGCGATTTGTTCAGAATGTATGTGCTACGTTTATTGTGTAATGCAGTCCATATCAGCAACAGCGTTAAGACTGCATGGACAATCGTTTATCTAAGGGTGTAAGCTAAGAATGAAAACCACACAATTACACATAACATAATATTTATTCAGAATTACACAACCTAATATTATTATTTATTCTGCACACCTTTGTATTCAAACGGTAACTTAATCTAAAACTTATTAACTAGCTGGCTGTGAAACAGGGATCCTTCGAGGGCGATTGGCAGTTGATCTGGGAAAAGAGAAAGATGATACAGCGATGATGTAGCTTTCATGCGCATAGCGCAGACGATAGGGGTAGTCGGGAGTGGACAGAAATCTTCAGGATGTAAATGCAGATGCAGCCAGGTTTCTCCCAGCTCTTCAATATGTAGTAGCTACTAACGGCAGATAATACTGGGTGAAATTTTACCACTGACCGATAGCGGAGACTGAAAACCGGCAATAAGGAAAAACTGGTAATAAGGAACAACTTTTCTCCCAAGGATCATAGATAGGCCGAAATCTGAAAAATATTGCCGTGTGATGTCGGCTTAGAATGTCATCACCCCATATCTTTCCCGTGGGTGTCGTAAGAGGCGATTAAGGGATAAATTCATTCAGGAGTTTAATCCCTGGATTTTGCAATCGCATTGCAACATCTTGCATTGCGCTCACCAACCCACCTACCAAGCGTGGTGAGTATGGCAAATACCCCCCTACTAGGGGGAGGCCCATGCTCAGCAGTGGACTTTTTGTGACTGTTATAGTACTATTATTGTAATTTGGACCTCCCATACAAAATTGCTGATGAGCTGATTTGATTGAGTTACTATCGGAGGTCAACTTTTAATTAATTTTTTCGACCTATTTTCCTTGGGGAAATTTATTCCTTATCATCAGCCGGTTCTGAGATTTCGCTATCGGTCCCTAGTAAAATTTCACCCTATTAGGTATATGCAAGCGGTTCTTACGTCAATTTTCCATTTATTTGATGCTCCGGCGTTTCGTTTGCAGTAGCGAAGGTGGCATGTCTTTTGCATTACAGAGAGTAAAAGAGTCAGGAATTATACGTGACGATGTCTATCTTAGTGTGAGCTTGCACTCTGTAGTGAAATTTTAATGCAGGTTCCGGTTCAACTGTAATATGAGAAAACATGATTAATAATTTTTTGATTATAATTTTCAATATGAGGTCCTATTTTTAAATTGTTTAACCTTTGATTCTTTCATTGATGAGATTTTTTCAATATGCCCTGTTGAGTTAGGTACTGCTATACGCAACACGCTTGGCAGTCGGATTGGCGAGCGCTTTGCAAGGTGTTGTGCATATTCGCAGGTAACGCTGCTGGCTGACCATTCCCAAGGTTCATCCCTTAGTCGCCTTTACGACACCTATGGGTAAAAATTAGGTGATGCTATTCTAAGCCGGCATCACTCGTTCAACAACGACTAAGCTTAACGATAAAGAATTATTTTTACAAGGCTTTTATCCTTGTTTACCTCGTTTGCGGGTTTGCTTCCTGGTGGTTATTGGTGATGCACGGTGGGCTCTACGGGTCAGTCAGCTCTTTAGAACACACTCGGTACGATTTTCAGGTCACAACCTAGAACATAATCAGGTATTAGAATAACCATATTAGTATTGTTTACTACATATACTTACTTACATCTAATTATTTCTGTCTAAACCTAAACTTATTTAAGTAATATTATGTAATGCTCATTCACGTAGTTTATATTTTGTATGTTATTTACTTTTCTTGCATATATCCCGCTCTTATTATTGTTAAACTACTTATTTACACAAGATTGCCAGGTAGAACATGCTTTGATAACTATATTTGGTATGTGCTTCTCTTTTGGTATTTTATTCTTCGAAATATACTTGTAGCGTGAAGTCTTTGTGACAAATACAAATACCTCAGATTGGAGTGTTGGTAATCATATTCAGCAGTTGACTGTTGTGATAATATTGATAATTTATTCGTTTCTCAGGGTTATAGCCAAGTTTTTAAACCACCTATTACAACAAGGTAGGCCACTGACATCATTTTTGGAACACTCGCCGTCTAAATTATCATAGACACCAGCCCTCCGAAACACAGAACCATCTATCTTTTCCAAGAATCAGGTGGTACAGCTTGTAATGTTCTAATCAGACTAGGAACAAATTCACAAAGTGATAATTATTATTTCTGTGAACCCGGAAGTTTGTGCCTCGCTGGGAATCGAACCCGGAACTTACTTTGGTTTTTAATACAACTAAAAATACCGTTAAAAGCAATAAAGGAAAATTACATTTTACGAAGAAGCCGGCCAAATCTTGCTGCACTGTTGAAAGGTAAGCTAGCTGGCACCGTAGGTAGGTGTTAGCAGGGCGGTTGAAACTGTGAGAGAAAGTATTAGTTATTTTAAAAACATAAGGCATACCATAACACATTTTCAGGCAAAGTGATTCAGTGTAAAAAAGCTGACTCGATCAGTGAGCATTAATGTGAGCGGTAGGGGTGGCTTTTCTTTTGATACATCCCTTTATACCTATTATAATTATCTTAACAGAGACTACTACTACAACCACAACAGTTTACTGCTGGATATGGGCGTGCCCCAATTAGATGTTATTGTAATTAGGTATTTCCATACTCAACACGCTTGGCAGTCGGATTGCAAGGTGTTGTAGATATTCGCAGGTAACGCTGCTGGCTGCCTATTCCTGGGTTCATCCTTTAGTCGCCTTTACGACACCTATGGGTAGAAATTGGCTGATGGCATTCTAAGCCGGCATGACACGGTCGACATCGAATAAACAACAATAAATAATCATTTTTACAAGGAATTTTTCCTTGTTTACCTCGGTATTTTGCGGGTTGGTGTCCTGGTTGATATTGTAAGCTAGCTTCAGCGTAGGTAGGCGCGAAACTGTGATAGAGAGTATTAATTATTGTTAGTGCATAAGCTATACCATAACACATTTTCAGGCAGAGTGAATGGTGTAAGAGAGCTGATTCAATGAGTGACCATTAAAGTGAGCGGTAGGGGTGACTTCTCCTCGATTTATACTTCCGGATCAGTACAGGTGCGTTGTTTTACTATACTTTGATGACAGCAATAAGCATCTCACAAGAAGATCCAAAGATCTTTAACTCATTAAATATTCAATTTATTACATACATATTATGTTACGCCTGTGCTTTGCGGGATAAAATTGTTGTTAAAAATATATTTTACACTCAGTAGCCCAGTTGCGAATACAGACTAGTGCGAATAGAAAGCAGTGAATAGAGACGGTGCTGATGATTCATGCATGACTATGGAAGATCTGAACTTGGTGATTGATAATGCCATTGCCGTCGCCAAGTACTGTCAGGAAAAATCTAATTCGTACTATTGACACGAAGAAGAAGAAGGTAATGACTAATGATTCATGCTAAGCAAAGCGCTTTGCAATAATAGTGTGGGCGTTGCACCTATTCCAGAAATCGTTTTTAATGTTGAGTTCATCATCATCATCATAACAGCCACAATAAAGTCCACTGCTGAACATGGGCCTCCCCCTATTAGGGGGGTATTTGCCATACTCACCACGTTTGGCAGGCGGGTTGGTGAGCGCAATGCAAGATATTGCAATGCGATTGTAAAAAATTCATCCAGGGATTGAACCTCTGGCTGAATTTATCCCTTAGTCGCCTCTTACGATACCCACGGGAAAGATATGGGGTGATGACATTCTAAGCCGGCATCACCGGGCAAGAGTTCTGGGTATCTATGTATAATAGAATATAATAATGTAGGTACGTTGTGGTTTGGCTAGCTCGTGGGCTTGCCGTACCTACGCTTGGCCGGACCAAGCTGGAAACGACGGTTTGAAGCTCAGCTTCGCTCACCTCGTGCCTTAGCAGCAAGGAACTGTAATAACTGTGCAGACGTTACAGGGTGATGGCTAAGGATTAGGTATTCCACGAATCATCCCTAATATGGTGTGTTATCACAGCTTACAGCTAAATAACATACGGTGTGCGTTGGCTCGCCGAACGGAGGGAAGGCTTGCTAGGCAGTAGAGGACAGGCTGCTACGGCTGTGTTGAGTCAGCGCAGGGCTTAATTCTAGCCTTCTTCCAGTTGAGGCGGTTCTGCGTTTAAATCACTTGGGATCCGAAGTTCTCTCTCTTCAATGCTTAGCTCGTCACTAGAATATAATTGGATATTTTAATTTTGTTCACTACATCAATAATTGCCTCTGTCTATCGTGGAATTCTCCTCCTAAACTCCTTTTAAACCACGCAACGGATTTCGGTGTGTTTTTTTGCTATAGATAGAGTGATTCAAGAGACAGGTTTATAGGAATTGCACTACTCAGGCAAAATATGCATCACGAGCAAAGTAAGCCTAACATTTCACGTTAAATAAAAACATTACGAGGAGAGACACTGTCCTACCTACATCACCACTACTATACAAGTATTGCGAGCGAAACGAGCTCGACATTTCGAGTTAAAAATACCTGCTGGGAGACATCGTCCTACATCACTACTACAAATTTCGCGTTAAAAATGCCTGTGAAGAGATACACTGTCCTACATCATCACAACTACAAGTATTGCGAGCGAAATGAGCTCGACATTTCGCGTCAAAAATGCCTGCGAAGAGACACATTGTCCTACAGCAAAATTCAAGTATTGCGAGCAAAACGAGCTCGACATTTCGCTTTAAAAATGCGTACAAGGAGACACAACGTCCTACATCACCACTACAAGTATTGCGAGCTAAGCGAGCTGAGTACGACATTTCGCGTTAAAATACGTACAAGGAGACGCACCGTGGTGACGTAACTACTACAATGCGAGCGAAGCGAGCTCAATATTCCGCGTTGAAAAGTCACGCTGGGAGACACCATCCTACTTCAGTTTTATAAGTATTGCGAGCGAAGCGAGCTCGACATTAACATCAGAAATGTCATAACCGGAATCAGAAATGTTATATCAGCTATAGTAGTTGAAGAATTCTTGGTGAGTGAGGGGGGGGTCATGACCCCTGCGACCGCCCCCCCTGTATACCTACAGTATAGGTACTTATTTAATTCTTCTAAATATATCTACCTACTGTTTATTACCTTACTTACGACTAAAGCACCTTATAAAAGCGACTAAGGAAAGTCCATTCAGAAGGTGAACTGTGTAGTGGCAGCAGTGATGTAAGTGAATGCGGCTCCATAATCTGCACTAACATACCCCCCGATTAGCAAGACTAGTGTAATGATAATGAGCATGGCAAACACCTTCTCGATGGGGAGCAATGATCGGTCATGATTTCCCAAGATTTTACTATCAATCGTAGTTCTATGAAATGAATGTAGCCAAACCATGTAAGCAAGACCGTTGCATGCTGTCTATTACTGCAATAATGCGGCATTTGAAATATCTTGCAACAGGCTTCATCGGGTCGTTCGACTACTTAATGTTCCACTCGAAAAGAAAGAACACTGCACTATTACGCACGTTTCTTCTTTAAACCCTGAAAATACAAATCTCTGTTGATGATTTTCCAAAGAAAATTAAGTACGAATTATCTGATTTTTTATTACGAGATGGCACTTTTAGATGATAAGTGGGACATTGAAGATACGGGTACGATGATGATGACTATATTTGGCTACTCCTGGACAATCATTTACGTGAATTTTTCAGGAATGGTTGATAAACCGATACTGAATACTTACAACATTTTTCAGCACTACAATCAACTTATGGAGCTTTGCTATGCAGTAATTTCATTATTTTTTTACTTGGTTAAACTTTCTTTTAACTTGGAAAGTAATATTGTAGACTTTTAAATATTATTTTTCATGTATTTTTGCAAATTCTCTAACATATTTTTACGTTTTGTAAAATTGTAAACAAATCTGACAGGAATTTGAATGAATGGAAAGATTGTTTGTAAAAACGTTGCCATTTTAAAAACATATTTGGCAGGGCTGAAAAATTTAAACCAGTGTTTGAATTCGCTAAACGTTGTCTAAACTAAACCATGTCTAAGGCATATCTAAAAATTTTTTTGTAATAACACTGTAAAGATCCAGAAATTAAAGTAGACACTTTTGTGAAATACAATAATGAAATGAGAAAAACCTTTGATAATCTAAATTGGGAAGACGAGGGCGTCACAAATGAAGATACTTGGAGTAAATTTAAAGACACTACACTGAAAACTAGTAAAGAAACTATGGGTTATTGGAAAAAAGAAATTAAACAACCGTGGATTACAAAAGAGATTTTGAACAAGATGGAAGAACGAAGAAAGTACAAAGAAGTAGATATAGAAAAGTACACTAACTTGGACAATGAAATCAGAACCGATATACGAACTGAGAGAGACAAATGGTTAGAATCAAAATGCTTAGAAATTGAAACACTGGATTGCATACACGACAGTTTTAATTTACACAAGAAAGTCAAAGAATTTACAAACACAGAAAAGAAACGCGCAACGGGAAAACTTATGAATAGCGATAATGAACTACTAATTGAAATTGAAAAGCAGAAAAAGGAGTGGGAAACATATATATCAAAACTTTTTGATGACAATAGATGCAATCCTCATTCGCTTAGTAGTGAGTTAGATGGCCCGCCAATAACTAAAGATGAAATCAGAAGAGCCATTTACAATATGAAAAAGGGAAAAGCTGTAGGTCCAGATGAAGTGCATGCTGAGTTTTTAAAACTATTAGATGACTTTGGAATTGATATTCTCGTGAAACTTTTTAACCGTATTTATGATTCCGGTCAATTACCCGACGACTGGCTAAAATCGTCCTTCTTGCCAATTCCCAAAAAGCCAAGTGCTAAAGCATGTAACGATTATAAGCTCATTAGCTTAATGAGTCATGTTCTGAAATTATTTCTTAAAATTATTCACTACAGAATACAGGGTGTTAGGGACGGTGTACCGAAAACTTTGCAGGCATGATCAGACCATCAAACTGAACAACTTTTACTATGGGGCCAATGGCGGGAAACGAAAAAATTTTTCCGACCTCCCATACAAAATTCACGATCAGCTGACTGACTTTGTATGGGAGGTCGGAAATTTTTCGTTTCCCATCATGAGCTCCATAGTAAAAGTTGTTCAATTTCATGGTCTGAGCACGCCTGCAAAGTTTTCGTTACACCGTCCCTAACACCCCGTATATAACAAAGTCGACAGCAATATTCAAGATACCCAGTTTGGGTTCCGAAATGGCCTCGGTACCAGGGAAGCTTTACTAGCAGTCCAGGTGCTCGTTCAAAACTGTTTAGAACATCAAAAGGACGTGTACCTATGTTTTATTGATTTCGAAAAGGCGTTCGATACTGTCAATCATCAACAATTAATAGAAATCCTAAATAGTGATACAGATATCGATACTAAAGATATTAGAATCTTACAACATCTTTACTGGAACCAAACTGCACATATCAAAGTCGGACAAAGCGCCACACAAGACCTAAAAATACTAAAAGGAGTACGTCAAGGCTGTATCTTGTCACCTGGCTTATTCAACTTATACTCGGAACGTATTTTCAAGGAAGCTCTGGACGAAATTGAGATGGGCATCAAATGCAACGGTAGATTCATAAATAATATACGATATGCAGATGATACAGTCCTGCTAGCAAATAACATGGAAGAACTTCAGGCGTTACTAGATCTCCTTAATTCAAAAATCAAAAAATACCACTTAAAAATAAACATTGGTAAAACTAAATTAATGGTAGCCAGCAAGTCTAAAATTCCCACGAACAACTTACTTATCGACAACCAACCAGTCGAAAAGGTGGAAAAAAACCGTTACCTTGGTTGCTGGTTAAATGAACGCTGGGACCCGGTGCAAGAAATTAGAGTCAGAATAGAAATAGCCCGCAGTTCCTTCATGAAAATGAAGAACTTATACACAAACAAAGATATCAACCTCAAGTTAAGGTGGAGACTAGTTAAGTGCTATGTGCTATCGATTCTTTTCTATGGTACCGAGACCTGGACTCTTAACAAGGCTATGGAGGAAAAGATTGAAGCCTTTGAAATGTGGCTATACAGGCGTATGCTAAAAATACCTTGGACTGATAGAACTACGAACGCTGAAGTTTTACAAAGAATGAAGAAGAAGAAAGAAGTATTAGCCACAGTCAAAAAGCGAAAGATTTCATATTTTGGACACCTCCATAGACATGACAAATACAACATTTTAAAACTGATCTTGGAAGGAAAAATAGAAGGGAAAAGGGGACGGGGAAGAAGGAGGATAAACTGGCTAGACAATATTAAGAAATGGACTGACACTGGTGACGCAGCCATTCTGGCACGACTGGCGAAGAGTAGAGACGACTTTGCGATGGTGGTCGCCGACGCCCGTTAGGGCATGGCACTGAAAGAAGAAGAAGTAAGAAAAGAACCTAGCACCATTTGGAGCGCACGCATAAGCACGTCCTTCCTGTGATGCTGACTTTGAGTAACATCGCCTCATGTTTTCTCTTAGGTGTCGTAAAGTGACAAATGGCGAAATCTTTATCCAATTAATGGGCAGCAGGCTTTTCTGCGAATGAAAAATTTTGCACTGTGCTCGACAACTCAAGCGCGTTTTTCATACTTCACATGACAGGTTGATTAATATAAACGAGGTGAATACTTTGAAGGATTTGGACTTTCTTTTTACAGAATGGATATATTGGCTAGCGTATCAGGCCAAAAGCAACTGCTAGCGACTGGATGTCGAAAATGGGAGATCTTGCCTTGTGTGTGGTATAACTTGGAGGAGCCAGAATTCAAGTTGTGGATTCTGTGGTTGTGAACAGCTATAGTTTGATGTAAGCATAAGTATTAGTAGTACCTCTAGACGACTTTTTGGCCGGTTTTTTCATACTGCAGGCAGGCTCCTTAATGTAAACGTGCTACAGTACTTCGATTCTCTACATAAACAACCCGTACATAATAGTACATTTATACCACATACAATAGATAGAACACAATGTACAGTTGATCGAAGATAGCGGCTCGTTTTTTGCTAAGTTCAGAATGTCTCAGGCTGTTTAGTATAGTAATTTATTACCTATCTATTTCCGTTATGGCTGGTTCAATTGAATTTGTTAGCTTTTTATTCATTTTATAGACTTTTATGCCAGCTAGTCCGAGTTCTTAATTGGCAGTTTGTATGGAGGTATGGTCCCATCTGGCAGAAATCATGAAACTTGGCATGTGTGTAGCTTACATGTGTAGCTTCAGGAAAAGAAGGGAAGTTGGAGCCCTGCTTCCCCCTTTACCCCCTGTCCCAAATTTCAGTTATCTTTATTTTTTCGAAACGATTAAAGATAGGAGAAATTTGTCAGTAAGAAATATTCCTTATAAAATTGTCAACATAATTCTTGGGTAGATGTTGATAGGACTTATACTTTTCGAGTTATGCTTCTGGAAACCCATCATTTTTGAAGGTGACTTCAGCTCTGAATTAGCCATAACTACCATGTGATAGAATATTTTTCAAACTTGCTATTGTTGTTAGTTAGGTAGTCTTCAAAGAAACCCGCAGAGACAAGACTTCAATCACGCCTGTGGGGATGGGGAGGGGGCAAAGTTTATTTTTCCGAGCTGAACCTGAGACTTCTGACTCCTAAGTAAATGTGACACGAGAAATTGAGTATCATTTTCGAATATATCAAAGACGGAGTATTCATTTCTGGAACGCTCTTTGGTACATTTCATACAAAAATATAAAAATATTAAGTGAAATAAGAAAAATATGTTTCGTTCTCATTCAAACGCTGTTTCTTCATGACCTTGAGACATATTTACTAGATAAATAACACATACTCAATGACATACTCACCCGAATTATAAAGCCATATTTTATTTTCGAAAGTATTAGTTACAGAAGCCTAAATATTTTACAAAGTTATGTTTGTAGCTGGAAAAATTTCAAATTCATAGATTTTGTATGCAAAAATAAGATTACAACCGCAAACGTATATTTCTCAATTGTCGCTAAACCATTCCAGATAGGAAATGCCCTCATAGGAAATGTTGTTTATACTGAAGAGTTGTTTATGCTGATATATAGAAATTGAAGATCTGGAGTACTTGATGTGGAACGTCAACAGCCCAGCTAAACTATTCGAGATACTGTAATGTCTTCTTAAACATCAAGTACTCCAGATCCTCAATTTCTTTATTCCAACAAAAACTACCCTTCAGTATAAATAACATTTCCTATGAGAGTATTTCCCTAATTGAAATGGTTTATCGACAATTGAGAAATATACGTTTGCGGTTGGTAATCTTATTTTTGCATACAAAATCTATGAAATTGAAATTTTTCCAGCTACAAACATAACTTTGTAAAAATATTTAGGCTTCCGTAGGCTAGGTATTTTCTAATATTTTCGAAAATAAAATATGGTTTTATAATTAGGGTGAGAATGTCTTCGAGTATGTGTTATTATCTAATAAATATGTCTCAAGGTCATGAAGAAAACAGCGTTTGAATGAGAACGAAACATATTTTTCTTATTTCACTTAATATTTTTATATTTTTGTATGAAATGTACCAAAGAGCGTTCCAGAAATGAATCTGTCTTTGATATATCTGAAAATGATACTCAATTTCTCGTGTCACATTTACTTAGGAGTCAGAAGTCCTCAAGTTCAGCTCGGAAAATAAACTTTGCCCCCCCCCCATCCCCACAGGCGTGAATGAAGTGTTGTCTCTGCGGGTTTCCTTTGAAGACTACCTAACTAACAACAGCCAATAGCAAGTTTGAGAAAATATTCTATCACATGGTAGTTATGGCTAATTCAGAGCTGGAAGTCACCTTAAAAAAAATGATGGGTTTCAGAAGCATAACTCGAAAAGTATAAGTCCTATCAACATCTACCCAAGAACAATTATGTAGACAATTTTATAAGGAATATTTCATACCTTGACAAATTTCTCCTATCTTTAATCGTTTCCGAGAAAAATAAAGATAACTGAAATTTGGGACATAAAAGGGGGTAAAGGGGGAAGCAGGGGTCCAACTTTTCCTTCTTTCCTGAAGCTTACACATGTAAGCTACACACATGCCAAGTTTCATGATTTCTGCCAGATGGGACCATACTTCCAGCTAAGGACCCGTACTAAGCACCAAGACAATGGAAATATTACATACATACATACGAATACCACGCCTATAACCCTTACGGGGTATGCAGAGCGTTAACGGCCATTCACACCACGTCTGACAAATGTTTCAGTGTCATTGATAAAACATGTATTACCTACCATAGCGACAGGTGGTCAGCCTGTCCCCTAAAATTGCAATAAATCAATTCCCTTACCCACGGGCAAGATATGGGGTGATGCTATTCTAAGCCGGCACCACACGGCTGTTTAGTAAGTATCTACAGTTTATTGTCTATTTCTATTATGGCTGGTTGAATTGAAATGGTTAGCTTTTTACTCGGTTTATGTATACTTTTATGACTAGACAAAAACACTGGGAATATTTGACGGGTTAATAAAAAAAAATTACTTACCCTTCTCCTGACACAGTCAGGTAACAAGCAGATGTATTAAATAAAAACAAAAACTCGCCATTTTGAATTTATGAAATTTGTTCTGAGACAAATCTAACGAAACATCATATTATTTATCATATGTCAAAATTCGCCTATCCCGTGAAAAAGAATTTCTTGTCTACCTACATAACCTACATAGGTACATACATATTCTCGAAAAACATAACCCCCTGCGGCAGTAGGGAAAAAAGGTCCTTATGAAAGACAAACGTAAAGTTAAAATAACGACCGTTTGTTACGGCCATTTACGCTCTGCCAACCCCGAAAGGGATACAGACGAGACTCCAAGAGATAAACGGTAAGGACGATCTGTGTCAATATAAAAACTTTTTAACAAAAAATATCACCGCCGAAAACTGAAAAGCCAAAAATAATAAGTATTGTTAGTATAGGTACTTACCTAAGACATATTTTTGGAAATATTACCTACAATATTGGAACTCAGTAATTCTGAGTCGGCGTCGACAAATTTTACAAATTTAGTAATTAACACGCTTCATTGGCATGACGCCGACTCAAAATTACTTAGTTCCAATATTGTAGGTAATATTTCCAAAAATATGTCTTAGGTAAGTACCTATACTAACAATACTTATTATTTTGGCCTTTTCAGTTTTCGGCGGTGATATTTTTTGTTAAAAAGTTTTTATTTCATAATTTTTAGTGGCTACTTTTCAAGTTAATTTACTTTCAAAATAGCAAACTGACTGTTTCTAAAGAGTTTCAAGCGGACAAAATACTTACAGATAGGATAGGTACATTACCTATAAAAGTAACCTCCTTTTTTGGTGGACATCTTTGATAGATGTATGGCAGAAAGTTAACGGGCCGACGTCAGTCGTGTAGGTAAACAAGTACATTATGCTTCAAATCATCATCATTTTCTTGCCCTTATCCCAGTTACCTACTTGGGGTCGGCGCAACACTTTTCGTTTAACACAAAATCGTGTTGCAAAAGGATTTGGCTGAATTTTATGACCGGCCGCCTACCAAACGGCAACCCTCCTTGGGAATGCTCTTGTGGTAGATTAACCGCCACCATACGGTTGGCCCTGGCTATTTGGGTCGGGTTTATCCCTCGGCCGCCTCCTGCGACCCCCACGGGAAGAGAGGGGGTGGTGCTATTCTTCTCTGCCGGCACCACACAACCATTATGCTTCAAATGTGTCGCATAATATGAAGAGTTTATTGAATTGTCATGGATTCTTCAATCAGATCCTGACCTGATGACTATGGGACCACCTGGACAATGCACCCTTTCAAACAAAAAAAGATTTTTTTAAATCGGTCCAAGCGTCTCTGAGTAATCGGTGAACATACATAAAAAAAAAAAAAGTTCGGGCTGAATTGAGAACCTCCTCCGTTTTTTTTCGTCGGTTAAAAAATAATCAAAATACGAGGTTTTGTAAATCAGTAGGTAAGTACATACTATGTACTACATAGTACAAAATAAAGTCGCCTTTTGCGTTTCTGTCTGTCTGTCGTGGAATCCGCAACGGATTTTGATGCGAATTTTGTGATAGATGAGTGATAAAAGAGGAAGGTTTATAAATACATCAATAAAAAACATAATGCAGAAAAAATGCTGTTTTACTGTAAAACGCGGTTTTACGTTTGGTGGGATCGGGCCCCACAAGCTAGACCAGACGCAAACCAGTGTGGTAGGGTCGGTAAGTGCAGTGCAATTATTAGTTACTAAGGTGAAGTAAGCAGCTATTATAAAACTAGGTAGTTGTAGGCTAGAGGCGTTTTGGAGTTTCATAATATGTGGAAACTTACATACATAATATACTATATCACGTCTATATCCCTTGCGGGGTAGGCAAAGCGAAAACGGCTGTAAAAACTGTCATTTATCTGACAAAATTAACTGCCATTCAGAAGACCACCATAGTGACACCAGGGTTCATCGGGTCGTTGAAGGACTTGGTGTTCCACACGAAGAGAGAGACCATAGTGACAGGTTGTCAGCCTGTCGGCTTTGCAATAAGCATCAACTCTCAAATCCCTTAGTCGCTTTTTACGACACCCATGGGAAAGATATGGGGTGAATCGGGGTGATGCTAATCTAGGCCGGCACCACACAGCTAATAAGATCGAGGAATATTACGAGTGATTTAGGTAAAAATAGAATCATTTTACGGAACCAAAGAAGATTAAAACTGTGGGTTAAGAGAAACCCAACCTTTTGACCTCTCGACTCGATTACGCTTTTAAATTCCAAATCAAGTAAAACTTTTTTGTGTGGAAAATGTGTTCTAACTTTTCCTTAACAGCCACAAAAGTCCACTGCTGGACATGGGCCTTCCCTTAAAAGGGAATCGGGGGGTGTTGCCATACTTACCACGATTGGCAGGCGGATTGGCGAGCGTAGTGAAAGATGTTCAATTTATAGGGAACGCTGCTGCCTATTCCCTGGACGATTATCGATTCGTATGAGCTCAATTTTCTATACGATAGACATTACCTAAATCACAATCTTAAAAAGGCTGACAATCTGTCACTATGGGTGATACACAGTCTTCTGAATGACATCTCAAAGTTTTGACAGAATTGGTGTAAATGGACTTTTTTTACAGCCGTTTACGCTCTGCCTATCCCGTGAGGGATATAGGCGTGATTTATATTTAGTATGTATGTTTTATGTAAGGCACGTTCTTAATTATTTATCTAATCAATATCTTTATCATCTTTCTATTAATGAAATTTTTAACACGTAGGTATGTACTTTTAGCTTCTTTAGCTTTTAGCCTATCTTATAGTGATATAGAGCCTTAATAAATAAAATTCCTTAGCGTAAAAACGTGACGAATACCACAGCGAATACTTAAGTATTCGAACGCACTCTTGAGATAATGCGGAAAAATTGCATATTCCCGCGATTCAATGAAGACGATGGGAACACGCGTTCTCTCACGCTTGGCTGCATTATCACAACATTATGTCGTAGCAGCTCTCGTACGTGAGGTGAACGCGGAGCCTCTGTTCGAAATTCAAAAACGTGGAAGACGAATTTAGAATTTAGCATTCATTGCTGGATATTTTTGAGTGTTTTATGTTGTATGAAAAGCTAAGCAGCGATGTATTGCAAAATGGTAGAGTCGTCTTCTGTTTATGGCGTAGGTTTTCTGATCTTGGACCTTTGACAGGGCAAGGTGGCCAGTATCGGGTTTTTGTATTTGTATGAAATTGCAGCCTATTGAATATTATTTTTAAGGTGACCATGATTTTGCGTTTAAGTAGGATTTTCCTTTAACGCGAATTCGTAAATTTTGATCAGCAGTGTAGTTACTTGGTTGCTTACGCTCGGGGTTCCAGGTTTGGTTCTTTTCTTGGTTTATCGGCCCGTTAGCAGTTACACTTGCTCTGGATCTGGAACTCAATTTGCCGCAAGAAAAAGGCATTTTCCGGCATGTTTTATACATTTAAATATTCTTCTTGAATCACTCTATATTACACAAAACTGTGACAAAATCCCTTGCGTATTTTAGGCGGAATAAGCGAATTCCACGACAGACAGACAGAGGAACGCAAAATTTACTTTTACTATGTATTGAATTGATCTTGTTAATGGCATTGCATAGTTTGCATAATATTAGTAAGTTAAAGTAGCGGTGGTGATCTTGACTAACTGGTAACTACTTTGAAAAGCAAATATCAATTTCCATCGCCAGGTAAGCCAATGTTAATCATGAAGGAATTAAAATCAATAAAATACGTATTGCAAACTAAAAATGGCCTTCTGCAAGATATAGGAAACGAATTGTTTGTTAAACTACGATTGTTTATTGTACTAACTATCCCAATCGGTAATTTAATTAGAATCCGCCAAGGATACAACTTGTTTTACCTCCGGAAGTGCGGACTCAGAATTTACTCACGGTACATAGCATATACTATAACAACCACGTTAGTACTACGATACAACCGACGTGTTAAAGGTGTTTTTCCACGGGTAAAACTAAAGTAATCTTAGTATATTTAGTAAGTAGATCTTTCCAGTGTAGGAAAATAGAAAGTATGTGCATGTATTGGCACAGCAGAGTAATGTTAAGATGTTTGTTCTTTATTTTTATTTGCTTAGAATATGAAAAAGAAGTTTTATAAATGATAAATCTGAATCTTTACGTATTATTTTTAAACTGTGAACTGTTATAATACTATTTATTTTAATTTATCACTGAAATTAAATTTAATTTAATTTATTAAAACGTACCGTACTGAAGTGAAGAAAGCCCCACCTGTATTTATTTTTTAAATGTAAACTGTGAAATGTCTTACTTTATGAAAAACATTAACAGTAAACTATTTCTGAAGTCTACGTACCGAAATGTAAGTAGAAGCCCGCCTTTACTTCCAACGACGAGCGTGTGAATGTTACACAATGGACTATTTCATGGCTCTAAACATGTTATAAAATGTATCAATATTACTGCTATACGAGCCTCTACTACTAATACTATAGTCGAGTTTACAAACAGACTTTAACAGACCGACTGGCTGCTTCTGTCAATATTATTGAAGGATGTTTTTGGAGTGTCAGTTCCTTCCTGAAATATTATTATTACATGGAACTTTAAAATTGAAAACATACCTACAAAAGAAAATTTTAAATATTATAAGTACGACATAAATTAAAATAACAATTGTTTATAATATCAACCTCGTTTACGGATTTAACGCTGTTTTGGACAATTTAACACACTCTTTGAAGATATACTTACATTCATATACCCGTTTAATAAATCAGTAGTTATGTTTTTGACTTGAAGGACAAACAGAAAAACACGTATTACATTTGTATTTGTTATGGATTAAGATTATTTTATATTACAAAGCTTTTTTCATAAAAAGTAAGTTAGTAAGTAGACATTCTCTATCTTAAATATTAAGGTGAGGGATACCGATTGGACTAACGACCCAATGAAACATAAATGCAAAGAACGGTCGAAGATGCGCTTTCAAAGCTCTATTTAAAGGGTTGCTTTTGCAAGCCATTAGAACTATAACGATTCACATTAATATTAGTTTCTCAACGACTATTTCATGCATTGTCATGCCTATTCATAATGGCGACCATGTGAATTGCTAATCCATGGTGTCCCAACCCATTGTTGTATTTTACTATGATTTCCTTATAGTTTCATATCGAAATATATCTTGATGATATCTTAACGTGTGCATGCTTTTTGCAATAGCTTTTAAAGAGTTTCAGGAATGAGAAAATCTCATAATGATTGCTTAACAAGTAAAGATTACACGTAGAATGCTTTAGCTCAGCGGTGTGTGACTTGATTGATAACGATAAAAAAGTTAGGTAACCTCCGAGATAGTTCTCCTTCGATGGGTAGCCGGTAGAATAGTAATCGTGCTTCCTAAGCTTTGATACCTAGTTTATAAGCTTAATTTTGCAGGCTTACCATTCAACTGAATATATCTAGCATATTAGATACGTTTTTGCTACAAAATTTAATCCGACTCCCATGATCAACCTAGCATAAAAAACAATCAGAGTGATAAAGAAAATCACACTATTTGACTTATTTATTTTAGAAATCCTTGTAATTTGACGCCAAAACGTATCATCTCACTTATTTTCCAAATGAAGACGAAAAATTCGCCATTCTCGTTATAAAAATTATGTTGGTGATTTTGGTAACAAGAGAAAAGGGTACGGTCCGCGGATTTTGGTAACTTTCATACATTATTCGTGTGTAAGTTAACAACTTTCTCTTATGTAATGCGTTTTATGTAAAAGACCTGTAATATGAACTAATAGGGTTGCGTATTTTGCAAATTGGACACTCACGAAACAAACATTACCTAAGTTCATATTTTCAAATAAGCGTTTCTGTAAATAAAAAGGCTAATGCATAAATTAAAAAAAAAACTCACACGTCTTTAGAAGGAGAATGCCCGGACAGTAACATATTATTATAGTACATGAAACTCTAAGCTAGTAATTCAACACTCACTATGAATTCGTATTTTCAACATTTCTGTAAACTTAGACGATGTTTCCGTAATTTGGAGCTAAAGCTAAAAATTTTATTTTTAAAATTTTGAACCAATTTTGACGCAATTTCATGCTGTTTTAGCGTGGCCAACCCTACTGCTACGTTGCGGCCGTTTTACTACCTTCAAGATGGTATCGCACAAAAGATATTAATCATCAAGCATTTCAAAAATTAAATCATCTATCATCATTTAAAGTGTTATGTATAGTATTGATGCTGTCGGGTTATTAGTCGTTATTGCAGGTGGATTATTATTATTAGATGTTAAGCTCAGATAAGGTCGAGCTTAAGACCTTCGTAGGTTACGAAATCTTCCAAAATAATGTTCTTATGTATCACAACGACTTAGTTAAGAATTAGTGTCTCAGATAGATATAATTAAAAGCTTTTGATGTTTAAACAATGTAAAGCCCTATTTTATCTTATCACTGTTACATGAATCACTTCTCTTTTCCAGACTGGTCGGCAAAAAATTCGTTTTTCCATTTACTACCTTTTGCATCCTTCTTACATTTATCAATCTATCCAAGTCCTGGTGCTCCTTCAAATAGTCTTAGTTTAAGCCAGATACTTAGGTACGTCGTGGTCTTCCTCTTCCTACGTTCCCACTTCACTCGTCTTATTTATCTCGGTTAATCTCTTTTCATTCATCCTCTCAACGTGACCAAACCATTTAAGCTCTTTAGTCCGGTATGGCTGGCATTATTTGAGGGCGTAACTTACAAAAATTCTAAAGTCGCTAATTTTTTGTACGATTGTGCAATTTGTGTCTATAAAGCACATATTTAATTTTGTGCCATTTTTAAGCTTGAGTAATTTTTGATTAAATGTATGGCAGCTCATTATTAAATTATTTTTTAAGTATGTAGGTACCTACAAAACAATACTAAAAAGTTTACCAGTATTGTCTCTGTGACAGTTAACACAGTGTAAAAACCTTGTTTGAGTCGCTTTTCCATTGATAACGAAAGTATGTTTCCTCACATCTAAAATGGCACAAATTAATAAATTGGGATCAATGAATGGTCCAGAAGCTATGAGCAAAAAACCATCGACTTTAATATTTTTGAAACACGAAAAGCTAGCCGTACTGGACTACTTTAACAAGTGAGGCATTTCCGTATTTGATGCGAATGGATGGCATTTAACATTTAAGCTCTTGAGGATGAGGAGGCATTGGATCTTACAGGCCTTGTTGATGTTGTGTGTGGGTGGTGCGAGGTTAAAAATTCATCACAGGCCTCCTACCCGTGTGCTTAAAAATTCTATGCGTTTCGAGTAGGAGGCTTATAGGTTATTTCTAGTTCAAGATATTTTTAGAATTGAGTTAGGTAGGCACATACGTACGTAGATAAACTGTCAAACTATAATAAGTTCTTGGGAATTCAAACAAGTGCAGGCTGTACAAGAACTTACTCCGTACGATACAACCATCTATTAAAGTTACGTAAACGTAAGTAGGTACAGAATTTATCTTCAACGCCGCCGAAGCAGAACATTCAAGGAACCGCTAGGTAACTAGCTACTCAGTTAATTAAATAATTGCCGTGTAATAATACGACATTGCATTGCTGCAACCGTAGGTTCCGGATTCCGTCAAATGTCCGGCGGTCAAACCAAATTCATGGTCACCCTAGTTGTCAATGTTTTGTGTTCTTTTTTCAATGTGGGTATTTTTAAATTTAGAATTGTTATGTTAGTAAATAAAAACAAAACAAGCAATCGAAAGTATTTGTTTCGGTTGTTTCGTGCAAAGGTGAAGTGGCCAGTTACTTTGACCTTCGTTTAGAAATACGAAAAAGCTGTCTGGTTTTTTAAAGTTGTTTTGATTTGGTTTGGTTAATTTTCATTTATTTGCAAGCAAATAGTAAATGAATGAGTATTACATATTATGGGCTTACCTTTCTCTTATAAGAATCCGATACGGCCTCTTCTTGGGGGGGTCACAAATTCACAAACCACATTGAATAATCTTGTAGTTATTACAAAATTTATGCGATTACAAAATCCCTATTAGGTAGACGATGGGACGCAAACCTGTTTACGCCAAGAAATTCCTTAGATGCACAGATATTTACTCAAATTAGATAATTTCACACAAAACTACAGAGTTCGTTGCAAAAACAAAGTCGATTTCGTTATTTTTCATTCAGTTTTTGAACGATTTCACTTTGAAAAGTTCCAAATTCAAAACATTAGTTTTTTCGACAGCGCGCATGCGCAGAACACACCTTCCGACGGCGAAGCAAGCGGTCGACTGTCGTCTTGTAAGAACCAATCAGAGCCTTGCATTCTCCCAAGATCGCGACGCTATCCGACCAATGCGAAAGCACCTGTTTCATTCAACAACCTTCGTAAACAAACGTGCTTCTTATTTTGTTAGGACAATATTTGGACACTTGCTAACAGAGAATGGTTTTCGATTTTATCAACTTTCGATTAAGTTTATATTGCTTTGATGAGCTTAAAATCCTTCTAGGCAAGCAATACAAGGTGGGCCAAGAGGTAGGCAATGCCTTAGGTACAAGCTGGCACAATTATTATTGTTCAATTTATACGAAATTAAACTTTCTGCTCGTACGTTAGAAAAGCTTTTTCCACGGAAATAGGTAAAGAAAAGGCATACGTCGTAGCTTGCTCGTAAGAAATCTGAAATAGTATGATGATTCAAAGTTTATACAGTCACGTCACGTACTGCCATCTAGCGACGAGTAGACGTACCCCAAACCGATGTATGTGACACCAAAACGTATAACATTCTCATTTAAATTACCTATCAAATAGGTAAGTAAAGTAAAAATCCGAATTCTAAATTATTTCCATAGTAATTAAAATATTACGCTGCACCCAGTCTTTTAGGAAATAGCTCAGTAAAGTAGTAAGTTGGTGGGTAGTCTTTAGTACGTCTACTCGACACTAGATGGCAGTAGAGGATTAAACACGTATTTTTGTAGTCTTTAAATAAATTTAGTTTTCAAAGTAAATTCCCTAATAATATCTACTATTTAGAGTAATTCACATTGTTAGTGTACTGGACCATACCGGTAAACGTTATCCACAAGAAGTAAATTGTATTATCGGCGCAAAATACGAAACAAAAAGTGACGCTACATTCAAACTTTTCAATAACTTTTTTCAGTGAAAAGCAATGACCTGTGTCTAAATATATATGAGAAAAGTGATTCCTAACAGCTTACTACAGTTATTTGATAATACTTTTACGTGTTTCGGTCATAAATGTGCTCTTAAAGATTTTTCTCATACATACAACAATTTCAAATTCAACTTTTGTTAACGAACTTTCTTTCAGTTGAAAAACTTTTTTTATTGATTGTGTTTTATCTAGTTCCTATTTATTATTAATTTTGGAGTTCTTTTCAAAACTTTTTAGTGTCTTTCATGCAAATTAATAAATTATAAATATTTAACCGATATTTGTATTTTAGTAAACTTCTTCACAACGAGAAGCGCCATCTGTTATTGGATAGCGGGACTATTGATACCTTATTCTCCGTGGGTTCTCCGCTCGCCACTCAGGCTCGCCACAACAGGAACCACAACCACCCACACCAAAATTGTTCCGCTACTTGCCACGAGAGAGCATTACTAATTATTAACTACAAACTTTGTTAGCAATAACATTAAATGTAAACTTTACAAATTCGTTTATGAGGTGAATGAGGACCATTCGATACAAAATACGTCCACTGGAGAGCGCATAAACCAAAAATACAAGATTTTAGTAACGCATAACAAAATAGATGGCGCCATCCACAGCGGAAACTTCACCACGTCAAGAGAATACAATACCAGTATCGCGTTTTTTCACCACACTACACCACCAAGTCCTTGACACTACCTGCTTTCTGGCGCAATCTGGCTAACGTCCTGGCCTATTGGAGGAAGACACCGCGGTCTGTTTAACGAGAAAGCGTTCATGGAAGAAAACTTGCGAGAAAATATGTCATTTTATTTACAGACTTTTTTAAAATAACTCAGTAATTTAATGTAAATAAACTTAGAGATTAGGTGCTTAGGTATTCGTAGAACACAAAAAATATTTTTTTTTTTTAGTTTATTTTGATGTTATTGTTTTACGGTATCTGTACTTACCTATGGTAATTATGCACTTACTTGTTATAGCGTCAATTGTTTGTGATTCATCTGTTTTACTGACACCCGAGTTTTTAATACCTTTGAGGATATAGACTATAGACAGTTACATACCTACGTACCCACCAAATGTAATCAGTTTCCTTACTTATCTCTTATTTAAATTGCTCGAGATACTGCTTATCTTACATTTCTATTTAGCAATATGTACTGTGTTTTGACTTATTAATTGGGAGGAAAATGTCGCAACCCCACCTGCTACCATGGACCTCTTCTGGCTCCAACGCATTTTCACAGCCACTGCCCCAGCCCTCGTCAGCATCACAGGTGCTTCAATGTCACTTGACAACATGGAGCGATGTCCACTCTGTCCACAACCAAAATACTGCAAGGGTAAAAGAGGTCTAACGGGTCATATGACTAAGCTCCACCGTCCAAATTTTTCCATGGTAGACGGGAACGTACAACAACCACCACCTCCGTCAGCACAGAATACACCGACACTGTCAACATCTCCATCAACCGCAGCCTCTAGCAATATACCTTTTGGAAAACTTTGGCCGAGTACAAAACAACCTCCCGGTGGTTAGGAGAATCCACGAGGGCACGTAATACTGTAGCAACCTTTTCAAAAAGCCATTGACAAAGTAGTTACAAGCAATGATACTATGGATTGGCAGTTCTTGTTGTCATTTGCTTACTCTGTCCTGCATGTCCCAAAACAATCAGGAATACCCAATCCTTGACGCAAAGAATAAAGGACAATTGTAGAGTTCCGTCCACACCACCATCTTCCATGACTTCTGTCCGAAATACTAACTCGAAAAAGAAAAACAGTGATGGGGAAACAGTTAAAAAATCGAGTCTAAAGTCGGCGAAGGTGACCTCAAGGGCGCAGCAAACTTACTTTTTCGAGAGACACAATCGCCCCGTACAACGCCGAAACAATTAATGAGCTAATTTCGAAACATCCATCTCAGCCTTCGAATAAACTACCTGAACCCCAATTGCCAGCGGCTACCCCATTGTAACTGCTGAGGACGTGTCCAAAGCCATAATTAGCTTCAAAAGTGGTTCTGCTTCCGGTCCTGACGGCTTGTCACCGCAACATTTAAAGACATGATTAATGGCTTGTTAGGAGAGAACAGCAAGGTCTTATTGGAAAGTTTAGCTGCTCTCTTTAATTTGATACTGTCCGGTCGTGTCCTAATGATATAACGCCCGTTCTCTATGGAGCAAATCTGTGCGCGTTGAAAAAAAAGGATGGTGGCATCAGGCCTATAGCGGTTGGAAGTACTCTTCGTCGCATTGCTTCCAAGATTTGCTGCAAAAAGGTCTTGCCCCAGCTATCATCGCGCTTCCAACCTATACAGCTAGGGTTTGGCTCAAAGGGTGGATGTGAGGCAGCTGTCCACGCAACGCGCACTTACCTAGAAAACAACAGCGGGGAGGTTCTAATAAAGGTGGATGTGCGAAATGCGTTTAATTCAGTGGATCGAGGGCCTTATTGCGCGAAATAAAGAGTTTTGCCAGCATTATTCCCTTTCCTGTGGCAGTGCTACGCTGCTCCATCGAACCTAATATACAAGGACACCTGTATTGACTCGACCGTAGGCTGCCAACAGGGAGACCCTCTGGGACCCGCCATTTTCAGCCTTGCGATCCACCCTATTATTGCCAAATTAAAATCTAGGCTAAATATATGGTATTTAGATGACGGAACGCTCGGTGGTGATGCAAACACTGTTATGGCAGATTTAGTTGCCCTTCGTGCAGAGTTCGCCCAGATTGGGCTAGACTTAAATTTCGCCAAATGCGAACTTTTCATAAATAACACTCTGCCAGAGGACACACAACAATCGATTGCCCAGGATTTTAAAACTTGCGCTCCGGGTATTAAATTTTTAACTAAAGAGACGGCAACCCTCCTGGGTGCACCACTTACGGACGAGGCATTTCCGCATTTTGTGCAAAAGCAAATTGACACATACAAAGAATCAGCAGACCGACTTATGGAAATTAATTCCCACATGGCATTACACATAATTAAATACTGTTTATTTTACCGAAATTCATGTACGTTCTGCGTTGCTGCCACATGTGGAAATGCCTGAATCTGCTCAAGCCCCTCGACGAACTGATCAGAACGTCCCTTTCAAAGGTTCTAAATTGCACATTCTCCGAAAGAGCCTGGGACCAGGCTACTCTCCCAGTGCGTTTTGGGGGACTAGGAGTTAGAAGAACAGCTGCGGTAGCTTTGCCTGCGTTTCTTTCTTCCGGGTTTGCTTGTGAGAAACTTTATGGAAAAATTATCTACCCTGCTTTGGGTCCCGTGGAGGTTTCTCACTTGTCCGAGGCAAAGAACGCATGGCAGCAGGCTTGTTCAGACGAACTCCCGAGAGCAGCCTGGGTACAGAAGAGATGGGACGAACCGTTCTGCAAAAAAGTGCAGGAGTCACTACTAGAGAACTGCCCAAACCAAACTGATCGTGCGCGCTTGTTGGCGGTGTCAGAAAGAGAATCAGGATATTGGTTACAGGCCCTACCATCTCCTTCTTTGGGTACGCTACTCGATAATATGTCGCTCTCCTTAGCAGTCTGCCTTCGGTTGGGACTCAAGACCAATCAGACCCATTTCTGTCACTGCGGGCAATGGGTAAACGAGCTCGGACACCACGGCCTATCATGTCAGAGGAGTGCCGGGAGAATATCGCGGCATTCCTCCATCAATGATATAATAAAGAGAGCCCTCGGTGTTGTTGGTGTTCCAGCAGTCCTCGAACCAAACGGCATTGTTAGGTCGGACGGGAAAAGACCAGACGGGCTGACCCTTATCCCTTGGAGCCAGGGGAAGTGCCTAGTGTGGGATGCCACGTGTGTCGACACACTGGCACCTTCCCACATCCAAGCTACCTCAAATTCTCCTGGGGGCGCAGCTTTGTCGGCGGAGCTAGCAAAAAAGAGGAAATATGCAGACTTGGGAGACAGTTACATTTTCCTCCCATTCGGGATAGAGACGATGGGCACATGGGGTCCGGGGGCGCGTAGCTTTCTTAAAAGCATTTCAGTGCGCCTCATCGAGGCAACGGCAGACCAGAGGGCGGGTTCCTTCTTTGCACAGCGGATAAGTCTGGCTGTGCAGAGAGGAATGCGGCGAGTCTACTGGGGTCTTTGCCTCGATGCGGAGCGCTGGAGGATGTCTTTTATTTGTAATTTAGTTTTTAAGTGTTTTTTATTTTTGTTATTTCTGGTGTTTGTTTATTGTATTTTTTGTTTTTGTTCAATAAAATTTGAGTAAAAAAGTAGAGGATTTCTAGTTGAAACTCGAGACTCGAGATATGCAAAATTGTTAGCTTGATCCTATCTACGTGGGTTTTTTTTAGTCAGTTTAACTTTTACTATGGGGCCTCCTGAGAAATCTAAAAAAAATATTTTCGGTGTTCCATACATTTTTGCCGTGTAGGTATGATTTTTTCTATACAACATCCAAATTTTTTTGCTCATACGCTGGGCTGGTGGTCCAATATTAAAAATTTATCTTAATCACGGGTAGAAACGCCTTGCAGTTCGCGCACTAACTAAAATAACCCTGTATAATCCAACCGAGTGGTATATATACTCACAGGCACAACTAACCGGCCACCAATCTCTAATGGTATATTTTATGTTGATTAGAAATATAAATATAAAAATATTTATTTATTTAATAAAATACGAAATGTAAATAGTAATAAATAATAATATAAATTAACTAATTTACAACTTATATTAACTGTAATTATTAATGTTATAAATATTAAAAAGTATTTCATGCTAATGCAGGTGGCCGATTAGTTGTGCCTGTGAGTGTAGAAACCCGTCTACCAGCTGTCAGTCAGTCACGCAGTAACTTCCGTCATTATAACATTTTACCTAGGTACGGCTTCCGTGCTTGCGGCCTGGGGTTAGTTGGTTAGCCGTAACTAGGACGTTAGGACTAAATAAATATATACATACATAAATCAAATAAATACATACATAAATCACTCCTTTATCCCTTGCGAGGTAGGCAGAGCGTCAACGGCCGTAAAAAATACGGTCGTTATCGCCACGTCTGACAAATAGTTGAGGCACAGGTTGAGGGCAGTTTTAGCTATTTTCGTGTATCACTATAAGGACAGGTTGTCAGCCTGTCACCTAAAATTATAATACACATGAAACCCCTTGAGTCCCTTATCGCTTCTTACGACACCCACAGGAAGGAAATGGGGTGATGCTATTCTAAGCCGGCATCACACGGCAATTATTACCTAAGTACTACCTGATTCATGGAGGAAGGGGACCCGAAAAAGCAACATTATTGTTGACATCTTGCTGAAATGTCATGTCATGTAATATGAAAGACGCAAACAATAATGTTGCCATTCCGGGTTCCTTTCTTCTATGAATCAGATAATTTCTATTAAAACGTAGTGATTTTATATACTCTTAAATTTCTATCAGCAGCAGTGAATTACTATCAAAGGTACTTTTGTAGGTATTATTCATTACAAAGGTATAGGTAGATGAATACAGTCTTCCCCATCATCATCTGCCTGCCCTTATCCCAAATCAGTTGGGGTCGGCGCAACATGTTCTGCTTGAACACAAAATCCAATGTAGCAAAAGGATTTGGCTATTATTTATGATTATGACCGGCCACATGCCTGACGTCAACCCTCTTCGGGAATGTCTAATCAATATAGTCTTCACCACTGGATATAGGTAATCTCATAATGTTTACATAGAAAAAAAAGACACAAACTTTTCCTAACGTGCGTTTATTAAATTAAATTGTAACAGTAGTCTCAAAAACAAAGACACAATTAATACAATAAACTCAAACTCAAACTCAAAGCATTTATTTCTTGTAGGAATTACAAAATTCACTTTAAGAAAGTCACATTCTAAATCAAACTTAAAAAAGGGAAAATTTGTAGTGCAAAATTTTCTCTTTTTTATAACAATTTGTGTTTCTACTCTAAACGCGGTTCGGGCGGGATAAAAAAATAAAAATAAAGGCACTGCCTCGGGGCTGGCCAGGCTAACCACACAGCATGTGTCTTTATGCTTCAATGAATGACAAGTAAATGGAAATAATCACTAAGTCAATATTTAAAACAAGAAAGGTGTTACATGTGTATAGTTAGCCGGACCCCCTGGACAGGAAAACCCCCCAAAAACCTGCCCAGAAGTGCACCTATTCTAAAATTCACAATATTTTTAGGCCCTATGCTACCCTAGCTAAGTTAGAAAATAAATTAATATTAATAGCCAAAAAGGGCTCAACAAAATAAAAATTACAGTAGATAATTCTAACTGTTTCGTCTTTAAAATAACAATATACCTACTTTAAACAATTGAGCACCAAAATGTCATAGAAAAAAAAGTCGATTTACAGTAAATGTAAAAAATACATGTCAAGAATTAAGGAGTAATACAAATAAAAATAAAATCAATATACCTACGTTAACAAAATAGAATGTCAAATAAAATTAAGATACCTAAGCGTAAAAATTAAAATTATACAATTATTATTATGTCAATTGTAAATTCCATGCACGTCCCGATTTGGTATTAACAATGCGTGCATGTTTCTTGTGCTGAGCTGGAACTTCAGAGGTCCATGCCTCTTTGTCATTAATGTAATCATCTAACTTGTAATAGGCTTTATAACATAATGTTTTCTTAATCACAGATTTAAATTTAGTTTCTGATAAACTTAATATATCTTCCGGTATTTTGTTATAGTATCGTATACTTAAACCTTCAAATGAAGTCCTAACTTTAGTTAGTCTATACTTAGGTTGATCTATTTTATTTTTACTCCTAGTATTGCGGTTATGCCTGTCATAATTTCTAGTAAAATTATTTATGTTCTTCCTGATATACATAATGTTTTCATAAATATATTGACATGGTACCGTCATTATATTAATTTCTTTAAACAGTTCCCTTAGGGAGTCACGACTACAAAGTTTATAAATTGCTCTAATGGCCCTTTTTTGAAGAACAAAAATTGTTTCAATATCTGCGGCGCGACCCCACAGCAAAATTCCATAGGACATAATGCTGTGAAAATAACTAAAGTAAACAAGTCGTGCTGTTGCAACATCCGTGATTTCTCTAATTTTACGTACCGCGTAGGCAGCCGAACTTAATCTCCCGACAATGATGTAATATGAGGGCCCCATTGGAGCTTTGAGTCAAGAGTAATCCCCAAAAAAACTGTGCTGGTAGTAAACTCTAATTTTTCATTATTTAGTTCAATATAATTATCCAAAGAATGTACTACATTTGGCAGAGTAAATAACACACATTTAGTTTTCTTTGCATTAAGAACTAAATTATTTGCACTAAACCAACTGTGAATTTGTCCAAGAGTACGATTTACTTCATCATAATTATGTGCACGTCTATCGACCTTAAATATAAGGGATGTATCATCAGCAAATAATACAATCTTGGACAAATTCTCTATCATGTAAGGCAAGTCATTTATGTAAATTAGAAATAAAAATGGTCCCAATATAGAACCTTGAGGCACACCAATTTTAACACGAGATCCCTGTGATTTGGTGCCGTTTATTTGAACCTTCTGAGTTCTATTATCTAAATATGAATCCAACAAATTCAGAGCTGCGTTTCGAATACCATAGTGTTCCAATTTCAACAATAAAGTTTCATGATCAACGCAATCAAATGCCTTCGAAAGGTCACAAAAAATACCAATGGCATCCTTTGATTCTTCCCAGGCATTAAATACATGTTTGATTAGAGCTATACCAGCATCTGTAGTACAACGTCCCTTTGTAAAACCAAATTGCTGGTTGTGTAACAAGTTGTTGCAATTAAAATGGGACAGCATTTGATTGAGTATGATCTTCTCAAACACTTTACTTAGTACTGGCAAAATTGAAACAGGCCTATAGTTACTGGGATCTTGTTTGTCGCCAGCTTTAAATAGCGGAACTACCTTGCTATCTTTCATTAAATCAGGAAAAATGCCATGATCAATACATTCGTTAAAGATGTCTGCCAAGTATGGTGCTAATATATCAATTAAGGATTTACAAACTTTAACTGACATCCCCCACAAATCTTCGGTACTCTTGACTTTAATATCTTTAAAAGTTTTTAAAATATACTGGGGACTTACATGACTAAATTTAAATTCAGAATTGCAAGCATCTACATTGTTTTTAAGAAAAGACGATGAAATTGTAGGTGAAGAGTTTAGATTCTCAGTAGTTTTTAGCGGGATATTTGTGAAAAAAGTCTCAAACTCCTGCGCTACATCTGAATTTGCACTAATTATCCCATAGTCAGTATTAAGTGAAAAGTCATTTTCGCGTGGCTTAGTTTTACCTGTTTCGCTATTAATGACTTTCCAGACAGCTTTTATTTTATTGTCAGAAGACTTTATTTTATTACTAATAAAATTAGCTTTAGCAATTAGACAAGCTGTCTTAAATGTTTGAGAGTATTTTTTAACTAGTTCATGCAAACTGTTATCATTTGACATGTTTTTAAGCTCGTAAAGTTCAAAAAGCCTATCTCTGCTAATCCTAAGACCTGTGGTCGCCCAATCACTAAACTTAAATTTCGTACTAATTTCTTTTGTTTCTATGTTAAAGATCATTTCGAATTCTTTGCTCAGTAAATTAAAAAAGTCTTTGTAAACATTATTTGGATTTTCAAAATTATAATTATGGACTGGCAATTTCTGCATTAATACGTTTTATACTTTTTCAATCTACCCGCAGTGATACGCCTGGTTTCGATTTTGATTGTTTTAATATGATGTTTAAAGGGGAATATTACGGATTGACCCCTATGATCTGATTGGAGAGAATTTATAATGCATTTTTCTAGAGGTTGACAATCGCTAAATACATTATCAATACATTTGGCAGAAGTAGACGTCACACGAGTAGGTTCAAAAAATACATTAAACAAATTAAATGATTTAAAAGACCTAAAAATTTATCACTAATGGAGTTGATTTCTAGAATGTCTACATTGAAGTCTCCAGCAACAATAACGTGTTTATTAGTTTTTGTGACTAATTTGTGCTTAATTTCCTTTTGTACCATCCACTTAATAAATATCCATATTTGAGTACATCTTCCATTACTTCTAGTAATGTTTTAAAATTCTGAGCTACAGGTGGTCTGTATACACATACTATAACATGACTTTCCAACTCAACACAAGATAATTCAGTACAACTTTCAACCGACAATCCGACAATATCCTTACGTTCCTTATATTTAATATTGTTTCTAAGGAGTATTAAAGAACCTCCATGGATCGCGGATTTACGATTGAAAGAACTGGCTATACTGTAATTTTCATAATTTATTAAAATGTCATGATCCGTTTGGAAGTGCTCTGTAATACACACTACGTCATAATTATGCTTCTCTAAGAACAATTCAATTTCCAATACCTTGCTGGAAAGGCCCTGAATATTTTGATGTAAAACTTGTAATTGATTTAGCTTTTCCTTTGTCTTATGCTGAGTGCAAGAATACCCCGGTTTGTTTTTGTCATTTACATCAGTCAAAGACGGGGTTTCCTTTGTCTTAAAATCTAGTTTAAATCATTATTAATAATGTTACTAATTAATGTAGATGATGACACATATTTTGTGTCGCTTATATTATATGCTAACAATGTTGCTACTTGCTTCTTATAATAATCAGACAGGTACATAGTAGTATCCTGAGTCAAAATAAATTTGTGAATAAAATTATTCACATCAAAATAAGAAATAGCATCGCTATGATGACATGTTATATTGTACAAGTGCATGTTCATTTTATGCACACATTTGTTTTGTTGTGCTGATAAATTTGTACAATATGGAAAGTTGCATAAAATGAACCTGCATTTTGTCTTATTGTGTAAATTGAGCAACACCTCCAAGCTATTATCTAATGCACTACGACTAATGTTGGAATGATTTCCTATCATAATTATTATAGTGGTGTGCTCATCAAATTTCCTACAGCTACTTGTTTAACAATATCCTCAAAGGAGGCGTCAGGACAACACGTTTGTTACTTGTTGATTTAGACGATAGTTCAATAATTGTCCAAAACCTATACCTAACTCATCCGAGTAAATAATAGTCTTTTTGGGAGTTTTCGCTGAATGAGGGTCCTTTATCGATCCGATCGATATTAAGGCAAGTAGGTACGTATGTATTACATTTCTATGTGAAATTTTTAAACAGTATTATTATAGAATACTTTTGTAAATAGCCAAAATTATGTTGAGATCAAAATATAACTGCAAACAATATTGAATTCATATGACTCTTTAAATAACCTATAAATACAATATAATGCTACATTTGTACTAACTAGGAATAAATAAGTACTCTTCCTAAACTAAAATTTTGATTTATCCCTTTTCAGTCCAAAAAACATTTATGACTAGACAATACCAAATACATTTATTAAATGTTTTTCATAAATCACACATTTCAAATAATTAGTAAAACAGTTATACATAATTTAGGATAAACGCTTAATAAATGAAAACACAGATTTTGCGTTTCAACTATAAAAATACTCAAAATATTCGAGATTAAATTACTAAGGCATATTATTTTTTTGTATTGTACCAATTAGAACAATCTATTGTTATCCTACTTAATGACTGGCCCATATTTTACTTCTAAAACACATACAATTAGTTCCTTATAATATTTAGCAGCATCTGCAATTATTTTAAAGGGTGGATCTGTGGGTGGATCGTTCCAAGAAACTAAACAACTTTGACCAAGGAATATAGGTTGAATGAAATACGAAAAATTTTGAATCTTCATGCAAATTGACATACGGCTACGGCTAGTAAATTTTGTATTCATGAGAGTTCTAACTTTTTGTTCTTATTTTATGTTCCTTTTAAGTTGTTTAGTTTCATGGGCTACCATGAAACACCCCTTAAAATTTGCAGTGTTTTTTTCACACCTGTACAAGGGATCAACTTATGCTGGATACTTCTTCATTGGCCTCATACGTCTGTGACAGACGATTTATTCAGTTGTAGGAATAACCAGCATAAATTTAATCCCCTACAAAATGCGATGCTGATAGAACATACAGATACACTTCCAAATTTAAAATACCGTAGAATTAATAATAATAATATTTAATCAGGCACTTTCCAGTTGTCGTAAATTTCCGCCCAGTTGATGTGTTTGAAGTAAGGATGTCGTTTTATTTCCTCGATTCCCTCTTTGCCGCCGCCTAGACGCTCTGATGGCTCGTAGGCTCGGTAGGCTGGTAACTGAAATGGAATAAAACTAAATGTTAGTAAATTATATGTAAAAATAAAACAAAATTCTATAAAATTAAACTAGCGCCACCTATAGTCCTTGCAGAGTATTCTTAGTTTGACTACTTAACACTGCACGAGTGTCGCTAGTGTGCTATCTTAAAATTACTAACAGCGCCATCTATCAAAGTCACAGAGAATCACGATGTCTTATTGCAGTAAAGATAGTACCGCTACTCACCGTTAGATGTCGCGACGACGATTTCAGTTCAAATAAAGCAACATAGATGGCGTTACTTTAAATTTCAGTAGACTACGTCTATTTTTTTAGGATAAAATAGTTTTATATTTTACTAGCTGCCCGTCAGCGGTTTCACCCGCTATAACCTATTATTCCGCGGGAAGAAAGCATTACTCGCCGAGAGATGTAGCTGTTAGTTTTCGGCAAAAACGTTTAAAACGCGAATCGGCTCAGTCACGCCACCTTTGCAAAAATATTGGAATATGCGTGATCCCGTAGGAATAAGACATTTTCCCGTGGTAAAAAGTAGCCTATGTGTTATTCTAGATACTCTTCTATATTTGTGCAAAATTTCATGTCAATCTAACCAGCCGTTTTAGCGTGATGTCGTAACAAACACACACACAAACATCCGCCTTTATAATATTAGTAGGATTCACCTGTGTAAGTAAAGACTGTGCTTCAAGAGGTAGTCCGTCCGACATCTGCAGCAGAGTATGCGATGTAAACACGCCGCGGTGGTATTACGACAGCAGCTGAAAGAAAAAAATTTAATATTCACTTATTTTTACTTCAGAGCCTATAATTTTGTTCGGTTTTCATCGTTCATATCGTAGTATCGTTCACATCTTCGTCTCTTTCTTGCAAATACGTGTACCTAATAAAAGGAGAGTAACAATAAGCCCTAAGGAGGTCAAGGCACTCATAAAACTGAACAACTATCCCCATGTAAAATAGGTTAAATAAAATATGAAAAAAATAAGACCTCCAAATCCTCCCATTTTGCGAATTCAATCCGCGATTTTGTATGGGAGACCCTAGTCGTGAGGGAGTTCGTAGTCTACTAGAAACCCTTCATTTCGGTAGGTCTGTCTGTATGCCGCGCCCTCATAACTTTGTCAGTTTTGGAGCAATCGACATCAAATTTGGTGTGAAGATACCTAGATCGTCTTGACCAAAATTTAGAAATGTTGAGAAAAAAATACTTTAATTATTTTTTTGACCCCCTTACCTGCTGAAAGAGGGCCTTACCACAAAAAAGTTAGACGCAAGTCGAACGTGTGTTTAAAATCAAACTTTATACAAAAAAAAACCCTAGACACGCGTTGAACACTGGTCTATCTTTTTTATGGTAAGGCCAAGGTAAGGCCCGATATTTAAACGTTGAATACGAAACCCTATATGTGAGCGTGTCTGACACGCTCTTGGCCGTTTTTTTTTTGTAATGTAGTAACTGAGATAGTCTACAAGAGCTCAGGTTGAGCGCTCTCTTATATTATATCACCCTGGTACCTCTTTGGGAATGTCTAATCAAAATAGTCTTCACCACTGGATTTGGGTAATCTCATAATGTTTACTTAGGAAATAAGACACGTAAACCTTTTTTAAACAGTGCGTTTATTAAATTAAATTGTAACAGTAGTCTCAAAATAGTAGTTTATGCAACTGCCTAATAATGAGAGGCTTTAGGATGAGAGTGTCTGTTTATCACACGAGGCGCAGCCGAGTGTGATAATAGTTTGACACGAGCATTCTAAAGCCTAATTATTTGCAGTTGCATACACTATTTTATCTACACTCTACAAGAAAAACTATGAAAAATAATTCAAACCTCCGCACTGCACTATGGCGATTGCAAGCCTATCTACTGAACCACCAACTGAACGACTTTTATACATAAGTAACTTTTTAACTAAACGTTAAAATGGAGGCTCATAAAAACTGAACAACTTTTAAAATTAAATAGCATTTATCGGTGAATTTTAATTCGAAAAATGATTTGAAGCAAAGATTTAATAATAAATAAGTCCTCATAATTTCAAGTGTCGTCTCGCCGCGGGTGACACTTGTTTTTTCATTCGACTTACTGATGGCCAGTGTCAAATTGGAACAGATTACAATTTGGTACGCGGGTCAATTCGTTTAATTTTTTCAAATACTAGACATCGAGTTACTTGATGTAGCTGCCAGTAGTATGAAAGTTTTTTTTTAAAGGCTGTATATTCGTAATGCAGTTCATTACGTTCGAACTTTCGATTCTGTAAAACGAATATTACGAACTGAGTGTAGATAAACAAATAAACACACAATGAATACAATAATAAGGCAAGTAGGTACGTATCTTTTACATTTCTATGTGAATTTTTTAATCAGTATTATTAAAATGCTTTGTAAATAGCCAAAATTATGTTGAGATCAAAAATAACTGCAAAGAATAATGAATTCATATGAATCTTTAAATAACCTATAATACAATATAATGCTACATTTGTACTAACTAGGAATAAGTAAGTACTTTTCCTAAACTAAAATTTTGATTTATCCTTTCAGTCCAAAAGATATTATGACTAGAAAATACCAAATACATTTATAAAAGTTTTGCATAAATCACACATTTCAAATAATTAATAAAACAGTTATACATAATTTAGGATATACGCCAAATAAATGAAAACACAGATTTTGCGTATCAACTTTATAAATACTCAAATTATTCGAGATTAAATTACTAAGGCATATATTTTTATGATTAATTTATTGTATTGTACCGTACTATACTATACAGTATTAGTTCTAATCTAAATAAGTAGAAGGTACACTGGAATGTTATCTTAAATTATAACTCATCAGATCGTTTTTTTTTCTAAATTCGTTTTCAAAATGTCTTTCGAACAATCTACTGTAATTCTACTTCATGACTGGCCCATAATTTACTTCTAAAATACAATCAGTTTCTTATGACGTACTATTTTGCAGCATTTAAGTGTAAAAAAATTACTGCAAATATTTTAAAGCGTGGATCAGTCCAAGAAACTAAACAACTTTCACAAAGGAACATAGGTCTAAGTACGAAAAATTTAGAACCTCCCATACAAATTGACTTGGTTGGCTGGTACATTTTGTGTGAGAGGTCAAATATTTTTTCTTATTTTATGTTCCTTAGGTAAAGTTGTTTAGTTTTATGGGCTGGAAAAATATTAGCAGTATTCTTTTACACCTGTATAAGGAATCAACTTATACTGGATTCTCTTAAAATCTGTAAGAACAACCAGTTTAAATGAATCCCTTAGAAGTCTAAAGAAGTTGTTGCTGATAGAACATACAGATACACCAAATTTAAATCACTGTAGAATTGTTATTATTCAATCAGGCACTTTCCAGTTATCGTAAATTTCTGCCCAGTTGATGTGTTTGAAATAAGGATGTCGTTTTATTTCCTCGATACCCTCTTTGCCCCCGCCTAGACGCTCTGATGGCTCGTAGGTTAGTAACTGGAATGGAATAAAACCAAATATTACGTAAAAATAAATCTCAATAAAGTTTAAACTAGCGCCACCTACAGTCCTTGCACAGTACTCTTAGTTTGACTACTTGAAACAAGTCCTTGCTTGAAACAGCACGCCTGTCGCTAGTGTGCCTAATAAAGTTCAAAATTATTATCAGCGCCATCTATCAAACCCACAGAGAATCACGATACCTTGTTGTAGTGAAGATAGTACCGCTACTCACTGTTAGATGTCGCTAGGACGATTTTAGTTCGATTAAAGCAACATAGATGGCGTTACTTTAAATTTTAGTAGTCTTCGCCTAGTTTTTCAGGAAAAATCCTACTAATATTATAAAAGCGGATGTTTGTGTGTGTGTTTGTTACGACATCACGCTAAAACGGCTGATTAGATTGACATGAAAATTTGCACAAATATAGAAGAGTATCTAGAATAACACATAGGCTACTTTTTACCGCGGGAAAATGTCTTATTCCTACGGATCACGCATAATCCAATATTTTTGCATAGGTGGCGTGACTGAGCCGATCCGCGTTTTAAACGTTTTCGCCGAAAACTAACAGCGACATCTCTTGGCGAGTAAGTAAGGCAAAATTCACGTACATCCCACATAATGCGTAAAGAAAATACTATATGCCTGTGAAAATGCTTAACCAAATTATTGGATCCCACAAATACATAGATACAAGATACGACATACATTAGACTCGAATGATTCGCGTTATGGAGTAACGACGATCGACACAGATCTCCGCGATTGATTTTGGTTTTACTTTCTGAGAGATCAAGATCAAGATTTAACTTTCTGAATATTAGGCAATTTCAGAAATTTCTTCCACTATAATAGCATATAGGGTGTTTAATACTTACTGCTGGGTTTGTGTAAGTAACCTTTTCGTATTTTGTTCAATCTTTAGAAATCATCATTTTTTGGCGTAAAGGCAATCATTTGCTTATTTTTAAATTACGGACCATTGTGGGAAACATATCTGTTAATTCAACAGGCATCTTAAAGACACTTTGACAAAGCGGTAGTGCGCTTGCCCTCTAATCAAGACGACTCGCGTTCGAACACTCGAATAGTGTAGTTCTATTTTCCTTTTTTTTTATCGAACTTTTAATTAATTTATGTTTTGTCTTACGATATTTGCCAATGGTAGCAAGACCAGTGTGTCTTCCTATACTTGTCACATAAAAATTTAAGCGCGTTTCAGGGTTTTCGATTTATAAATCATTGGCCTCACACGTCTGTGTCAAACGATTTATTCATTGTCAGAGGCAAAATCTTTCATGGCTGTATAAGCCGATACGGAAGCGGCATACCTTTTTGCACGCTCTCCACAGATACTGGGACGCAATTATGGAAAACGCAGGGCTGCCCAGGACCTGCGCCACCCTCTCGGCCTTCCTGGCCGACTCCACAGGAATGACAGGTTGATACGTGCTGAGCCAAGTCGGCTGCAGGAGTCTGCCGCACGATTTATTGCCAGTCACTCGCGCCTGACGGAGAGCCCGTTCCGGTTTTGTACCTATGTGGAGTTTTCTTCTCAGGATCCTGATTCGCTTGGGTCGGATTTATTCCTCGGTCGCCTCTTACGACCCCCACGGGAAGAGAAGGGGTGGTGCTATTCTACTCTGCCGGGACCACACGGCACCTAAAGAGTTTACAAGTAGACGTGTTAAAAAACAAAAAACCCGACTGCGGTAATTTTAAAGTAGTATTTTGCTGTAAAAATCTGACATTTTGAATCTATATTTTTTTTATATAGCCAGTATCACTCGCGCTGCTGAGACGAATATAATGATACCTCATATGTTAAAATATAACTATCCGTTTGGGCTGTAGCCCGTAAAAGATAATTTTCTTGTCCACATACATACATACATACTCTCGAAAAACATAACCCTCCTTCTGAGGCAGTCGGGTAAAAATGATGTAAAAAGTTTGTATGGATCATCGTGATTTTATATGCGATCTGTTTTAAAATTTGCGACAAGGCCAAAAACAAAAACCCGATTGCAGTAATTTCAAAGTAGTATTTTGCTGTAAAAACCCGCCATCTTGAATCTATATTTTTTAATATAGCCAGTGTCACTCGCGCTGCTGAGACGAATCTAATGACACCTCATATGTCAAAATCCAACTATCCGTTTGGGCTGTAGCCCGAGCAAAAGAATTTTCTTGTCCACATACTTACATATATACATACATACTCTCGAAAACATAACCCTCCTTCTGAGGCAGTCGGGTAAAAAGGTAAATATATGTCTCAGGGTTAAATTTTAAAACCCTAAAGTATTAAACTTTTATCACTTTTAACCACCAACACCACCCAAATTACAATCGTGCAAAGCCGGGGTAGGCCACTATATACTTAGTATAAAATTTACCACGAGAAAAGAAACCTTGATTCATACAGGAAACAGGTTATATTTAAGTATTATAAAAGTGCGTGAACTCTGACGCGATAATGATATTTTCCCGCGGAATAATAGGTTGCAGCGGGTGAAACCGCTGACGGGCAGCTAGTAGTTTTATATTTATTCACCTGTGTAAGTAAAGACTGTGCTTCAAGAGGTAGTCCGTCCGGCATCTGCAGCAGAGTATGCGATGTAAACACGCCGCGGTGGTAGTATGACAGCGGCTGCAAGCAAAAAATAGAATATTCACTTATTTTTACTTCACTTCCATAAATAAATATTATAGTAGTAATAAGTTAATCATTTCTTTTAATTTGTTTGTGAGGTGGGTTTAAAAAAACTATGTGTTATTTAATTTACGATTTCATGAAACTGTAAGTGTAAGTTCAAAACTACATTAGTTTAAAAAAACTGAAACTGAATCTGTTTGGTTCTTTGCTAGAGTGACACGATTGATAATAAGTGTTGTCTTTCTGCCACGACTAGATGACTTTACCGCAAAAAGGGTAATACCACTTACTTTTAAATGCAAAATGGGCGTCTATTTTGATCAAACTTACCACTCCACATAACAACTCATACATAATCGCCCCGAACCACAGAATACATAATAGTACAGGTACAGAAGACGCACTCCGCCATAGCAATTCAACAAATATAAATCTTTATGCGCGAAAATAAAGTACAATTTCCTTCGCGCCGGCTTTGAATACCTACTTTTATATTAGCCTACTGATCGCGCGCGCAAGCAAAAATGAGCCGAATTGCTGCGCGCGAAAGTTCATCTGCCGCAGACCGCCTCTGAAGGTCACAGCCGGCACGCTTTGTAGGGATGCGAATTTCGAGATTTATATGAAAATAGGTACCTACGAAAAGTGTACTGGAGTACATTTCTACACCCAAGTAAAACAAAAATAAAATGTTTTGTTAAACGTAGGATATTGAAAGAAAATCAAAGCACAAATATTAGAAAAAATATGAATATTGCATTATCATACAAAATTAACGAATGAGGTAGGAAGCTGAGTTACTTAATACAGAATTGATAAAATAAAATAAATCTCGTGATGAAATGCGAACGGCATCGGAGCGCGCGCGTAACGTGCGGCGCGCGGCAACCAACTGACTAACCTTCCCGGGGGTGTCGCCGCACGTACTTGCAACTCTGTACCTACGCCGCGGAGTGCGCCAGGCCTGCCCGAACCTCCAAAAGTCACAAACTTTCTCCATATCTTCATCTCTTTCTTCCAAATACGTCTCTGGCGCTATATACAAGTTGAGTTCGTTTTGTTTGTTGTGTAGAGTCTGAGATAGTCTACTAAATGACTCAGGATAAACTGGTCGAATATACAAAGTACATAAACCGACCAATAAACTTGCCTTACAGTTACAGCAATGCAGGTTAAGATAGTCTGGTCAGCGCATACATTTTGTTAGTCGACCAGATTAACTATGAACCCTGCATTCTCATTGGAACTTTTCTCGTTTTATGACACCCTGGTACTTTTAATTCACTTACGATGGTATTTACCCGATCGCGCATGGTAAAGGAGGGTGTTGTGTTTGCTGTCTCCATACTTACTTTCACTGTGACAGTAATTCTGACTTACTTTTGAATCAAAATTTAACTAGACCAGTTTTGATGAAACTTACCACCCCACACAGCAACTCGTACATAATCGCTCCAAAGCTCCAAAAATCGCACACTTTCTCCAAATCCTCATCTCTTTCTTCCAAATACGTATATCTATACAACTCCGGCGCTATATATAAATTCAGTTCGTTTTGTTTGTTGTGTAGTTTGTCCAAAGACATCTCGAGTCCGGGGTAGTATATGAAGTACGTGAGGATCACTTGGCCGCCGTCGCTGAGTAAAATGTTCGATGGGTTTAGGTCTCTGGAACGAAAGAACATATTAATAGAATTTACTATGTAAGACTAAATTATGAAGCTGAACAACTTTGTAATCCAATCCGCCTGCCAAGCGTGGTATGGCAATACTATAAGGTCCAGCCTCCTTTAAAAACCTGGCATCTTATACTTTCTAAATTTAAAATGCTGTTGTTATATAAAATCGTGTCAGGAATAAAATGATTAAAGTTACTAATATAGTGGTTTCTGTGTCTCGCTTCCACCGTCCAGCAGTGGATTGTTGTGGTTGTTATGGTGTATATTTACCTGCAAATAACCCCATAGTTGTGTAGACTCTCCAAGGCAGTCAGTATCTGCGCGCCCCAACACGCGATGGTTGCTGGGGGGAGGATGTCTCTCGTGCGAGGGGATAACTGAAATCAGACAAAAAATTTACGTTTTATACTGGGTGTTACAAAACAACTAATAAAGATTTGGAAAACTTGCAAAATTTTCACCGCAGGCAGGATTTGAACCTGCGACCTTCGGCATCAGGGTTCTCATCGCTTTGACTACATTCAATCAAGGAAATTAGTTGCAAAACTATCCCGGTAGATGGAGCCCATCCACGCGTTAGTGGACAAGATATACTTGCTTAATTCGCAGGCTCGATTAGAACCGCGGTAGCCCAGTTGGTTAGGGCGTCGGCAGTACTGATGCCGAAGGTCGCAGGTTCAAATCCTGCCTGCGGTGAAATTTTGCAAATTTTCCAAAATTGTTTACCTAACACGAGAAGTGTTTTAAAATTTGGTATTCAACTAATAAAGTTCCCGGTTGGGTCACTCACAAATTTGATAATTACGACTTTGCGAATTTGTTCCCAGTCTGGTTAGAATATTGCAGGCTGAACCACCTGATTGTCCGAAAAGAAAGATGGTTCCGTGCTTCGGAGGGCACGATAAGCCGTCGGTCCCGGTCGCTGTCTATGATCATTCAGACGGCGGTGGTCGTTACTTGTAGTAGGCGGTTGAAAAAACTCTGACACCAGGATTCATCGGGTCGTTGGACGACTTTTTGTACCACTCGACAAAGTAGACTGTAGGCTAAGATAGCTAAATGTCCATAAATTTACACATAATAATTACTTTAACGGGTCTTATCGCGATTACACATAATAATTAATTAAGTTTAGGTAAAACTATCGCGATAAGACCGTTAAAATAATTATTATGAGTGAAAGTAATCGCGAGTGCTTTAAAAGTTATATCCATACATTTAATACATACCCGTTCACTTCTAGGCGTTTCTATCCTCTCGTATTTGTGCAAAATTTTCACTTCCTTCGCATCTTCACTTGTATCAGTAATTTCAATATTCACATCTTCTATTTTAACCGATTCATCAACTTTCTTGACCTCACTCAAAACTTTATCAACGTTTTTGAGTAAATTCTGTGAATTCTTCACCAATTCTTTGATTTCATCGTCTTCAGTCTCATTATTATTATTGCTAGATTCATCTAATTTATCTATAATACTAAATTCCGAATTTGTATCACTTTTGACTGCTATAATACTTTCTATGTCCAAATTCTCATTTTCGACATCCGAAATTCTGACTCCACTAAAATTGTCACTTATAGTTTTTTCAGAGAAATCATCAACAGTTTTGTACTCAGAACTAAACAAATTGTTGCTCTTTGGTTCGGAAAACACGTTTTCTAAGTTAACCTCTCTGGCTGGCGTGTTAGGAACAGATTTGGCGTAGTTTTTTATATAGTCGAATAGTTTTTCTCCCGGAGCGTATGCTAGTATAAGGAAAATTAGGTTGTTTGTTTCTATATAGGCGTGTAAAGGCACCATGTAAGGGATGACGGTAGGTAGTATCGGCGCCCTGGTTTCGTTCGTGTTTTGAAGGAAATATTCGTCGAACTCTGTCAGGTTGTTCGGGATTTTCTGGATGACCTGGAAATGAGAAACATTTTGGATATTAGGTCACTTAATAAAAAAATATTTTTCATTATGCGCGTCCATACTGCGCGAGGCAACTGCCGAGACATACGCTCGGGCTCACCCAAGGTCATGCTCGGGCGAGCGCGCGCAGGCAACTCAAACGTACACGTCCAAATTGGGTCGAATTGGCTCGCGAGCCTCACGAGCGTATGCTTCACGAGCATTTACCTCGCGCAGTGTGGACGCACCTATTCATTATTTTCATAATTTTTCATTCGGTATGTTTAAATACTTGGACGGCGGTCGTTACACAACTATGTCAATGACCTGCTTTTTGTAGTAGGTGGTTGTAAACTGACACCAGGGTTAATAAGGTTGTTGAATGACTCGGTGACCCATATGAAAAGAGAGGAAAAATAAAGAGTTTCATAGCTTAATTTCATGCATATCTTGTTTGACTTTCTTTTGTGGTTATGAATTTTTGTTGCAAATTGTAAATTGTAAAAACTTTCATCCTTCGTTTTAGGATTTTCTTTACGAAGTTGCTACGAGCGTAGAGATTGCTACAAACTTACCATCATAGCGTAACAAGTTTGCTCCCCTCGATGTAGCACCAACATGATACTATCGGCCAGTACAGCTAAGACCCGGTATAATACCAGGTCTTCATAAGGCCGACCCAGCATTGGGATAAAGCCAAGCTCTAAGAAATCCAGGTTTGTAAGAGGTATATATGTAGATCGGCGAAAAAACTTTAATACCGCGTTTTAGGATATTCTTTCCGTAGCTTTTATCGCTACGGGCGTAGAGATTGCTACAATCTTACCTTCATGGCGTAGCAGGTTTGCTCCCCACGATGTAGCACCAACATGATACTATCGGCCAGTACTGCTAACACTCGGTATAATACCAGGTCTTCGTAAGGCCGTCGCAGCATTGAGACGGGGAGAGGGCAGTGCAGCCGCGGGGTAGGCGAGCGCGGGGGGAGTAACTGGAAGGAGAAAAATAACATACTAATATTATAAATTCGATAATCAGACAGAGTTTGTCTCCTACACTTTTACGCTAAGCCACTGAACCAATTGTGATGTTTGGCACAGATATTGCTCGCACACCAAGAACCAGCATTTCACAATTGGGTGCGAAATGCAGATGTAAAATACTACAAATATCACTCCTATGTCCCTTGCGGGGTAGGCAGATCGTAAACGGATGTTTAATTTAAACATTTAACAAAAGTTCGACAGTCATTCAGAAGACTGTGTATCAACATAGTGATAAGTTGTCAGCCTGTCGCTTAAAATTGCAATATAACTCTCAAATCCTTTACTCTCTCAAAGTCTCTTCTTACGATTCCCACGGGAAAGATATGGGGTGATGCTATTCTAATCCGGCACCACACGGCGGCACCATATGTTAAATACTAACACTGATAAAGGGTTTTTACGACTAGTTGATCAAAGTTGTTCAGTTTCTGACACTCTAAAACCCAATCTTTCTATACAATAAAATTCGTGATATCAAAATACTTACGCTATGTTCAGCATTACACAGATAGCTTCAGCGTATGACAAACACTTATTTTGTCTTTTCTTTGATCCCTTAATAGGGGAAGCCCAGTGTCCAACAGTGGACTGTTATAATATTACTAGCTGCCCGTCAGCGGTTTCACCCGCTGCAACCTATTATTCCGCGGGAAAATATCATTATCGCGTCAGAGTTCACGCACTTTTATAATACTTAAATATAACCTGTTTCCTGTATGAATCAAGGTTTCTTTTCTCGTGGTAAATTTTATACTAAGTATATAGTGGCCTACCCCGGCTTTGCACGATTGTAATTTGGGTGGTGTTGGTGGTTAAAAGTGATAAAAGTTTAATACTTTAGGGTTTTAAAAATTTAACCCCTGAGACATATATTTACCTTTTTTACCCGACTGCCTCAGAAGGAGGGTTATGTTTTTCGAGAGTATGTATGTATATATGTAAGTATGTGGACAAGAAAATTCTTTTGCTCGGGCTACAGCCCAAACGGATAGTTGGATTTTGACATATGAGGTGTCATTAGATTCGTCTCAGCAGCGCGAGTGACACTGGCTATATTAAAAAATATAGATTCAAGATGGCGGGTTTTTACAGCAAAATACTACTTTGAAATTACTGCAATCGGGTTTTTGTTTTTGGCCTTGTCGCAAATTTTAAAACAGATCGCATATAAAATCACGATGATCCATACAAACTTTTTACATCATTTTTACCCGACTGCCTCAGAAGGAGGGTTATGTTTTTCGAGAGTATGTATGTATGTATGTGGACAAGAAAATTATCTTTTACGGGCTACAGCCCAAACGGATAGTTATATTTTAACATATGAGGTATCATTATATTCGTCTCAGCAGCGCGAGTGATACTGGCTATATAAAAAAAATATAGATTCAAAATGTCAGATTTTTACAGCAAAATACTACTTTAAAATTACCGCAGTCGGGTTTTTGTTTTTAACGTCTACTTGTAAACTCTTTAGGTGCCGTGTGGTCCCGGCAGAGTAGAATAGCACCACCCCTTCTCTTCCCGTGGGGGTCGTAAGAGGCGACCGAGGAATAAATCCGACCCAAGCGAATCAGGATCCTGGAGAAGAAAAACTCCACATAGGTACAAAACCGGAACGGGCTCTCCGTCAGGCGCGAGTGACTGGCAATAAATCGTGCGGCAGACTCCTGCAGCCGACTTGGCTCAGCACGTATCAACCTGTCATTCCTGTGGAGTCGGCCAGGAAGGCCGAGAGGGTGGCGCAGGTCCTGGGCAGCCCTGCGTTTTCCATAATTGCGTCCCAGTATCTGTGGAGAGCGTGCAAAAAGGTATGCCGCTTCCGTATCGGCTTATACAGCCATGAAAGATTTTGCCTCTGACAATGAATAAATCGTTTGACACAGACGTGTGAGGCCAATGATTTATAAATCGAAAACCCCTGAAACGCGCTTAAATTTTTATGTGACAAGTATAGGAAGACACACTGGTCTTGCTACCATTGGCAAATATCGTAAGACAAAACATAAATTAATTAAAAGTTCGATAAAAAAAAAGGAAAATAGAACTACACTATTCGAGTGTTCGAACGCGAGTCGTCTTGATTAGAGGGCAAGCGCACTACCGCTTTGTCAAAGTGTCTTTAAGATGCCTGTTGAATTAACAGATATGTTTCCCCACAATGGTCCGTAATTTAAAAATAAGCAAATGATTGCCTTTTACGCCAAAAAAATGATGATTTCTAAAGATTGAACAAAATACGAAAAGGTTACTTACACAAACCCAGCAGTAAGTATTAAACACCCTATATGCTATTATAGTGGAAGAAATTTCTGAAATTGCCTAATATTCAGAAAGTTAAATCTTGATCTTGATCTCTCAGAAAGTAAAACCAAAATCAATCGCGGAGATCTGTGTCGATCGTCGTTACTCCATAACGCGAATCATTCGAGTCTAATGTATGTCGTATCTTGTATCTATGTATTTGTGGGATCCAATAATTTGGTTAAGCATTTTCACAGGCATATAGTATTTTCTTTACGCATTATGTGGGATGTACGTGAATTTTGCCTTACTTACTCGCCAAGAGATGTCGCTGTTAGTTTTCGGCGAAAACGTTTAAAACGCGGATCGGCTCAGTCACGCCACCTATGCAAAAATATTGGATTATGCGTGATCCCGTAGGAATAAGACATTTTCCCGCGGTAAAAAGTAGCCTATGTGTTATTCTAGATACTCTTCTATATTTGTGCAAATTTTCATGTCAATCTAATCAGCCGTTTTAGCGTGATGTCGTAACAAACACACACACAAACATCCGCTTTTATAATATTAGTAGGATAACTATAGATGGTGATGATTATACTTACACTTTGTTCAGCATTACACAGATGATTCTTGTAGATAGCTTCGGCGTATGACAAATACTTATTTGTATTTTCTTTAAGCTTTCATAGTGAACGGGCAATGTCCAGCAGTGGACTGTTATAGATATTGATGATTATGATCATGATTATTATACTTACACTTTGCTCAGAATTACATAAATGATTCTTGTAAATAGCTTCAGCATAAGACAAGTATTTGTTTATGTTTTCTTTGATATCTCATACCGAAAGGCCAGTGTCCAGCAGTGGACTATCATAGCCATAGATAGATGATTATACTTACACTTTGTTCAGCATTACACAGATGATTCTTGTAGATAGCTTCAGCGTATGACAAATATTTATTTGTCTTCTCTTTGATCAAAGCGCGCCTTTGGTGGTCCGAGTCCACTGGAAATTAAATTAAGAATACTGGTTATAACAAGCAGATGTACTAAAAAACAAAAACCCGGGTAATTTCAAAGTTATACAGGGTGTAAGGGAGGGTGTACCGAAAACTTTGCAGGCGTGGTCAGACCATGAAACTGAACAACTTTTACTATGGAGCCAATGGTGGTAAACGAGAAAAAATTTCCGATTTCCCATAAAAATTTACGATCAGCTGACTGACTTTGTATGGGAAGTCAAAATTTCTTTTTCCTTTACGTTCCATGGGAAAAGTCGTACAGTTTCATGGTCTGAGCACGCCTGCAAAGTTTTCGTTACACCGCCCCTTACACCCCGTATTTTGCGATAAAAATACGCCACCTTGAATTCATAAACTTTTAATATAGCCAGTGTCCCTCGCGCTGCTGAGACAAATATAACGACACCTCAAAAGATCCGCCCAGCTGTTTGGGCTGTAGCCCGTGAAAACGAATTTCTTGTCTACATACATATTCTAAAAAACTCCTAAGGCAGTCGGGTAAAAAGCTAAGTAGATTTTATGTTTAGTAATTTTTTTTTTTTGGTCAGCTTTACTCGTAAATTTGTTATAAGTACTTGTGTATATCTTGTATATCTATTTAATCTATACTACAGGTACTTAATAATAATAAGATTGGTTGTTTGATAACGAGCACACTTCACTTATTATCATGAAATGAATCACATCATGTTATGATTATGATTCATAAAATAAACCTTGCATAATAATTTATCAATACACAACAAGAGCTTTTGTTTTAGATTCAAATATATAAGGTGTAAAAAAATTAACTGCAAATATTTTAAGGGGTGGACCAGTCTAAGAAACTAAACAACTTTCCCAAAGAAACATAGGTCGAAATATGAAAAAATAATTTGGACCTCCCTTAAAAGATGTACCAGCCGACCGAGTCAATTTGTATGGGAGGTCCAAATTTTTTTTCATATTTCGACCTATGTTTCTTTGGGAAAGTTGTTCAGTTTCATGGACTGATTTACCCCTTTAAATATTTGCAGTTGATTTTTTTACATCCTGTATTATATGATCTAAGTATAGTAAATGCAGTTAACCATCATATCGACCCTTCTGGCCTCAATTGGCGTAAATGACATTGGGCACTTTTTACAGGAGAGCCAAAAAACGAAAAAATAAAAATATAAATTGAGATATCTTTTTTGCCTTTTTAGCTATAATAATGCTTCTTTTATCAAAATACTTGCCCAAAGTTGCTTCAAAACCTCATTACGTTTGCACAGGAGTAGAATGCAGATTTAAGAAGTTAGCATGCATATACGCCCTAAAAATTTTTTATTGAATGTTATTTACTACCCAAAAAATGGGTGAAAATTTACTGTTTCTAAATAAGTGGGTAGTAAAAGACAAGAAAACAACTAAACCGACAATAAATTGAGTCGTAAAAGCCTATTAAATTGAACTTTAACGTCTTTATTTTTATTCTAGGTTAAGATAGCTGTGTGTTATTTATGTAGATTTTTCATAATTTGCTTGCCGATTAGCCTGAAATAATTTTACTTATTAATAGTTATAAGTTTAGGTGTTATTATATAAAAGGTTAATAATTCGTTGTGTATTGTGCGTAAAATATAACTATTTTGTAATTTATGATTAATTTAAAATAAAGGTGTCCTTTTTTTAGACCATGAGCATTAAACAGATAGGTAGACAGACAATATACATAGGCAATGCCTGCATACAACAAGAAAATAACCTACTACAATCTTCTAAAAACATTTATTTTAATAATAACATAAAGGGTACGTAGATGTCTCATTTTCATAACATGAGTGAGTACTTCTTCTTCTTTTTTTAGTGACAACGGTACTTATCCTAGGTACTAGTTTTCTAAACTACCTATACTTTAAATAATAAAGAACAAAAGGAAAAGAAAATATCTCGAATCAAATTATAAAATCATTTATGAAAATATATTTAAATTATTGAATTATCCAATAAATTGATCCTCAAATACTTAAACTGTTTACTTTCGTCATCTTTGTCACTTTCCAATAATATATCCACAACTTGAGCTTCATTTGGGTATTGTAAATATACATTAATAACATCTAGGTATAGTTTGATTACCTTATAGGTGCTTCAAAACCTTGAAATTTGCAACTGAAATCGGTAGGTAATCTGTTTTAATACAGACGGGACGGTTTTAATTCCCTTATTTTCTTCCTTTTTCCCTTCCCTTTCCCTTTTCCTTTACTTTTGTGCTCAATATGCATTTCCATTATTGTTTCTGAAGCATCTGAATTCATGGGGTATTTAATTGTTGCAGTATCAAATTTATTTACCTACCTATTTCGAAAGATGCTACTCGGTTTTTTTTCGTTTTCATCTTTTTAACTCAAATTCTCTCAAAATGTACAAGGTGTTCCAATGTAAATACATTAAATTGGAGACGTTGTGTAGGCCATCGTACCGAATAATTTTCATTATGGGACCAAGTTTTAAAAACGCCTCGTTTAGAAGTAATTAGCAACTTAAATTTGTTAAATTTAATTGAGTCCCACATTATGAAAGGAGCTTTATTGATTATGACCTTTATTTATGTCATGTTGTCGTCTTGGAAAAACTTTACAAATTACCGCCACAACTGTTGCCAAGGCAACGGTGTTGGCGGTAATTTGGTTGCCAAGACAACAGTTGTGGCGCAGACCAAGGTCAAATGTCATGTTCGTCAAAAACTGACACAACTGACACTACAGACTCTACTGGGTTCTCTGATTGGCCCTTTGTCTTTGCGTCTCTATGGGTGCTCTAAGTCAAAAGAAGTTTTTAGTTTGAGGCGGCAATAAAATAAAGTTGACACCAAGAAAGAGATCTTTTATCTTAAGTTTTCGTTTAAATTTAAAACATAGACAACCATGTTCCAAACTTTTTCGAAGATTCAAATCCAACAAGTTAAAAATGCAAGGTTGCAATCTTGGATAAGGGGTTATACATAATAGTTGTAGTAAATGTAGGCATTTAGTTTGTATGAAAATTTTAAGTTCTTAATTGTTAAGAATTCAAACTTGGTGCCATAATGAAAACTGTTCAGTACAATGGTCTACACAACGTCTCCAATTTAATGTATTTCCTTTGGAACACCTTGTATATTCTCTAATTTTGAGTCATCGCGAAAAAATCCTCGTCCATACACAGTGGAGGTCATACATAGAATATACATAATTTTCCAATTTGGATGAAATTACCAACAAAACATTATCGACTGATAGTGTTAAAATATGAAAACGAAGGAAAACCTAGTGACAACTTTCGAATTAAATAAATTAGAGACTGCACAAATTAAATCCTCCATGAAACCAGATGCTCCAAAAACGACAATGGAAATGTACTCGTAATGGAAGAAAATAAGGGATGTAAAACCCCGTCATTTCAGTAGCAGTTGCAAAATTCAGAACTTGAAGTACTTTCGTGACAATCAAGCTAAACCTAGACATCAGCATACTGAATATTTACAACATCCAAAAAAGCTCAAACTTTAAATGTATTATTGGAAAGTAACGAAAATTACGAACTGTACTTGAGGCTAATTCAATAACATAACAATAATTAAATTCGTGGTTTTATTATTTGCTTCGAAATCTTTTCTTTTTCTTTTGTTCTTTATAATTTAAGGTATAACAGGTAGATTTGGTAATTAGTCCCAAAGATAAGTACTCACCTATGTTATGAAAATGAGACATCCACGTACCCGGTATGTGATTATTAAAATAAATGATTAAAGAAGGTTTTAGCAGGTTATTTTCTTGATGTATGCAGGCATTAGCTATGTACCTACCTACTTATTTAATGCTCATGGCATGAAAAATGGACACTTGTATTTTTATTATTAAATAATGGATTCAAAAATGACAAAATACTTTCATTTGACACACAATACACAATGTTCACCTATTATTTAATGAACACCAAACAAAAAATAATTTACTAATACAATTATTTTAGGCAAACTAGAATAAAAAAAGATGTTTCAGTTCAACTAAATAGGCTTTTACTACTAATTTTATCGTCTGTTTAGTTGTTTGCTTGTCATTTATAACCTAATTATTTATAAACAGTAAATTTTAACAATTTTTTTGGGTAGTAAATGACATTCAATAACATTTTTTTAGGGCGTATATGCATGCTAACTTCTTAAATATGCATTCTACTCCTGTGCTAAACTAATGTGGTTTAAAAGCAATTTCGGGCAAGTATTTTGATAAAAGAAGCATTATTATATATAAAAAGACAAAAAAGATCTCTCAATTAACATTTAAATTCTTTGCTTCTTCTGTAAAAATTGCTTTATTTCATTTACGCCAATTTAGGCCAAAGAGGTCCATATGCATTTATTTAGCTGAATAATACTTTTGAGACTTACATACAGCACAAAAACTTGTATTTATAAATAATAATTGTCATTTACAACTACTGCCCGTATGCCATGATTATAAAAAAAATCTTTTACATATAAGTATTGTCATTTACGACTTAAAACTCACGCAATGAATTATTTTTTCTTGAGAAGACGTAGAAGTAAATGACTATCTTGTTAATTACACACATGAAAAAATCTTTTACAGCCTAAGACTATGAGATATAATATGAAATCAGTGTTGCATTTTGTAACAAGCAATGAAAACCTAAAGACGATATATTGTGAAATGAACACATTGAATTATAATATCACGCAGAAAAACAGTTTTTCCCTTCAGGACCACATTTTTAGATTATTATTAAGGTTTCATTGGGTTGTAAACGACAACGTTTCGTAATCTTTAGGTTACAACTGCGTTTTACGCCCTGTCTTCTACGATGGATTCTCCGAATAATCCTACATTCGGCATTTACGACTAACATTTTTGAACTTCTGTTACAATTTTTTGGGTCGTAAATGACATATTTTATTATTGATGGGCGCCAATGTATTTTACGCCCTTTTTTTAACAAGCAATTCGTTTTTTACGACACATGATCAAAATTTATGTAAATGAAATGTCTTTTACGGTAAAATTTTAAAATATTTTTAAAATTGAGTCAAAAAAATCGTGGTAGTAAAAGACATTTTTTTGAAGATATCGAATTTTTAAATACACAGATCGATAGAGAAAAAAAAACTGAACAAAACTGCATTTTTAACTCATTTTTGCCAAAAATGTCATTTACGCCAATTGAGGCCAGAAGGGTCGATATATTTATTTATTTTCGTAGTAAATGCAGTTAGCTGATCATATTTTTTGTACAGGACATAAATTGTCGTTTCCTGAATATGTTTCTGAGGGAAAGTTCACTTTTATGGTCTACATGTGTATGTTCATTGTTCAGAGGGCTGTCCCATATAACACCGCGCATGTTATTTTTTTTTACAAAACTGTATTTCAAAAATATATCTTACTCATTTCAATTTTGGTATTCAGATTATCCTCGCGATTTTTCTCATCATATTCTTGAAAGTACTCCACTAAGTTCACGAAATCCATTTTGAATAACCAAATATTATTATTTTCAATGCAGTTTTCTTCTATTGTATAGTTGTGTAACACTTCTATTTTCAACTTTTCCTACTTGATTGTTTTGATAAGCCAGAAATAGTTTTCTGCTAAATATACAGGGTGTTAGAAAACATACTGGGTTCTTTTCAATCATAAAAGTAAAAAACCATAAAAGTAAAGAAAATTAACAAACATAGGTCAAAATGTGAAAGATATTGTGCACTTCCCATACAATTTGTGGCAATCAATAGAAGTCCATATTTTTGTCACATGGACTCGTTTATTACTTTGAAAGAAACACACTAAAGTTCGTTCTTCCAATCGTTTATTTGATTTTTGCCAGCTGACTTGTGAATAGAACTTTTCTTTTGTCCTTTTCACGCTAATTTAGATTCCTATATGGCATCCTGCTGCCAAAAGCAAATAAATGGTTGGAAAGATTATACATTTCCTAACACTCTGTATATTTACGTAAGATTTACAGCATTCATAAAACTCTAAAACCGTGACTATAACCGTGACCACACAATACAAATATCTAAACACACTGACTTTACAAGCTTTATTTTATCATTTTAACCAAGAAATCATTGGGTTATCGCGAGTTTAAGCCTATCTGGGACAACTACTTAGTAATTAGAAGATTGCGGGAATCTGTCGTGATAAAATAAATATCTACTAAGAATATTTATCAAAGTGGGTTATCCAAGGGATAAAATGTTTGTTTACGTTTTGGTTTATTTGAAGAAAGTTATGTTTTGCTTGACCTATGCTAAATTGGGTATTTCCTAATATTGTATAATTTACCTGTGTATTTATTGATATGTGTTCAGATTTGCACTTAAGACATTATGTTGCTTGTGCCATTTTGATGTCATGACATTTTTATACATTGAGATTCTGATGGTCATCATCATCTTCCTGCCCTTATCCCAATTACTTGGGGTCGGCGCAACACGTTTTGTTGAACTCAAAATCGTGTTGCAAAGGATTTGGCATAATTTTACGACCGGCTGCCTACCAGACGTCAACCCTCTTTGGGAATTCTTTTGTGGTGGATTAACCGCCACCATGCGGTTAGCCCTGGCTGTTTGGGTCGGGTTTATCCCTCGGTCGCTTCTTACGACCCCCACGGGAACCGGCACCACACGGCTTCTTCATTCTGATGGTCATTCTGAGAATTAAATGTTTTGAATGGTTTGGTATTTTGAGACATGCATAAGCAAAGGTATTCTCAACCTAAGTGCATTGACTATAACAAAGCATGTCTTTTAACATGCTCTCAGAAACACGAACCTAACTAAATAAAATTGTAAGATATCTAAAAATAATAGAGTAAAATTACTTACTCTGTACACCAATGAGCATTTTCTCTATCCCCGCCTTGTAACACTCAAAAGCCTTCGCATACTCCTTCATATCTTCATACCTCGCTGCCAAATTCAACATGTAACCCGCTTCGAACACATACGAGTCCTCCGTCTTTGTCTTGCACTCGATATTCGCTAGGTTAGAAAGAGATAGCACACTATTCACTGACACTCGCGAACTAGAACGGGTATAGTCTTGACACTTGGCTGAAGTTTTGGATTCTAAGCTCTGATTGGTGGAAGTGAAACTCTCTGAGAGCTGATTGGTGGATGCGATAGACGCGCTATATTGTGAGTTCTGATTGGATGATATTGATGTGGAATCGTCGTTGGTCATGGTGTGATAGTCGTCGAATTTTGACGTGGACGGCGCGTCGAAATTTATCAAATCGGGTAGGACGATTTTTTTGACCATCGGTGATGTTTTTGGTACGGTCACCTGGAAGAAAGATCAAGATATTATTAATTTAAAGTCTACTATTCAAGTACGGCTGGCCGAATAGGCCACAACTGACAGCTGCCTAACCCATACTAGAAGACACGAAAAAAAAACCGAATTACCTTATGTCTTGTGATTTAGACAGCTGTCAAGTATGGCCTATTCAAACGGCCGTACTGTAAATGAGAGATCTTCTAGAATGACGATAAATACCAAATTTTAAAAGACTTCCCGTGTTAGGTATATTTTTTTTTACTATCCCGGTAGATGACGCCCTGCCATGCGTTAGTGGTCAACATACACTTGCACTATTTCGCAGGCTGAGATTGAACCGCGGTAGCCCAGATGGTAGTGGCGTCGGCAGTAAAGATTTCAAGGTCGCAGGTTCAATTCCTGCCTGTGGTGGAAAACTATGTAACTTTCCAAAAAATCTTAAAACATGGGACGGAAAGTACTCAAGTGATCTAAATCCCACCCAAAACATAAATGTGAAAGGCTGCCAAGTTCGATAATATTGGAATGCTTCGTCTATAAAAGAAGTGAGATTTAAATAAGTACCAAGTTCCATACACAGACCTCAGTTAAAAATAGTTACAGGAATGCACACTTGATTTTCCGCAGTTTGGAAAGTAGATCTTATTTCCAAACTGCGAAAAATCAGTGTGCATTCCTGTAACTATTTTTAACTGAGGTCTGTTGGAACTTATTTAGATCTCACTTCTTTATAGAAGCATTCCAATATTATTATATTTTGAGTGGATTTCATTATTTTGTAAGGTTTATTTTCTTTTTCTTATGATTAAGTTAGGTAAGGAAATATCTCATTTATACTTTACTTTGACTAAATACAAACCTTCGTAACGAATTTTAGGTCGGTACGACGATTGGAAGATATAGATAATTTTTTGTTTTAGTTCCTTAGGGTATGAATTTACACCTTCATTATTTTAAACCCGACTCACACTTGGCCATTTTCAGATTTTTTCCTTTACCTTGACCTAAAGACCTACCTCCATGCCAAATTTCAAGTCAATACGACCATTGGAAGTGGTCTAGGTTTTTGATGAGTGAGTCAGTCAGTCAGTGAGTGTATAGTAAAAATAGCGACTTTCTGACGTCAATATCTCAAGACCTACAATAGGTACATTAATGAAATTTTGTATTTTAGATAAGTAAGTAGATCTCGACAGATGCTAGAAATTTCATATGCGTAGATAAAATAGATTTTGAGTTATAGGTGGGTCGAACTTGGCCCGAAATGGTTCGTGTAATATAACCCACGGCCGGTGTGTCGCTTTTTTTGCTCGAACTTGGCGGACACACTGCCGTGTGTCTAGATGAAGAAGGAAAAGGAAGTGGGTCGCAAGTTTTTAGACTAGAAAGGGAGTAGGTCGGAATGGTCTAACGTGGCTGATTAGTTAGAATGTTCTAGAGTGGATTGGAAGGTTTAGAAAGAAAAGTTGGAATATTCTAGAGGGGCAGGAGTAAATTTCTAGATTTGTGGGCAGGAATGTTTTAGAGTGGCTTACCTTATCCAGTTCACTATACAAATCGCTGCCAATACTATCCAACGAGTCAATGCTTTGAAAGCTATCACCTCTCGACAATATAGGCGACACCCTCTTTTCTATATCTTTGTAAGATAAGATCAAGATAAGATGGGGATATGAGAATTGAAGTACTTTCGTAGCGTTAGAAGATGTACTATTTTGTAGAATTTTTTCCACAAGATAAGCAATTTGGAAAACTTGGTGTTTTAATCAAACACTAGATATTGATATTACCTTTTTGAAAGATAATACAAACGAAGCAAGTGGAAATTCACACCACTGATGGGATTCGAACCCACATCTTTTGACATGGATGGATGGATGGATGGATGGACAGGATGAGGATGGTTCAAAATAGCGAAATGAAAATATCAAGAGTCAAGGGAAGAAATGTTCTAGAGTGGCAGGTCGGAAGGTTTTAGAGTGGCTCACCTTATCCAGTTCATTATACAAATCGCTGCCAATACTATCCAACGAGTCAATGCTCTGAAAGCTATCAGCCCTTGACATTATAGGTGACACCCTCTTTTCTATATCGTGGGATGAGTAGATCGGGATTTGAGATATGAAGTCGGGTTCGTCGCGAGATTCTGGCGGTTTGGCTGAAATCGAAAATAAGATTAATCGATTAGAATGAAAAAGAAAATGCTTTATTTTATAAGGTCCTATTGAATTCACTGCAAATATTTTTAGGGTATAGAACATACACTCGTGAAACTGAACAACTTTTCTTAGTAAATTTTTTCCGGAATATGAAAAACATTTGGACCGCCCATACAAACTGACACATGTTTTGGACTGCAAAGATATTTGCAGTGAATATAATAGGACCTTATAGAATATGGACAGTATTTCTACACATTACACCTTTACTCCTTGCGAGGTAGGCAGAGAATAAACGGTGGTAATAAAGAGGCGTTATTATCGTGTCAAAAAATTTGAGCATTGAAAATTGTATATCAAAAGAAAGAAACATAAAAATATCATCTTCCTGCCTGATCCTAAATCAGTCCGGGTCGGCGTAACATCTTTTGTTATAGCACAAAATCATGTAGCAAAAGGATTTGGCAATGTTTTATACGCGACCGCCTGCTTGACGTCAACCCCTTTTTGGGGATGCTATTGTAGGTGGTATCACCGCCACCGTGCGGTTGACCATAGTCGACAGATATTCAGCCGAGGTCAAAAACTCTACGTCGCTTTTTACGAAACACCCTGAGTGGAGTAGGTAATCCCTTCGATGAAGCTGTAACCAAACGAGAATTGAACCTATGACCTGTTACCTGAATGCTGTGGACTCCTGGAGTCATCATCAGACGTCTGGTACTCCAACGGTGGTGTTTCCTCAATCGGTAGATGCAGGGAGGTTCGGATGGAGTTTATCACCCCACTTGATGATGTTTCAGGCTCTGGGTAGCCCGTCTGAAACATAGAAGCATTTGTATAAACTGTGGGTTTTTAAGGGACGTATAGGGCCTTACCACAAATAAGTTAGACGAGTGTTGAACACGTGTTTTTGAGTGACCCCACTGGGAATTGAACTCGGAACCTTCTGCATCGCAGGCAGTCATACTAATCACTGTGCCACATTAGCTGTTTTTTTTTTGTGGTAAAGCCAAGGTTCAATATTTAAGAAAATATTGAACCTAGTTAACCTAGTTTTGCCTAACACGATTTTAAAAGCAGGTAAAAGTAGGAAAAGGTCGTAACTTCAAAGGGCTTGTGGGCCTTGTCGCTTCATCTGAGCTTCAAAATATTTTTTTACATAAATTTCAAAATATCATAATATGTTTGTATTTAAAACTCTTGTACTGTTTCACAATATTATTTTATTCACCCGACCGGTTTCGCTTCACAGCATCTTCAGGGGTACTTACTTAATTACAATAATATAAAATAACACATAATAAATACATTTTGATAAGCGCAATAAATTATCCACATCGTATTTGGTTTGATTCTGAGAATTCTGAGAATCAAACCAAATACGATGTGGATAATTTATTGCGCTTATCAAAATGTATTTATTATGTGTTATTTATATTATTGTAATAAATACCTAATGAATGCTGGCGATGAATAAATAATATTGTGAAACAGTACAAAGTTTAAATAAACATATTAAATGAGTTTCACCAAGCGGCGTCAATCGCAAGTATAAATTATATTCAAAATATCAATCTGGGTAAGTGAATACGAATTGTTACCGAAAGTTAATCGAAAAACGATGGATTACCCTGTAATGGGAATAAGGTGTCTTATCGTAGAGGACGAAACTCACAGGAGTTGTTGTAAGACACCCGTGAGACCGATGCCTCGCAGATTCGCATTCATAGTCCATCTGGACGATAACCTATCCTCAAAGGTTATGGACACTTTCATACCTGATGATCCGAAATGAAGGTGAAACAACTAGGATCTGCCTGCACCTTAGAGTATACATAAGCAAGCTATAGAGTGCGCCTAAAAAGTTAGAACGGTTTGCAGTAGTTTGCACACAACCTCTCTGTCTATCAGTAGCAAAACGTCAGTGACAGTACTATTGAACCCACAATTGAACCTCTACATTCTCATACGTATAAATTCTCATACATTTGACGTCTGTATTTAGGGAGCAACTGCTTACGGCCTTACGTGCACCTTATAGCTTGCTTGTTTAAACTCTAAGTTGTACTCATCGCTTCAGCTTAAATGACTAAGTGTGTAACTGAATCGTGAGTGATCGTGACATGTGAATTAAAAATTTGTTATGTTTGTATAATCGTCGTGTTGTGTACACACCTGAAGGAAGTTTACGAAGTCCGTGCTGGTAAACAGTAGCTTGTGTTCGGCGATGAACTCTAATACTGACTTTACCACTTTGGCGCGCTCCTCAATCACCTGAAAATATACAATTAAATTAAAATAAACAGTAAGTAGTCTGTGTTCACAGTTTGTGTTCAACGAAACGTGTTGCGCCGACCCCAAGTAATTGGGATAAGGGCAGGAAGATGATGATGAGCAAGTAGTCTAGCCTACAAACCAACCAACTTCATAGCAGTTTGAAAGTATACAAAATCAGTTTTGATGGAGATTTTGCAAATTTATTAAGAAATGGTCCTATGCTATTTAACTTAAACATTATGGGATGAATAATATAAAGTACCTGTTGTAGGTATAACTCGTTTCAATTGTGGTTAGATTTTCAAGGATATACCCGAGGTAACAAGATATGTCTATTACCACTACTACTACTGCATCAAAGCTAGCATGAGACAAACATATTCTAGGCTATAATTGAATTATTAGGTACTTCACCAAAGCTATTACCATGAAACAAACTCTAACAAACTACAATCTAAGATTATAATTTTTATGATTACAATCTATCTCAATGAAAATTCTACAAATACGTAAAAACTCTTAATAACCTTAACATTCGTAACTCGTTTTCTGATAAGCGTGGTCAAAGTGAAAGTGTTCGATTGGTATACCTCTTCCTGGAACCGCTTGAAGTAACTGAACTTGGGAAGTACAGGGAACGTTCCTCGCAAATGTAGCCCCAAGTGGAGGAACGCGGAACGTTCCTCGCAAATGTAGCCAGGCGTGGAGGAACTTCATAGTCATTTCTAAATTTGGGTCACCACGATCTATCTTCATACCAAATTTGGAGTCAATAGCACAAAAACTGACGAAGTTATGAGGGCGCGGCATACAGTCAGAAAGACTTGACGAAATTAAATTTCTAGTGGACTACGAAAGCTTACAAATGTACCTCTCGTACTAACTCAAAACCAGTTGGTCTGCAATTTTGTATGAGAATGTTCCTTGGAGAAAGTTGTTCCTTATCACTAGCCCATCCTGCCTTTTTGCTGTTGGTCACTAGTGAAAATTCACCCTATGGTATAAAATACTACTTCACCAAAGATATTATCATGAAACAAACTACCATCTAGGATTACGATCTAACTATCTCAATGAGAAATCTACAAACATTTGAAACTCTTAATAACCTTAACATTCGTAACTCGTTTTCTGATAAGCGTGGTCAATGTGAATGTGTTCGATTGGTATACCGTTTGCTGGAACCGCTTGAAGTAACTGAACTTGGGAAGTACAGGGAACGTTCCTCGCAAATGTAGCCCCAAGTGGAGGAACGCGGAACGTTCCCCGCAAATGTAGCCCCAAGTGGAGGAACAGGGAACGTTCCTCGCAAATGTAGCCCCAAGTGGAGGAACGCGGAACGTTCCCCGCAAATGTAGCCCCAAGTGGAGGAACAGGGAACGTTCCTCGCAAATGTAGCCCCAAGTGGAGGAACGCGGAACGTTCCCCGCAAATGTAGCCCCAAGTGGAGGAACGCGGAACGTTCCCCGCAAATGTAGCCCCAAGTGGAGGAACAGGGAACGTTCCTCGCAAATGTAGCCCCAAGTGGAGGACCGCGGAACGTTCCTTGCAAATGTAGGGACTTCATAGATAGATGTGTGGAGTTTTTAAATGTCGCTGTAGCGCTTCCATAAATGGGGTAACCCTAGAGGCCCTAGATATATATCTATACCTACTAAAACTCTTTGTGTGGGACACAGAGTCGTTCAACGGCCCGATGAACCCTGGTGTTAGAGTTTTTCAACCGCCTACTGCAAGAAGCTAACATGCCTCTGACAATGTGGTGTAAGGACCGCCATCATAGACAGCTACAGGGACCGACGGCTTAACGTGCCCATCCGAAGCACGGAACCATCTTGCTTTACGGACAATCAGGAGGGATACTAAAAGCTATTACCATGAAACAAACTAGGTACAATCTAGGATTAAATTTTTAAGACTACGATCTAACTATCCCAACCCAAAGAAGAATCTACAAATATGTAAGACTCTTAATAACCTTAACATTCGTTACTCGTTTTCTGATAAGCGTGGTCAATGAGAAAGTGTTCGATCGGTATACCTCTTCCTGGAACCGCTTGAAGTAACTGAACTTGGGAAGTACAGGGAACGTTCCTCGCAAATGTAGCCCCAAGTAGAGGGGCTTCATAGACATTTCTAAATGTGGGTCACCACGATCTATCTTCATACCAAATTTGGAGTCAATAGCTCAAAAACTGAGGACGCGGCATACAGACAAACAGAGTTGACGAAATTATAAGGGTTTCTAGTGGACTACGAAAGCCTAAAAATGTACCTCTCATACTAACTCAAAACCAGTTGGTCGGCAATTTTGTATAAGAATGTTCCTTGGGGAATGTTGTTCCTTATCACTAGCCCATCCTGCCTTTTTGCGGTCACTAGTGAAAATTCACCCTATGGTATAAAATACTACTTCACCAAAGATATTATCATGAAACAAACTACCATCTACCTCTAGAATTACAATCTAACTATTTCAATGAAAAATCTACAAATATTTAAAACTGTTAATAACCTTAACATTCGTAACTCGTTTTCTGATAAGTGTAGTCAATGAGAAAGTGTTACATTTTTTTCATGTTTGTTTTGACCTATGTTCTATGGAAAAGGTTGTTCCTTATGACTAGCCCGTCCTGCCTTTTTGCGGTCACTAGTGAAAATTCACCCTATACAGAATAATTTCTACTTCACCAAAGCTATTTCTGTTAAACAAACTACAATCTAAGATTATGATTTTTATGATTACGATCTATTTCAAAGAAAAATCTACAAACACATAAAAACACTTAATAACCTTAACATTCGTTACTCGTTTTCTGATAAGTGTGGTCAAAGCGAAGGTGTTCGATTCGTATACCTCTTGCTGGAACCGCTTGAAGTAACTGAACTTGGGAAGTACAGGGAACGTTCCTCGCAAATGAAGCCCGGCGTGGAGGGACTTCATAGACGTGTGGAGTTTCTGTATGTCGCTGTAACGCTTCCACACGGAGATCACGGTTATTGTTTCCGGTGATTCTATTGGGAACAGCTGAAAGAAAAAGTCTTGTTAGTTGCTGAAGTAAACCCTGGTTTTTTGTATAGGCATATTTAGAGCCTATAATTAAAACAATTTAAAGAATGAAGAGAGCAGACATTAGTTTTACATTATGGACTTACTTAAAATTTATCTTATCAATAAGTAAGTAGGTATTTCTATTTCCTGTGTAACTTAAATTGCGAAATAGATTACTAAGTCTAACTTTTTTCTAATAAAATTACCTACTGAATACCATTCCATATTTTAGTCCCAACAGTCATAGATAATTTTCAATATATTTTAATTTGGCTGTAGTATATTCATTGAGAATACATATCAATATAAATAATGTATAAGTACTATACTTTGTAGCATAGTATCTTCTTCTATTCCAGACACTTGTGTTAATATTAAACATTGTGCAACAAACATGACTCATTACGCGACTGCCTCAGAAAGAGGGTTATGTTTTTCGAGAGTATGTATGTATGTAAGTATGTATGTGGACAAGAATATTCTTTTTCACGGGCTAGCCCAACCGGATAGTTGCATTTTGACATCTGAGGTGTCGTTAGATTCGTCTCAGCAGCGCGAGTGACACTGGCTATATTAAAAAATTATAGATTCAAGATGGCGAATTTTTTAGGCAGCAAAATACTACTTCAAAATTACCGCAGACAGGATTTTTGTTTTTTAACACATCTACTTGTTTTAAAAATAACTTTCTTTAGTAGGTACAACAATTCCTAGTTTATAATCGGCAAGACTTAGTTTATACTAACAACTACATAGAATTTGTAATTAAAAACTAAGAACCATAAGTTATACACACTTCTAGTTATATCATCATTAAAGGCTAATGGATGGCCTCCGATGTAGCATTATTTAACACTATTTAGTAATGGTGTGAGATGGCATTGAAACTATTCAATGTTGCAGAACAAAATGTATGAAATCCATTTAATCAAGGTAATCCCCATATAATGTATTTTTATCACATAATCATAAACTATTGTTAGCACTTAATAATGTGCATCATATACTTTTACCTACCATCTACTGTTCCTTTCAGTGAATAATTGATTTATCTATTTAACTAAATCTGGAACATCAAATAAGTATTGAAACAATAATTCAGTATATTTTTCCCTTGGTAACCACATCTATAAAATGAAGAAAGCTATTCTGTTACGGTTTTACTAAAGCATACCTGAATAATAGAAACAATACATACCTACCTATTATTGGTGATACTGATAATAAGAGTAGGAATATAAAGTGAATTTCATGGTCAAACTAACTCTATCTTTTAAAAATTAATAATCAGTATAAAATAAAGTCACTATTTGCACTTCTCTCTCAGTCTGCCGTAGAATTCACTAACTCCTACTAAATCACACAACAGATTTTGATGCACTGGTATTATAATAGCAACCACTTCACACTGAATAATCTAGATATAAAACTAACAAGTTATGCAGTTATGATAACATGCAAATATAAAAGAGAATGGTAAAAGTACCCAATAACTTTTTACACAATTAGCAAGTCAAATAAATGCTGCTCTCTACACTTTAAACAGTTTTAAATACTTTTTAATCTTTTTTTATTACGTAAATTATTACACTTATTTTTAGAGGTCTCGAGAATATCCTTCGACAAAAAGAGGATAAAAACAAGAAATATGAATGTGTAATTTCCGGAGATTTTCAATGCTAATTTGCAACTAATATACACAAAATATGTGGCATTAAATCTAAGTATTACGTTAAGGTTAATAAATATAGGACAAAATACTCACAACACTGGTAATTTTGTAAATAGTGAACCCGTTTTTGTGCCGAGCAGTCTCGTCCACTGAGAACCGGCGGATCCACTTATCTTTCGACATATTTCACAATTTTCAACGCGTGTGTGCCATGTAAACTACACCTAAACACCTTTGGAATAAAACGTGGAACTGATTAGCATAATCTAACAGGAAAATACTTGGATTTTCCGTGAAAACAGCCAAAAATATGATCGCGACACACAAATTCAACAATCAAAAGTATCTTTTATTGAAAGTTTCGTCGAATCACACAAATGTGCGACAGAGATATATTGAGTTCTTGCATAGCGCTTTCTTGTTTACACAATACAAAACCGCTGTTTAGTTGTAAAAGAACTGCGATTTTTGACACATGTAATAAAACGCGACCAGTTTCAAGCGCACTAAATTTGAATATTCCCAAAGGCAGATTGCTGTCTTCTTAAATAAGTAGCTTAATACCATAAAATAGTAGGGTAAACGAGACAATTGAAAACTGTTTGCATATTTGCACAGAGATGGTGTTGTAGAAAACATAGGTAGAAAATCAAATGAGTTTAATAACCATCCAACTTCATAGATGGCGTTTTAAACCCAGACACTGAACGGTACGAAATCGTTGTAACTAGATGGCGTTAGGAAAAGCTGGTTGGTTTATTTACAAACGACAATGTGCTTGACTTGATGTGCTTTGGATCTCCTTTTATAACTTAGTCCGCTACTTGTGAGATTTATATTAATACACGGTAACAAGTGAAAATATTTTATCATAAAACTGATTATGATAATCTAACCAAGAAAAACTACAATGGACCGGCAATAGGTCAAACTTGTAGCTTGATTGCTTATCCCCACCTTAACCACTCGGCCGAATGGCGTGTAGCGAGAGGTTGTGTTGTGTTTCCTTCGCCTCGTGTCGTGTTTCTCGCGTCCTCGCCCGCTCTGTCTTAACTTTTTCTTCTAGATAATGACATAAAGTGAAGTGAACATAACCTTACAGTCCAAACCAAAAATGTGCCAATAAACAGTGTTAAGTGATTGAAGTTATTGATAAATAAAAACTACAATATGGGTTCCAAAATCGAATACGTGGATTCGTCGCATTTATACGCGACCAACTATGTTCGTAATTCGAAAGCTATTGGTGTGCTTTGGGCAATATTCACGATATGCTACGCGATAATCAGCGTTGTAGCTTTTGTGACGCCTGAGTGGATTGGCGACTTGGAGACAGAATATCCTAGGAAGTTTGGATTATGGCAAGTTTGCCGTGCAGATGAAGCAGTAGAAGACTGCAAAGGGAGATTGGATGAGTTTATGTCAATAAACGGACTGGTTTTCAAGATTGCCACTGTGTTAGTAGGAATAGCGGTTGCGCTGGCTCTGTTTACAATATGCGCGATGCTCCTGTTCTTCTTTTGTCAATCAACTACCGTTTTCCACATCTGTGGATGGATGCAGTTGTTATCAGGTAAGCTAAAAATAGGTTGTAGTATGGTGTGGTTGAGCAAGACAGCTTTATGTTAATCACTCTTTTGTTTGCTGCCTACATAATAAAAGTATTTGGGTTAAGGCTTGCTAACTTGCTACATTCGTTTTAAGAGTAGATTAGAACCTTTTCAGCATCTCAGACTGAAGATCGATGAAGGTTTTGAAAGACATATGACGAAGTCTCTCACTCATTCTTCCACTGAAACGGAACGTCAATAACAGTTATCGTTTATACCGCCGATGTTGTGGTCACAAGCGAAAGTTTTGTTTAAGCTTGAGCTGGCCTTGCAATCGCGGTCGTAAAACAAGTCCACAACAAATCTATAGCCGTATTCATACTTATAGCTACATAGATACATCCGGCAGGTGTAGCTAGGGACTATAGACTAGATGTTTTGCTTTCTCAGCTAAAGGCAGGAAAGAAAGGTACCGTAAGTAAATGTCAAGAGTTTAAGTATCAGTCTGTTTCAATGGTGAAATGAACTCAAAGCAACAGGTTATTTCTTCGATAAACGCGACATATCAAATACTAACCAGGAAAAGCAATAGAGCAAAACAGTGTTGCCGGCACTCGAACATCAAAAGATCCGAAATCTAGTTCAGCAGGATCCGATTGGATCCGATTTTACTCAAAAGGGTCCCTTATTATTCTGCGATTTTTGCCGTGTTTTTGTTAACCATTTTCCTACATACTTACGAATATGAGCTGTATTTTTTCCTAATTTGCTTTGATTTACCTTGTGTAGTGTCGTATGTAGTTAAATTATACCTAACACAGATCAGATGCGGAGCGTGGCGTGCACGTCTACGCAAGTAATGCACACGCGTCAGCGCACCTGATCATAGAGGTAGGCAAATAAAACATGCCACATCATATGCGTCGCGCGTGCAACACAACGCAGAGCCATATCTGGTCTGACATAATTCTTATACCTCCATACGTTACCACAGGAGAAAGCATTCACGTACGTACGCACGCACGCACGTATTACTCATGTAGACGTTAACGCGTGTGAGTTACTCACGTAGACGTACACACCACGCGGCTCATCCAGAATGTGCTAGCGTGTTACGTAAACGTGCACGCCACGCGCCGAATCCAGTCTGTGCTATCATGTGACTCATGTAGACGTACGTACATGCCACGCAGCGCATCCAGACTGTGCTAGCCTGTTACACAAACGTGCACGCCAAGCGCCGAATCCAGTCTGTGCTAGCATGTGACTCATGTAGACGTACATGCCACGCGGCGCATCCAGACTGTGCTAGCCTGTTACGCAAACGTGCACGCCACGCGCCGAATCCAGTCTGTGCTAGCAAGTGACTCATGTAGACGTACACGCCATGCGGCGCATCGTGTGCTAGCCTCTTACTCACGTAGACGTACATACACGCCACGCAGTGCATCGTGTGTGTGCTAGCCTGTTACTCACGTAGACGTACACGCCACGCGGCGCATCGTGTGCTAGCCTGTTACTCACGTAGACGTACACGCCACGCGGCGTATCGTGTGCTAGCCTGTTACTCACGTAGACGTACACGCCACGCGGCGCATCCGGTCTGTGCTAGCCTGTTACTCTCGTAGACGTACACGCCACGCGGCGCATCCGGTCTGTGCTAGCCTGTTACTCTCGTAGACGTACACGCCACGCGGCGCATCGTGTGCTAGCCTGTTACTCACGTAGACGTACACGCCACGCGGCGTATCGTGTGCTAGCCTGTTACTCACGTAGACGTACACGCCACGCGGCGCATCGTGTGCTAGCCTGTTACTCACGTAGACGTACACGCCACGCGGCGTATCGTGTGCTAGCCTGTTACTCACGTAGACGTACACGCCACGCGGCGCATCGTGTGCTAGCCTGTTACTCACGTAGACGTACACGCCACGCGGCGTATCGTGTGCTAGCCTGTTACTCACGTAGACGTACACGCCACGCGGCGTATCGTGTGCTAGCCTGTTACTCACGTAGACGTACACGCCACGCGGCGCATCGTGTGCTAGCCTGTTACTCACGTAGACGTACACGCCACGCGGCGCATCGTGTGCTAGCCTGTTACTCACGTAGACGTACACGCCACGCGGCGTATCGTGTGCTAGCCTGTTACTCACGTAGACGTACACGCCACTTAGCACATCCAGTCTCTGCTATCAAAATAAAGACAAAATAAACGGCGAAAGATTTTTTGCGATTAGATCCGTTAAACGTTCGTGATTTATTTTAACTGCAGGTACGTTCGGATTAAAAAATAAATACGTGTATCTACAAGGATTTGCCTATTTTTCCAAAATTATCCGCAATTATCCGCTGGAAGTAAGGATCCGCCGAGGATCCGAACAGACCCGAAAAGATCCGAAGTCGCATCCAAAGATCCGCGCCGGCAACGCTGGAGCAAAAGACTATATTTAAAAGAGATGTTACCTGTAGAATAAATTGAGAGTCCTGAAATTCCGAAAAAAGGAAATACAAAATACGAAGTCAATGCAACACAGTTAACCCCATTTTCGCGGTATTTACATAGAAAAATCTTTTGACAATAAATTTTAATACATGTAAACAAAAACACTATAAGATCAAATTTCGAAAGATGTTGTAAAAGATCAAATTTAGATAAAAGGAAGTGACTTCGCCGAGACCTGCAAAAACATGTCGTTTCAGTGACTTACACAATCAAGTGAGATCGATTTGCAAATGCAAATAAGGAAAGTACGATTACAATGACAAATCTGCCTGTTGCAATTTGTAACCAGACTTACATCAAAAGATTCGCTCAAGCAGTCAGATCAATCGCAGTAACGCTAACGGTACTTTGTGGTTGAAAGGTCTTCCTAAACACGTTTACAATGGTTGCATCACCGTCTTGAAACCTATTTGTTACTTTGTAAGTAACAAAGTTAAATTGAAATTAATGGGGTTTGAAATTGAGGAAATAATTGGTCTCTAAATCAGGCTAAGAAAGAATTTATGCAATACGATATTACCTACCACAAAACCATTAACGTAACAACTAAGACTATTGTGGATCTTAATTACTTAATAACGACGTATTGGTCAGACTAAATTCAGAACATGTATTTCGTCTTTTAAAACAAGATTACAAATGGAATCATATAATTTTTCGCTCTAATAATTCCTTGATGATTTATCTACATATCATTCTTTTGATTGATCGCGAATGTAATAAATACACTAGAAAGGAGTTTGTTCTCGATTTTGAAATGTTATACATCCAGTATAATTGCACCTGGTTTTGCATGTAAAACTATACATGCATAAACAACTCACAATGTTATGTTAAGTAATGTGATACAAAAACATACAATACAGGTCAGCATTTAAAGGATTACCGGTGCCAAGTAATGTTACGTTTTCTGTAAATAATCCAATAAAGACTGCGCCGGTATCATAATACCATACGACATACATGCATACGACAGCAGTGAACCAATGAACTTTAGATTATACATATATCTCCACCCTAACATTATGTATCACTTTATGTACATACAGGAACCGCATCCATATTTTAGTATAATAATGAAGATAATTCAACAAATAAATTCGCAATCCCAATCGTCTCTTAAACAACAACTTCCTTAACAAGCTATCATCTTCAATCTAAATGCCACAAGAAGAAAATTGTAGAACAATGAATGAAATGCATTTGCGTGTCTCTAAATGGGCAATTGGAATATCTTTTGCCTTGACGAATCACACTCTTACAAATACAATCAAGAGTAGCAATCGAATAACTTTGTGCACAGGCTGCATGGTGCCATGGTCAGACGACTTCGTTAGCGGTGTTGAAACAATAGACCAGATTCTCTCAGGAGCGGCGTGAGAAAGATGGAACCTATAGTACAAAAGACACAACAGTACTCTTAAGATATTTAGTACAGATAGCATCTAGGTAATGAACATTTATGGTTAAAAGATACGTTATACATTGATGATAAAATCAGTGAAGACATAATTGGTTTAATTAGCGATTAATGGACAAACACTTTCGCTAAGATTTAAGCTTCAATCTTCAATAAGAGACGTCTTGTGACAAAGATCGATAGGTACATAATTGTTATGAATCTTGTCCTTATAACAGTTTACTCCACTCTTCTTGCTGTCGGAATAACTATGTATTTTTCAATTTTCAATACTTACCATTTACAAACTTCACGTCAACACATTTTGTACATCGCTGAATGCTTCACAATGCGAGCTGAGTTTGTGTGAACTTTTGTATAAGTCACAAGGTGTCACAACCTTAACCGAAGAACCTTTGACGTACAATTCTCGTTCGCTGCCTGACATTTAATAAGAGTACTCCACACCACATAGCGTTTGCTGCATGCAGGCCTCGGATGCAGGCAGATGCGTTTAAAACCGCAGACTGCAAATAATGGGCTCCGCGAATTCCGATGAAATTGCGAAACAACCGTCAAACACGATACCAGAAATTAGTGAGAAAATAGCAGCTGCTGTAACTAGTAATACCTATCTTAAGATCTTAACTGATGGACTAAAATGACCATAAAGATAATAACCCGGTTCATAGTAGAAAGGGACCCGAAATGGCAGCTTTATTGTTGACATCCTGCTCAAATGTCATGTAAATATAATGTTGCCATTTCGGGTCCTTTTCTTCTATGAATCAGGTTATAACACAGCTTAAATATTCACAGCAATCGTACAAACCAGTTCTTTTCGTAAATCAATCTCAGCTCGCACACATAGAAAACAAACACAATATTGAGAAGCCTTCTAAGCTTCTAAAGTATTTACGTTATGACCTCATTGGGTTCAAACCGCTATGCGACCGGAAAAACTCGGGCGCGGTCCGTGTGAGTATACTGAATGAGCTAGATTTGAGAAGAACGCGCTAATTGGTAAAAGCTAAGAATGTCTTACTGCGGAAACCGAAAAAATGATGACTCTTATAATAGCTATTTAGTACGGCATTGCTTGCTGTGTGCTAGTACAGTTAGATATTTAGCTAATTGAGTTGATGGACCAGATTTAAATTTGATTACCGCAACTTCTTATCTTCTGTAGTTTTTTCCATCTAGTTAGTTAACAAAGAATTGATTACGATAAAATTACCCATCCTCCCACATTTTGAAAAACGAGCAAACTAAAGGCTCACACTAACATCTAAGTACGAATTCATTGTTTTTTTTCTTTGAACAGAAATGCCAGAGGTTACTGACACAGATTACTTCTTATTTCGACGCTAAACTTACATAATACCTTCTAAAGATAGTTAGGTACTTAGCTACTGTATTTAACTGGTGGTTTCACAATAATACATTTACACGCACGTACTTTAATTTTTTACAGCTACTTGGGTTTAAATTATAAAAAAAGTAAAAGTCGTGATATAATGCAATGACAAAAATTACGATTACGTGCCTGCAAAAGTCGTGGTTGATGTTTATCTTATCGTTCAATCAGTGTTACTTAAAACGGAACTGTAACATTATTCATACAATAACTCGTGTTGTGGTATTAATTTAAACAAGTCTTGCTCAATAAAATTATTGATTTTTCTTATGCATTTAATGGTCAAAAAGTCGGAAAAAATAAAATGAGGATTTGCATCATAAAATAAATGACTTGACTTGACACCATTTGAGACGTTCACCTCACCCACAAATGAAAAATTTAAATAGTTCGATTCGCAAAATATAATTTTGTAAGGCGTAAGTCGGGCCGGAACGGGACGGAAGATGCTCGAAGGGCGTAAGTGACTAGAAAGTTACTTAACTGCAATAAATTTTCTTATCGTATTATGATATTAATTTAAACTAGTAGCATCATACCATTATTGATTTTCTTATGCTTTCAATGGTCAAAAAGTCGGAAATGATAAAATGCTGATTTGCATCATAAAATAAGTGACTTGACAACATTTGGGACGTTTACCTCACCCCACCCGAGTATGCCGCCATTTTGAAAATTTCAAAAAAGTTTTGTTCGCAAACGCTAACTTCGCAAATGTATTTTGTAATAAGCAAGTAATATAGTTTCTTTGAAACAAGTAGCTAAAAATAAAAGAAAGCAAAGAAATCGGATTTATTCCGTTAAATGGTTTATCACTGGTTGTGCAAGCAATGATCGCCTTTGCCGCCAAATTGGAACACTTTCACACCGCTCGAAAACCGCAGGAGTCATCGGCGGTAATGAATGAAGCTTGCTCGCAAAACTGTAGCAGTGTTTTGTTATGGAAATAGTACTCTTCGCATGACTAAAGTACCTACTATATATCTATGGTACCTACCTAAAAACATACTAAAAAGCGAAGCAATTTTTGATTAACTGCACCCACTCTCTTTGATTGTGCTGCCGCAGGTCGCAGGCAGTTGCACTTGCACTACCACTGCGCCCCATCGGCTGTCACCCGATGAACCCACCACCTGACTCGGTGTTATGATAATGACAAGCAAACTGTTTGGACTGGTACCCATGACCAGTCATTTCACACATTTCCATGTTTCGACAAAATTTACCCCAATACTTAAATGCAATCAACCCTAATCACCCCATCATCCATGCTATGCCCAATCGCGGGTGTTGTAAAATGATTAATTCTGTGTGAATATAAGATTATTTAGGTATGATGTGCTTTTGGTATTAACAACACCGTCAATCAAACACAACTGAGTTTCTCTGTAAGAAAAGATTTATTGTATTATTTAACATGTAACCTAAAATCAAATCAAATACAAGTTTTAATGGCAAAATCTTACATACCTGTAAGAAAAGAAACGACATTTAATGTTATTAAACACGGTGTCGTCGGTTTTTTACAATAAAACTTATTTATTTCTCAAATTATTGTTAGGAGCTAGCCTCCTTTGTGGTCATGTCCATCATGTAGTATTGACACTACTGACTGACTGACACATTCAGAGATACAAAATAACAAGAAAATATACAATCCTATCAAGCCTACCAATATATTTATTTACTATCTTTATCATGGTAGCAGAGAAATAAAAAGTAGAAAATAAAGTGCGAAAAAGTTTTTCCGACAAGAGAAAAAGAATATTAGTATATAATTTATAATTATAGTTCTGAAAATATTCTCGCAAAAATTTTCACTAGAACTGTCAAACCATCGTCATGGAAAAAGCGATTGCGGAGACATCCAAAGTGCAAATAATGCATCTCAACGGTACAAACTACAAGCATTGGAGGTACAGGATTGAGACAGTCTGCAGGGCAATTCCAAAAGCTGAAGAAATCTTAGCTGGAAAATTACGTAAGCCTGTTGAACCAACAACTATTGAAGGTGGAGTCACTGATGATGCTGCTGTAGCACAATATCAAAAGGATCTACAACAATACTTGAGTATCGACAGTGCAGTATTGACCCTGATGACGACGAACATGACGGATGAGATCCTTGACCACGTCATGCGATACAAAAGTGCTAAAGAGGTATGGGATGAGCTAGAACGTCTCTACAGTGGTAGTAGTGAAGACAAAAGCTATGATCTATGTCTCAAATTCTTCGAATACAAAAAGGATCCTGAGCACGACATAAGGAAGCATATATCTATCTTGAAAAACATTTGGCACGAACTAAACGGCCAACTCGACACGAATTTGCCAGAGATTTTACTTATTTGCAAAATACTTGGCACCTTACCGAGAGACTACTTTGCTTTCAAGTCCAGCTGGCTTCTTATTACAAAAAAGGATCGGACAATAGACAACCTCACCTCTCAGCTCAGCGCTTATGAAAAAGCGCTTACTACCAACAAAAGTACAGAAAATACAGAAGAAGTACTAACTGTGCAAACTGGAAAAAAGAAGAAAGGCTTCAAATCTTTTAAATGTAAATATTGTGGCCAAGTTGGACATGCAATCCGAAAATGCCAGAAGTGGATTAATGATGGACGTCCGCCAAAGCCGTCGAATGACGACAGGAAGCAGAAAACCAATGTAAACATGACAGTGTTAGCTATTGATGATGGATTACCAATGGACAAAGATAACTGGTACGTCGACAATGGAGCGACAAGCCACGTTACTAACAGAGGTGACTTCTTCGAAAGCTTCGAGCACTTCAAAGGTTCACAGAAAGTTACTGCAGCAAATGGGCAAACCATCGAAGCCATAGGAATTGGCAATATTCGAGCAGAAGCCAACATAAATGGCAAAATAGAACATATTTTACTTAAAGATGTTTGGTACGTCCCAAAATTAAAAGAAACCTTTTTCAGTTCTCTCTGTACACGACAATTCTCCTCAGTACATTTGAATCTAAGCCCAAAGAATGTATTGTAAAAGTGAATGGTGAAGCAAAAGTAATTGGGACTAGAGAAACTAGAGGAGGACTATACAAATTGAAAATGAAATGTGTAGCCCCACAGAATCTACATGTCAACATGTTACTGAATAACCCACTGCAAACATACCATGAAAGGCTTGCACATCAAAATAAGAGACACGTTCGTCAAGTTATTGAACAAGAATTCGGATTAAAAGTGGAAAACACGCAGTCAGAAATCTGTGAAGGCTGTGTCTATGGAAAGGCTCATAAGCAACCATTCGGCACCAGAACTAGAGCGACAAAGCCTGGAGAGCTAATTCACACTGACATTTGCGGACCATTTCCGTATTCAATTGGGAGAAAGTTAAGATATTTCATTCTTTTCAAAGACGACTACACACGCTATCGCCATATCTATTTTCTACGACAAAAGTCTGAAGCAGCCTCAAAACTTAAAATATTCCTCAAAGAAGCTGAAGTTGCGGGACATGTTATCAAAGAAATGTTGAGTGATAACGGTGGAGAGTTTGTCAGCGAAGAATTCAAACAGATCTTAACTGAACATGGCGTGAAACAACGCTACACAATGCCCCACACTCCTGAACAAGCTGGCTGTGTAGAGCGAGAAAATAGAACTGTAGTGGAAGCAGCGCGAGCAATAATGCATGCCCATGAGAAAATTCCTGATGGCCTGTGGGCAGAAATAGTAGATGCAACCGTTTATGTGCTAAATCGCACAGGGCCAACTAAAGTGCCTGGCAAGTCTCCTCACGAGCTGTGGTACGGAAAGAAGCCTGCGATAAAACACTTGCGAATACTGGGATGCAACTGTTATGCCCATGTTCCTAAAGCTAATCGTAAGAAGCTACAGAAAAAGGCTCAAAAGGGAATCTTGATTGGCTATGAAGGAGATGAAGGCTATAGAATCTGGGATAAAGAAGCCCACAAATTGATAAGATCCAGAGATGTTATATTTGAAGAAATACCTCTACTGGGTAAATCGAAGGAGGAACCAGAAAAGCCGTCTCCTGCTCCTTTCCAATATGCTTTCCCAATTCCACAAGAAAGTACTATTGAAGAACCCTCTACGTCACAATGTGAGACGGAGATAGAAAGGCAACAAGAACAACCCTCTTCATCAAGCCGTGAGATAGAGTTGGAGGTTGAACGTCATCAAGAGACCGCCATAGAAGAATTGGAAAGGCAATCTTCAGAGTTTCAAGGTCAACCAGAGATTGTTATCGATGAAATTGAACGGCAATCCTCGGAATCAGACTGTGAAATGGAATCAGCAAATTCAAACTGTGAAATAGAATCAGAAGAACAGCAGGAAATTGCTCCTGAAGAAGCAACTAGAATGGTCTTGCGAAATCGAGCTAATCTCAAACCGCCGATTCGTTACTCTGATTACATCATGGCTTTAGAATCTGATGACATGTTTGAACCGAAGACGTTTAAAGAAGCCATGTCATGTAAAGACAAGGACAAATGGCAAAAGGCTATCGAAAGTGAAATAAATTCACTGAAAGATAACCAAACATGGGAGCTCGTCGAACAACCAAAGGGTCGAAAAGCCATTCCTTGCAAGTGGATATTTAAAATAAAGACTAACCCTGATGGTACAATTGATAAGTACAAGGCTCGTCTAGTTATAAAAGGATATTCACAAAAGAAGGACATAGACTTTCATGAGACCTTCAGCCCAGTTGCAAGAGCAAGCACTATCAGAGCAGTACTAGGCGTAGCTGCTAAAGAGAAGCTTAAACTGGCACAATTCGACGTCTCCACAGCCTTCTTATATGGCACATTAGATGAAGAAATCTACATGCAGCCTCCTGAAGGCTATAGTGATGGGAAACAAGTCTTTAAGCTAAAGAAGAGCTTATACGGGTTGAAACAAGCTCCTTTGTGCTGGAACAGATGTATTACGGACTACATTGTAAACATCGGATTCAAGCAAAGTCAGCATGATCCCTGCCTATTTGTGAGAAAAAGAGGCCTACAAAAGATCCTGCTTGCATTATATGTGGACGATGGATTAATTGCATCCAGCAGTGAAAAAGAGGCCAACCACTTCCTAGATGAAATGAGAGCTCGTTTCAAGATTACTGTGAAACCTGCAAGCTATTTCCTGGGAATGGAAATAAAAAGATATCCCGATGGATCCATTCTGTTACACCAGAAGGCGTACGCTACTCGAGTACTAGAAAAATTTGGCATGGACAAATGCAAACCCGTATCAACGCCAATCTTGAAGCCAGGTACAAAGAATGACCAACCAAATGGAGATAAGCGTTTCCCGTACAGACAAGCAGTTGGCAGTCTGGCATACCTGATGACAGGCACTAGACCAGACATAGCTTACGCTGTAAGTGTCGTTTCAAGAAACTTAGATAATCCCACACAAGAAGACATCCTTACTGTGAAGAGGATAATGAGATACATAAAGGGCACTATCGAAGAAGGCATAATGTATAGCCCAGATAAAGCCCTCAACTTAGAATGTTTCAGTGATGCCGATCACGGTGGGTGCACGGAGACCGGCAGGTCAACTTCCGGAATCATATGCTTATACGCTGGAGGCCCAATATCGTGGAGCAGCAAGCGCCAGAGCACCGTCGCTATATCCTCCACAGAAGCCGAGATTGTAGCAGCGAGTGAAGCCGCGAGAGAAATACTCTGGCTACAGAAAGTCATAAAAGACATAACTGGGCAGGACTGCCAAGCGTCCCTCTGCGTGGACAATGAGTCTGCGATTAATATAGCAAGAAACCCACCAGAATTCCATCAGAGGACGAAACATATTCAGATCAGACATTTCTTCATACGTGAATGTTCTGAGAATAAAGCTATCGACATCCACCATGTGCCAGCGGCCAGGCAAATAGCTGATATGCTTACCAAAGCATTGTATGGACCCAGGACTCTGCTCCTCAAGAGAATGGCTGGGATTATTTCCAATCCAACAGGGGTGGATGTTAGGAGCTAGCCTCCTTTGTGGTCATGTCCATCATGTAGTATTGACACTACTGACTGACTGACACATTCAGAGATACAAAATAACAAGAAAATATACAATCCTATCAAGCCTACCAATATATTTATTTACTATCTTTATCAATTATTTGTTTTTCTTCCAGTCGATATGACGAGACACTTTTTAGGTTATCTTTTGTATTTTTTTAATGTCATGCCCGGCTCGGTGACGTTTGTTGCGCCGTGCGCGGGAGAATTTGAATTAAGAAAAGTATAGCTATAGTTTTCTTACATCTCCCCCCCCCGAGAGAAGATGAAGAACCGGCAAGTTTAGTTCAGATGGAGCTGGAGTTAATTTCGAGATGTGAAACAAGTTTGACTCTGATTTCTTATGGTCGGTATTAATCTTGTAAATTGAATTTGATATTTTCTCTGTGATCTTGAAGGGTCCGATTTTCAACTCATCAAGTTTCTTCCTATTCAGTCGGTTTCCGTTCTCCACAAAAACAGTATCACCAACTTTGAAGTCTATATACTTTCGATTTTTGTCGTAAACTGTCTTGTTGTAATTGTGTGATCTGATTGTATTCTCTAGAGCTCTTTTCCTGTCTTGAATTAAATCATTCTCTGTTTTCATTTGTTTCAGTTCATTTGGTAGAATTGTTACATCTGTTCCATAAAGTAGGTATTTTGGGGCATATCCTGTGATAGTGTGCTCTGTTTCGTTATATCTTTTTACACAATCATGTGCTATAGTTGACCATGCTACTTTTTTGTCATTTTCATTTATTTTGCATCTGATTTTGTTAACCAATGTTTGATTAAGTCTCTCGTTTAAACCATTCGAAAATGGCGAGTTTACTGCAGTAAAAATGATTGGAATATTCTTTTCTTTCAAGAAATCCTTTAATTCCTTAGAATTGATTCCTGGATATTGGTCTGAGAGTATCAGTTCAATGTCATCAATTTCTGCACAGTTTTTTATAAGTTTGATGAAATCTTTAGCATTCTGTGTACTAGATGTCAAAATATATGCATATCTAGTGAAGTGGTCTGATAGCAGGTGTAAATATCTCTTAGTTGATCTGGAACCTCCGAAACCCCAATGGTGTCGATTGAGCATATTTGAAATGGTTTTGTGGCAGGACCCAAATGAGACATCAGTCCGTATTTATTTTTTCCTCTTGATTTATTCTTCAAACATACTATGCAACTCTCACAAATTATTTTAATGTTCTTTGTCATGTTTTGTGTTGTATATATTGAGCTAATCATTCTTTGCATCTGCTTGATTCCAATGTGACCAAGTTCTGTATGTACTTTTTTCATGAGCTCTATGCTAAACTTTTCTGATATTATAATTTTTTTATTTTTCTTAGCATTCTTGTAGTACACATTGTTTTTCTTTTCTAACTTTTCCTTTCTGCTTTGTATATGTTCATTTTTAGTTTGATCTTGTAAGATATCTTCTAGTGTTATTATGTTAACTACTTTTCACTGTTCATCTATTGACTTGCTTTTGAATTTTTTCCATTAAACACGGTGTCGTCGGTTTTTTACAATAAAACTTATTTATTTCTCAAATTATTTGTTTTTCTTCCAGTCGATATGACGAGACACTTTTTAGGTTATCTTTTGTATTTTTTTAATGTCATGCCCGGCTCGGTGACGTTTGTTGCATGTCGTACTACACAGCGCGGCCACGGTCACGGATCGGGTCCAAATTTTGTAGAATAATTGTACCTAAATTGTACTATTTAGTACCTCAAGAGAAAAAAATTGTACCTCTCAATTTATTGAGATATTGATACTTTATGTGGCCGCGCCTGGAAGCATCCTTCCTGGCGCGGCCACGCTCATATCTCACGAATGTTTAGATATTATCGAAAGCGAGATATGCCAAAAAAATGTACCTAAATTGTACCTCCCAAATACCTAATCTCACAAATCTAGCTAAATGGATAGTCCATAAAAAATGATCACAAACTTTCCCATACACCAAATTTTCCTTTGGAAAAGCCGTAGAGCCGTGACCAGTCTAAGAGGGAGGTCAAGTTACGCTCAGGTCGCAATATTCAGACAGTACGCGACCAGCATAACTTGACCTCATGCTTAGGCTGGCCATGTTACTATGATAGCGAGGACCTATTTAATAAGATTTCAATGAACAAGTATGTATGAGTTGGAGTAGAGGTCCCATTGGTCGAAAATGACAAAATGGCGATTTCAAAAAACCCCTGCCCGTTACTTATGATTATGACGCGGGCGTTATTCCTGATCCTGATGACAACTTTCAAACTTACAACTTAATTATCTCAGAAACCACGCGTGCTGGAGTACTACTTTCTTAGGGGAAGTTATAGCAAATGATGAGAGCCACATTTCGGATGACAGCTGTCAAACTTACAACTTGATTATCTCGGAAACTACACGTGCTGGAGTACTACTTTCTTGGGAAAGTTGTAGGAAATGATGAGAGCTACATTTCGGATGACAGCTGTCAAACTTACAACTTGACTATCTCGGAAACTACGCGTGCTGGAGTACTACTTTCTTAGGGGAAGTTATAGTAAATGATGAAAGCTACATTTCGGATGACAGCTGTCAAACTTACAAGTACATTATCTCGGAAACTACGCGTCCTGGAGTTCTAATTTCTTAGGGGAAGTTTTAGGAAATGATGAGAGCCACATTTCGGATGACAGCTGTCAAACTTACAACTTGATTATTTCGGAAACTACGCGTGCTGGAGTACTACTTTCTTACGGGAAGTTAAAGGAAATGATGAAAGCTACATTTTGGATGACAGCTGTCAAACTTACAACTTGATTGTGGCTCTGGAACTGTGCATGCTACACTACTAGTTTCTTTAGAAAAGTTGTAGGTCTTGCCAAGATCTACATTTTAAGCTTTTAATCTGTCACTTAAAATGTAGATCTTGGCAAGGCCTACAACTTTCCCAAAGAAACTAGTAGTGTAGCATTCACACTTAACGAGATAAACGAATTTAAAGTTTGACAGCTGTCACTTAAAATGTAGATGTCATCCAGACCTACAACTTTTCCAAAGAAACTAGTAGTGTAGCATGCAGTTCCAGAGCCACAATCAAGTTGTAAGTTTGACAGCTGTCATCCAAAATGTAGCTTTCATCATTTCCTACAACTTCCCCTAAGAAAGTAGTACTCCAGCACGCGTAGTTTCCGAGATAGTCAAGTTGTAAGTTTGACAGTTGTCATCAGGATCAGGAATAACGCCCGCGTCATAATCATAAGTAACGGGCAGGGGTTTTTTGAAATCGCCATTTTGTCATTTTCGACCAATGGGACCTCTACTCCAACTCATACATACTTGTTCATTGAAATCTTATTAAATAGGTCCTCGCTATCATAGTAACATGGCCAGTTAAGCATGAGGTCAAGTTATGCTGGTCGCGTACTGTCTGAATATTGCGACCTGAGCGTAACTTGACCTCCTCTTAGACTGGTCACGGCTCTACGGCTTTTCCAAAGGAAAATTTGGTGTATGGGAAAGTTTGTGATCATTTTTTATGGACTATCCATTTAGCTAGATTTGTGAGATTAGGTATTTAGGAGGTACAATTTAGGTACATTTTTTTGGCACATCTCGCTTTCGATAATATCTAAACATTCGTGAGATATGAGCGTGGCCGCGCCAGGAAGGATGCTTCCAGGCGCGGCCACATAAAGTATCAATATCTCAATAAATTGAGAGGTACAATTTTTTCTCTTGAGGTACTAAATAGTACAATTTAGGTACAATTATTCTACAAAATTTGGACCCGGTCCGTGACCGTGGCCGCGCTGTGTAGTACGACATGTTTGTTATGCGGGAGAATTTGAATTAAGAAAAGTATAGCTATAGTTTTCTTACATGAATATTAGGTATACCTAATGGTTGAACTGCGCTCGCCAACCCGCCACTTAACATATCACCTAAAAGTTGTGACAGTGCAATACCATCAGTCCCAACTTTAGTCATTTAGGACATACCATACTGTCTCACTTTGGTCTGGTCAATACTTAAACAAATACTTACATAGACCACAGACCGCACAACTGAAGACTGTGCTTTAGGATTCTTGTAGTTAGTTACATTTCTCAGATATCAAAAAAATAAAACAAGTAATTATATTGAGTGGTCCTCCGCTCCACAGGATAACCTCCGCGCATAACCAATATTATTAGTTCATAGAGGTGATGCTATGTGCTATTTCGTTCGTGTTCTATCATGCATTGTATTTTTCACGCAACGTCCTTTTCGTTCGGTTTTTCTTCAGGTGGTTGGGTCCAGGTTCGGCAAAGGCATGGCAAAGGATGAAATTGCTATATTTGATCTCTTTGGTTTATAAATAAATTCTTCTTTCAATCGAAGCTGACTGAAACGTGCGTCAAAATGACCACAGATGAACTTAAATATGTAGACTAGCTACAGATACGACAGTCACTTGTCCCACTACCACAGATTACATATCCCACTACATTATTGTTCATCTCTTGGCGCTAGTGTCGCGCATTAACCATAGATGTTAATTAGGACCATAAGGAGATAGTAAATCCAAAAAGGTAGTATAATTAATAGTGCTGTCCATCGAAACATTTATCGCCATCGATTATTAGTGCTGTGCGGTCATTATCGATAAAACTGCGGCGTTCTACTGTTGGGTATACTGTATTGATGTTGATTAAATAATAAGAAATTGTGAATAAAACTTCAGAAAATGGGATTAAATTGTCAGTTTATTAAATTTTCAAAATACATTTATTCAAAGTAGTTTCCAAACTTACCACATGACCACTTACAAAGAGTTTTATCGGAAATTTCCATTGCGATGTTTGATAACAATTAATTCAACATACATGATAAAGTTATTTCGGCCTGGCGTTTTAGGTAGGTATATGTAGAAGCTTGTACAGTATTCACAAAAATTGGCGAAGGTTGCACTTGAATATTTGCTCTTCCCACAAATTAGGTGAGGTCAGAATCATCATCCTTATCATAAGATCGGGTCTTGAAGTAATTATGGTCACTCAAAGCATTTTGATCTGAAAGGAAAACCCTTCATGTTAAATAAATAATTAAATGCAGCAAATTGTACACAAAAAATTGCTCTGCTCACTTATGCACACACAAAGAACCACGAGCAAACATATCCAAGTGAAGAATCATCATATTTAGGTAATCACCCCGTAACCTAAAAAGGTACAGCTTACCTACCACGTTTCAGGTCATGGTCCACGCATCCGAAGGTTTTGCGAAGGTAGAATCTCTTATCAACAACTTGAGAAATAAATAATGCGCGATTAATCCACTAAAGCAAAAGTAAATTTCACCGAAAATTTAATCAACAACAGACGCCACGTTGAAGTTTTGATAAGTCTTGTCATAGAAGTGTCTTTATCACAGATGAATTGACTGACAATATTTTTTTCATTCCAAATTTAAATTCTGCCGCCACAGTCAATTAAGCGATAGCAGCGACGAGCGTCGAAATTTGGAACTACAACTGACACCCCCAAAATGACGATAACATGGGATAACATCAAGTTATTTTCAGCTTAATATTTTGTAAACGTTGTTTTTTTGTGTTTATTTTTAATTAATTTATCACCTTTTAATTTCATCATTAGCGAACTTTGCTAAAGAAGAGTCAATTTATGCAAAATGGAAGTCCCTTTTATGTTTCCCGAAAACATTAGTCAGCAAGCTGTTTTCAAACATGATGTTGAAAACACTGAAGACACTGAGCTACGAGGAATCAGTAAATTGGATGATGAGAAGACCTCAGCAATTCATGAACACCTCCCAGATGTCCAAGTCATAGATACTTCTCTAGCAGAACAGACTGGTACCCGACCAGCTTCCAACAGATATGGGTTAAATCGATATTCCCTCAACGAATGGAAAGCCCATAACGAAAAGGTTCTAGACCCTTCCGCCCTTGTCAACTCCAACAAAATTAGTTACGACAACAAGACCGGAATTATGCAGGGTGTAGGTAGCGTTGCCAAAGCTCGAAATGAAAACGATAAGAGGATCAGACAAAAGGCTAGAGATTTGTTCAGATGGAAGACCGAAGTAGAGCGCGCTGCTAAATCTATCACTGAAGAAGTGGAAAAGCTAGAATTCGAAAGGCAACGGTTAAAGGCAGCTTCGAGGACTCTAATGCTTCCCGAATCAATTACTAAAGAATGTATAGAACTACGAACGAACAGAGCTATTCCAGATTTAGTGGCTGACTTAGCTGAAATAGAGTTAGTCAAAGAAATGAACTTGGTCAAAGAAGTCAGAGAAACTTTTACTAAAACCTTAAAACAGATCGAAGATCAGTTGACTATAAACAAAGCTGCCAAGCACAGGATCGAATACGATTGGTGTGACAAAACGATGGCCTACAACTGCGATAGTATGAATTTAGGACTAACTCCCGACATTGTAGTTTTTAGACCAGGTGCTACAAAATTTGGCGAGAATTCAGCACCTATGGAATATTGGGAGCATTTCTGCAGTGAAAATATTCTGAACGTAGAAGCCGCTAGACAGAAATCTGCTGATTTAAGAGGAAGTCTTAATGCAATTTTGGTACAAGGAGGAGCAAAGCTCAGAAAGCAAGCAGACAAAACAAATTTGGCTTTAGCTGAAACTGCAGCTATAACTCAGACACTCTTAACAAATTGTGAGAAAACTTTGCTAAACGTATTGCAGAAAATAGCTGATTTGGAGAAAATAATAGAAAATCTTCATAACTCTATAAGGAAGATGGATGCCGCAATGAAGGTGGCTCAAACTAGGTTAGACAATCGAAACAACTGGAGGGCTCATGGGGAAAATGTGATGGACGCAGCTCAGATAGGACTGATCGGAGAGGTTAAGATAATACATGAGACGGTGACATCGTTACGGAATCAGCTGAAAACCTCAATGGATTTAAGGAAGGACTTGATAAAGAAGAGGATAGAACTGGAGAATGACATAGCAGCGAAAAAGAAAACGTTAAATATTGATAGAGACCGTTGCGGTAAGATACGCGCACGTTTTCCTACCGCAGCTGAATTAGCGGGACACCAAAACTAAATAAAAATCCAGGAAAGATTAATCATTCCTGAAATAACTTGAAGTTGATAATTATATAAGGTTTTATACATAATGTTTAATTTGTGAATCTTGTTCTAGTTTAGTATAATGTTTATTTTAATTATTGTTTTATTATTAGAGATTTATAAATTCATAACAATAAATGAGTTTGAATTTGAATCAACCGAATAGGCAACTATGGGTAAATCTCTTGTGGGTTGCCTCAAATGTTTAAAGATTTCAAATATTATAATCGCAAGACGAATTCACGAAATTTTTAAAGTTGAAAGAGCTCTTTCTCACCATCACTATGAGGATTAAGTGCTCACTCACAGATTTTAAAGCATGAGTGAGTGATACTGATAAAACTTACTACTCTTCACGTCAGCATTTCATGTGAAGTCTGTTCACAGTGGCCATTCTATGTAAGTACAAATGATTTTCAATAAAAACTGGCGACCAGTTTCTGCAGGATGCCGCCTTTAGAAAGTAGTCGGCCATACACCGAGCATTGCACTCTTAGAAATCGCTGCAACTGGAACTTGCTAACTTTCAATGTAATAATAAAGGAACGTGTGGGACATCGCGTCAATGAACAACCCAACGAATATATCCTCTTTGGTGGTTGGGAGTGAGATAAAAAGGATAAATTCTCTTTGTTGGTATGATACTTCTTGGTATGATAAAATAAATGACAAGATGACAGACCATTCATAATATTGTCATCTGTACTTGTCTGTCATAATCCAAACATAAATCTGACAATCTGACGCATATGCTCATTGTTTTCAAAATATATTTCGAAATCTGGTTTCTCGTGCATTATTTTATTTTATACAAATATTTTTTACCTTCTTACCTATCAACCAGCTTGCAAAAGCTTCAAAAAATAGAAACAACTCCGCCAATCAGAAAATGGAAGTCCTGCCAACGTTTCCTGAAGCAGTCAAATGCCCGGACAAATGCAATGACATAGCAGCTTTCAAGAAGTCCGACTTGAACCCAGAAGCTGTTGCTGATCAGCTAAAAGCTGCTAAAGAAGATGCGGAAGACGCAGCGAAGGCTGAGAAGGAAGCAAGAGAAGCAGCTGTCCGCCATCCTACGGAGCAGCCACAGCCAGGTTCCAGTGGATTTGGCCCTGGGACGACTTCAGCAGATTTTGAGTACCTCCCAGGTAACTAAACCAATGATTTTGTACTCATCAGTAACACTCGCAGACAAAAGCAATTAATAAGCGAGAAAAGACAATCGCTGAAGTTTAAAAGTTCTTAGAAACTAGTTTTATTTAGTTGAATGGATAGCCTTTAAGTAGCAGGGCAAAAAGATTTATGTAATACTAGCAGCCCGCCCAGCGGTTTCACCCGCTGCTACTTACCTGTTTTCCCGTAGAAATTGGATCTTTGCCCGTAGTAAAAAGTCCATTACTCCGATCCAGCAGAGGTAAATGTGCGAGCAGAAGCGGCCCGTCATGCTGAATAACTTTTACTTTGAAGCCATTACCGTATCTCTTATTGTTTATATGGGATGCTGGTGGTCTACATCAGGTACTCCAGACCCTCGTGACCATGTGCCAGCAGAAGCGGCCCGTCATGCTGAATAACTTTTACTTTGAGGCTTTTACCGTATCTCTTAGGTATAGTTTATATGGGATGCTGGTGGTCTACATCAGGTACTCCAGACCCTCGTAACCATTTGCCAGCAGAAGCGGCCCGTCATGCTAAATAACTTTTACTTTGAAGCCATTATCGTAACTCTTATAGTTTATATGGGATGCTGGTGGTCTACATCGGGTACTCCAGATCCTCGATGACCATGTGCCAGCAGAAGCGGCCTGCCACGCTGAGTAACTTTTACTTAAAAACCATTACCGTATCTCTTATAGTTTAGATGGGATGCTGGTGATGTTCATCTGGTACTCCAGATCCTCGATGACCATGTGCCAGCAGAAGCGGCCCGTCATGTTGCACAACTTTTTCTATGAAGCCATGGCCGTATCTCTTATAGTTTAGATGGGATGCTGGTGGTCTTCATGAGGTACTCCAGATCCTCGATGACTATGTGCCAGCAGAAGCGGCCCGTCATGGTGAACAACTTTCTCTATGAAGCCATGACCGTATCTTTTATAGTTTAGATGGGATGCTGGTGGTCTTCATCAGGTACTCGTACTCCAGATCCTCGAGGGCTGACAAAAAGTAGTCCATGTCCATCTTTACTATGCTAGTAATATCAGTGCCAAATTTCGCAAAGATCGGTAAAGCGGTTTGGCTTATTTGGGTAATATCCGCTGTATTTCCCGCTTTTCCTGCTGCTAACCGTTTTCCCGTGGAAATGAGGAAATTTCCCGTGGTAAAAAGTAGCCTATGTTACTCAGGAATGTTGTAGCTTTCTAATGGTGAAAGAATTTTCGAAATCGGTCCAGTAGTTTCGGAGTTTATCGATTACATACATACAAAAAAACAAACAAACAAACAAAAAAACAAACAAAGTTTTCCTCTTTATTATATTAGTGTAGATATTGTAGTTTTTCCTTTGCACGCCGAACCACCTGATTCTCCGAAAAGATAGATGGTTCCGTGCTTTAGAGGGCACGTTAAGATGTCGGTCCCCGTTGCTGCCTATGATCAGACGGCGCGGTGGCCGTTACACAACCTGCGGCTACTTGTAGCAGACAGTTGTAAAAACTCTGACACTTTGGCATGGTTCATTGAGTTGTACAACTCGGTGTCCCACATGAAGAGAGGGAGATCTTGTGACAAATCTGATATTTTCAGGACTGAAACCAGGACCAGATGGCAAAGTGAACTGGACCCCTCTTGGAGAGTGGACTGGGACCAGACCTGCTGTAAACAAATACGCTCTGAATAGATACTCCCTTGATGAATGGAGGGCCCATAACGAACGGGTCTTAGACCCTGCAGTAATTGTCAACTCTAATATCGTCGATTACAACGCCAAAACCGCAATGATGCAGGCGTTTGGAAATGTCGACAAGGCTCAAAATGAAAACGATAAAAGGCTCAGACAAAAGGCTAAAGATATATTCAGATGGAAGACTGAAGTTGAGAGAGCTGCTAAATCTATAACTGAAGAAGTAGAGAAACTAGAATTTGAAAGACAAAGGTTAAAGGGAGCTTCAAGGACACTCATGCTTCCCGAATCTATTTCTAAAGAATGTTTAGATCTACGAACTAACAGAGCTATTCCAGATTTGGTGGCTGACTTAGCTGAAATAGAGTTGGTCAAAGAAATGAATCTAGTGAGAGAAGTCAGGGAAACGTTTACTAAAACTTTAAAGCAGATTGAAGATCAACTAGCAATAAACAAGGCAGCTAAGCATAGAATCGAATATGACTGGTGCGACAAAACCATGGCCTATAATTGCGATGCTATTAATTTGTCTCTGACTCCAAAATCCCAAACTATCCTTTTCAGACCTGGTGCTACAAGATTTGGCGAGTTTTCAGCACCTTTAGAATATTGGGAGTATTTCTGCAGAGAAAACGTAACCAACGTAGAAGCGGCTAGACAGAGATCTGCTGATCTCAGGGGAAGCCTAAATGCAATTTTAGTTCAAGGTGGAAGAAAACTAAGAATGCAAGCGGACAGAACCGACATGGCTTTAGCTGAGACTGTAGCTATAACTCAAGAGCTGCTGACGAAATATGAGAAAACTTTGTTGGACACTTTACAAAGAACAGCTGACTTGGAGAATCTTATAGAAGAACTCCACAACTCTATTAGGAAAATGGACGCAGCTATGAAACTGGCTCAAACTAGATTGGATAACCGTAACAACTGGAGGCCTCATGGCGAGAGCGTGAGGGACCAGCCTCACTTAGGACTGATTGATGAGGTGAAGAAGATTCATGAGACGGTGACGGCATTGCGAGGACAGTTGAACAATGCTATGTCAGTCAGGAACGATCTCATGGCGAAGAGGATAACTCTGGAGAAAGACATTGCTGCGAAGAGGAAAACTTTGAATATTGACAGGGACCGATGCGGGATGATCCGTTCGCATTATCCTTCTGCATCTGAATTGGCTGGATACTGAAAATTCCTTTTACTTTATGGCTTTTATTCTTAAAGCGTAAAACGTCTAAATAACAAAGTGTGTTTGCCAAGTGTTTGCTTTCAAATAAAATTATTCATGTTATGAAGTCTTTTTTTAAGGGCAAATTTAGGAACTGTTGGGATACTAGAATTATTATCTTGTGGGTCGTAACGTAGGTAGGTATACCTACTGTCATACATAATCATAATCATAACCTAATATGCCTAGATACCATGCCTAGATATAAGTATGTTTTGTCCATCTTTAGCTTAGGAACTCTCAGCCATTGCTCTCAGCTAATATAAAAATCAAAAAAGGTACTCTTTAATAGTAGCTAAGGACAAACTAAGGAAACAGTCTGATTAATCGGTATGTACCCAGATAGACAAAATAAGGAACTTTGCTTTGCTTTGCTGATTGATTCTTCTTGGGATTAATAGTCTTCCGTTATCTGGTACATTAGCAACACCTAAGCCGGAACCATTATAAGGTCATAAAAACAAATCGCTTATTCTGATACAATGCGTTCGTTTATGTGTTCCCATGCCACCAGCCGGTCGGAAGTCATGGGAAATTGCAACGGTTGTGTTGTTTCATGTTGGTGGGACTGTTTCTGGACTAGTTTATGTTTAAGCCACAGGTTTTCGCTCGTTTTGGGATAATGTGACGAGAATATCTTAGGAGACTGTGTGTGTCTGAACTCGAGGGTATTTATTACTTCTAGGTATGTTATGGTAGCAACTAGATGGCAAAAACGGGAGATCGTGCCTTATGGCGTTCCCTGGGGGAGGCCTACGTCCAGCAGTGGACTGCAATAGGTTGAAAATTGAAATAGAATGTTATGGGGTTAGTTTGAATCTGTTATTTGTCGCATGGAGATGGCAAGTAACAGCTGGCATTCTTGGTTAATCTGGTTAATCTTTCTTGCCAAAATCTTCCTGCGCACCAAGCTGCGCAGGCATATAATATACTGCACCATTACCCACCAGTAATGTATCATCGGTCGGTATCAATCTTCGTATTAATGCAGAAAAAAGCACTGAAATACTTTTCTTACAAAGTAAGTTTCTTTGTGGTTTTTTTCTCAGTTTCTCACGTAAAGAAAGCGTAAAGATTAGAAACTGGCTGATGGATGGATGACGATGGAGTATAGACAAATAACTTTTTTATAGCAGTGTTTATTTTTAGTGACAACTGACAATGCCACTTGTCACATTTTTGCAATCAACAAAGTATGTGAATCTTATTTTTATTTTTTTATTTTAAATAAATATTTTTAAGTTACATAATAAAACCGGTTAAATTCCTGTGAAGATGGCGGCGAGCTTGCCTCCGCCACCCGACCAAAGCCGGTATGAGTGCCCGCTCATTTGCCCCTCAACTGCTTACAAGGAAGTACCTAGGACATACAAACAGGCCGGCAGCGAGAGGCACGATATCAACCCTTCAGCGATGCCGTACCGACCCGGCCAGATCCAGCCACCACAGCCGACGCAGTACCCCGCCGGAGCACCGCCTCCGTACCTCCCGCAAGCCGAAGATAGCACCAGCGGCGACTACCTCAGAATGGGTCCCATAGACCCCTGGGCCCCAGGTCACGTCGACTGGTCTCCCAGCGCAGGTAGTACCGGAGTCCGACCAGTCGTCGATAAGTTCTCCATCACCAGATACTCCACCGGACAATGGAGAAAACACAATCAGTTTATGTTAAATGCTCACGTCACTAAAAAAGGCGAAATGCTCAATAATGAATGTCGTAAAGATATGGCGAAAGCGTTAAAAGATCTAGAAGATAAATCTAATCATACGAACAGCATGTTAGATAAGAGGATTAAGGATTTGTCGTATTGGAAGAAAAACGTTGAGAAAGCTCAGAAGGGTATGAGTGACGAATTGGAAGCTTTAGAAGTAGACAGAGCGCGTTTGAAGACCGCGAGTCAAATCCTTATGATTCCAGAAGCTATAGCTAAAGAATGCCTTGAATTACGAACCCACAGATATGAACCAGATCAAGTAAGAGACAACGCTGAGCAGGAATTAATAAGAGAAGTGGCTCTTGTAGGAGAAATAAGGCGAGTCTTCGATGCAACTCTCATGAAAGTTAACGAGCAGATTTTAGAGGACAGATTCGCAAAAGCTGCAATCGAGCTGGACTGGGGAGACAAAATGGTGTCTTTGAGAGAAGACAAATTAAATCGTGCAATGAATTATGATTCATCTCATATCCTTCATCATCCAGGTGTCGATAGGTGGACGGAGAACTCTACTAGTTTGGAGTACTGGTTGCATTACTGCGCAGAGAACATAAAGAATTGTAAAGAAGTTATGCAAAGATCGGCAAATCTAAGAAACGATTTGATGACTGCGATCGTCAAAGGCGGTCAGGACATGAAGACGCAATCGGACCGAACTAACATGGCTTTGGCAGAAACAGTTGCAGCCACGGAAGCATTGTGCGAGAAACTGGAAGAAGGTCTCAGAGATAACTTGCAAAAGATAGCAGACGTGGAAAATCTTTTGGACTACTTGCGGGAATCCAACAGGAAACTGGAGCAGAAAGGGAAGCTGTGTATGACGAGATTGCACAGCAGGAACTACGACCGACCAAATGTGGAAAACTGTCGAGACGAAGCGCAGTACGCGTTGATGGAAGAGGCGAAGCTTACGAAAGAGACACGCGATCTGTTGAAGGATAAAGTGAGACAGGCAGACCTGATCAGGGCCGAGCTGATGAAGTTCCGAGGGGATCTGGAGAAAGATATAGCCTGCAAGAGGAAGAGCTTGAATATAGACAGGGATAGAATGCAAAGGATAAGAGCGCACATGCCGTCGGCTGAGACTTTTGCTAACGTTGTTGGTAAACAATAAATAAACATCTTTTTAAAATTGGACTGATGAAATAAATTCTTCCTATTTCAATAATTTTCTTCTCTGGTACATAGTACATACATAAATATCACGCCATTCACGCTTGTATTTCTTGCGGGTTAGGTGGAGCGTAAACGGCTGTATCTAAAAACACGGCCATTTACGTCCAACGACCTAGTGGTGTACCACGTCTGACAAAATAAGTAATGACAGGATGTCAACCTGTCGCCTAAAATTGCCATATAAAATACAAATTCCTTAGTCGCTTCTTACGACACCCACGGGAAAAAGATATGGGATGATGCTATCATAGCTGCAACGCATTAATGCTATTCTAAGCTAGCTCCATACCTGCTGCGGCGATATTTTCTTGTAGGTAGGGGAGAGGGGGCGGCTTTGTACAGGGGCAGCTATGAACAAGCTAAATACTGTCTACGTGTTTTATGCAATAACGATGGATTAGGCTTTAGTTTAATGTTCACAACTGTCAGCATCCCTGTCATCGACAATTTTGCGAAGTCAACAAAAAACGCGGATGTTATTGGCTGTTTTTGTTTTTGGATTTGTGTGTATCTATCTAGCGGGGTCCCCAGAGGTATAATGATGAAATATATAAAAATGAACAGGCATTTCAATGTACTTTACGACTTTGATAATGAAATCCAATGTACCTCATTCCTTTTGGAAAAAGCCAAAAACTACGTGATCTGGCTAGCGGGGTACTTTTTCATTTCAAAACAAATATAAATTATAATTATACAGTTTGATTCGCCTTCCAATGTACCCCCCAAAACACGTTTTAAATCTTAAAAAAGTTTGTTATTTTATGCGAAATACGACAACAAAAGATTTCTCTATCCAGCGGGCTACTTTTTATATTTACCACGTACAGACTTGAGAAATATACCATTTGGTTGCATTTTCAATGTACCCCTCAGTTTTGCTAAGTTTTATTCATAAAAGCATTGAATAATTGTAAAATATCTAAAAACAGATCTGTAAGATCAGCAAAAAACATTCAATGTTTATTTATTCATTTATTATTTTATAATATCGACTTTTACCCATCTTGGGTAATTCTGCCAGTGTCAGTAATCAACGTATTACAAAACAACCAATGAACGTCTCATACAAAATGGAGTTAATTTTGTATGGGAGGTCCAATTTTTTTTTTCATATTTCGACCCATATTCCATGGGGAAAGTTGTTCAGTTTTACGAGTACCTTGACCTACTTTAAGCTTTATTGGTTGTTTTGTGTGATGCCGGCTTAGAATAGCATCACCCCAATTCTACCCGTGGGTGTCGTAAAAGCGACTAGGGATAATTATCCAGGAATGGGCAGCAGCGTTCCCTGTGAATTAAACATCTTGCACTGCGCTCGCCAATCCGCCTGCCAAGCGTGGTGAGTATGGCAATACCCCCCTATACGGGGGAGGCCCATGTCCAGCAGTGGACTGTTGTGGCTGTTAAGGTAAGGTAAGGTTGTTTTGTAACACGCAGTATAAGATTCCAGCGCTGCTGCGCCGGACGAGTGATGGCTCCAGCAGGGAGATTATAGTGTCTTCTGCAGGCGCTAGGAACATCCTCTTGATCTATCCGGAAATGTCTTGTTAACTCTTTAACTGAAATTCTTAATTCAATGTTTACACTTAGAGTCCAGCAAAAAAGAGTAGAAATTACATAAAATGGAACTACAAAATTTTCATACTAAATGTTGCCATTTAATTTTTAAATTTCATACATAGTGGCGCCCTCATTTTTTGTCAACTCTTTTTTGCTGCACTGTAGGGTAGGTACTTCACTGCTTTTAATACAATTTAAGTTAATCATTGAATATCCGAGTAAAAATAAAATAAACAATTTGATTTGAAAATACGTCTGCCATTGACGGATAAAAGAAAATGTTTATGAGAAGTAAAAGAAAATACCAGTGCAATGGTTAGGGTTGCCACTTTTTTCATGGTGGTCCATTCAGGACAGGCGACGATGAAAGACTATACTGCCTTGCCTAGCTTTACAAAAACTTTTGTTAAACATAAAACGGAAGAAATTATAAAAACTGTAAAAGATGAAAGTCTAGGTCAAAGCGCAGAGATTAGACTTAAATCTGAAACTGAGCATCGACATAGATGTTAGCATTAAAGTTAGGGATAAAATCAGAAAATAGTTAAGTGTTATTATAAAAATACTAGCTTTTTACCCATGGCTTCACCCGCGTGCTCGTAGGGGATTAACAAAGTATTTTGTTTGAGCAGCAAGTGTACCAGCTGCATTGTGATGTATTTCTCTCCCTCTACCTACGTCTTATTCCGACGTTATCCCAGGGCGTCCAACGACTCCAGAGTATACGACGCTATCCCGCTCCCTCAAGGTCATCCGTTACCTCCAGGGCGTACGACGCTACACTAGGGCATCCACCTAGACCCCCTGCCCCACCTAGCTTTTTTGTTAACTATGTCAGCTCATTTATTTATTCGGTTAGTTAGTAGTAGTAGCAGTTTTAGGGTCAACCGACCTAATAATTATTTTCGTTTGAACCCTTGTAACCTCTAACTTGGACATTGGCAAAATTGTCCTTTCCTGACAGAGGCCACTTTTAACAACAACACTGCAACTTTTTTGCAAGCCATACCGACATGCCTCAGAGTTTTTTAGTACAGGGGGTTACATCTATAAGCATGATAAAAAATATTGTAAATCAGGTAGTAAATCAGTTAGGTGATCATTGATATGGTAAATTTGTGTGAAAGTCAACTATGTTTCTCACTTTCATTTCAAATTCCTTGCTAAAACTGGTTGACATTTGAACACACACATAACCATAATGGAGTTTTACGTTTGTACAGCATCCTGTATAAGGCATTACCGTTTTTTCAAAATATTTTGCATTAGGATATTATCTCACATCAAACTTAGCAAAACTGAGGGGTACATTGAAAATGCAACCAAATGGTATATTTCTCAAGTCTGTACGTGGTAAATATAAAAGTAGCCCGCTGGATAGAGAAATCTTTTTTGTGGTATTTCGCATAAAATAACAAACTTTTTTAAGATTTAAAACCTGTTTTGGGGGGTACATTGGAAGGTGAATCAAACTGTATAATTATAATTTATATTTGTTTTGAAATGAAAAAGTAGCCCGCTAGCCAGATCACGTAGTTTTTTGAGTTTTTTTCAAAAAGGAGTGAGGTACATTGGATTTCATTATCAAAGTCGTGAAGTACATTGAAAAGCCTATTCATTTTCATATATTTCATCATTATACCTCTGGGGACCCCGCTAGATAGATACACGTACATTTTTTTCAAAAGTTGTAAGGGTTTTTCTAGTTATTCTTGGTTTTGGCGGATTTACACGTATATTTATCCTAATTTGTGTTTATTTATATGTCCATTTCACTTATTATTTAAATCCTAGAGTAAAGACTTTATTTAAAATTCTAGTTAAGAAAGCTATAAGGTATGCTTGGGGCAGCTTTCAATAAATTTTAAGGGGCACATTTGAACATACAAAGTTGAACCTAAAAAAATATTTTAAAAATTAAGTTTAAATAAAGGATTGATAATATTTATAATCGTTTAGCTATGTATTATTGTTTTGTTTTTTAGTGATTTAGTTCAAAAATCTTTATTAGATCGAAAAATATAGAGTCTTAAGTGGTCAAAAATAAAAATGTAAAAATCTGTAGCATTTTTCACGCAAGTTAGTTATATCAGAAACTTAAGTTAAACACAGTTAAAATGCAAGAAATATGCATATTACGCTGTAATAAATATTAAATAGAAACAGTAAAAAACTACTTGTTCAAAAGTGCCCCGGGCTTGTTCAAATCTGCCCCGGGGTGGGGCAGCTTTTAACGCTTTCCGCGCTTGTATTAAAACCGGCGTAGCACAATTTCGTGAAAAGCTATTTTAACTTTAATACACTTTTTATCATCCCAGATAAGCTACCTAATACACCATCCACAAAAATATTAAGAAAGTTAACTATTTTGGAAGTTACAACATGTTTTGTAAATTCTGTACAAAGCTGCCCCCCTCTCCCCTACCATTAATGTACCTACATAATACCTACTTCTATTCTTTTTTATTTTACTGTTCTTGAATTGTTATACAAAACCATAATCTTTGTAACAATACTGATGCTATCTTCCGGTGTGAAATGGGGCGCTTATAATAACATGGTTATAGCTTAGTTGGATAACCGGAAAATGGTGTTATGTTACGTAGATAGTAAATGGGATGTAGTTCCCAAACTATCAAGCAAGATCCTTGTTGTAAAGAGAATGTATGGTTTGCGAATTTTGATTTAAAGTCGAATTTCTAATTGTATTCACTAAAATGACGTTTGGTGGGTGGCCGCTTTTTTGGGAAAAATAAATAGTGATGTGCTAAAAGGATTAAATTGAATTACTCATCTAGTGACATAGTTCATATTTATTAAATCACTAAGTGTATTTGGTTACATTATTAGTAAAATAATTACAAGAACATGTTCTTCTCACAAAACTGAATAACATTTATTAGAAACTTTTCTTCAAAATATGAAAATAGATAAATTGGGTCTCCCGTACTAAGTGACACACTTTTTCAACATTTTTATATTAGGAGCAATGATATTATATGTAGGTTCTAGGTTGTAGATACGCCACCTGAGCAAAAAGCTGTGCCTTCAAATTGGTCTCCTGGAGACCAATAAATCAGTCAGCTGTCCTAGCGAGCGCACATGACACATATGCCATGCCATACGTGATGTCACTGAATTTCAGGAACCATTTTTTTGTGCAAGCAGTATGGAGGAAACGTGTCTATTGATTAGGAGTATAAAAATTTAGTAGGAAATCAATAAATAAATGTGAGTGACCTGACTATGAGGTTGGAATGAATCAGCTCACCTGAACTTAAAAATCGAACTGAATCACGTCAGTAGTGATATGGAGTTGGTATCATTATTTTGTCGGCATCTGTCATTTTAGTGAATTGAATTAAAAATTCGACTATAGTAGGTACGTACTCTATGTACCTTTATTGTTGACTTGATTGACCCTAACTACTACCCCATTATTAATCTAAATAGCGTCCAGCAATTTTAAAATCAGTGTTTTTTTTGTAAATTTTATTTGTATTCAAGCTTTGGCGGGCGCCACCTACACTCAAGTATAATTATAAAACGATTTTTTTTTATATAGACTGAGCACATCAGCACACAACCACACTTGTATGAAGAAAAAGAAATGTCATTTTATCACGTTGCATTACAGAATTAAAGATCACGTACAGAGTAATCACGAGTCAGAGAGTGCGCGACGAAAGCGGTGCTAATGTTTGCTCAGTAATGTAATGGACTAAACTAATGGCTTGTTACTTGCATGTTACGTTGTCTGCATGTAAGTGTAGTAGAAGTTGACCACCGATTTGTAACACTTGCACGGCAAAGGCGAAGTAGGTACCTAGAAAGAGACGCGGAAACTGGCGGGGCGGCTTGAAAAATAAAATGAAAAATCAGAACACTGCCATCTATTATTTAATTTATTTTGACTTATTATTTAGGACTTACATAGTTACCTATTTATTATCTTATAGGACATTTTATACAGGGTGTCAATTTAAACGCGTGCCATAGCTTAAGGGTAGGTTTGGTATCGAAAAAGCCAAGAAAAATATTTTCCAAAAGGATATTTTCAATATTTTTTACGTCATCCTTTATTGATGTTTGATACTACATCCACCCCTGAAGTAACGGCAAGCGTCTAAATTAACACCTTGTGTATTATAGTTTTTCCAAGCGTTTATTTGATTTTTGACAACAACGGCCTGGTGAATACAATTATTTTTTTGTCCTTTTCACGCCAATTTAGATTCATATATGGTATCCTACTGCCAAAAAGTAAATACTTAAATGGCTGGAAAGATATTAGCTACTTTTTCTTCTACTCTACTCTCTCTCTATGTGTGGGACACCGAGTCGTCCAAGGACCCGATACTTACGTGTATGTATGTAGATACCTAATGCTTACTTTCCATTCCCCATAATATTATGACTGGTATAATGCCTAGCTTACTATTGCTACAGATTTCCAAGGTGCGGAGAAAACGTCATTTAGCGTGTAATAAGAGGAGAAAAGCCTGGCTATTAACGGCTAATGTCTAAATAAACACTGTGATAGTTGTGGTCTAGCTGTAGACCACTTTCTTTAGAACGTGCGTGCAGGCATTTTTAGATGGCTGGTTATACATATTTTATATTACTCATAAATCAAAGTTGCGTTAAGTATTGCAAAGTTGCACTTTATTCTATCTATAAAATACAGAATGCAGAAAAAATGTCTTTCTCACATTTTCTTCGGGGAAAAGTCATTTTCCCGGCATGGTGTTATACTCGTACTTGAATCACTCTATTACAAAAAACGCATTAAAATCTTAGCGAATTCCACGGTAGACAGAAAAAAGCGCCTTCTTTTTATACCAAGTATTGTTATTTATGTTTTGATATTGATGATTGTTCCCCTGAATTTAAGAAAAAATAAGTTAACTTGGTTATTCTTATGCATTCTAAGATACTTTCGTCAATTATTAAAAGAAAATAAAACTATATTTCTTAACCATCGGCTCATTAAGTGAGCTTAATGATAGATAAGTAGCTACATAAAATAATTCACTTTTGTTTTGTTTGTTCGTATCATAATTATAGCAATTTCATTCACTCACACTTCTTCTTCTTTTCGTGTGGGACACCGAGTCGTTCAACGACCCGATGAACCCTGGTGTCAGAGTTTTTTTTCAACCGCCTACTACAAGTAGCAGGCCTCTGGCATGGCTGTGTAACGACCGCCATCATAGACAGCAACCGGGACCGACGGCTTAACGTGCCCATCCGAAGCACGGAACCATCTTACTTGCGGACAATCAGGTGGTTCAGCCTGCAATGTCCTAACCAGACTGGGAACAAATTCACAAAGTGATAAATATCAACTTTGTGTGACCCCACCGGGAATTGAACCCGGAACCTTTGCGTGGCAGGCAGGCATGCTAACCACTGCTCCACATCGGTTGTCATTCACTCACACTAATTGCATGGGAGTTGCACAAAGGTAATACTAACAATTCAGTGGAATGCACTCATGTACTTATTACTACATACTCATTTACTCATTAGTGTAGGTAGCTACTCATTAAGTCACGCTAAGAAAAGATTTGCGGGAAATTATTTTAATTCATTAAAAAGCTTCCATGGGATAATAAGATTTGCTCATCGCTACATGTAGAACTTATGTTTTCTTTTTACTTTTTGTTGAAATTACTCAGTTTCTTTTCATCGTCGTCATCACATATGACATAACAATAAAATAACAGTCATAAACATATAAGATTTTCCACGATTTCAAAGGTAGTTGCAAGTTTAGGGGAATTCTAAAGAAACCATCTTTTATGATGTAAATTTTTACTTTCGTCCATTGTTTGAACGATTTTTAGTTTTAACGTTTTATAACTTCCGGATTGTTACGGTAGCTGACTATCGTAGTATTGTTTCAAATTATTTTGATATACTTAAAAAGTTTTCTGTGCCTTGTACTTAAAAGTTACCATTGTGTAATTTAAATTCAGGATGATTAAGCAATCAACTTAAATGTCGTTAGTTTAAGGCGCAAGCTCCATAGAGTAGACGTGAGACGTAAGATGGTATCCTGGACGGACGTGCGAAATCGCGACGCTTGAAACAGTTACCATAAAAAATGTATGAAACAGAAGGGACATAGCTACAAACATGAGACGCACGTCGCATCGATAACGACTGACGATCGTTTGTCTGACAGATGACATCTTGCGCGTTGCGTCGCGCGTCTATACTGTGGAGCTGTTGCACCCTAAGAGGAGTAACTTAAGATGTTTCGTCTGTACAGTCCTTGAATCGTGGACAATAGTTGTTCATATAACACTTTATCGTTTAAACAATGCTGTCATGCTGTTTCCCACCAGGTGTTTGATTGTCTTGAGGCGTGGACTTAAACAATGTGAGCAGAATTGCAGAATGCAGACCACTGCAGTCCTAATATTTGCTCATTAATTTGGTGTGAATTAGGTAGGGTAGAGGTCTTTAACAAGGATAAAAACTGGGAAATAAAAGAATACTCTTTTCTCAAACATGCTAGGAAATATGACAATTTCTTTCAAGAAAACAATCCAGAAAGTTTGACATTGTCTGTGATTTTGTAATTTCTGAACGATTTCTTTTTTACACGCCAGCAATGGATTCCAATACAACTTTTCTGGCGCGATATCGAAATCGTTCAGAAATTACAAAATAAAAAAGAATAACTCTAATCCACATCTTGACTTAGTAATCAGTAAAACAACTTTTATATCAAATTACTATAAAATAAATTAAAATCTTTACAATTTCCTAGAATTTTTGAGAAAAGCACTATGTAAGCCTCGGGGAAAATGACTTTGCCAGACTCGTATTTTTAAAGTCCTCGCCTGCGGCTCGGACTTCAAACTCTACTCGTCAGTCAAAGTCTTATTTCCCGTCCTCGTCAACAACCTACTATTACTGTGCCGCTTTCCTGTGATTGGTCGAGTGTGTTACAAAATGTTTTTTTTTACCCCTTTTACCTATACAAGGGACGGTGTAACGAAAACTTTGCAGTCGTGCTTAGACCATGAAACTCAACAATTTTCCCCATGGAACATAATTATGGTGGTAAACAAAAAAACAACCGGCCTCCCATACAAAATTCACGATCAGCTGACTAACTTTGTATGGGAAATCATTTTATTTTCGTTTATTACCGGATGATTCCGGATGAACCATCTGCAAAAAGCTTCGGGTTCAATGGTTCAACATTTTTGGAAATTTTATACTTCTTGAAGTACCTACCTTCCTGCATCCATCTATTTAATATTTCTGGATTTTGAATAGAATTCCACGTTCTAACTAACACCGCTGACTCAGCGACCCAAAGAGGATCTTGGCCTCTGAAACGAGCTCTCTCCACTGATCCCTGTCCTACCAATTGCTGGCTCGAAGATAGCGCAGGTCTGAAACATTATTTACTTTGCAACGAATGACAAAACATTTCTATTCTTATTTTTGGAACGTGTTCCATCGTGGTTCCATCATTATTCAATTTATCACGTGATTCTTTGCCTTTATAAGTTTCTTTACAATATCTTATTTTGCTGCTTACAAAAAGTTGATATCACCAATGTTATTCAAAGGTTAGTGTTGGTTGGTCATACGATTTTGCATTTCGTAATTTACCTACAAGAATTTGCAGATGAATAAAAAGTTTTTGTGCTTTGATGAATACCTACAATGAATTTGAAAATGTATCTATAAAATGTGTGAGTAATCAAAATTGATTGGGCACTAAAAGACAGGATTAAAATCGCGTGTTACGTTACGTTGCCTAATCTGACATGCAAAAAAATTGTAGAATTTGTAAAGGTTTTGAGCAAAATATCAAAAGGAGGGTTATGTTTTGAGAAAAAGTAACCATGGAAAGATGAATGGATAATCAACGGACATTATCAAATTATTATAGCTTTCATTGACTAGTCGAGCGTAGAGCGTTCTCTAAACTCCAAGAATCAAGCAAAATCGTGCTGCTCCAATTACATAGATTAATTCACGAGAAAGAGCCTTCTGTCTACTAATTTAATAATTTGCATGTCTGATGAACCGATGAGCATTTCGTAATGTAATTTTCCTAAAACCTTAAATTTTATCATGTTCTTGGCTTAGACACGACTTAGGGAAACGGCGCGCGGGGCGCCTTTACAGATGGCTCACTCAGCACTAGCGACGATTTTAACGCTTACTGACTTTAACTGGAATAAATTAGAATCTCAGAAGAACTCAAGGTAGGTACTAAGAAGATGGTAGCCACGAACGTCATATTTCTTAAATTGAAGTTCTTGTTTGATACAATTTAGCTATATTTTGTTTTTCGTATCATGGGTTTTTGACAGTAGCAACCCTGGCCATGTAACAAGTGACAATCGCGAAAATCCTAAACAGGGTTGTGTGCACCTTCTGTAAATTCTCTATTTTCTGGTTTGGATATATAAATTAACATTTTGTTCTTCTTTTCCAGCTGTGTGCATGGTTGCTGGGGTGGCGGTCTACCCAGCAGGGTGGAGTGAAACCGCCGTGCAAGAGACATGTGGACCTACAGCCGACCAGTATAATATAGGTTCGTATTAGTATAACGTGCGCGGATAACGGATGGATCCCGAATTTGCAACATTGTTGTTTGCCTCTCTATCATATTATTAGTACGACATATGAGCAGGATATCATTAATACTGTTGCCAATTTGAGATCCTTTATTTATCTGCGCAAGTGTTAAAATAGTAAATAAATAGACAGACAAAGATTTGATTCCAAAATTCGTGTGGTAGCTGTTTCTAAAGAAATTCACCAAATTCATTACCTAGTAGTTTGAATGAATATTATAATAGAATTTTATTCCACAAAGTTCTAACTTGATTTAAACACTCAGCCCGATAATACGACATCCTCATTTTAAGTTTTCTGTGTCATCATCATCACTATCTGCTCATTTGAATAAATATTACCTAGTAGTACTACAAATTTCCTACAAAAGACTGGAATACCATTATAACTGCACCCGCACATTGTGAGCAGCTGTTTGCAATCTTGCAGTTTACTATATCGTGGTTGATATCGCATCACGCGAGCACCGCGATCCGTTATGAATGTTGTTACGATGTAGTCTCGCGTGTGGGTGGCCACTTAGGCTAACACCTTGTATGTTTTTTTGTGGCTAGTATTGTTGTTATGAATATGCTGGCTTTTAATTTTATTTTGGCAAATCTTGTAAGTTCTTCCGTACGCGTAGTAGGTAAGTAGGTAAGTACTTTCCCTCGGTACTGTGTGTTCTGCTCTTGATTATAGTATCGTCATTCGAATAGGACATATTTGACAGCTGTCAAAAGCATGTTAGTGCTGCGACAAAACGTCTATTTTTCTTTGTTGACTTCCTAGTATGGATTTGACAGCTGTTAAATATGGCCTATTCGAATGACGGACGGTACTAGAGTTCCAGAAAGTTTCTCCTGACACCGACCGACGTCTACAATTGAGTCGAATGTAAGAGACTATAGATTTCTTAATTTCATCTTAGAGGCTATCGTCACAGTTGAGACGTGTGATGCGAGACGTAAGATGACATCTGTCAAACAAGTGATCATCCGCCATTATCGACGTGACGCGTGGCGTGTCTGATTTGTGTAGGTAGACGGCGTCTCTACTGTTTTATACAATTTATACGGATACAGTTTCAAGCGCCGCGTTGTCGCACGTTTCCGCCTTATTCTAATCACAATGTTCTATCTTGCAGGTCGTTGTCACATCCGCTGGGCGTACCTGCTCGCAGTGATCGGGTGTTTGGACGGCATAGTGTTGGCAGCTCTCGCCTTCATCCTCGCTACGAGACACGTCAGGCTGCAACCGGACAGCGGGTACCCGCCCCCGTCACTGTATAAAGGTAAATTCATCATCTAACTAGATATTGGCCTTAGGACCTCACTGTATAAAGGTGAATTCATCATCTAACTAGATATTGGCCTTAGGACCTCACTGTATAAAGGTGAATTCATCATCTAACTAGATATTGGCCTTAGGACCTCACTGTATAAAGGTAAATTCATCATCTAACTACGTATTGGCCTTAGGAACTCACTGTATAAAGGTAAATTCATTATCCAACTAAATATTGGCCTTTGGACTTCACTGTATAAAGGTAAACTCATCATCTAACTAGATATTGGCCTTAGGACCTCACTGTATAAAGGTAAATTCATCATCTAACTAGTTTGCCTTAGGACTTTACTTACTTTTGAGCTAGTGTTGGCAGCTCTCGCCTTCATCCTCGCTACGAGACACGTCAGGCTGCAGCCGGACAGCGGGTACCCGCCCCCGTCACTGTATAAAGGTAAACTCATCATTTAACTAGATTATCGACCTTAGGACCTTACTTGGTCTCGAAGATCTCGGTTTGGTTTTCACCCAGATTCACGTAGAGTACATAGGTAAGTGTTCAATGAGCTTCAGAAAGGCAAAATAGTCTTCAACATCCTCAGGAGGTGCATTCATATCAGGGTGGAACAATCAAGGTACCTATGGGCTGGATAACGGAACCAACCTCATTCGTAATAGAGAGAACATGAATGCATTGCAATACTGCAACGAGATAGTGGAACCTGTGATTATCCTAGTCATGATCGGGTGTTTGGACGGCATAGTGTTGGCTGCTCTCGCCTTCATCCTCGCTACGAGACACGTCAGGCTGCAACCGGACAGCGGGTACCCGCCCCCGTCACTGTATAAAGGTAAATTCATTAAAGCCACAAAAGTCCACTGTTGGACATGGGCCTCCCCTTATCGGGGGGGTACTGCCATACTCACCACGCTTGGCAGACAGTTCGACGGGTGCAGTGCAAGATGTTACATTTACAGGAAACCCTGCTGCTTATTCCCTGGATGATTAACTCTTAGTCGCTTTTTAGAACACCAATCCATGGGCAGATTTAGGATAATGCTATTTTAAGCCGGCATCACACGGCAAATACGTGATCTAAATTACTAGAAGTTGGCCTTAGGACCCTACACACTTTAAGCTTCCTTAAAAATATGCGGCACTAGATAATATAATGATTAACCTTTCTCTTCTTCTTCTATTGAGTGGATATAATTATATTGCTAGTCGATTACCTACAATTCTCCCTTAGCTATACCATAAACATGACAGGGATGAAGTGTTGCTAATTTGACCTGACATACCTAACACGGAATAGTTTAATTGTATTCCTTTCTTACAATTACCACGTAATCTTATCTGCATTCAAAGCTTGCATTAGTGATCTAACCCGACCCCATTGCTTACAAATTGACTATCAACGTAACCAAAAACCACAACAGACAACTTATCTATAGGGCAACCCCATCATCTTTAGACGAAAAATTTCATAACAAACAATAAATAGCTGCTATTAAATGACGCAATACCAGGCAAACATAAGTAACCAAAAACCACATCTAACGACTTATCTATACGTCAACACTCAACCCCATCATCTTTGAACGAAAAATTTCATAACAAACAATAAATAGCTGCTATTAAATGACGCAATACCAGGCAAGCATAAACAGTAACCAGTAACCACTAAGAGCATTACTTTCCACCCTGATTCCCTTACACGCGGTCCGCAGTCATACGACACGGCCCGTGAGCAACAAAAGTGAACGTTGTTATGAACTTCAACGTGACACGTTTCAAACAGATCATCTGTTATTAGCCGACTTTAAAAAAGGAGATGATTAATTCACCAGGCACTTTTTAATATAATATGGTCTGTCCACCAATTTTTTAAACATTCTTAAACATAGCCGATTCGGAGGCTTGAATTATATTTTGACCTGAAAGTAAATACCTTCTCTTCTGGTGGTCTCAAAGTCACCTGTTGATCACCATGTAAATATTTGATGATTTGAGAGTGGAGTTTAGAGAAATCGAGGGAGCTCTTGAAATTCCTTAAGGCTAGCCAGAATATTTGTAGTAGGTTCCAATTCCACTGAAATAAATTGATTTCGATTTACATAAAGCTTTCGATTATTTCGACCGTGTTATATTATACAGGGAGTAACAGAAAGGGTATAACAAGCCGAAAGGAGGTCAAGGTACTCATGAAACTGAACAACTTTCCCCGTGGAACATGGGTCGAAATATGAAAAAAAAAATTGGGTCTGCCATACAAAACCGCCGATCAGCTAAGTGATTTACTATGGCAGGTCCAAATTTTTTTTTCATATTCCGACCCATGTTCCATGGGGAAAGTTGTTCAGTTTCATGAGTACCTTGACCTCCTTTCGGCTTGTTATACCATTTCCGTTACTCCCGGTATATTATCTTATCATAATGACGAAGACTTATTTATTAGTTTGGCAATGGCAATTGATTGAAAAACTACTGTAAAAACCTATATCATTTAACCTTTTAGGACTTCATTAAGTAATAGTCGCTTTTACAAATTTTGGAGTTCCATAGGGCTCTTTATTGGGGCTACTGTTATTAAGCAGTTAAAATTAATGTTTGTTAAGCAAATGTTATGGTAATTCATGTTCTAAATACTGTCATAAACGCATCACGGTCTGTTAGCGTGAAAAGGAAATTAAATGTTACAATATATCACGTAGAAAATTACGATATGCCAGCTATTGCAATATTTGAACGGAAACATGTTAATCGTCATATTATTTTAATAATTTGTTCTGAATATTTTGTAAATTTAGTCGTTATTTGAAAACTAACCTAGTATATTATTTATGGATTCAGTTCAGTCTAACTTTATTCTGGTTATCCGGTCGTTAAACTTTGAACGTTAATATGCAAGTTATTTAACCAAATAGCCCTCTAAATAAATTTTGTCCCAATTAGGCACTAATAATAATTTGCATTTTAATGAAATATTTTGTAATAATGAAAACGAAGATAGGCACCAAATCGAAGCTCTAAAGCTCCATGCATGAATGGCCAATCAGCCAATCAAATATGTGTCAATACCTGAGCATCCGGATATATCTCGTCATTACTGAGAACCAGTCGCGATCATGAATATGCTAACGGATGGCACACATTCTGAGCCGGTACCGTGCGTAGGCTTCGCATACTATCCAGCTTATCTTGTTGGGTATTGAGTATATTGTAGCGATATTATCCAGGCAACTTTTGGTAGAAATGTAAATCTTTGTCATTATCTGTGGCAATTTCTCGTTTTCTTCATTAATTATTCTATCATTGTTAACTGTCGCGCAACACACTTACTGAGTCGGTACCGTGCGTAGGCTTCGCATACTATTCAGCTTGTCTTGTTGCTCATTGAGTACCTATATTGTAGCGATATTATTCAGACAACTTTTGGTAGAAATGTCAGTCCATGTCAATCTGTGCATCCGCAATATCTTAATTTGATAATTGTTAAAGGTCGCGCAATACACTGAGCCGATATTTTGTGTAGATTACCTATCCAGTTTGGTTAATATGGTATTTAGTATTTTGCTTGAATAGATTTTTAAATTTATCACCGTATCCATGTTCAAAATCAAGATTCCAATGAACTAATGATAGCAGAGTGGCATTTATTTCAAGGCCATCAACTTTATAGATATTCAGTGTGGCTGCTGACATTAAAACTGCATTTTTGATTGCAATTCCTACATGTTTCGTAAGTATAGATACTTATAAAAAATACCAAGTAACACAGTGGTTATTTATTCAATTCTTTTGACTAAATTCAACATCAGTAAAAATCATATTCTTATGGTTGTTGCGGTTCAAAACTACCTGGCTTGTTATCTCAACTCACGTATCGCCAAGCTGAGCGATGGAATGAGGATAAATTCCATCGAAAGTTGTCGCGGCGGCAGATAGCGGGACAGAATCATGTTCAGACTCGGACGGTGACAACAGTAGGTCGACGTGTGCAAGAAAGTCGCAAGGATGTTAATGACTAGTAATTTGTCTTCGCCATTGACAATGATTGCATTTCTTGTTATAGATGCTCTTAAAGAAGTATAATTCAATATAGTTTATGAAATTGCTGATTGATGATGCTCTTAAAGAAGTATAATTCAATAAAGTTTATGAAATTGATACATAATAAATTATGGGTGGAATGGTAGGTAAATTGTTCAATGTATAATAGCAAGATAATAGGTACTTAGCTGAAGAAAGCAAAGGACAGTTTTGGACAGTGAAGAAAAAAAGTATTTCATTAAAGGAATAGGTAGGTATAGGTAATATTCGCGAATCGTAAATGGCTTCAATTATAAGGTAACCTAACTAGGAAAGGAAAAGGCAAAAGAAGGAAAGTGAATAGAAACACTTCCTTGAACGATCATCATAATTAGCAAATCATAAAATTTAAACCACCTGGGAAGATCTAAAACTTGGGTATAAAACTATAAGCTTGCACCGTCTTATTCTTGTTATATCTGCAGACACACGGAAGTAACGTTTTTACTGACGTTAGCAGAAATAATAACAGTCTTGAGCAAAACAGTAATTTGTAACATTACCGGTCTTATGAACACTCGCTTAGAGAGCGTTTAGCAACTTATAATTATAATTAATTACACTGAATAGGTACTTTTATAAATTCTTTGAGCTTTGGATTTGATACCGTTATAGGTGATTTGGTAAAATTCCAATCGGAAATAATACAAAATACTTGCAATTGTAGGGCTTTGTATAATTACACTGAATACCTTTATAAATTCTTTGCGAGCTTTGGATTTCATACCGTTATGGATGATTTGGTAAAATTCCAATCGGAAATAATACAAAAAGCAGCAATTGTAGGGCTTTGAGGCGTGAAACTAGGGGTTCATTGGGTCTTGGTATTAATGGGTCATTTTCAAGGTCTACTTATTTTTATTAACCCTATCTACACTATCTCTTGTGGTTGTTCTATCCTTACCTGGGTCGGAACCGAAGTCTGTTAGATATATATCGTGTCAGTGGGGGTGTCTATAGTTCCGTATTCTTTAAACAGTTTGGAGTATGGGAAATCACAGTGGCAATAGAATGACAGTTGAGTGTCGCTGGCATCACGATGGTTAAAGATTAGCAGACTTGGGCCACAAGTCATTGTTTTGTTTTATTTCGTAGTGATCTCATTATATCAGCGAAGTTTGTTTGAACTACTAGTATGCTACTAGGATCAAGGCAGGTTATATTTTTGACATCATAAAAATATTCTCCAATCCTTCTTTTGCGTCAAAAATTCAAAATCCTGTTCCTGATACTTTCTTGCAAAAAATAACCTCTCTTTCCACATTCCAGGCGAGGTGAACAACGCGTACGTGACCGACGCCGCGTCCGTGTCGGGCTCGCAAGTCGCTGGCTCTCCAACCGGTGCTGATCATGCGCACGCCCCATGGACATGGACACCTACTCGCACTACTCCGGCCGCGGGCGCTCCAAGCACGGCGTCTACGCGAACACGATGCACAACTACCAGTTGTAGATGGCGTTACTGATAAATTTTAAATTTTAGAGGTTTTAATTTGATTTTGAAAGCTATGCCGAGACAATGCGAGCGAGTACATATCAGTGGCGTATACAGCTTCGGATCGGGGGGGGGTCACGGCACATAACATACACGTTTCGCGAGCGAAGCGAGCCTGACATTTCGCGTTAAAAAGGCATATGAGGACACACGTGCTGCACCATCATTACACGTTTCGCGAGCGAAGCGAGCCAGACATTTTGATAAAAGGCATATGAGGACACACCGTGCTGCACCATCACTACACGTTTCGCGAGCGAAGCGAGCCGACATTTCGCGTTAAAAGGCATGCAAGGAGACACACCTGCTTCACTACGCGTTAAAAATGCGTCCGAAGAGACACAGTCCTACATCATCACATCACAATAAGAATTGCGAGCGAAGCGAGCTCGACATTCGCGTTAAAAGGCATGCGGAGGACATCGTGCTACATCAGTAGTACAAGTATTGCGAGCGAAGAGAGCTCGAAATTTCACATGATAATTGGTGGTAATAACCGTTGGTGAGTGGGGGTGGGGTGGGGTCATGATCGACCCCCTGTATACGCTACTAGTACTGGTACATATTTATGCTGTTTATAAATATAAGATACCTACCTAATTTAAAAACTTAAGTTTTGTATTGGGAAAGAAAACTCTTTGATCTTAAATCTAAATTGTAACCTGATTTTCAAATTGTATTAACTAATTTTACCTGATTTAATTTATAAATTAGCTATTGTAAGATAGTACTCTAATTATCTGTATTGTAGTTCGTAAATATTATAGAAATGTAAATATTTTAAGATTTTACGTACCTATGTAGGTAATTTTACCGTCCAATTAATTTAAGAACAACGAATTTTAACCTGAAATTAGTAGGTACCTACAAAAACAACGACTAACAAAGCAGTATGGAATTGTGCCTTGAATTTTGTACTTTTGTTGTATTTTAATATGAAAAACTTAAATAAATAACATTTATTTTTAATTTGTTTTATTTTTGCTTTCTCTGTTTCGAGCACTGCTCTTTCTCAGTTTGAAAAAATCGTTCAAAATGAACTGTCAAAATCGTCCAGAAATAATTAAAAAATAAACTAGGCAGTAGTCTATCGAATAAAAGTGGATATTTTATTCTATGTACCTCTGCATATTTCCAGATTACATGGATCTAGGTGGATCTAGGCTCTCTTCGACATGCCAGATTCTACTTTCACGTACAAAGTTGTAATAGCTTCAATATCTCTTCAAAGGAATGGCCTACGACCAAAATTATCACATAGATGCCGTTATAAATCGCTAACCTTTATTTGTACCGCATTTATTGTAAACACCAGATACTTACGTGAATAAAAGACAATCAACACTTCTACAGCATTTCCTTGTCTGGCCATTGTATATCTCCGTAAATATAGCGGTACAAATCTTCTGTAAGAAATCCCAGGTAACAATACAAGCGGTACCATAAGAATGGTACCTACATAAAAAGCTACAACCAAAAAGCCGTACCTATCTTCTTTAATTATAACGAGTAAACAATCTGTTACATTTTCAAGGCAATCTGATGTACATGACCACAGCTGCACCACGATGTCCCAGTGTTATTGTGTGTGGTAGGTACTCAAGTTGGCAGTAGGTACACAAATTAGGGACGCGGTGCGCGGGCGCCTTACCAGATGGCTCACTCAGTACTAACGTCGATCTTGACACTTACTGACTTTAATTGGAAATAACCGTTGTCCCAGGGGAATTCAAGGTAACTAAGAAGGTGGTTGACACGAACGTCATATTCCTTGTATTTAAAATTGTTTCAGAATCCTAAGACGTTCTTTTCCAAATTGTGCTGTTTTGATATTTTTATATTTCAGATTTTTGACAGTAGCAACCCTGGCCAAGTAACAAGTGCCAATCGCGAAGATCCGAATTAGAGCCGAGTGAATCTTCTGTAAACTCTCTATTTTGTGGTCGATAGTTGTGCAGACTCTGATTCTGATTTGCACTTCTTATCTTACGAAGGAAATATTATTAATTTTCTAAAAACAAGAATAGTTAAGATATGTGAATATCAACAAAGTTTAAACACATAACACGGATGAGCCCAAGCAAACCATAAGTATTTTCTTCTATTTACATACCTAGTATCGTTACGTACCGAGTATTGAAGGTACTAAACAACGTACGTGAAAGCAGAATCTGGAAATATGCAGTGGTACAGAGAATAAAATATCCACCAAAAATCAACTGCCAAAATCGACCAGAAATTCTTAAAAAAGAAACAGCAGGCAAAGGATTTATTATTTATTCAGCCTCCATAAAGTCGTATCTGTAAAGCCGTGGTTCTCCATACAACTGTCTTCTGGCAGCTTGTACTTGGCTAGTTGTGTGATGTGCTGCACGATTAGCCGTTAACCCGTGCCGCCCCGGGTCACCTATCAGCACCTGCAGTAGAAATAGCAGTTTTGAAAGAAATACCTGGACCACAGACCAGGGAAACTGATGTACTACCTGATTCACAGAAGCTTACACAGAAGAAGGAAATTATAAATGGTGGCAGTTCCATACCGAAGTGTGAGTCAGTGTAGTGCACCCAAATATAATATGATACAGCACCCCTAGATGACGAGGTCGCTTTGCTCGCAATATTGTAGGCGTACCTAATCATATGTGCAGATAAAGAATGGGTCCCGAATGGGCAACATTATTGTTTGACTCTCTATCATCATCATAATAATCCACATGTCGATCAATCCACAATTCGGAATCCATTCTTTATGTGCGCATTTTATACTGTGTTGGTTGCGCAGTAGGCAGGTAGGTAAAGCAAAACGGCTGCCATTGCCATGCCGTCCGGAAAGGGACGGAAGATCGCGTTGCTCGAAGGGTAGTACAAAATACAGTACGGTCGTTTGAATAGACCATATTTGACAGCTGTAAAACCCATACAAGACAACATGTCAACAAAGAAAAAGAGCATAAGTTAAAGCATTAACATAATTTTGCCAGCTGTCAAATGTGGCCTGTTCTATCGGCGATAGTGTATAAGCTTACAGTTTTCCATCGGCAGCTAAATTCCTCAGCCATTCAAACAGATATTTTGCGAAATCTTCATCATAGAACATATCTCCGATGAGGACTGTATCGAAGTCTTCCAGCTTCTGTCCAATTAAGTCTTCAGTGCTGGTGTCTATGCGAACGTTATTCAGGTCGGCGTTCAGTGCACTGGCTACCACGGCATCTGCAATTATACATACATATTACGCCTATATCCCTTACGGGGTAGGCAGAGCGTAAACGGCTGTAAATAGCGGCCATTTACACCACTTCTGACAAAAGTACGGGGTGTAAGGGACGGTGAAACGAAAACTTTGCAGGCGTGCTCAGACCATGAAACTGAATAACTTTTCCCATGGAACATAATTATGGTGGTAAACGAAAGAAATAATTTGCCTTCCCATACAAAGTCAGTCAGCTAATTGGGAATTTTGTATGGGAGGTCGGAATATTTTTTTCGCTAACCACCATAATGTTCAATGGGGAAAGTTGTTCAGTTTCATGGTCTGAGCACGCCTAAAGTATTCGTTACACCGTCTCTTACACCCTGTTATATCACGCCTATACCTGTCCTCGCGCGGGGTCCGGAATTCCGGATTATAAAATCGATAACTTTTAAAACTTTCACTACTGAACATCAAGACTGAACAACTTTCAAAATTGAATCACTTTCATAACGGAGCTCCTTTCAAAACTCACGTTTGAGAAAAATTTGATAGACATTAAGAAGACTGTGTATTATTTTAGTGACAGGTAGTCAGGCTGTCGCCAAAATTGCTATACACATCAAATCTTAAATCCCTTAGTCGCTTCTTTCGAAAGATATGGGGTGATGCTATTCTAAGCCGGCAAAGCATGGCATATCGGCATGATACGACAGCATCATCATCTTAATTTAGAGTCGGCGTAACCCACCATGATGTAGATGTGCTGGCTAATCATTTCGCGAATCAATTTTTAGGCTTCATGGATATTTTATTCTCTGTACCACTGCATATTTCCAGATTCTGCTTTCACGTACGTTTTGTACCTTCAACGCATTGACATATGACCAAAATTATCGCATAGATGCCGTTACAAATCGCAAACCTTTATTTGTACCGCATTTATATGCCTTGTAAACACCAGATACATAACAATACATAAATAAAGACAATCAACACATTTCCATTTCCTTGTCTGACCATTGTAGAGGCATAAGAATAAATAATAACAACTCTTATGGTAGAGGTACATCTCCGTAAATATAGGGGTACAAATCTTCTGTAAATCCCAGTAACAATGCAAGCGGTACATAACAAAGCTACAACCAAAAAAGCCGTAACGTAAATACCACCTACAATAACTGCGACATCGTGGTGCAGGTGTCATGTACATCAGATTGCCTTGTAAATTTAACAGATTGTTTACTCGTTAATTAAAGAAGATACGGCTTTTTTGGTTGTAGCTTTGTTATGTACCGCTTGTATTGTTACTGGGATTTCTTACATAAGATTTGTACCGCTATAGTTACGGAGATATACAATGGCCAGACAAGGAAATGCTGGAAATGTGGTGATTGTCTTTATTCATACAATTTTGTTTTGAGGTTATGCATTTCTTTGTCGGGCTCAGTGTTTATTGGCGATATTTCTGAAATCGTGCTGGTACAAATTTATTCATACTTGGCTAAATTATGGAATCTCATTGAAGGTACAAAACGTACGTGAAAGCAGAATCTGGAAATATGCAGTGGTACAGAGAATGAAATGTCCTCTCTTCTAAAACCGGTCGCCTCTTGAGAAAATTTCTCAATTTTTTTATGTTAACTTGGAGGTGAACTCACTCACCCATCAAGCAAGTGGACCACAATCTGATTTAATACATCGGCATTTGATAGGTAATTTCGACCAAGCATTCAACTGGGGATGTAGCTCAGTGGTAGAGCGTTCGCTTTGCATGTGAAGGCCCAGGTTTCGATCCCGGCATCTCCAAAGTTTCTTTTGATGTTTTTATATATTTTGTGTTTTTGTGTTCTCTTCCTTATGCTATTTAGTTTTTCGTTATTATCATTTAATTTTATAAATACAAAAACTTACATGGGTCAATGTCGTTTGCTAAAACATATTTTGCGTTCATTTTAGCCGCAGCAATAGATCCCGCTCCGCATCCACATCCAATGTCGATTATTCTTCTATTTCTTACTACTTCTGCATTCTCCAAAATATATCTGAAACAATATAAAAGCCAGTTTCGGTATTTTACAACAAGAAATCGAAGTACAAAAAATTATGAAGAATTTACAAAATAAGCCATCTAGTATCGAGTAGTAAAACTTTTACAATTATGCCATCTACCGTTGGATAGACAAATGATTGTTACTATATATGACCAATAGGTGGCAGTAAAAAAACAGTTTAATTTTTCTACTCGATACTAGATGTCGCTACAACTTTTTAGTACTAAAAGTGAATATAGATGGCAGTAATAAAAATAAAAGATGTGGTTCTCAAAACTGACAAGAACTTGAAACCTTGAAATTATGATTGGCAGGCATTGGCATTGGCATATGAGGTGAGTAACGTAAAACCACAAATTAGGAAAACGGCGAGCGTAAAACCCCATACGAAAGAGTTTGGCGTCTGCCCATTATCACTTTATTTCGTGGAGGCTCGGCGTGGAGGCTTAGGTATTTATGGATTCATTGATAAGATACACAGTACAATGTTGATTCTTTGATTCTTATCACGGACTTAGGTAATTTGTGCAAATTCGAGATAGTGAATAAATGAATTTGGTGATAAGTAGGTAGGTACCTATTTCTTGAATTCTTTCGAAGTTTACCTAGGTAGGTACCTACCTGCCTACCGTTTTTACCTAAAAATTATGCATACGGCATAAGTACTGTCCAAATCTATCTAACCCAGCCTAAGCCTGACTGTACAGGAGTCCACCACCCGAACTATGTGTAAGAATGTCAAGGCCAGGTGACGACCTTGCGAGGTCGGCAGAGGCGAGCGACCTGAACCGACCTTGGGTTGAGTAATACTAGGTAATAGGGTCGCAGGGATTTGTCATCGTAGGGCGTGCGAAAGAAAAGCTAGTAGTGAGTAGTTTTTCAAAGGTTCCGGGTTCAATTCCCGGTGGGGTCACTCACAAAGTTGATATTTATCACTTTGTAAATTTGTTCCCAGTCTGGTTAGGACATTGCAGGCTGAACCACCTGATTGTCCGCAAGTAAGATGCCGTTAAGCCGTCGGTCCCGGTTGCTGTCTATGATGGCGGTCGTTACGTTACACAACCATGTCAGAGGCCTGCTGCTTGCAGTAGGCGGTTGAAAAACTTTGACGCCAGGGTCCATCGGGTTGTTGAACGACTCGGTGTCCACACGAAAAAGAAGAAGAAGTAGCTTTTCAGTGCTTTAGTGGCCAAGATAATATGAACTTGCTTAATTCGCAGGCTAAGATATAACCGCGGAAGCATAGTTGGTAGTGGCACTTTACGGCTTTCTTCATTTTTGAGCTTCTGACAATACTATTTGCTGTATGGGTTGTCTACTAGTTTAAATCTGTAGAGATATGCTCTTATTCCTCCATGCCCTGACATTAATTGTGTTCTAATGTTTTTGATGCCTATTTTCATTAGGACCTTATGAGCCAGTCTGACATCTCCGAAGAACATTTTAGTGGTGGACCCTGTATTGCTGCTGGTATATCTTTCCTGCCACAAAGCCAAAGTGTCCGCGCGAATGCATCCCTTTGCATATGACAGAGGAAAGTCGTCGTAGACTTGTGCTGTTCAACAGACAACCCATACTGCACCTGCGATGGGTCCAAAGAGAAACTGTTTGACACATTCTATTTGAATGCCCAAAATAAGGGTTGAAACGGCACGAATGCGAGTGCAGAATGGAATGTGCTCTAACGGAACAAAATCTGCAGGAAATAATGGCAGAGAGTAAACAGCGGACCCATTTTCTTTGTTTAGCTGAAGAGTCTTTTCTAAAGGCGGCAAAAGCAAACGGGTCCACCATGTTTAAATAGGTTCATTCTTTTAATTATCTAACCTAACCTAACCTAACCTAACCTAACCTAACCTAACCTAACCTAACCTAACCTAACCTAACCTAACCTAACCTAACCTAACCTAACCTAACCTAACCTAACCTAACCTAACCTAACCTAACCTAACCTAACAAATTAAAAAAAAAAAAAAAAACTAACTTACTAACTTTACTAACACACTCATACGTTACAATTTAAGTCACAGTATTAACTAATAACATTTACAGTCTAAAACGTTGGATTGCATACCAACGATAAGTCACAGGAGGGTTTTAGTCCGTAGGTCGCCTGGGGTAACCCAGCGGAGTCGGGCATACCATAAACGCCGGGCCTTATGGTATCATTGATGATTTCCCCTACCAACGCAAAAAAAAAAATACTATTTGCTGGTGGTGTCGTAAAAATGCCTACGATACCACCCCAGTGGTAGCGCCGCGCCGGTGGTATCGTAGGGCCGTGACTTCTGCAGACCGTTTTCAATGCTTTGAAAAGCATTTTCATGGTGTTTGTCCTGCTAATACCTAGGTACCTAATTTAATTATACATATATGTGGTCAGTTGGAATGAGGATCAACTTTCTACAAAGGCACATAGGCACATGGGTATAGGTAGGTAACCTAGATAAATTATGAAAAAATTAAATCTTTTCCATACTAACTTTCAAAAAGCACTCAGCTAAAAGACGTAGGTAGGTACCTATGACGAAGGTAGGCAGCTAAGTAATCTAATTGTTTGTTAACATAAGATTCTTTTAGCTGATAGTAAGTACCTTACAGTCAGAAACCACTTAATATCTACCTAGAAATAGATTAACACTTCAGTTCGCAGCAACATAGGTACCTACCTGGTAGGTACAATGTTCTAGCAATTTCCTGATATCAGGAACTTTCACATTTAACAAACTAAATTCGCGTTCCCAGTATCCGATATTCCGACAAACGTCAGCTAAAACAGTTGCTCCAGTTTTCAGTTTTCAGGCAATTTCGCTGCTTCGTTGTTTCGCTAGAACCCCCGCCCCTCTCTACGGTTAGTCAGAAACACCCCCGCTTCTAGCTTCCGGGAATATCTGGCGGTTCTAGATAATAATTTAACATTCAGCAACGCCTACAAAATGCTGTGGAAGATATTTTTTTAGCTGTAAATTGGACTGTTTCAATAATGATGTATTAAACAACAAAAACCCGACTGCGGTAATTACAAAGTTGTATTTTGCGATAAAAATCCGCCATCTTGAATTTATGAATTTTTAATATAGCCAGTGTCACTCGCGCTTCTGAGACGAATCTAACGACACCTCATATGGCAAAATCCAACAATCCGTTTGGGCTGTAGCCCGTGAAAAGAATTTTCTTGTCCACATACATAATATATAATAATTATTTTTATTTTTTTATTATATAATAAAGAGGAAAACTTTGTTTGTTTGTTTTTTTGTATGTATGTAATCGATAAACTCCAAAACTACTGGACCGATTTCGAAAATTCTTTTACCATTAGAAAGCTACAACATTCCTGAGTAACATAGGTAGGCTACTTTTTACCACGGGAAAATTCCTCATTTCCACGGGAAAACGGTTAGCAGCAGGAAAAGCGGGAAATACAGCGGATATTACCCAAATAAGCCAAACCGCTTTACCGATCTTCGCGAAATTTGGCACTGATATTACTAGCATAGTAAAGATGGACATGGACTACTTTTTGTCAGCCCTCGAGGATCTGGAGTACGAGTACCTGATGAAGACCACCAGCATCCCATCTAAACTATAAAAGATACGGTCATGGCTTCATAGAAAAAATTGTTCACCATGACGGGCCGCTTCTGCTGGCACATGGTCATCGAGGATCTGGAGTACCTGATGAAGACCACCAGCATCCCATCTAAACTATAAGAAATACGGCCATGGCTTCATAGAAAAAGTTGTGCATCATGACGGGCCGCTTCTGCTGGCAAATGGTCATCGAGGATCTGGAGTACCTGATGAACATCACCAGCATCCCATCTAAACTATAAGAGATACGGTAATGGTTTATAAGTAAAAGTTACTCAGCATGGCAGGCCGCTTCTGCTGGCACATGGTCATCGAGGATCTGGAGTACCCGATGTAGACCACCAGCATCCCATATAAACTATAAGAGATACGATAATGGCTTCAAAGTAAAAGTTATTCAGCATGACGGGCCGCTTCTGCTGGCAAATGGTCACGAGGGTCTGGAGTACCTGATGTAGACCACCAGCATCCCATATAAACTATAAGAGATACGGTAAAAGCCTCAAAGTAAAAGTTATTCAGCATGACGGGCCGCTTCTGCTGGCACATGGTCACGAGGGTCTGGAGTACCTGATGTAGACCACCAGCATCCCATATAAACAATAAGGGATACGGTAATGGCTTCAAAGTAAAAGTTATTCAGCATGACGGGCCGCTTCTGCTCGCACATTTACCTCTGCTGGATCGGAGTAATGGACTTTTTACTACGGGCAGAGATCCAATTTCTACGGGAAAATAGGTAAGTAGCAGCGGGTGAAACCGCTGGGCGGGCTGCTAGTACATAATACTCTCGAAAAACATAACCCTTCTGAGGCAGTTGGGTAAAAGTTAATTATCAACGAAAAATTAGAAAAGCTGTTCTCTCCATTAGAAAAACTGTTTCATTCTAAGAAAGAAAATGGTTTAATATTTTATGAAGCGCTTAATACAGTTTTCAGAACTTCAATAAAACGAATGTTCTTCTCTACGTTTTCACAGAATTCAAATAAAATATTCATTGAACATGAAGAACAAACATAATTTCTATTAATCCTTACGTTTCGGAAATGAAAGTATGACTCATCGTAACAAAATAATGCCCAAAGCCTGAAAATCTCCTTTCATGACTCATGCATGTTTCCTCTCTTTCTTACTTCAGGAAAAGCATGTTATGCCATCTCTCTTTACAGGAAAAGTATCGCTAACTTTCTCTAAGGACAGGCTTCTCTTTCTGACAAGGAATGCGGCCTGAATTCCCAAACATTTGTTAGTCATTCATCCTGTGGGTTGTATTCATAGTCTATCCATAAGTTTTTTTTTTACTTTGTTGGTCTTGCTATGTTCTTGCTACACATACTTATATACAGTTATTTTTATGATTATGACTCTACCTTATATTATAACAAAACAAAAGTGAAAATAATTATTGTTTGTTTAAGTAGGTACTTCTTCCCGAGTCAACGAGGACATCGAGTCGTCCAACGACCCTGTACTATCATGAACTAAGCCGATAGACAGGCCTCGGGCGTGGTGCAGCGGGGTCGTAATCAAGAACATACCAAAATTTGACAGTATCAAAATGGCGGTCATTTAGGTACCTACCAGAATATCTATCACAACACAACACAAGCCAAACCATAAGACATCAACTGAAACCGACGACATAACGTGGTCTCCGAAGAGTACGATAGGATGTAGGTAGGTCAGTTTTAATTGCTTATCAATAAAATTATACGAGATTTCCGATAAAAAGTGCCGTCCATTGTTTGTCTTTACAATTTGAGCCCAGACTATGAATGAGTCACGGTGTTACCCGCCTGATGACTCACTCTCTTGTGCATTGGGTGTTTTATTCAGTTCTGTTGGTTCTTACGCTTGTTACCTAGGGAAGTAGCCGTTACCGTACAAATTAGGTACGTTGTTAGTTTATACACCTGTTTCTTTCGTGGTTAGTAACGCTTGAATCTTAACGACAACAGCAATGCTAAAAACGTCAGCTTTCCGCAGGCTTTTTCGAATACGTAGGTCGGTACTCTATCTAGCCAAGCTAGCTCTGCTTTTGGACAGTTGGGTTTTTGTGTTATTTTCCTGATCACTTAGGAAAGATCGTAATTTATACCGAGGCATAAAATCGATAATCTAATAATATTCTATGACCCTTAAGGGTTTATAAGTATAAGGGTTGATGTAGGTAAATTGCTGAGTACTTACTCGTAATAACAGCTACATGCAATATTACGCACTTGTTTACTGGAACGGCTGCGCTTGCATTTTTATAGGATTTTAAGCTACCCTACAAACGTTTCTTCTCTGTAGCAGACGTAAACAACTTTAGAACTGATCCATCGGGTCATTCGTCGACAAAAACCTGCACGATATGAATGAAAATAGATTTTCTATGTAGGTAACCAGGTACACGTATCTACTAGCACAAATTAGGGAAACAGCGCGCAGGGCGCCTTTACCAGCCTTTACAGATGGCTCACTCAGTACTAGCGACGAATTTGACTCTTACTGACTTAAAATGGAAATTACCTGAATCTCAGAGGAACTCAAGGTAACTAAGAACATGGTTGCCACGAACGTCATATTTCTTGGATGAAAAGCTTAGAATCATATGAAGTTCTTGTATCAGATTGTACTGTTTTCATTATTCTTATACTTTGAGATTTTTTTACCGTAGCAACCCTGGCTACCTATGTACCTAACAAGTGACAATCGCGAAAATCTTAAATACCTTGAGTCGAGTGAATTTGTGGTATAAGACCGACGAGTAGGCATAACCTTTACGATGTCTACTTATGTTCTCGATAGAGCTAATTTTATTACCTACCTATTGTTTCTTGGCAATGTTACAAGTCTATTCTGCGAATGCCAAGAATAAACTCTTGTCTATTTCTGCGCTTCCTAGAACCGAGAATAGTCTGAACGAAGTGGTTTATGCACTCAATGCACTTGTTTATAATGCCAAAGATATGGCAACTGCATAATTAATGCAGCACCTAATTTAATACCTAATTTTATAAGCTGTAACATTAGCTGAAAACTGGTTCAAAGTTTTAACTAGCCCTGAAGCTGCACAACTCTTCCCATCTTCTTCTTGTCTTATCAAGGACGAAAGTAGATTTTTTTATTTTTATCAGCCCAAAGCTAGGGCCGTTTCGGAGGTCAGGATACATTTTCGGTCGCTGAGCCAGCGGAATTAGTTAGGTAGTTAGTTAGTCCAAAACTTGGCTACATCAATGCTGAAATTCGTACTTTGGTTGACGCTGAAAAGATAATCCTGCGTGCATGGGTTAAGGAGAGGTGGGGCACGACAATAAATATAACATACACTGGTAAGGCGCTGCACCTTGGCGCCGCACTCACCTATTTTTTCGTTCATACTTTTCCTTCAACACATTGTGATTGTGAGTGAAGGTCAAATAGACAGGTAGATACCATTAGAGTAATTGATTCTTAATTGATTCAATTACAGCAAACAATACAACACAATATTCCATGGGAAACCCTGTAACAATTGTTTGTTTACTATTTTACTTGGCAATACAGTTATCCTCATCATTATACGGTTGGAATTAGCATTCTGGTCAAGCATTGTCCTGGTTGTCCTGGGATTTCCAGATTTTCGGCTTCATATTTCCTGATCAGCATTTATAATGATTTTGATTATAATATTCCAAAGACGTATGTAGTTGGATAGTAGGTACTAGGTATCTCTTTTGGTAAAGGGGAATCACAGAGATAACTTGTAGAGTCATGCGAAGCATTAAGTTTTTTTGTAATCGTTTGTATGCTTTGTATTTACAAACTTTAGTTTCATAAATGTACCCATAGACAAATGAAACCTTTTTCGCGCAGCCTATGACTTTTGGTGCTCTGTGTAGGTATTAGGTACCTAGGATGGTCCTTGGCCTAGGCCTAGGTAAGCTGTCGAAAAGGTTTTGGCGGAAGACTGAGAAAACTACTCTTCAAAAGTTTATTGTAGAGGGCAAAAGTCTAAACTAGCAGTCTTCTTCACTGGCCTTCCACAACGAGCCTCAGGGTGATCGAACTGGTGAGCGAAAAGGACAGACATATATACAAAACTATAGAGGGCGCAAGACAGAGTAGTTACCTTGCAGCAGCTTGACCTATAGGCCAGTAAAATGCCCAAAACGGATCCTTAAAAAGAACCTCATCTTCTTTCGTCTTCCACAATGGACACTCATGAGTAATCAGCCTCAGGGTGATAAAAGGAAATGAGCGAAAAGGACAAATATATGCAAAACTATAGAGGGCACAAGACAGAGTAGTTACTTTGCCGCAGCTTGCCCGCCTGGCCAGTAGAACGCCCAGAAAGGATTCTTAAAAGGAACCTCATCTTCTTTCGCCTTCCATATCGGACACTCAGGAGTAGTCAGCCTTAGGGTGATCGAGGGGGTGAGGTGTCTCGTGGTAGGGAGGGTGTGTCGGATGATCAGCGAAGACATGGCTGCGACGTCCAGCAGCATTGTTCTGGAACAAGAATTATCGTGGTTAGGTTCAAGTGTTTGCCGTGTAGCGGCACCCCTATTCTACTTAGGGTGTTTCGTAAAAGGTGAAGTAGAGCTTGTACTATGGGAACTAGATAGCTGATATCAATAGATATATACCTACTGTTTTTGTAATAAATACATACAAATTATACATAGAAAACACCCAGACTAAACACAAATATTTGAAAATTGACTTTACAAACATTTGTGTCGGTGGGGATCGAACCTACGACCCTCGGCGTGGCAGGCAAGGGTACTATCCACTACGCCATGCCACTTGGGCCAGTCCCGCTCATGCTTGGCTCACCTTTGTTTCTTAGCTCTATGTGTAGGTTTTTTAGGGTTTCGTAGTCTACTAGAAACCCTTATAGTTTCGTCATGTCTGTCTGTCTGTCTGTCTGTCTGTCTGTCTGTCTGTCTGTCTGTATGCCGCGCCCTCATATCTTCGTCAGTTTTAGAGCTATCGACATGAAATTTGGTGAGAAGATAGATCGTGTTGACCCAAATATAGAAATGTTAAGAAAAAATTATATTAAATATTTTTTTGACTCCCTCCCATAAAAGTGAAAGGGGGGCAAAAAAAATTTTTTTCTTCTATAATATTGAGTAGGGTATCGTTGAATAGGTCTTTTAAAACTAAAGTGAGGTTTCTTTGAAACAAAGTCACTAAAATGTTTCTGTCACGAGATATTTGCTTTTAAAAAGGACGTTTTTGACCCATAATTTGTTCCAGCTGTAACTTCTAAAGTATAAACGCTAAAAATTTGAAATAAATATGGAATATAGCTTACAATCTGAAATTACAATGAAAACTATAACGGATATTGTACCCTTAAAGGTTTCAGAAAAATATCAGTTTTTCTATTTGCGGTTGGTCATCATACTGCTGCTAACAAACCAGCAACAAAATTAAGTTTGTAATGCTGAAAAACCTGATATTTATACGTTGACTACGAAACCCTATTTGTGGGCGTGTCTGACACGCTCTTGGCCGGTTGTTTTTTTTTAAATAAACAATGTGTAAGCATTTGTCCGCAATCTCACCTGATGTTAAGTGACGATGCAGACGATGATGGAACATGCTCGCCCAGATAATGCCTATTCAGTATTCACCCTTGCCTTGAAAAGGCCCAGGTTATAACGTTCCGGAAACAGATCCGCAGGCAGGGAGTTCCACTCCTTAGCAGTTCGCATTAAAAATGTAGAAGCGAAGCGCTTTGTGCGAATTTGCGGGATGTCTACGATATGTGGGTGGAGTCCCAACCGGCGTCTCGTGCACCGGAGATGAATAATGGTGATGGAGGTAGGTATCAGGTCATGGAGAGATGCAACTGAGAACAAGAAAATGGCTTAATATGACGCTTTTTGTAAAACTTGTGACAGAAATTATGCACGTTAAAGATGAACAGGCAGACGATTCATTCTTCTGATAAAAGATTATGAAGAAAATCACTCCAAAACGATAAAACCTGAAATTTGGCTCTTTTGCTAGAGTCAGAAGTGAGTCATCTCGAAAATGCTCTTTACTGCTGCGGACATAAGTTTCTATTCTATTCTATAATATGTCAGTGATTCATTTATTCGTTATCTTTGCTCCTATTATCATACCATATCAACCACAGGAGGACAGGACGTTGGCCGCTGCACAAATTGTTTATTTACTTAGCTGCTTTTTATTATCCTGAGGTTCTTTCCCTACAGTGGCCTGCTGTACGGGAATGTCCCGAAGTATACAATATCAATGTCTCTTCCGTTTTATCAGTTGCCTTTGCCTTCCTGACTAACATAGTTATAAGGAAATTGTTACTAATTTAATTGGATGTATATCTGAAATAAAAGATTTTTATTTTATTTATTTGTATTGTGGAGAAGTTACACATCACTCCTCATAATACCTAATTTTTCAGGCTAGATCTTATTTTTTCATCTTTATGACTTGGATTACGAACACAAAGTAAGTTTACGAATGAGAACGTGGCACCAATTATGGATTCACTGCATTTTACGTACTGTTTGCATTAACTTCTTCATACAGACAGGCAGATATAGGTACGTTACTTGTAGTTGCAGGTATTTTATCTCAAGCCTGTCACGTTCAGTCCAAGAAGGTTGTTCAGTCACATACCTACCTACCTACATATGCTTACGATATTTGTGCTTATAATCATAATCCCACCAAAAACATTAAATGTGAATTTTGTAGCCAATTTCAATGTTCAGCCTTGTTCTTAAATGTATTTATTTATTTTATTACTAAGTAAACATTGTTGAACCGGTACAATAAAACGAACAACTTAATTATATCAATAGGTACATGGGTAATCAATGCATATTCGAACTATGTACCTACCTACTTACCTACCTACGTCAATTACAAACAATAAAACCATGATATGATTGAATTGTTGTGATCAATGTTGTGATTGTAACTGGGACACCGTATTTGTGTTGTGACGTCGTCATAGTATAGTGACGTTGGTATTAAATTACTACAACTGATGATGCCAATAAAAAGCCCATGCCTTACTACGCACGTATTTATCTTGTAGATACGGGAACGTGAAGTATGTGACCCTAGGTATGTGTGGTTTACGTGCCTTTCAGGTACGTGACTTACTTATTTAGGCTAGTACATACAAGTGAAAAACAGTATTCCCGCTATTCGATACAGATCTACACAATACGGTTACATTTCCAAGAAACAAGAAAACCGAACTGGGGTTTGTATTGATTTTTACACCGTCTGTAGGTATCATGAAGTTTTATCTACAGACGAATCCAAAAGCAAATCAGAAAGGTTTTGTATTGGTTTTCAAGCTGTCACTGCAGATTTTCGGAAACCTGAAAATTTTAAACAGTTTTCGAGAATTATCCTCATTCTGGGTTTAAAATAAGATTAAATGGAACAGTCACGACTCTGAGAATATTTGGCACATTCTACAATGCAGTGATTTTTCAGAAATCGTTAGCAACGATTCTGTACAACTTGTTTGCCTACACTGTCTTGTCGATCATTGTTCATGATCGAACGGCTTTTGTCACTCAATGCAATTTCCGAATGAGCTGATGCTAGTACCAGGCTAGCAGAAGTTTGTGGCAGGTGTAAGGTATGAGCCACTGCCTCGTGCCAGCGACCTGAACTTAATAGATTTAACTGATACGAGCCAATTCTAGCTAAGGACCCTTCGAGCATCGCGGATTTTCTTTTTCGTCCCAATACCCAGGACCCAATAGATGACAGTTCGTCTTTCTATCCTCCACCACTTTCAAGTCTTTCAACATTCGTATATCACAAGTACCAGGCTAGCAGAAGTTCGTAGCAGGTGTAAGTATGAGTCACTGCCTCGTGCCGGCGACTTGAATGAACCTGAATAAGAGGTCAGCCAGGACTTGTAAGGACCCATAGACAAATGAAACCTTTTCGCGCAGCGGACTGTTGCGGCTGTTATAGTTCAGCATGTTTTATTGTATCATAAGTATTAGAGTAAGGGCTATTTACAAACAAAATGGTACCTAATTACAAATAAAACGTGGAGTCAAAAAGGACGTCAAGTTCGAGAAATATAAGCTGGTGGCAACACTGGGTTTGCCATTCGGTAAACCGAATTGTCACGCTATATTGCTCAAAGGGTGGCTCTATCGGGGGCCGCGAATGACATTTTGGTGCTCTGTGTGGACCCAATATAGTGTCAGTTCGTCTTACTTTTCTCCAACACTTTCCATAGGTATTCGTTTATCACAAGTACCAGGCTAGCAGAAATTCGTAGCAGGTGTAAGTATGAGTCACTGCCTCGCCTCGTGTCAGCGACCTGAACTTTGTGCCTTTTTTTTTTCGTGTGGGACACCGAGTCGTTCAACGACCCGATGAACCCTGGTGTCAGAGTTTTTCAACCGCCTACTGCAAGTAGCAGGCCTCTGACATGGTTGTGTAACGACCGCCATCATAGACAGCAACCGGGACCGACGGCTTAACGTGCCCATCCGAAGCACGGAACCATCTTACTTGCGGACAATCAGGTGGTTCAGCCTGCAATGTCCTAACCAGACTGGGAACAAATTCACAAAGTGATAAATATCAACTTTGTGAGTGACCCCACCGGGAATTGAACCCGGAACCTTTAGCAGGCAGGCAGGCAGGCATACTAACCACTGCGCCACATCGGTTGTCACTTTGTGCCTGAACATAACTAATTAAGGACCCTTGAAGCATCGTGGATTTTGTCAGATCGTCTTTACCCAACACTTTCAATATTCGTATATCACAAGTACCAGGCTAGCAGAAGTTCGCAGCAGGTGTAAGTATGAGTCACTGGCTCGCGCCAGCGACCCTTTAGGCATCGAGGATTTTACGGACCCAACCCAATATCATGTCAGTTCGTCTTACTCTCCTACGACACTTTCAATATTCGTATATCACAAGTACCAGGCTAGCAGAAGTTCGTAGCAGGTGTAAGTATGAGTCACTGGCTCGTGCCGGTCGGCCTGAATCATGAATCGTGGATTTTGTCAGTTCGTTTTTCTTTTCTCCAACAGTTTCAATATTCGTTTATCACAAGTACCAGGCCAGCAGAAGTTCGTAGCAGGTGTAAGTATGAGTCACTGCCTCGCCTCGTGTCAGCGACCTGAACTTTGTGCCTGAACATAACTACCTAATTAAGGACCCTTGAAGCATCGTGGATTTTAAGGACCAATATTATGTCAGATCGTCTTTCTTTTACCCAACACTTTCAATATTCGTTAATCACAAGTACCATTTTATGGACCAATATATTGGTCCTTAAAATCCACGATGCTTCAAGCAAGGGTCCTTAATTAGTTATGTTCAGGCACAAAGTTCAGGTCGCTGACACAAGTGACTCATACTTACACCTGCTGCGAACTTCTGCTAGCCTGATACTTGTGATATACGAATATTAAAACTGTTGTAGAAAAGAAAGACGAACTGTCATCATATTGCCTTACAGCGAGCAACGACGACGGGCCCAGGCCAAAACGGGGCCGAAAATCTATAATTAGTTATATTCAAGTCGACTGGCACGAAGCAGTGACTCATACTTACACCTGCTACGAACTTCTGCTAGCCTGGTACTTGTGATTAACGAATGTTGAAAGTGTCAGCCCGATCAAAAATTGCATTGAGTGACAAAAGCCGTTCGATCTTCGATCGGCCGGACCCGTTCGATCATGAACTCTCGACAAGTCTGTAAGTAGGCAAACAAGTTGTACCTACAGAATCGTGTTTTCCTGGTGGTTTTGCTAACGTTTTCTGAAAAATCACTGCGTTGTAGAATGTGCCAAATATTCTCAGAGTCGTGACTGATCCATTCAATCTTATTTTAAACCCAGAATGAGGATAATTCTCGAAAAGTGTTGAAATTTTTAGATTTCTGGAAATCTGCAGTGACAGCTTGAAAACCAATACAACAGGTAGATTTTCTTTTGGATTCGTCTGCAGATAAAACTTTATGATAAAACACGATGTGAAAATCAACACAAACCCCAGTTTCATTTTCTTGTTTCTTGGAAACGTAACCGTAATGTGTAGATCTGTATCGAATAGCGGAAAATCTGTTTTTCACCTGTGCTTTGTGTACTTTCCTAAAAATGAGTAGGTTGGTATGGACCCTTGAAGCATCGTGGATTTTAAGGACCAATATTATGTCAGATCGTCTTTCTTTTACCCAACACTTTCAATATTCGTTAATCACAAGTACCAGGCTAGCAGAAGTTCGTAGCAGGTGTAAGTATGAGTCACTGCCTCGTGCCGGTCGGCCTTGGCCTGCGATCGATCACTGCCTCCCTGAACTTGCATGAGTTAACCTGATTACGAGGCGAGGTTTGTTGAACTGTGTTGATTTGTAGGTATATACTTTGTAATGTTTGCATTGTACTTTGAACTCGTTTGCGTTAATTTAGCATCGCCTTATGTCTTCCAGCAAGTGGCATAGGTACCTATTCAGGCGCCTGACTTTTGAATGTTAGGGCACCTTCTTAGAAAGAAGAAATTGGGTATTATTGTAATCCAGAACCTACTAAAAATCTCTCTAAGTATTTTCATCAGTGCTTAGAAGCAACTATTCCGAAATCACAATGAAAACGCCACAAAACAAGACTTTGAATTGAACTGAACAAACTATTCATGTTCTATTTATTATTGTCACGTAGAATTCCTCTTGCGTAGTGTTTATCTCAATATGAACTAAAAACACTTAGCGGGAAAAAACAGTTCAGAGCAACAACAGTTAAATGCAAGTAGAATCAGGTCAATGACGAAAAACATCCAGTTTTCCGAATACAAGACGTATTGTTGTGAAAGGACCCCGCACGATTTGTTCGACAAGGGCCGTCCGGTCAAATTGGCTGAAATTTTGGGGAAAGGTAGTACGTAATGCTCTCATCAAAATGTAAAAAAATATGCGAGCGGAAATGACCAGTTTTTGAGATATGACTATTTTAATGTTGAAGTCACAAAACATATTTTGATGTAAAAACGTAACTCAGTAAGTCAAATGTCATATACTTACTTATTTTTTACGTTCATCTGTATAAAACCAACCCACGAGGTAAATATTTCAATTGGAAAAGTCTCTGTTTCGAGTATCTTACACATAATATATCAGCAAGGCAAGCTAGATTGCCTAAGCTATCCAAGATATAGCAATGGCTCCAAAGCAGAAGTTGTTTAGCACGATTGGCCGCATCTCCTGATACATGGACACCAAGAGTATGGAGTAGTCCACCAGGACTCCATTTAAACCATAAAAAAGCTGTTCACCATGATGGATCGCTTCGGCTAACAGATAGACGTCGAGGTTCTGGAGTACCTGATTTAGACCACCAGGACCTCATCTTAACTATAAGAGATTTCCATACCAAAAGTTATGTTAACACTTTGGCTATTTCAACTGGCTGAATAAAGCATTAAATAACAGCTAGCTCCGTATTCAAACAACGCCATTCAACCATACATCTCATTCTTTAGTTGGGCATTTCATGGAATGGAATTATGAAATGAACTGTTGAACGTTGTGTCAACCACTTAGCTAATGAATCTTTAGTGATGTGGTTGAATAGCACCGCTTGATTAAAGAGCAATCTGTGCATTTGAACAGCGTGTTTAACTAGTTGGCCACAACATATTCATTCATAACTAGAGCTGTTGGTACTTCCCTGCTTTCCCGTAGGAATAGGATCATTGCACGTTCTACTCCATGATCTCCAAACCCTCGATATCAAAGTGCCAGCAAAAACGGCTTAGCATGTTGAACAACTTTTGTTATGAAAGCATTTCCGTATCTTTTATAGTTAAGATGAGGTCCTGGTGGTCTACATCAGGTACTCCAGAACCTCGACGTCAATCTGTTAGCCGAAGCGATCTATCATGGTGAACAGCTTTTGCTATGGAGGCATTTCTGTGTATTTTATGGTTTAGATGGAGTCTTGGTGGACTACTCCGTACTCTTGATGTCCATGTGTCAGGAGATGCGGCCAATCGTGCTAAAACAACTTTTACTTTGGAGCCATTGCTGTATCTTGTATAGCTTAGGCCATCTAGCTTGCCTTGCTGATATATTATGTGTAAGATACTCGAAACAGAGACTTTTCCAATTGAAATATTTACCTCGTGTGTTGGTTTTATACAGATGAACGAAAAAATAAGTAAGAATATGACATTTGACTTAATGAGTTACGGTTTTACATCAAAATATGTTTTGTGACTTCAACATTAAAATAGCCATATCTCAAAAACTGGTCATTTCCGCTCGCAGATTTTTTTACATTTTGATGAGCATTACGTACTACCTTTCCCAAAATTTCAGCCAATTTGACGGCTTGTCGAACAAATCGTGCGGGGTCCTTATATAAAAAAAAACAGTAAAACATGACAGAGTAAGCTAAGGCCCTTGATACATACATTATCTAGCAAAAATCAAAGGGTCAAACAAAAAAATTCAAAAGGTGTTTAGATCTATGGAATAATATTACGTTTGGCTCGCCCCCTCCTGGGAATGTATCGAATTCCTTTCACCCTGTAGGTATATCTTTACGATATCTACTACTTAGCAACTACCTACCCACTACAGATTAATTAATGAGGAAAACCGATAACCGTTATACTTAACGAGCATATTTACAACTTGGAAACTCGTGAGATTGATAAGTATTTCCACAAACGATAGGTATTTCTAAGGAAAGCTAAGTGGGGAAACTTGATCATTTAACATATCTGATTCGAAAACAATTAGCTTTTCTTATTTATAAATGTAGGTAATTAAGATTATCATATTAAGTGGTTCGAGTTTGGTGTCAAGATCTAAAGGAGACTGGTTCGATTCTTGGACACACACAGCCAAATTTATTGCTACGAAACATGGTTTTCCGTACTTCTAAGGGCACTACAAGCCATCATCCATCACATCACCATACTACCTGATTCATAGATGAATGAAGGGTACCCAAAATGGCAACATTATTCTTGACTGTCATGCGTAATTAATATGAAAAAGACGCAAACAATAATGTTGCCATTCTTTTATGAATCAGGTTATACCAGGTTAAATGGCGGTCGTTACAGATTTTCATCACAGGCGGCGGTTCAAAAACTGTGAAGTCAGAGTTCATTGGGTCGTTGTCGCCAAAACAATAACAAATACAACACAAATACTGCGGAATCTATCGCCGCAAGCAAACAAAACAAAATAAAAAGATGTAGATAATTTTGTTTTCATGATTGCACTTTGTTTGGGGCGTTACAGAAAGTAAAGTATACACATATCCCATTTTTGCGTTTTCCTGTTTAGTTTTGTTGAACACAAGGAAAAGGTTGAAAACAATTATAATATTATTTATTATGAAAATAGGTATTTACATCCACAATATTTCGCAAACATTTTTGCCCGCCCAAAGCCCCAACTAACAAAATGGTGAAAATTACAGTATTTTTTATAGCTTAAAGTTATAAAACAGTTATAGAAATAAATGGTATGTAATTAAAAAGAATTTAATGTCAAAGTTGTATACTTATTACTTAAAAATCTTTGAGTAAGTACCTAGCATTGTAAATTTATTGCCTAAATACTATTTAGCTATTTTGGTAAAGATATCCTGTCCACTTTAATTAATAATAGGGTAATTGTCTTTGCGTTTCAAGAAATCAAGACTAACTATTAAAACAAACTTACCAAATAGCTGACTAAAATACAATAACAAACTAAAGTCCATCAAAACAAAGTAGCCGATAGCAGTGTAGTGTGTACCATTCGGTGATGTCGGCGCTAGGGACAGTGCATAATGAGTCCGAAATTCGATACCCGGGCAAAACTATATTGTACTCTGGCCTGAATATACCTAATGCTGACGTAGGAAATTGGAGACAGCATGATGCGTTATAAGGTTAGTAGAACGTCAAAATATGTTTCATTACTTTTCCAAAACCGAGACAATTTGCCTTAGAATTCTGCACAAGCCTCGGTTCAATTTTGGCCTTCATTTAAAGAAATCTTATCAAAACTTTCCGGTCAATACTGTCTAGAGAATTCCAAGTATTCGTGTCAATATCTCAACTGATGAAGTAGGTATAATTATGTTCCTGATAGCATAGTTGCTCAGACAAACAGTTTGATTGCTTCGGTGCTCAAGATCTCTGTAGAAGCGTCTGCAGAAAGTCGTGGAACGAAGGGTGACAGAGTCTACAGAAGCTTCTAGATTTTTCATATTGATTCTTTAGTTGGCTTCACGAAGGAAGGCTCGCGAGAACAGTCGAGCTAAAGAACATGCGCCTTATATCAAGTGAAATAAAGTGTTAAATTGTAGTGCGAAACTCTTTCACGAGCCGATTTGTAACATAATATAACAAAACGATCTCTTTATTATCCTTATCAATATGAACACTTACCTACACTAGTCAGTTCGGAAAGCTATTTGATCATTCGAGTAGAAATATTTATCTTACTCTGAAGAAATTAAATACCTAGCTATCGACCTACGAACTTGATCCTCCTGATCTCCGGATATAAGTAGAACAAGACTTTGAACGGGCTCTGTGTCGAGGCCGTTAAGATAGCAACAATACTAAACGATCACAAAATGCCCACACAGATTATTATGTGCCCTGAGATAAATAGGTCGTCCATGTAGGTAGGTATAAATTCTTAGTACCTACCTGCCACCTCTGGCCACGAGATTGTTACACATTACGAAAGGAGTGGTCAAATAGTGGCAGAGACCGTGCCACAGTCTGCCTGCGTGTAATCACGCCTATACCCCTTGCAGGATAGGCAGAGCGTAAATAGCCGTAAAAACGGCCATCTATAACACATCTGACAAGTTTGAGAGTCATACAGAAGACTTTGTATCACTATAAGGTTTCTTTATGGCTGAGCAATATACATAGTTTTGGTCTTGAACATTTTTGTAAGAATATTGAAAACTATTTTGTAAGAAGCTAGGGTTAATGCCGCGTAGAAAAGCTGGAAAGGGCCAGGGCTTGGTTAGGAAGAGCTAAATTATTCAGCAAATCTTGACACAGAGGTGAGAAGTTTTGAAAAATCGCCCCTCAATTTACGGACGCCTCTTATCTAAATATGAAACCGATAGCCGGGCGCCAAAACAATGTTATCAATCTGTATCAAATGAATTAGATAGAACTACGCACATCAAGCTACCTCCCGTACTAAGCACGAGCGTCGTTGCATCGTCAAATGTAAACCGCGTTATCTGATCCGCCCCAATACTCCCACTTTCCTTCTGGGATTTTTATGTTTTGCTGTTTGTTTTGGGAATTTTGCGATATCATCTTCCTGCCCTTAGGTATCCCAATTACTTGGGGTCGGCGCTCGTGTTGCAAAGGATTTGGCTTAGTTTTATAACCGGCCGCCTACCAGACCTCCCTTGGGAATGCTTTTGTGGTGGATTTACCGCCACCACGCGGTTGGCCCTGGCTGTTTGGGTCGGGTTTATCCCTCGGTCGCCTCTACGACCCCCCACGGGAAGAGAGGGGGTGGTGCTATTCTACTCTGCCGGCACCACACGGCTGCGAAACAAAACAAAAAAATGTTATCAACCTGTATGAAATAAATTGGAACTACGCACATTAAGCCTCCTCTCGTACCAAGCACGAACGTCGTCGCATCGTCAAATGTTCACAGCTAACCGCGTTATCTGATCCGCCCCTATACTCCCACTTTCCTTCTGGGATTTACGTGTTTTCATGTTTTGCTGTTTGTGTTTGGGAATTTTGCGATACTCACATAAATACTTTGTACTGGCCTATCTCACTCAAAATATTATGATCTAAACGTAAAAGTGGGTTTGATTGCGCTGGTTTATTTGTAGAATACTGCCTACTCGCTCTACTCAGGGTGTTTCGTAAAAGGAGATGTAGAGTTTTTGACCTCGGCTGAATATCTGTCTACCCCAACTGATTTGGCATAGGGGCAGGAAGATGATGATGATGCCCTGGTTTATAAAAAATGACGCTTTGACAAAATCACTGCATTGCTTGCTTTTCTTGATTGAACAAGACAAATTCTTTTCTGCAACTGCAACTGTAACACCGTATAGTAACTCACAAAATAATCTTTTAAGTCTCTGTCACACAAATATTTTGATAAAACTGATTTTGCTTTTCAATTTGCTCAATCATTTTGCAATATTGTGAAATGTTCTGTTGCTATGGTACCTACCTATGTATGTATGAGTGGGGGTTTGGGCCTCCCATTATGTGTGTTTGAATTGAAGGTTACTAACCCACGGTACTGTCTGGCCGACAAACATCCATACATTACTACAAAAATACTTACCTACATACTTGCATTTCGTATAGGTACTTTTATGGTCGTGTGGGCCATCGAGTCGATGAACGAACCGGTTGAACTTAGTGTCAGAGCTGCCTTGGTCATTGACCTAATTTAAAAAGACTGATATCTATATAGGGTAATACTTTACTAGTATAGGTAGTGAGTGACCGATAGAGAAACCTCAGGTCAGGCTGGTGAAAAGGACCAAGTTTCTCCAAGGAATATACCTACCTAGGTCGAAATAAGAAAAAATAGTGACACAAATCAGCTGATCGGCAATTTGTATGGGAGGGCCAAATTATTTTTCCTATTTCGACCTATTTCCTTGGGGAAAGTTGATTTTGTTACACCCAATATATTTTCAAATATTAAATACAATCTTCGATTGAATCTGCCTCCCAGATTATCCTTCTCAGAACAAACCCTGCAACGAAATACAATAAGTAGCAAAAACCATTTGAGAAGCATCTGCAAACCAGACCCTGCAGTGTCCAGTCTCTCAACACGTCACTACAAGTTCCAACGTCATCGCACGTGATCAACGTCATTAAACGTACGTGCGCGTTTGTGGAATCCAGATCTTAGCAAGAAACGACCTCATAATTTGCTTTGTTCCTATGATATCTATCTATCTAATCTAATATAGGTATTTAAACGAGCAGGAATCGAGCAAAGATCTCGATCAACGATTTCTACGGAATTTCGCAAATAAGCGTTTTCGGGGGCGATATATCGATTTAGATAGGTTTCATTTTCCAAAACTTGTTTCTTCACCGCTTTTTTGGGAGATTTTTAACAACACCATCTGCTTAAAAACCGAGGAATCTCGGTCAACCAGTAACTGCTCATAAAGAGACGTACAGAAACAGATTAGCCCATGGTAACATGTAACTTACTTTAGAAAAATAATGCCCAGCTAGCATTTTTGTTCATTCGAGTGGAAATCAGGACACTTCCTCGTGGATTTTTCTGTCTAAAGGAATGGTTTCTAGTTTTAGAGGCCAATAGTTATGACGTCACTAAACGTTCATTCATACTTGTTGAGGCTATTACAGAAAAGTTGCAGCGATTAGAGAGAAGGTCGTCAACACTATGTCGTCAATGTAAATGTTCCATGGAAAGTTGAAATGCATTGGGAATTTTATTATGCGCAATTAAAAACTAGTCAGTAGGTATAGAGAACAGATGAGGAAAATGTTAAGACAAGTATTACGACCAATCTACTAAAAACTCTTCTTGACGTGAAAAAAGACGGAGGGCAAAGCAGTCAAGTATTTAGGATGTGTTTTAAAATATTCCCAACGAATTTTACCTGATCCTGATCAATGAAAATTAAATGTGTCACGGCATAAAAAGAAGGCTGGAAAAATAAAAAAAATACTGAATATTAATCCACCGACAAGAGCAAAGTTCCTAAAATAATGAACTTGCTTACTTAGCAACACAGTATTCATTCAGAAGAATCTGTGAGTGAATCAGTAGTACGCATCGTGATGAACTCACACGTCATTCATACAATCGTGTTCGTGTGGATATTTAGGTTCATTGACAAGTTCTTATTGTACTGGCTATTGACACATTAATTTACTTGAAATTTTCCACATCGATATCTCATGATCTTCACTATAGAGGAAATATACTAGAAATCAGAGTGATATGAAAATTTATATTTAATAGAGAAAATATTCACTGTTAAAAAAGTTCTTCAGCTTACTCTAGATATAATTACATTATACATAAGTAGGTATGTATGATGTAATTTAAAAGACAGGGCAGGCCAACATAATCATTGCATCAATAGAGGAAATCAGTCAGATTCGTCATAATAACAATACGAATATAAAAGTCTTATATTATGGTTTCAAACTGGTTTCAATTGATGATATTGATCAAAAGATATAACTGATGAGACCCGAACATATTAAAGGTAGAAACTATATACCTACAAAGAGCTACCAAACGTGGTCAGTATGACAAATGGTAGATGCTATGTCTCAAGCCTCGTGATAGACCATTTTATAATGATTTAAATAATATTGCTTAAGAACATACTAATGCCATTTTAATTACATTAGCCTTTTGAATACCAGAACATTAGAACTAGAGAAGGGTCGTAAAGAGGATCAACAACGAATCGCCCAGCTGGAGGCCCGCTTGGATCTCATTGATAGCCAGATCCGCGATAGCTCCGTGGAAATTAGGGGTGTGCCTGCTGTCCAGGATGAAGATTTGTACCAGCAGGTGGAGAAGATAGGCCGCGCCGTGGGCGTGCCGGTGGAGCGTGCCGACATCTCGCACTGCAGCCGTACCCGGGTCATTAACGTCGCAGCCCCGGTAAGCCTCGTACTCATCAGCCCATCACCGTGCGGTTCGTCCACAAAAGTAAACGTGACCTTTCCTCAAGAAGTGTCGTGAACCAAGAAACACACCTCTAAACTCTGAAGTGCTCCAAATAACAGGTACCCCGTCACGCATCTTCGTTAACGAATTTCTAACCAGTACGCAAAAATCGTTACTATTCAAAGTGAAGGAACATTTCAAAGTTAAACATAACTATCTTTATGTGTGGGTGCAGGACAATAAAATAATGATCCGTAAAGATATGAACTCTCCAATCCAATCAATCAAAAATGAACAGGACTTTATTAAACAGGCTGGTAACGGCAGCCAGTCAAACAGACGTAAGTAGGTATTAATTTATTCAAATGATATTTTGCTATTAAATCAGTTTTACTTCATTATTCTAGGCGATAATGCGTAAGTACGACCAGTACGACTATGAAAATGTGTATATTATTAAAGTGACTAAATTTTATTCATATAATTATAACAACAGTAATTATTATTATGACGTGTCTTTGTGCAGGTCTTACTTAATATTCCACAATTTGTATCGTATATTTCAAAATGAGTATCCATATATTAAGATAATTACATGTCATAGTGGTATAATAAGGTATACATATAATTCTAGTTCAAATAGTAACACTTCTAATTACAATTATAATTCAGTTGTAAAAATAATGATATTTGTTACGTTTTTATTTCTTTCTTATCTTTTTCATATGACACCTTATCTCCCAAGAAAGGGGAACAGGGTCAGTGTTATGTTTACAAATCTATTCTTTATGGGAAAACTGAATAAATTGAGATTGGGCTTATATAACGTTCATAGTTTGGGAACTGGATTTGATAATATTTGTGCGACAGTGCTAGAGGAGAATATTGACGTTTTGTCTTTGAATGAGACGTGGCTGACTGAAAATTCAGTTACGTCATCACGTAAAATACCAGGGTATCAGTTAATACATAAACCACGTCAGAACCGGGTTGGAGGCGGCGTAGGCTTCTATGTGCGGTCGCGACTCGCGGTGCGAGTGCTGCCGCCCCGCCGCCGCCGCCTCCACCCCGCTCCTAGAACAGCGGTGGATCCGACTTACCGTAGCAAAACATACCTGCATTATAGGTACAGCGTATAGGCCATCAGACGTAGCGGTAGGCGCCGCTCTCGAATCGGTCGCCGATGCACTAACTGAATATTTACCTACAGCTGATTACACCTTCTTTCTGAGTGATTTTAATATTGTTAAGATAACAAATGGTACTAAAATATTGGACTTTTGCAGTCAGTTTGGTCTGCGGCAAATTGTTGATCAGGTGACGCGCATTACTACTAAAACGTTGTTAGATATTATAATTACGAATGCATATGATTTGTGTAAATGTGTTTTCGTTAGACATAATGTGGATATCAGCGATCATGGGCTGGTTGTATCACAATTTAATATTCCATTGCAGCGACCTCGCCCAAAGATTAGAGTTTTTAGGAATATAATGAATTAGATGTAGAATCTTTTAATAACAGCCTTATAAATATTCCGTGGGAGGAGCTTATTTAAGAGAATACTATAGATAACAAGGTGAACTGCTTTGATATGATGTTGCTGCAACTGTGGGATGCACATGCACCTAAAATTGTGCAGAGATGTCGTGAGTCGTTACAGCCATGGCTCACCGACACGGTGCGCCGAGCGATGGTGCTGCGCGAGCGGGCCGGCGTGCGCGCCGCTGCCCCCCCCGCGCCGCCGGACTCCGCGCCGCATCGGTATTATCGCGACCTGCGTAACCACTTAACTACCATGGTACGTACAGAAAAACAGGCTTCATTTACCAGACAAATTAACTCACAGTATAAGTCTCCGAAATTAATGTGGAAGGGAGTAAATAAACTAGTCGCTACTAAGGAAGGTATGCTTGAAATTCCTCAACACCTAAATGATCCGAACCTAATTAATGAACACTTCTTAAAACTGCCTCATACTGAACCAGTACCAATAGATATAATTACACACTATACTACCAATTTATATTCAAATAATGCGGAAAAATTTGCTTTTACTCTTATTAATGAAACAGAACTTTTAAAAATTATTTCCAAAATAACTTCAGACGCCGAAGGTCATGACGGTATATCGATATCTATGATTAAAAAAAAGGGATTTTATAAATTGCATATCAAATAAATAATCGCCTATCAATACATATTCATCATTTATATTTTTTTTTTTGCATCAAATATCTTACTTCACTACAAATAAACTAAATGTTTAACAAAACATAAACTGTAGATAATTCGAAATTTTACATCAATATGACATAACTTTTTTCCTCATAATGCAATACAGATAAACTTATTTTTGTACAAAAATACTACATACATAGCATGAATACTGACTGCACAGCAAATTTTCCATATTTCATAGCAAAATAACTATCCCAGTCGCATATTAACCAGTAAACATACGTAAGTAAACATAAGTTTATAGGTCCGTTAGGTATAGTCTAACCGAACCTGGCGCGGAAAGCGCCAGGTTAGGTTAGGTTAGGTTAGAACTTTGACCACAACGCACGAGCCGAGCGAGCGGAGCGAGCGTGGCGGCAGCGGCCGGCGATGTGCCAGAAACGACACGCTATGCGCGTCATCAATTTAAAATATGATTATCGATGTGTATGATTAACGATGATGGTTCATCTCTAATAAAAACTGCTGTAAATAATATAAAAATAGAAGCTATATTTAAAAGAAAAAGAGTTAACAGGTACAATGTGCATTAAGATTATTAGCTGTGCATTGATGAAAAAGCTTTTGCTTTAGGAAAAATCGCTGTAAGCTGCGAAAATAAATTGTAGTGTGTTGAGTGATATTTTGAGTTGAATATTATGCTGTGCAATCAGTAATTTTGATGGGAATTTGGAATCTTATTGCATAGAAAAAGGATATTTTTTGATTTGCGTTTAAATACTACCCTTAAAAAAACTTTGCCACGCACGGCACCAGTTTTACTTCACATAATTAACAGCTGTTTATTGGAGGGCCACTTTCCTCAAAAATGGAAACGTGCTGTAGTTACACCACTTCCAAAAAAACATCAAGTTGACAGTTATAAAGACCTGAGGCCTATTAGTATTTTCTTAGCAGGATCCAAGATTCTAGAAAAAGTGATCGATAAACAGCTCTGTAGTTACTTTGAATCTATGAATATTATTCCTGATAATCAATCTGGGTTTCGAAGGGGACGCGGAACTGCCACCACGCTTACTCAAGTAACTGATGAAATCTTAAGTTCTACAGATAAGGGGTTAGTAACAATATTAATTTTGCTTGATTTTTCTCGGGCATTTGATTGTATCGAAACAAATCTATTAATGAGTAAGTTACGGTACTATGGCCTTGACAGCGTTGCTTGTTCTCTTATTAGGAATTATTTATCCGATCGTTATCAAGTAGTAAAATGTGTGAATGTCGATGGTCAGACTACATATTCGACACCAAGAAGGGTTACGCGAGGTTGTCCTCAAGGCGCTTGTGTTTCGCCGCTATTGTACGCGGTGTACACTGCGGACCTGCCGCGCTGTGTGCAACACATGCGCTGCGAGATGTTCGCGGACGACACGCAGCTGCTGCACTCGTTCGCGCCGGCCGACACCGCCGCGGCCGCGCGCCTCGTCAATGAGGAGCTACAGCGGGTGTGGGAGTGGGCGCGGGACAACGCGCTGTGTCTTAATGCTGGCAAAACCGTGGCAATGCTTTGGTACTAAAACTGCAGTGAATAGGGTACTCTCTAGGAAACCTAACATAATTTTGAATGGTCAACCAATAGAAATTGTAGATTATGCTAGAAATTTGGGCCTCCATATGGATACTAATCTCAATTTTAACCGTCATGTTAACATGAAAATAAAATCAGCTATGTATAAACCCACCCAAAACATAAATGTGAAAGGCTGCCAAGTTCGATAATATTCGAATGCTTCGCCTATAAAAGAAGTGAGATCTAAATAAGTACCAAGTTCCATACACAGACCTCAGTTAAAAATAGTTACAGGAATGCACACTTGATTTTCCGCAGTTTGGAAAGTAGATTGTGAATAAATATCATATTAAATATCTAAAATTCTAATACTTACTAAAACGCAAACCTGTTTTTTCAGCAGTTTCCTTATGACATTTTTTATTTTATTTTTTCTGTACTTTTTAATGATATAACTTGGCAAGTTTTAATAGAAAATTATATACTTGACTCATTGCCTTTAGTAGGTTTATAACAAAGTGTGTGAAAACTTGCCAAGTTATATAATTACAAAGTACAGAAAATAAAAAATAAAAAACGTCATAAGGAAACTGCTGAAAAAACAGGTTTGCGTTTTTGTAAGTATTAGAATTTTAGGTATTTAATATGATATTTATTCAGAATCTACTTTCCAAACTGCGGAAAATCAAATGTGCATTCCTGTAACTATTTTTAACTGAGGTCTGTGTATGGAACTTGGTACTTATTTAGATCTCACTTCTTTTATAGGCGAAGCATTCGAATATTATCGAACTTGGCAGCCTTTCACATTTATGTTTTGGGTGGGATTTCATTTATTTTTGTAAGGTTTATTTTCTTTTTTTCTTATGATTAAGTTAGTTAAGGAAATGTCTCATTTATACTAATTTTCAGATTTTTGAATATGGACTATATGGACTATGCTTCTTACAAAGAAATGGACTAGTTTTTTTTATTAAATTTTTCTACGTTTGCGTGGCAAAGGAAACTTTTTTGTTTTGTCATTTTGTATGCTGTCTTGTACGACTGACACGCTAGAGCGCATTGCCCATTCAATATCTTGGATTTTTTTTACACGTTTTCTATTTACTGATAAGCTTGCCAAGTCAGGGCGGTATAATGTACGTAGCCGGATATATTCAAATTTTACTTAACATATACGACACCCACGGGTAGAATTGGGGTGATGCTATTCTAAGCCGGCATCACACGGCATAGCAATTACAGCAATTTTTACTTTACTTTGACTAAATTACAAACCTTCGTAACGAATTTTGTAAGATATAGATAATTTTTTTGTTTTAGTTCCTTAGGGGTATGAATTTACACCTTCATTATTTTTAAAACCGACTCACACTTGGCCATTTTCAGATTTTTTCCTTTACCTTGACCTAAAGACCTACCTCCATGCCAAATTTCAAGTCAATACGACCATTGGAAGTGGTCTAGGTTTTGATGAGTGAGTCAGTCAGTGAGTGTATAGTTAAAATAGCGATTTTCTGACGTCAATATCTCAAGACCTACAATAGGTACATTAATGAAATTTTGTATTTTAGATAAGTAAGTAGATCTCGACAGATACTAGAAATTTCATATGCGTAGATAAAATAGATTTTGAGTTATAGGTAGGTCGAACTTGGCCCGAAATGGTTCGTGTAATATAACCCACGGCCGGTGTGTCGGTTCTTTGCTCGAACTTGGCGGACACACTGCCGTGTGTCTAGATTAAAATCATTATATAAAATTGGTGAGTATTTGAGTGCAGAAGTGAGACGGACACTTACGGAATCGCTTGTTTTATCACAATTTGATTACTGTGATGTGGTTTACGGACCATGTATACAGGAAAAGGCAGGCCGTCGTATTCAAAGGTGCAAAACTCATGCGTTAGGTTTTGTGAACGTGTACGTCGTCGTGACCGTATTACTCCAGTACTTAATAACTTAGGCGTTCTCAATATGGAGGCCCGCAGGCGTGTGCACCTGGCATGCTTCACCTACAAAGTGCAGCAGTCAGGAGTGCCGGCTGGTCTCGCCGCGAAACTGCAGCGGCAGGGCGCTGGCGGCGGGCGCAGGCAGCGCGCCGTCAACGCCCTGCTGCTGGTAGCGCCGCGGTGCCACACTGCAGCAGCTCGCGGCTCGTTTCGCATTGCAGCTGCCAAAATTTGGAATGATATCCCTCCGCCGATAAGAACCTGAAAACTATAAACCAGTTCAAAAGAAAACTAAAATGTTTGTTTCTAGATATTCAAAAACAGTTTGATGAATTATGTCTATAATGATAAGTTGCAATAACGAAATAAGCTATATTGTCATAGTCATAAGCTACATAATCATAAAATTGTACTACTATGTTGAAGTTGTTTTACTATATTAACTTCTGCTCGTTGTAATTATAATATAAATTGTATTATCATGGAAATATACTACTATGTTAAAGTTGTCTTTACTACATTAACTTTTGCTCGTTGTAATAACAAAATAAACTGTATTATCTTGAATTTATACTACTATGTTAAAGTTACCTTTACTACATTAACTTTTGCTCATTGTAATAACAAAATAAGTTGTCTTTACTATTTAACTTTCACTCATTATGTAAAATGATCTTCTTCTTCACTCTTTGACTTAGGGTGGACTTAAAATCAGCCATGCTGTGTTCACACCTTTCTTCCACTAATGTACCTAACTCATATTAAGTTCCTTAGTAAAACTGCCTAATGTTAAAATGTACCTACCTACGATATTATTGTAATTTGTGATTATAAATGTGGAAATAAATGGATTGTATTTGTATTTGTATTTGTAACATTAAAACTGTGTTAATTTGCAATTAAGTTTCGGAATTTTTATTAGCTTTAATGTTGATGAAGGAAAATCTGCGTTTTAACTTGAATATGGAATAAAGTCCAAAAAATAATTAACTATTTATTAGGTTTTTAACAGTTAATGGTCAAGACATTTGATATAGCTAATTGCTGATTAAGTTGTCCTATAAACCTTTATTGTTAAAAAACGATTCTGCGAAGTAAGTAATTAAAAAAGTAAACAGTCACAAATTCCATTTGATTGTGGTAGAAGGTAGGTAAAGTATAATCCACTAATATTAGTTATTTCCTTGGGTAAAACCAAAACTATATGCAAACAAGATCCGTTTCATTGAAACGATAATAGTAGTACCGAACGATATCAAAACCAACAAGTCTAATAATATTTTTAACTGGGTGGGAGTCCCTTCACTGGTTACAAGCCGGACTTGTTTCAACTGGAAGTCCCCTGTTTCTACTTGCCTGTACTGCGGTTAAACCCGGGGATTGTATGGAAAGAACCTGTTCAAGTTGCTATCGAAAGAAACGAGGTAAATATCGACTGTTTTAATTTCAAATGTCGTAAGGGACAAACCACTACTTTACAGCAGAGCAAAAAAACGATTTTCAACTTTTCAATTCATATAACTTTTTCAAATCTTAACCGATTTAAATGATTCCTAGACAGAAAAGTATTGAAATTACGATATCTTTCAGAATAAATAGTCTAATTAATGATTATTTCCCTAGTTTTAAAGATTGCGTCCCTTACGACACGATTTTTTGGTTAAGGTGTCCTTTACGACATTTTGAGTGCTAAGGATTCCTTTTACTACAATGGCGTTACGTACAGAAATGATAGTCATTTTGTAGTAACTAAGGCTCTATCACATTGAAATATTTTTTTGTGTGTTGTAAAGCACCGTGAATTTGTAAGAAAGCTATAAGTAAGTACTTGATAATTGTCGTAACTCACGTACAGATTATAAATTTGCCATGAAATTACTGTAAAAAAACCTTTCCGTTTAGCGTTTAAATATTAATTTTTAGGGGTTTTCGTAGGAAGTTGGTATTTTCTTACAGTAAAATGTTATTTGTAAAAGAAAAGATATTATTTTTGTTTCTATTCGATAACCTTTTCACAAGAGCCTTGAAATTAGTAACTTTGTGACCACAGGTAAGTTACATGTCACTTTTTATTAAAGAATTACTAATTTCAGATGTCTTAAGCCCTAAACAAGCAAGCCCCCCAAACAAACCTGAGCAGAACAGCAGTGTTGCGTATAACTTAATCGCGTGACCATTTTGTACCAATCAGAATACCTCGTATCCACGTAGTACCGTAGCAGTTCCACTCAGGTTTGCATAAGCCATTATAATAATATTTTTATACGTTAATACATTTTCGTTAGTTATTATCTCAAAACTAGAATATAATTAAAACAATTAGATTTATTCAAATGTTCTTTTTTTAAAAATAACAGGTTTTACTTATCTTTCAGTCTTTCGCAAAAGTTGCGTGATCATGGCATGCTATGAGTAGCGTTCCGCAAATTTTGTTTTCAAAAAAATCTCGCGGAATGATGCAATGTCATACATAATTAGCCTTGTAGCGTATGTTAATACTACCTCCTTAAAATAATATTTTTTAAGATAGTGTTATACATTTATCTTATAAGCACAAGCTAGTTTAGAAAGAAGAAAATACAAAAAAGCATATTTTATAAAACAAATCACAATTTGAAATATAAGAACTATCATTATAATTGCAATTAAAAGTAGGTTATGCACTTTTAAAGTAGGTAAAACAATTAGTTTAATAATAGAATTACCTACCATCTTAATTTGAATTTAGTACACAAATTAAAAACAGTTTAACTTAACTAGACCAAGGTGTATTCGCGCAATAATTTGGTTTTATTACCCGTAGTGAAAAAAATAAAATTGTTAATTATAAACAACATCAACAAAGTACCTACTAAAAACAAAATTTTATGCAGTGTGTTACCGGCAAGCGGGCTTTTATTCAAACTGGTGAATCTATTCATCTATCTAAACCTTAGCAGTTACCTACGTCACATGATATCAAGATAAAACTCATGGCAACAGGTCGGAAAGGTTGTGCTAAGCAAGAATAAAGACCCGTAGTTGTCCTGTATTCATAGAGTACGTGATATGAGATCGTTACAAAGCATAGATTCATGGCAGCTTTATAGTCGGAAATTCTTCGGAAAGTAAACATTTCATCAATAAAGACCGTTTAAATCATGTCATAAGACATTTTTCCTAATACGCAGCATTTCTTTTTAAAGAGCTAGACTTATAATTTATACAGCCAGCAGCATTTCTACGGCAAGTAAGACCTTGGTGTCTGAATTTTTGTATATGTAGCACTGCCATCGCTATCATGCAGATGGTGAGTTCGAAGTCTTCAACGAAAGCAACAAAAAGAAACTAGATAAGAAAGCAGAAACTAGCAGGTTCCAAATTTTACCTGACATTATAAGACATTGAGCCAAAATCCGGGCTTTTCTTTAAACGCTGCCAGCAGGTGAGCATGGTCGTACACTGACGCGTGACACTAGTAGGTTCAAATTCAGATATTCTTTTACGAAGTAGTTCATTTCATTCCATTGACCCATCCCAGAGTAGCAAAAGAACGTACTTAAATTTATATTGTAGGAATTTAAAAAAATGTCGGCGGAGCATGCAATGCTTGCATTGCGTCTTTGTCCACCTAGCACGTGACAGTTTGTTATGCCAAATGGTGGAAAGGATAATGAGTAGTTGAAGGTTTATCCCTGTGGGTGTAAAAGAGGGAAAATCACTAGATGAGATGGACTTCTACTTATTTACAGCCTCCTTAAGGAAAGTGACAACAAAACATCCTGTATGTAATAACTGTGTAGTAAAGGCATTTTCTTGAGATCAAAACCGTAAAAATGTTGTAACGGACTCTTTTATGAAAAAAATAATATCGTAAAAGACACAGAATTTTCCAAGTATTTCAAGAAAGTGTTGTTGTAAAGGAATTTTCCCGAGATCTAAGACGAAAAAATGTCGTAAGGGCCGTTTCAATAACAAAATATATGTCGTAAGTGACATCGAACATTTCAAATATTTTATGGAAGTTATGTTGTAAATAACATGCAGTTTCTATTCGTTGGTAGTTGCGACATTTTCAGCCAGAAGTTTTTTAGTTTTTGTTTTGAATTATGTAGTATAAGTAATTCATAATTGTAAAAAGCCTTTACGGCGTACCCCCACTATATGTTGTACATATTTTGTGGTAACTTACTACAAAATCAGCTATTTTCTGTCCAAATTCTTGACTTACTACAAAGTGTTTTTGCTTATAACTCCTTCATTTTTCGAGATATCGCTGCGTGGATAAGACAGATCGATAGAGAATAAAAACTGCATATTCTGAGCTTTTAATGTCCCTTACGACAAAATGTCCCTTACGACATTTGAAATTAAAACAGTCGATATAGCTTAGTTGCTATGCGAACAGGACTGTTCATGTTTGGTTGGGGTTCGAGAAAACTGTACATCTTGACGCAGCAGGGTTTTCGTATGAAGAGCATATTATTATTATTGTAAGCCTGAACTTTGCCACTACAGGGCAAAGGCCTCCCTACCCTTTTTCCACTGTTCCTGTCTTGAGCCACGTCCATGTAGAGCATAATGTTAACAATTAAAAATAATGAGAAGCGAAAGGCGAACTGCTCTATCTAAACTTTTATTTTAAGAAATGTATAGTAAGTCAGTAAAATGTCATCAATATACGGTCGTTATTAAGATATCGTCTACATAGGTAGTCTAAAAATCAAGGGCGACAACTTATGTGATGCATTATTAGAGATTGTATTTGCAAAAGCAAAGTCCTCTGTTCCAAAAGGTTAGCGGCACATAACCAAATAATCTAATCACCAAAGCCAAAGCAAATAGTCTGAACACCAAAAATTGAACATCATATGAAAGTATGTTAGAAGGACGTTGCAAAGGCATATCTATCCATATGTAGTTTTGTAATCTGTTCGAACAAGGACATGATAACGTGTGAAGTGAAAGTCCAAGTGGATTGACATAATTATCTACCTTTTCCTGATGCAATTGATAAGGAAAACGTGAAATCCGTTATTAATATAAATCGTCTTGATTATCAAGGTTTGGAGAAACCATTATTATGGGAAAGTTGACAGTCAAACAATAATGCAAATGAATAGAAAAGGGTTAAAATAAGTGTAGGACACCGAGTCGTTCAACGACCCGATGAACCTTGGCCTTACATATGTCTTTAAATATTGAAACTGCAAGTAACAACGAATCTGTTGCAGCAAAATCTTCCACTGAAACCTTTGACGTGCGTGTGAAAATTAATTATCGGGTCAATGAATTAAAATTACAAACAACAAAAACCAATGGTTAACGTTTTTCCCAAAGAACTGAAACATAACAAAATTAAGCAAATTTATAAGCAAGATATTCATATGTTTGCTTATTTATTTTATACTTTATGACGTTAAACATAAAGTCTCTTTTGAATTCTATATAAATCGTGAATTATGTCGTTTTAAAACCAATTCATTCACACGTTTGATGACGTCGGTTGCAAACGCGTGCGCGGGCGCCGGGCGCCATTTTAAATTAATCCTTTTATTTATGTTATCTTGAACAATATTGTTGGCATCTGTGACGTCTTATAGTTCAGGATACGCTGGTGGATTGTTTGTTTCGATTTTTTTATCGACATGTGGAATGCTCGTGTTGTCGTCACGAGACTTGTGAGTTATGAATTTATGATCTTTTTGTTTATATTTGCGAGTCCATAGAATCTATTTCTAGCTTGTGTGGTTATTTTTAGCCTTGTTTTCTTATGGTTTGACGTGCTTTACTGTATTTGTGCAGAGTTTAATGTATATTTTGTTTGTCACTTGGACTTTTTGTTTTCGTATAGATGTTCAACAATGACATCAATGATTACATTATATACATGAATTTTAAGATGTATTTCATAAAATTCATGTATCATGTATGTATCTCCAAATTATTGTAATGTAATCAAATGTTAATGACCGTTACCTACAAGTAGTCAATGAATCACCTTTATTACTTGTATCTGTGACAGTATTTATCATTATGTTACATCATCTTCATTATGTTTAATTATTGTGTTTAATTATTTTGTAATTTTAATCACTTCGATTGTCGCTTATTCGTATTTCGTCAAGAATTTTTTGATTTTAGTATTATAAAATTTAAAATAATTTTGTTTTCTTTATCTGCCTTGTGTTTCGCTTTGTCATCGTCCTACATTCACGACCCTTTCCATTTGTTCTATCTAATCGTGAGTCGACAGTTTCTTTTAATTTGCTAACATACATATTTTGATTACTTTAATCTACTTAAATACTTAGTTCGAACGTGCCGGGCATATTGTAAAGATTGGTATCATACGGATTATCATTAAATAGAAACATGTTGTGCCAATAGCATTGTGCTGATAGTCTGTTACCAACATGATATATTATATTTCTATTTACTGTGTGAATAATAATGAAATAATTTCATCCTTATTATTTCAGCATCCATATTCGTTTCATATTATCACTAAGCTATCATAACGTTTATTTATCTTTCTTGCCTCTTCTCAAATGAGTTGGGGTCGGCGCAATATGATTGTGTTAGAACACAAATTCAAGTCGCAAAATGGTAATTGGCCAATGTTTTTTGACCAGCCACCTGCCTCATGTCAACCCTCTTTGGGAATGATATTGTATGTGGTATAACCGCCACCATGCGGTTGACCATATTCCACATGTATTCAGCCGAGGTCAACAACTCTACTCGCTTTTTACGAGGTTACATAATTCAATTAAATAATATGGCGCAATTTCTTTTGCTGCTTTTAAATCAAAACAGCTCTCCAAATAGATAACCTAAGTACATAAAACATGCAAAAGTCACAATATTTCCAGCCAATAGTATAAAGATATCAGCTTATCTGGCGCCTGATAAGAGATAAGATAATAATCACAACACGAATTCCGGCTACACTGATTGTGAAGGATATTTTATCGCAGACAATTATCAAATTAGCAATGTGAATCATGATTCAGGAAGACACAAGTTTATAAAGAAATATGTAATTAGCTGTTTATCGAACTCTGTTTTGATTAGGATCGTATTTTTATCTGACCGATGCTATTTTTGAACGGTCGTTTGCATAATAAAATAATCTATTCATAGACACATCTGAATAAATGGAATCATACTAAAAATAACAAAATACTTATTTATAGAACGGAAACATAGGTACTAAGCATAACAAAATATATTTATAGTCACAAAAATGAGTCTTCTAGAAAACAGGCAGAAGACACTGATGAAAAATTCAGGCTTCTTAGCATTGTTGGATATAACTGTTTCAGATTTGTTCCTTTTGGAAATATCTTTCGGGAAATTAATACTAAACCGGGTTTAAATGAAGTATGACTAAGTATTTCTTCTCAAAATTGCGCAAGAAGCGGCAGTGCGCAGTGCGCATCGAATCTTTTGCACGTGAAAGATAAAATTGCGATAATTTAAGCTTCGTACTATTGGCTCTAAATTAAACACAAGAGTTCTTCGGAATAAATACCTTTAATTAATAATTTTGGATCGCTCATAACGTAAACAATGGTCCGCGCGCGTCGACCGATAGCGTCCAAGAGAGAGAACCCCAGGGCTGGGACCCACTCAGGTGTCGAGATTAGTGCGGATCATAGCTTGTCGATTTTCAGCCTAACAGTTCGGCCATCCTGCAGTCGTCCTTCGGCCTCGAAGGACAGTTGAAGTCGCATCTGGTTGATCTTGATTGTGCAGCACACTCGCACGTCGTCCGACGTAGGCAGTAACGCGAAGATCCGATGGCAGACCGTGGCAGCCTCTTCCAGCAGATCTTCACCATATTAGGCATGATGTTTCCAACGCTGTGTAGGCCCCGTAGGCAAGCGTTTGATAACAAAACACAACGCTGTGTAGGCCCCGTAGGCAAGCGTTGGATTACAGAAACATAACGCTGTGTAGGCCCCGTAGGCAAGCGTTTGATTACAGAAACATAACGCTGTGTAGGCCCCGTAGGCAAGCGTTTGATCACAGAAACATAACGCTGTGTAGGCGCCGTACGCAAGAGTTAAATCACAGAAACATAACGCTGTGTAGGCCCTGTAGGCAAGCGTTTGATCACAGAAACATAACGCTGTGTAGGCCCTGTAGGCAAGCGTTTGATCACAGAAACATAACGCTGTGTAGGCCCAGTAGGCAAGCGTTTGATCACAGAAACATAACGCTGTGTAGGCCCCGTAGGCAAGCGTTTGATCACAGAAACATAACGCTGTGTAGGCCCCGTAGGCAAGCGTTTGATCACAGAAACATAACGCTGTGTAGGCCCCGTAGGCAAGCGTTTGATTACAGAAACTGAACGCTGTGTAGGCCCCGTAGGCAAGCGTTTTTTTTTTTTTTTTTTTTTTTTTTATTTGTTCGGTGTAAGAATTTGCGCGGTCGATAGTTGAGAGACTTACTGCTGCTCTATCAGATCTTCATCAGATGACGAGTCTCGTGGTCTGTCATGCCAAACCTTAATCTTGTCACGGGCAACTATGTTTTTGTAAGCTTGTTTGCCTTTCGTGTATGACGTGACCTCATAGCGGTCGTTAGGTAGCACAGCAGTAACTTTATATGGCCCTGCGTATCGTTGGACTAGTTTTCCACTTGTTAGGCCAGGACGTAATATTTTCCGTTCTACCATGACCAACTGACCCATAAGTAGAGGTTCTACAGCACGCCGATCTTTGTCATAACGCGTTTTCATTTGAGCTGCGTTCGATTCAATTGTATGAGCAGCTTCGACTCGGGAGGTCGATACGTCTCTACTGTAGACTGCCCTTGTAAATCATTCGGTAAACGGGGTCTTAAGCCACACAGCAACTCTAATGGTGACTTGCCTGTCCCTTGACTTAAGGTCGAATTTAAGCCTAATTGAACCTTAGGCAAGTATGCATCCCATCCTTTCTGATCATCGCCCATGTGGGCTGAAAGCGAATTTAAAATCGTTCGGTTCAGGCGCTCGACTTGCCCATTCGCGCGGGGACAGAATTGTTTGAACTCCTTACACGTGAATGCTGTGCCTCGGTCACTGACGATTCTTTCGATACCCAAATGTTTGACTTAGTCTACTTAGTGCGGTAACTGCTCCTCTGGCATTTGCTGCAGCGACGGCTTCTAACCACACGAACTTTGTGAATCCGTCGATTACCGCAAATATATAAGTCTTCCCATTGCTCTTGCAAAAGGGGCCCAGGTGATCCACATGTAAGGTGTGAAATGGCACAGACACCTTTGGAATAGGATGAAGCAGACCCGGTTGTTTCCCAGTTGGTTTCTTCGTAAATTGGCATCCAAGACAACTTGCCACATATTTTGTCACGTATTTTCTCATCTTCGGAAACCAATATTTAGCTCGTATTTCCTCTAGACATTTTTCAGTTCCCAGATGCCCATGCTCATCGTGATATATCTTCATTATATGGAATCTCGCACTCGGAGAACTGGTCTCAACCCATTCTCTATCACACGATATAACCGGCCGTCTACGACTTTATAGTCTTTCGTTAGTCCGTTCTTCTTTTTCTTGTTGGCCTCTTGTTCTAGCTTCAGATTCAACATCAATGCTTGAATTTCTTTGTCATCATCCTGTAGCGCATCAATTAAATCCTTTTCTTGTATGTGGTTTACTATCACAGGATTTCTACTCAAGGCATCTACATGCGCCATAGAAGTCCCTGGTCGATGGTCAACCTCAAAATTGTACTCTTGTAGATCAAGCCACCAACGGGCAATCCGTGGTGACAAGTCTCTTTTCAGCCAAGCCATCCGTAAGGCAGAGCAATCAGTCACGACTCGAAACTTAACACCAGAAAGATATACTCGGAAACGATTGACAGCAAACACCACAGCAAGAGCTTCCAATTCGAAACTGTGGTACCTTTGCTCTGTTTCTGATGTCTGTCGGCTAGCGTAAGCGACTACTTTCATCTCACCATTCGGCTGCCGTTGAAGGAGTACACCACCGAGCCCAGCTTTCGATGCGTCGGAGTGAACTTGGGTTTCTCTGTCCGGGTGATAAATTGCCAGCACTGGGTCGGAGGTTAGAATATCCTTCAGGTAGCTTACGGCTTGATCTTGTTCAGGTTCCCAGCGCCACTCCACGGACTTTTTCGTGAGTAGAGTAAGTGGTCGTGCAATACTCGCGAAGTTCCTGATAAATTTTCGGAAGTAACTGGCGAGTCCGAGAAACTGCCGCAACTCGTGGACATTCGTAGGTGTCTTAAAATTGGAAACCGCGATGATTTTGTGAGGTGAAGGTCTTATCTCACCACCTGATATTTCGTGACCTAAGTATTCAACACTGTTTGTGAGGAATGAGCATTTACTACGTTTAAGTTTAACACCTGCAGCATCTATCAGCCCTAAAACTTTTCTGAGGTTGCTCAAACAGTCTTCAACATCCTTGCCCCACACAATCACATCATCAATATACACCTCAGCACACTCATGTATCACAGGGGCAAGTATTTCAGTCATTGCTCTTTGAAATACTGCTGGTGCGTTACAAAGTCCGAAACTCATCATCTTATATTGGTAGTGTCCTTCGGGTGTGACGAAGGCAGTAAAAGGTCTGGATGATTCTTCAATTCTAATCTGGTGGTATCCATTAGCCAGATCAAGAGTACAGAATACAGTTTTGTCCACGAGTCTGTCCAACAAGTCTTGTATGACAGGCAAGGGATACCTTTTTTTTTTGGTTATTTTGTTAAGTGCCCTGTAATCCACGCACATGCGGTAACCACCATCTTTCTTTCGCACCAGTAACACAGGACTAGCATATGGAGATGTAGATTTTTCTATAATACCAGCATCCATTAAGTCCGCCACCATTTTCCGTATGATTTCTTTTTCATGGTAAGAAACTCTGTACGGTCTGTAATTTATAACTTTATCATCAGTCAGTTCTATAACCATTTCTATCTTACAATTGCCCAGTTCCATACCATCACCAGAAAAGCAGTGCTCATATTTGGTTAGCAGTTCGTCCAAGGAAGCCTTTTGGTCTCCATTTAAATGATCACCCATCTTAATATTATCATCACGGTATTTGTCTTTCAGCTCTGCTCTGGCAACACAGTCTTGTTCTTTTAATTCTAGAATTTTGTTCGTCCTGTTGATAAGTTTTATAAAGCCTGACCATCATGTAATTCAACACTGTCTTCTATAACATCCTTCTCACATAATGGTTTTCTTTGTTCGCTCAACTTAATATTCATAATACCGTCAACAACAGGATCTGGTCTCACTAATACTTTGTTTAATCCAGGAGTGAGTTTTGTATCATTTTGTGGGTACAACCGTATCTTGTCAAAAGATTCACACAACTCGGTCACTTGAATTGCCATTTCATCTTCATACATGTTAAGCTCCGTTGAAGTTTTAACAATAACCAAGTTTGGTGATTCGGTGAAAGGCTGCCCAATGAGAACGTCAACTTCTTGCAGGTCATCTGGTACAACATATAGTTTATTCACCTTCTCCACACCATCAATTACAAGAGAAGTTGAAACAATTCCCAATGGTATTGTTAATCCATCTCCATACCCCTTTATAACAGTGTTATCGTTGGGCATCAGTTCCAAGTTCTGCATCTCACGGAAGCTCTGTCTCATGGTGTTACATGTGCTACCAAAATCTATATATCCATTAGAAGAAACTCCATTGACAAGCACCTCCTTGAAATATTTCTTGTCTGATGCATCATAGCAAATAGTTTGTACCTTGCGTACCAAACGATTTTGTGGACCCGTTCTTGACCTCTTCCTACACTCATCCAATGTGTGACCATCAATATTACAGAATGAACAATGTTTGCTTTTATTCTTCTTTTTAAAACAATCTGCTTCAACATGGCCTGGCCTTCCACAAAATGTGCATTTTTGGTTGCCCTTGTCTTTATGTAGTTTAGAGTTATCCTTACTGACGCGGCACCTGCTTGCTCTGTGACCAGGTTTGCCACAAGTGAAACACCTTGCCACCCTGTCCGGTCCACGTTCATTTTTCAACTGATTTTCCGACTTGTCTTGACCTTTACTGGCAGCAGCTGAGGTATTGATACTTGCCAAGTACTGAAGCAAAGAATTGGTATCCCGGCACCCAGCTGATTTAGCACCGATCTCCAATAGCTGATTGCCAAGTGTGCCAATGATAGCCTCTGTAATTATTTCATCACTTAACTGGCATGACATACCAATTCCAAGTTTAGTGTAGTAAAATTCAATTGGGTCTTCGTTCGGCTTCCTGACCCGGTTTACCATTTCCTTATTTGGGTGAGTTTATTTTTGGTGAAAGGAAACGCTCTGACCAATTTTTCCTTCCACTCAGCCCAACTCATATCAAAAGTCACTTGATGCTCATACCAGCTCTTAGCATAGCCACCAAGTTTAGATGTGCAGTTACATATTAATGTGCGTTCATCCCAACCATGCATATTGGCAATCCTTCCAGGTTCCGGATCCAATGTTCAACAGAGACCGGAGAGGTCTGCGGGTCAAATACAGGAATGAAATCATTGCGACCCATGTAGCGTACCACAGATTGCTGGGGTGCGCTTCCGGCATGATAATTAGTTGTCTTTCTCAGTTCTTTTAGGAGCCCTCTAAGGCTTCTATTCTGTTGTTTTTCTCCTTTAAATTCTTCTTATACTTTTTGGTTTTAGTCTTTCAACATCACTTGAGCTTGAAGAGGAAGTACTAGGAGACCTATGTCTCTTCTTATGCCGACCCATGATTATAATTGAGATAGGTCTATATATGAAATTTAACAATATTAGAACACTACGCTAAAGTTCTATTTTAGAAATTGTCTGTTAAAAAGTTTTGTGCACTTACACTTCGCACAAAGATAAAACAATTCAAATTAAATAGTAAAGTTAAAGTTTCCTTGTAAAACTATTTATGGAACCAGAAGTTCAGTTCTAAAACTCTAATACGTAAACAATTTCAAATCTAATCACGTCCACTTAGAAACTAAACCTAATGAAATCCTACTAATATTATAAGGGCGGATGTTTGTGTGTGTGTTTGTTACGACATCACGCAAAAACGGCTGTTTAGATTGACATGAAACTTTGCAGAAATATAAAAGGGCATCTGGAATAACACATAGGATACTTTTTACCACGGAAAAATGTCTCATTCCCACGGGATCACGCATTTTCCAATATTTTTGAAATAGGTGGCGTGACTGAGCCGATTCGCGTTTTAAACGTTTTCGCCGAAAACTAACAGCGACATCTCTTGGCGAATAATGGTTTCTTTCCGCGGAACAATAGGTTGCAGCGGGTGAAACCGCTGACGGGCAGCTAGTATTCTTATAAAACTAAAAGTTCGGTTCTAAAACCAAAATTCAACAAAGTTTATCTTTTAGTAAAGTTCACAGCACTCAATTGTTTCATCAACAACAAGGATCACAATTATCAAAGAAATATTCGATACAGCTCACCAATTGTCCAGTACAAACTTTTTCAGATCCTTTGTTCTAAGAGGAATGCGCAAGTAGGTACACTCTTACGCCTCTGGCTTAGCGACCCATCGACACCCGATACGATACACGTGTGTCCTCGCCGTGTGACCACCCAAGGCCAAAGTTCAGAGTATGTGTACCACTAACGCCACAATGAACACCAACAAGTCACCATAACAAAAAAAGTTTTTGTACTCCAAATACTATTAAATTCTGTGTCCGAATGAAATATGAAATAATATAAAATTAACTTATTTCACTGTTCCAATATGTTCAATCACCGTCACCACACGTTTCACGAGTGCTCCTGAGTTTAGATAGTCGTACTTTAAGACAAAGGACAAAGAATTCAGGAACGAAATTTAACACCATCTAAGATAAGGAGTTCCTCGTACCATACCGAGCACTGGTACACTTGAATGCTAGTTGCTACGCGATAACGGATAAGTTTTATCACTTTTTTTTTTTTTCACTCACAAATTAATTGCAGGCGTGTTTGCATCCCGATTCTGAAACTATTGGCTCTAAATTAAACACAAGAGTTCTTCGGAATAAATACCTTTAATTAATAATTTTGGATCGCTCATAACGTAAACAATGGTCCGCGCGCGTCGACCGATAGCGTCCAAGAGAGAGAACCCCAGGGCTGGGACCCACTCAGGTGTCGAGATTAGTGCGGATCATAGCTTGTCGATTTTCAGCCTAACAGTACGTACCTTACCTACCTATAGGTAGTAGGTACTACACATCTAACACACTTTATTGCACGTGCAGGCACAGAATAAATAATAGTATCTACTAGTGCAGATTGAGTTCTCGTCTGATATATGAAACGACATTGTAATTTAATGTGTTTTAGTTTTGCCCTTATCAAGTCATGCTGACCTTCGAACTTCAATTTTAAGATGGCATCTCATCTGGATAACTATCTTTCAAGTATGATTTGCTATGATAACTTAAGTGCATCTACGATTGTTAAAATTGCATAGTGTCAATCAAACGTGGATCAAACTAAAATATTAAAAGACAAACGCATGCATTTAGAACTCTGAATGTCCTGGACAAACCAATGCATCTCTGTGAATCTGACAATTATCACGATGACAAGGCGCAAAATGTTTGCAAAACCAATCTCACTTTACTGTTTCGTTTACCTCGAAATTGTGCAACTTTTCGGTCGGCGCCAAGTCCAATGCCAAATATCAAGTCAATGCGTCATTCACCTCACGCATGAAGAATTTTAAGTATTTGAACTTTAGTATGTCATCCATGTACAAGTTAATTGAAGAAAATCATCCACGTAAAACTTCTCCGCTAAAAATTTTGTCGAGTCTGGCTGCAAAATTTGGCATAATAATGCAGTTAGGGTTTTTACAAGAACTAATTATATACAGGTTGTCTATGTAATGTTCATTAAGTGATGATAAAACCTTATAAAAAGTGGGAAACTGCATTATCGTAGTAATTTAAGTACGACCTATAGGTACTAGTACATAATTTAGGTGGTGATTCGCAAAAAAGTAAGAAAATAAACTATTTTCATTGCAAATCAGGGAAATACGCAAACATAATATACTATAAACCTACTTAGTATAGTGTAGCCGCAAAATATACGAAAACCCAACTAACAAAGTTAGCATAATATTATTTCCCCTTGGAAATACGAGCCGGTTACCGACAGGGAAAATCGAAATTTCTGAGTTTATTAAGTTGATTTTCCCGTTATTTAAAATACATACTTCTTGTAGAAACATGTTTATGACATAATTTGTTAGTATGACTTGCGTTTCTTTTAAATCAAGTTTGTTTATTAGGTACCCTTTTCTTATAGTCAACTATTCTCCTCAAACATGTATACCATGTGTTCAGGTAGAGCTTTATTATTGTTTCTAAATATTAGTCGATTGATAAAAAAAATCTTATTATTTTTGTGTAAATCCATCCCTACGTAGGTAATCTTATTACGCAAAATTTTCTCAAAAACATATACGGCTCAGAAATTCTCTAAAACACGTTCACTTGAATTCCTCTACAGTTTCAGTGAAACTAGGCATTCGTCGAAAAGATATACAAACCCAATTAAAGTGTGACTCGGTGGTTTTGGCCTTGACCGACGACTTCATCCGACCTTCAGTGTTCGGAGAAAGGATCGATATAAGGGGTTGGGGAACTCTAGAGAATACAGCTGTAACTATTAAATTACAGCCGATGTGGCGCAGTGGTTAGTATGACTGCCTGCCACGCAGAAGGTTCCGGGTTCAATTCCCGGTGGGGACACTCAAAGTTGATATAATTTGTTCCCACTCTGGTTAGGACATTGCAGGCCGATTGTCCGAAAAGTAAAATGGTTCCGTGCTTCGGATGGGCACGTTAAGCCGTCGGTCCCGGTTGCTGTCTATGATGGCGGTGGTTACTCAACCATGTCAGAGGCCTGCTCCTTGCAGTACGCGGTTGAAAACTCTGACACCAGGGTTCATCGGGTCGTTGAACGACTCGGTGTCCCACACGAAGAGAGAGAGATTAAATTATAAAACGAACAAGGATAACTCATAGCATAGGTTCCAGACGGGCGTTACTACCGGGCGCGAGCACCTGTCGGACTCCCGAAGATGATGCACTTATTGCACCGAAACGTCAAGACTCTATAAGCCTCGACTTAAAAAAACAAGGTCAGTCGTGTTAATACATAAAATAACAGCTGTAACTACTGGTAGGCGCCTGAAATCTTGACACCACGGTTCATCGGGTCTTTGGACGGCCTGATGAACCACACGAAAACAGAGGTGTAACTAAGCTAAAAACTAACTATGTAGTCGATTGCAGATGATAAGATAAGCTGAGTTTCCAAAGACAACCAAAGGCGAAATTCAAGTTTGATATCAGTCTTGCTATCGACTTTAAAACGATGTTTACTTGTCATGCTTAGTTTTTGTTTGTCATGCTTAGTTTAAGAAACACATAATTATACCTACTATCAATAAACAAGTAAAGGAACTTACTCTACATAACTACAAAATTATACGATTGTACGCATAATTATATGATTTAAACAGACTCGTGAAATTAGCTTGATCAAGTTACAGAAGACATGTTATTCAAATTTTGTATCGTAAACCTAACGTAAACAAAATACCAAAACTGGTATTAGGGTCTTTCTTCAGCACCAGAGAAATCACTGTCTTGGCCTAAAATTTGCACATCTTGCTATTATAGAGGAACAGTATTTTTTATATGGTTAGTACTGCTATTACTGCGATTGGAGAAGCAATAAAAAATTATAGGGATATTACGCTTTTTTTATAAAAAATATATATGCCCCCCAAATTGACGCTCTCTGGCGTGTCCGAAAGCTGACTTGCTACATTCATGGGTTTATATTTCGATAACTATTTATGCTACGAATTTGTGACGATGTTCACAGACCTTTTATAGGTTCTAGTTTAACTACAATTAATATTTAACCATACTTATAACAGTTTAGCGAGTTACAGAATAAAATGTCTCTGTCCGCGTAAAATCCTGGGATTCTCTGGCGCGTAAAAAACATCGCACACATCACTAGTCTTTGTAGGTACGCTGTCGACATCCCGGCCGCTCAAAAGAGTCAGTAACGCCGCAGCAGCGGAGGTGTGTGCACTCGTGACTCGATGTTACATTTTGGATTCATCGAGGTAATCAAGTGTTATTCTGGCTTTGGTACACCTATACATTTGAGTTCTCTGGTAAAATTAATAATTAATTGATCAGTCATAATGTTGTGATTTTGTTATAGAAACGTAGCTTTTTGGGTGGTGAGCTGGTTGTGTAATTAAGATTATATTCGCTTTTACGGTTTAAGGGTTATTCTAAATAATCATTACTTTTTGCTTTCTCTGGCATTGATTTCTCTGGCGAAAATGCCAGAGAAGTCAAAAAAATTGCCCGATAAATCAATCAGGTCTGTGACGAGCCTGCGAGCAGACAACAGCCACGCTATCCTGCCCAGTGGCTAGGTCAAATCAATTCAATTTATTCAACAAAATTACCACATGTGGTGTAGTTGTACAATTGTGATCTGTGTCGAGCCTGCGAGCATACAACAGCCACGCTAGCCTGCCCCGTGGCTAGGTCTGTGGCCGCTTCTGCTCACAGCGCTGCGAGCAGACAACAGCCACGCTAGCCTGCTAGGTTGCTAGATCTGTGGCCTCTTCTACACGCAGCGCGGCGAGCAGACAGCAGCCACGCTAGCCTGCCCGGTGGCTAGGTCTGTTGCCGCTTCTGCTCACAGCGCTGCGAGCAGACAACATCTACCCTAGCCTGCACGGTGGCTAGGTCTGTTGCCGCTTCTGCTCACAGCGCTTCAAGCAGACAACAGCCACGCTAGCCTGCCCAGTGGCTAGGTCTGTGGCGAGCCTGCGAGCAGACAACAGCCACGCTAGCCTGCCCGGTGGCTAGGTCTGAGGCAAGCCTGCGAGCAGAAAACAGCCACGATAAATAATACATACATACATCACGCCTTTATCCCTTGCAGGGTAGGCAGGAAGTCAACGGCCGTAAAAGTACGGTCGTTATCGCCACGTCTGACACATATTTGAGAGCCGTTTTAGCTATTGTCGTGTATCGCTATAGTGACAAGTTGTCAGCCTGTCGCCTAAAATTGCAATACACATGATACCCTCGAGTCCTTTAGTCGCTTCTTACGACACCCACAGGAAAGAAATGGGGTGCTAATGCTAATGCTATTCTAAGCCGGCATCACACGGCCATAAATAATGACTGACCTTAGTAAATGATACAAATAACGAAATTAAAGTTACAAGTTTGATTTCTCTGTCCTATTTGATTGATTTCTCTGGCGCGATTTTTTTAAACTTGTTTTTCTCTGGAACTATAAGTGAGAAACGAGGGCCAATGGTATCATTTTTCATCTTTTGAGTCATGTTTTCGATATCCATTAGTATTATTTCAATTAACTCAAAATTCAAATTCGCCAGAGAAATCACGTGAATTTGCATGGTCCGGAGAAATACTCATTAATTTCTGTTTTGTTAAAACCCCGGCGTAAAGAAATAATCTCCTTGAGGAACTTGATTTCCTCGTCAATAACAATAATATAATAACTGAACGAGGTAAAAACAATAACATAATAATATTGTTTTGTAATTCACTGTATTTACATGGACGATGTTTTGATCGGTTTGACCAAAGATTCGACCGCTAGAAAACCACAACATAACACAGAAATTCCAGTAAAAGATAAAGTTGTAAACTATTTGTTATTGAATACGGATATATGATACCAATTACCAGGCACGAAAATCCCGAGAAAACAAACATTACTGTTATCAACTGGACATTAATCGTAATAGTATTATCAAAACAATTCATGAGAATTTCGATAAATAATTTAGTGTTTAATTTCGGTATAATGAATAATACATTTATTTTACAAATAAAAAAGATAATTTAACCTGATAATTACTTTGAATGTTTTGATTGAGATGATAAAATTATAAAAATGACTTGATATTTTTTGTTGTTATCGAAAACTTAAATAAAATAATATAAAATAACGATTCGAAAACCGATTATCACAGTTTTAGATATAAGCATTTTATATCTTGTCTTGACATTACTTGCCAAATTGTAAACACGTGAACGCATTATTTGCGAAAAAACGATTCTCCCATCATTCACGAAAGCATGCCGTGCTTGCATGCTTGCTTACACGACTTGATATACATTTCGTTACTCGTGTCAACAAGTTTTTACTTGGAACGTCAATAGCACATCAGCATACTTCAGATTCAGTTCCATTTGATTGACCCACTTTTCACTTGCAGACGTGACTTTTCCGAACAACACTGCTAATTAAGTCAATTTTTCCAAACACATTAGATCCTTCGAAGAACACGGTTTCTCGATACGTTAGATTTCACGTAGACCCTAATATGCAATTATGGTCAAATTAAGCACCTGCTAACCGAATATTCCCAAATGACCGAGTCAGTAGATCAGTACATGAAAGAGTCATTTAGATAAGAGACACGCCTTCGTAGTATGATAATAAGAGTGTGCCAAGATCGTTGCCCTGTGTTACTCAACCGCAATTTGATAAACAAAGCGTGATACATAGTATCAAACGCGCCGTAAAGATCAACATGTGCTCGTAAAATTATGCGCTGATTTGTGCATTTCTTCTTATCTTTTATTGTATGCAACCCGTGTAGTTAGCTTTGTAGGTTGGTTGGAGTTCATTGCTATCCATTTCAGACACGAGGATTCTGCGCAGTTTCTGGAACGTTATTGCGTTTTATTTGTCCTGATTTTTATTGTATTTTGATGATATCTGATCTTTGAATGCCGTGTGGTGCCGGCAGAGTAGAATAGCACCACCCCCTCTCTTCCCGTGGGGCTCGTAAGAGGCGACCGAGGGATAAACCCGAACCAAACAGCCAGGGCCAACCGTATGGTGGCGGTTAATCCACCACAAAAGCATTCCCAAAGAGGGTTGACGTCTGGTAGGCGGCCGGTCGTAAAATTCAGCCAAATCCTTTTGCAACACGATTTTGTGTTCAACGAAACGTGTTGCGCCGACCCCAAATAATTGGGATAAGGGCAGGAAGATGATGATCTTTGAATGTCTCTAGAATATTATTAGGTAGGTAGGTAGGTCAAACAATGCTTGTTATCTCTACATCTAGGATAGATTGAGACTGATATGTTCTGTTATTGTTTTTACATTTACGAGATTTAATCCATGCATCTTGTCTAGACTGGAAGCTTTGCTATAAAAAATCTTTTGCTATAAAAACTCTTCAAACATCAAGTTTGGGAATATTCCCTTCTTTACAATTTGTTTGACAATACATCCGAAGCACCCCTCGTAATCCATAATCTCCTTTTGTTACAGGACAGGCCCTGACAGGTAAAAGCACCATTCACTTCACGTCTTAACAAGTTAACGGATCTGCAAATTAAAAAGACTTACAAAACTATCAAGCCGGATTCATAGTAGACCAACAGAAAACCCAATGTTGAAACTGAAGCCGGACCTAAAAGTGTAAATTCATTCACCATTTCGAAGGCTGAATGCAAAAAGCAAACTACGCGCGTCAAACTTCACTGCATTCAAGCATGGCCGCCCCGATGTAGAAATTCCTGCAAGCCTCCGGTTTCCTTATCAAAATAAATAAAACCCAGCGGAGCCGGCAGAGCGCATGGGAATTCCAAGCGCCTCGGATAAAACCAAACACACACAAACAAGACCGCATATCCTCAAATCAACGAAGACCCTGATTGCCCAGCGCTCTCCCGCTACCTCCGCTTGTAGTACCTGATTAGCGAGGTGCGGCAGATCTTGATATAATGGTGAAAGGTTGAAGCACGTTATAACCTGTCGCGGACTGGACCTTCAGAGAAATGCTTCACACTACTGCATAGTTTACACTGTCTATGCAGAACTGTTAATTCACACTAGCACAAATTTACAACAGACACAGTTTTCCTCTCGGATTTCCGAGGAATCTCCGCGGCCGTCGCACGCACACTGACGCGTGGATCGCGCGTGCGCGAAGTCTCTATAAAAGCAATCGGCTACGTCATATCATCACATTCGTTTGGAAACCTTCAAAGCGACTACACGCCAGTTGAGATCGCAAAGTTGTGAAATTATTGTGACATAACTTTTGAGGTCGTCTCGTGCAACAAGCAACAACAACCCGGATTGCCCATTGGATTTTTGTGCTTTTGTGAAAACTTGTGCTAAGTGAAGAAGACTTTGAACTGTGAAAGACGTTTAGTGAAAATTACGAAGAATTTGTTGAAGCCTGTGAGAGAAACAGTGAAAATTCCACCCAACTCGAGCCAGAGTTCTACAATTCGTGACAATTGCGAGTTCAAAAGTATCAGAAGCAGAATGTGCAACGAAATGGTGTCAGTGAAAACTGAATCTTTCAGCGGGATGGCCGCTAAAAGGTGAATATCAAAACCCTCAAAACATTCTTGTACTCCGTAAAATATGGTGCAATTTAATGTTCCAAGGCCTACTTTGTCGAATACCGTAATGACCCTGTTGTAATTACAGTCTCAGCCGAATTTTAAATTCTTTTAACTCAACTGCTTAAATTTCTAAACTGACTATTAAATTTAAATAAATTTAAATTTCGTTAATCACCAAAATAAATATTCGCTGTCCAAACAGCGTTTTCGGTCCTCTGAAAATTTCTGCAGTTTTATTCAGTTACTTATGATTATTCTTGTATTGTTGCAGCCCAATCAGCCAGTGCATCAAGACGGTTCTCAGGCGAGCCTGTGTGGAGAAAAGGCTGACCATAGGCCTCCTTCCGGCCATCCAGTATTTGTCCAACAACTGCGACGGAGCCCTCTTCTGTCTGACCGCAGAAGCACCAGAAGGCGACAGCGCCACACACATGCAGGAAGTCTTGCTCCAGGCTTTCTGCACTGAAAACGACATTTATGTCATCAAGGTAAATATCATTATCAAGTGCGAATTTAGTTATCTTTACGTGCCGAACGCTTATCTTTTTAAACAATGTTTTAAACTACTTCAAATCAAATGTGCAACGTAACGCCATCTGTGAATTTGCTAAGTCATGAACTCCTTTGAAGGTTCGGTAACTATTCTCCTTCAACTTCATACGAACTCCTTGATTATAGTTGAGCGGTTTCACTTATGAGTTTTCTCTTTTGTCTCCAGGTTGATTCTGAGGAAAAGCTTCGCAGGCTCATCGGCTGCAGAACATCAACTGCTGACTTCAGCTGTGTCCTGGTCCACTTTCCATACACAGACCCGTTCACAGACAGCCAGGAGATCGACTTGTCGCTGCTGACAGAAGCCGAGAAGGATTTGATCGACCACTGCGAAAACATCTGGGGCTACGCGCAGGTGCCAGTCATCAAGCTGCCGGAGAAGTGAATCCAGGAAACCCTTATGAAAATAAGAAAATGGAAAAATAAAGTTTTGACCTTTCCGGTCCATGCCGCTGGTCGGCCATTTTGAGTTCCGCTTTGGCGTTTACCGCCATCTAGCGATAGTTTGGTAGTACCATTATTTGTTCCTTTGGAACTTTTGTGCTGCTTGGGAGAGTTTTTGTAATTCTTGAAGAGTTCGTTCAGAGTGAATTGTAACTACTTAACTAAATTGTATTGCATGAGATATTGTACTTTTACTGTTGTATTAAATTAAGAGTTGTAAAAGAATATTGTTAGCCAAAATTAGTGGATTTAGAAAATGTTCATTAAAATGTTGCTCATTGTCAGCCATTTTGGCGTTTCCAATTTTTGTACTTTCAAAAATGTTTGTCATGTTGTAAAACTATGTAAAAGAGAAATGAAATGTTCTTCATTGTAAAAATGCAGGCACATTGTTAAAAGAAATGTATTCTTAAAAGCAATATGATAGAAATAGAGATTAGACTTATATTAGAATGAAAAAAGTTAAAGAAAAATTCTATAAAGTTAGACGTGAGAAAGATGTTAGTTTTCATGTGATTTTCTACTTTTTGATATATCTCAATTATAAGAATTGGAATAATGAAGAAGTTATTGAATAAAAACAATATTTTATAAATGAAATCTTTTATTTCCCCACCAAACTGAACAGCTCACCATATCTAAATGGAGTTTAATGAAACAAATGTAAAATTCATAACAAATTAAATAAAAAATCTCTGCAGATTTTAAGAACTTTTTTGTAGCACTACTCCGAAACCAATGTTAGTTTTTACACAGATGGAAAAATATCACGTTATTTCATACAAAATAAAACAACGCGCGAAAAAATTAAAATAAATAATATCCGCTGTACGGACAAACAGAGCCTAACTGGGAGTACAAACTCCCCAATTAGGTAGGTACCTACTCTCCAATCAAAATACAAAATTCACGATCAGCTGACTAACTTTGTATGGGACAAAAAAAATAATTCGTTCCATGGGGAAAGTTGTTCAGCGTCATGGTCTCAGTCAGAACGCCTGCAAAGTATTCGTTACACCGTATCTTACACCCTCTTTAACCCCTTGAGTGTTTCTTGTACACACTGGTGCTCAAGCAATTTGAGAGCCCCGCGTGTCGCGCACATCACACGGGTGCACGCAGGGCACTCAAATTTCTTGAGCACCCGTGTGCACAAGAAACACGCAACGGGTTAAGTTAACCTGCAGTCTTGCATACATTTTATCACCTGTCTATTTTGTGTATAGTCCGGCAAGTTCGTGCGCGACCTTCCCTAGGGGTACAGACGGTCGGGGGGCGAGGAAGCACGTCATTTTAGTATGACGTGCGGCGCGGATGCGCGCGTCTCCCTTCCCCGCTACACCTCCCGCTACCCGCTGACATCTCTCCCCCCAACGTCTGTCACCCCTAGGGAAGGTCGCGCACGAACTAGCCGGACTATAGTACCTACTACTTAGGTACATATCTACATGCGTAGGGCTCTATCAAACGTTGTCAGCGTCTGGTAGAGATTGCTCTTAGTGACAAGGCTGTTTATATTTTTCCTCCTTTTCTTACAAACATTTCAACACAGTTGATTATATAACAAGAACTAAAGTAGGGCCAACGAAACGAGATAATTAATGTAAACAAATTTTGTGTGACGCGGTGATAGTTATTATTATTACAATCTGTCCGTATCTGTCATATGGTAAAATGTCTGCTGTCTCTTTTAGATTTAAGTAGGGCCAACGAAACGAGATAATTAATGTAAACAACTTTTGTATGACGCGGTGACAGTTATTACAATCTGTCCTTATCTGTCATATGGTAAAATGTCTGCTGTCTCTTTTAGATTTGTTTACACTTTTTATCTCGTCTGGTTGGCCTTACTGCTGAGACTGTAGGTACTGCTGTTTAGAATAGGGAAACCCTACGAACCCTGAAAGGAGTTTTAACCTGCCTGCTAGGCTTCTGAAATGGTTAAGGGCCCTTTTCCTGTCATGCGTATTTTCGCACGCGCGCGGATCTGGTCCGCATGCGGGCCGCACGCATCTTATCTTTTGATACATGTTTTTATGATTTTCCTATCATGCGGCTAGCACGCGCGCAGAACAGGAGCGTGCTATCATCCGCATGCGGACCAGATCCGCGCGCGTGCGAAAATACGCATGACAGGAAAAGGGCCCTAAGGTAGGTAGGCACTTAAATATTATGCTGGCAATAAAGGAGATTGCCCACGGGACAAAGGACTCCCGTCTAGAATTGCCTTAAAGCTAAAGTAAAGACAGTCCAGCAAAAAATCGTAGACAAAAAATGAGGGCGCCGCTTTGTATGAAATTTCAAAATTAAATGGCAACTTTGACTATGAATGGCAACAATTTAGAATGAAAAATTTTAGTTCCATTTTATTTAATTTCTACTCTTTTTGCTGGACTGTACCTACTTTTAAATAGTAAATGTTAGTATTATCTGTGGTATTATCTTGATGCAATGGAAAACATGGACCACAAATGAGCATTCGTCTTTGCTATTGCTAGGTAGGTAAGTAGGCAGGTTTGTCATGTCCTAACTGAAGTTCGCTTTAGTTCGTCACATCACAACATACTCGATTTACTACCACTACTACGAGCTAAAAATAAAGTGGTTCCTTGCTTTAGAAGCATGTTATCAATCCCTGCTGACTGCCTCGCGTGCCCACCGAAGCACAGAATTAATATACCAAACAGATATACCAGACAGCTAGAATAGGTTTAGGTGTGAAGTTATACTCAAATGCACGTAGTACACTATTTCACGCCTCCCACCATCGCCTCCGTGGCGCAATTGGTTAGCGCGTTCGGCTGTTAACCGAAAGGTTGGTGGTTCAAGCCCACCCGGGGCGTCCTTTGCATCTTTTATGTAATGGTTTCTTTTGAATATTGCATACCTACAATAGATTTTATTTTTAATTTTGTTGTGTTTTTGTACTAAACCAGTTTGACATTAAAAACTGTCACGTTTTTATAATAAAATAAATCAGATTTGACTATTCGTGTTTGTTTTTGAATTTAATACAAAATGTGTGTGTATTAAATATATTTGCGCTAATTAATGTGTTAAATTATTATAGAAAGTTAAGTATTATTGTTACCTTAAACATGACGTCATCATATTTACTAGTCGGCAAGGTATCTTTAATTTTGCCGGAGCAGGCAGAGGGGATATAGCTCAGTGGTAGAGCATTCGACTGCAGATCGAGAGGTCCCCGGTTCAAACCCGGGTGTCCCCTGAAATCCTCTTTTGTTTTTCTGTTTTTATTTTTTAGATACTACAGAACTGTTAGGTATTATAATATTTTTTTAGGTATTTTAATTAAATACAATTTTAGTTACAATTTAATTCATAGATTTTAGTTATTTTAGGAATGCATTCGTAATGGGTGCTAGACAATATTTTATTTTATGAAAATAAATCTACCTACTAATTTTAAACAGTGTTCGACTGCTACTCGTGGTAAAGAGTTAGGAGTTAGGGCTGGCTGGGTGCACTAGATACGCTACAGAAAAATAGAGATTTACCCGACTGCTTCAGAAGCAGGGTTATGTTTATCGATATATATTTAGGTATATTTACGTACCTTTTTGGACAAGTACCTAATTAAATTATTTTTTATGGCCTACACGACACGGCACGGCCTGGACGGATGTTTTGACACACATTTTTACTTATTGTTACAATAGGTAAAACTTAAAAAAATAACTAGAATAAGTACCAACTTAATTAAATGTTAGTTTGGATGGATGGAGTGTCGTTAGAGATTCGTCTCAGCAGAAGCGCGAGTGACACTGGCTACATTGAAATTTAACCCTTAAACGGGCCTGGTGATTTTGACTATTTTGAATACTTACTGATTTAAGAGGTTTATAAAAAACTAATTTCAGGATTTTTTTTAACTCTTGTATTTATTTTTTGAAAAAAAGTCATGTAGTCGCTACGTTAAAAAAAGCAATATGTGGTCAACGTGTGGCCACTGCTCGTCAAGTGATTTATATGTCAGTTAAGGGTCAGACTACACCACAACATGTATTCTAAGTAAGAAAATAATAATAACAATTATTTAACAAAAACAATAATTATTATCAATAACAGTACCAATCCTATCCTACTTTCCTACTCCTACTATAATGTTATAAAGGCGGATGTTTGTGTGTATGTTTGTTACGACATCACGCTAAAACGGCTGATTAGATTAACATGAAATTTTGCACAAATATAGAAGAGTATCTAGAATAACACATAGGCTACTTTTTACCACGGGAAAATGTCTTATTCCTACGGGATCACGCATATTCCAATATTTTTGCAAAGGTGGCGTGACTGAGCCGATTCGCGTTTTAAACGTTTTCGCCGAAAACTTACAGCGACATCTCTTGGCGAGTAATGCTTTTTTCCCGCGGAATAATAGGTTGCAGCGGGTGAAACCGCTGACGGGCAGCTAGTTGTTTATAATTTCCCATTTACTTGTTAGTATCCAACCAAGAAGATTACATGCATATTTTGATGCATGTTCAAAAATTAAAGTGAAAAATATTTCCAAGTTTGGCCCTGCCCCATCCCTAACACCCTGTATGTCGTTGATGGGTCCAGCAAGTGATTTAATCACTAGTTTATAGATATGACTATGACGGTAAGTGAGATCTTACCATCTTACCCTTAAAACACACTTGTTTCCCAAGACGAGCAGTGGCCGCATTCAGTAAATTTTAACGAGCAGAGGTCATAATGTTGACCACATACTTTTGATGTAATTATTTCACAGAAAACTAAATCCTACGCTCAACTTAACAATTACACACCTAAATAAACTTGTATTATATCAGAAATTTATATTATGTAGTCTGAACCTGTCTGAGATCTAGGAAACAAACAAATGAGATAGGCGTCTCTCTTTCTCTTCGTGTTTTAGGCAAATTAGGGTCATACATATGGCAACACCGACTATTTGGCGCCAAATGTCAGCCGACAGTGGCGCCATCCTCTTCTATAATAGAGGGTAGGAACGGTTGCAGGATTTCAGTTGGCGTTTTTCTTTCTTCGTGGCAACATGCCTAGACGATCCTACGAATCGTCTAGCGGCAGCGAGGACTCCGGCGACGAGGGCATACCTATAGATGTAAGCCCGGTTTAAAACCAATTCAACCAAATCGTTTTAAACGAAAAAAACCGTTTTAAATCATAAACAACCGTTTTTTTCGGTTTAAAACGGCGGATGGTTGATAACAATGTTTTATTGATTTTAATACATTTTCGTAATATTACAAAGGTAAGGATCACTGAAATGGATTAATGATGTGATTTTGCGGGTTTATTACCTAGTTTGTCGCTCCGAGGCCCGAGCGTAGGTAACCTATGATGAGCAAGTCAGTGTAAAATCGTTGGAAACACCGAATTTTGTATATACAGGGTTATATTAATAATTTGGATGTTCCATACAAAAATTCATACCTAAGTACCTACTCGGAAAATTTTTTTTTGCATTTCGGCACGATTTTTCTACAACGGCCCTGAAATATTAGTCAGACGTGGCGATAGCGGCTGTATTGTAGGTACCTACGGCTGTTTACGCTCTGCCTACCCCGCAAGGGATAAAGGCGTGATTTGTGTACCTATGTATGTATGTGTATGTAAAACACAGAACTTTTTTTTTTCTAGGCGAGTTTTAAACGGTTGAAAACGGTTGATTTCAGGTTTTAAACCGCGAAATTTGGTTTTAAACGTTTTAAACCGGTTGATTTACATCTGTAGGCATACCCAAGAGGATGCGTGTCGAGGCGTTCATCGAACCTTTGCCGCCGGCGATTGCAGAGCGTGAAGCGGATCGAGCGACTTCGCCCCAACAGGCCGAAGAAGAGTATTTGGATTTGGACGCTATAGAGGAGGCTCCGGATGATCTTTTTCCACGTGCTGAACGTGATTCTAATATTTCGCGCGCTGAGCGTAGAATTTCGGCAAACCACGTGCCATCGGCGATCGACCACGTGCGTTCGGAGCATGCGGATTCGGGGCAAGGTCAGGTCGGTGTAGACCTCGATGGTATTAAGAATATTATTAGAGGTGAGTTGAGCAATTTTTACGATTCCGGTCCGACCAAAGATCTGACCCGGTCGAGGTAGTTCACAAAACCTAATCTCAATCATATCGTCGATCTGTCCGATTTTGTTCCTCCCATTCGACAAAATTCGCTCGATCTGGATCAGCTCGCTACTACTATTTCCGAGTCGACCAAGAAGAAGAAGAGCACTTTGATAACCCAGACTGGGCAGGTATACGCTACGCAGATACTCAAAAGAAGTTCCTGGCGAGTCCTGGTTTTACATTTTTGGATTTGAATGAAGAGCTGTTACCTTACGAGCCATTCTTTCTGAGGTCACTAGACCAGACTTTTGGTGTGCTCACCAACATGTTACTTGCTCAGCGAGAAGCAGTTCAGGCAGGTGTAAAAGACCTCCTGGCTTTGCCCGGTGTACCTGCATCGCTTCATGAAAAACTAATGGATATATTTGCAAGCGGCAGTTTGTTTGCCGATGTCTCCAAAGACCTGTTGCAGGTAGTATGTGGAAGACGCGCCAGTATCATAGAACAGCGGCGAGATGCGGTCCTAAAAGCCGTTCGGGACAAGTACCACCGTGCGATGCTGAATCGCATTCCACCAAGCTGTGGGCACCTGTTTGAAAAGCATGCCTTCTCCGACGCCGTAGCTAAGCTGGGAGGAGGAAGCAAGATTTTCTACAGACCGCTGGACAAGCATCCAAACTCTCCATCACGTACCTCTGTTGGAGTTCCTAATTTTCGCACCCCCGCCATCTCTGGTGCAAGTCGACCAAGAAGCGTCGTGGCCGCCGTTCAGCCAGCTCGAGCTGCTCAAGCACCCGCAAGACGTCCTGACGCGAGTCGCTCCCGCCCTCAGCAGCGTCGACCTCGGGATGATGGCTGCTCCCGCAAGCGCCATTGACTTCAAGGCTGGCCGACTTCGTCAGTTCGCTCATGCTTGGCGATCTCGGCAAGCCCCCACTCACATCATGAGCATAATTCAAGGTTACCGAATTCCCTTTATTACCACACCACCTCTCAGGAAGATCAGTCGATTGCCGCAGTTTCCAGTAGACTCGTCAGCGGAGATGTTGCGGAAATCGACCGAATGATCGATCAGGGCATCATCGAACCAGCTCCAGACCAGGTAGGCTTCGAATCCCATCTATTTCTGGTGGAGAAGCAAAACGGGTCGTTCCGCCCAGTTCTAAACCTGAAGGGCCTGAACCGTTACTTGGGAAGGGATACTTTCGTCTCACAAGTATGCACAAGGTGCCCAGCTTTCTACAACCTCGAGATTGGATGTGCAAGGTGGACCTTCACCAAGCTTACTTCCACGTTCCGGTGGCGGAATCCCACCGCCGCTTTCTTCGCTTTGCGGCAGTACATCAGGGTCAACTGCGTTACTGGCAGATGACATGTCTCCCTTTCGGTCTGGCCTCTGCTCCAAGGGTCTTCGCCTCCCTTTCAAACTGGGTGGCTCACCAGTTACGCCTGGAAGGTATAAGGCTTCTGGTGTACTTGGACGATTTCCTTTTGGTAATTCAATGCCCGCACACGCTTCAAAAGCAAGTTCAGCGAGCGGTCAACCTGCTTCAGCACCTAGGCTGGGTAATAAACATGGAGAAATCGTCCACAAATCCGTCGCAATCACTGGAATTTCTAGGAATTCAGTGGGATACTCGACTCAACCAAAAGTCTTTACCCGAAAAGAAGCTCCATGCTCTCGAGCTCTGTTTGCACCGAATGGATCAGACCGTAATCTGGACACCTCGGAGTCTGCAGCAGCTGGTGGGTCGGCTAAACTTTTCAAGTTTCGTGATCCCATTCGGGAGATTCAATCATCGCAACCTGTTGTCCTTGATGCAGATTTCGGTAAGAAACTGTGTGTCGATTCCACCGACGAAAGCGGCGCTGGCGGATCTGCATTGGTGGAAGGAGAACTTTCAGAAAGTGAGCGACATTTGGCCAAACCCAGTATCGCACTTCATCGTGACCGATGCGTCAAACCTGGGCTGGGGAGCGTACATAGACGGCGTTCACGTTCAGGACCCTGGTCGCCCTCACAGAGGAACCTCCCATCCAATGTAAAGGAACTTTTGGCGGTAAGTTTCGTTTTACAAGAGTTCGCTCACCTCTTCGAAAACGAAACAGTCCTAGTCCAGAGCGACAACAAAACCGCTCTTGCCTACCTTCGCAACCAGGGAGGAACTCGCTCTGCTGTTCTGATGAGTTTGACCAGAACAATTTTCAGCGTTCTGATGGCACACCATATAAACCTGGTAACGAGCTACATTCCAGGTCCTCTCAACACGATTGCCGACAGCCTGTCGAGATTCAAGCGACTGCCAGAGTGGCATCTGCTGCCGGAAGCTTGCCAGGTAGTGTTCCGCAAATGGGGCCGACCGGTCATAGACCTGTTTGCATCCCAGTCAGCGCACGTGGTTCCCTGTTACGTAACCAGAGACCTAAGGGATCGGAAGGCAGTGTTCTACGATGCCTTCAGCCGGAGGTGGTCGTTCAGCCTTGCATGGGTATTCCCTCCTCCTTCCCTCCTGATGCAAGTTCTGAATGCCCTCAATTCAGCAAAAGGCAAGTTTTTGATAATTTGTCCCAAGTGGACGAACGTATCCTGGAGATCGGACTTGAGAGCGCGAGCGCTGCAGTCACCCTTAGTGATCCCCAACCTACAGAGAGTGTTAGTCGACACATCAACAGGTCTTCCACCTCCTCACCTCCAGTCTCTCATCTTAGAGGCATGGTTAGTACGGGGTGGAACGAACTTCTCCATAGCTGGCCCCTTCTCTAAGATCTGTAATTGAGTCTAGCTGGCGCGCTTCTACGCTTGGAACTTACAAGAGTGCGTGGAGTAAGTGGACCACCTGGTGCGATTCTCGTTCGATAAACCCTATAGATCCTACTGCTGCGGACATAGCTTTTATTTGGCTCATTTATTTAGATTTGTCAAGCTTAGCTACAAAACTATTCTGGTACATAAATCGGTGATTGTAAATTTTTCTAATCCTCTGAAATCAGCTGAGTTAAGCTCTCACGCTTTAGTGCAGCGGGTACTAAAAGGAATCGCAAATGAATCGGCTGCTAAATCCCACATGCCTCCTAAGCCTCCCATCTGGAACCCACAGGTGGTGATTACTTGGCTCATGAATAATGAGTCACGGACTGACAGTCTCTTTGAAGTCTCCAGGAGGTGCGCGTTGATACTTCTCCTAGCATCCGGAAGAAGAGTGCATGACCTGACTCTTCTCTCGATTGCTCCAGGTAATTTTATTATGGAATCTGAAAGTGTTGTGATGTGGCCAGTTTTCGGTTCTAAGACTGATACCTTAAGCCATCGACAGTCAGGCTGGCAGCTTACAGCAGGCGCACATCCTAATGTAGACCCTATACGCTGGATCCGTTTGCTTTTAGAGATATCTGAATCTCGACGTTCTGATGGCTCTATAACAAGTTTGTTTGTTGCTACCAGGGGTTCTCCGCGTCCTGCTTCGCGTGCGGTCATAGCTGGTTGGATCCGAACTCTCCTGCGTGACGCCGGTATCAACGCCCCGGCGGGGTCGGCGCGATCAGCTGTCGCCTCCCTCAACTGGGTGGAACAGTATTCGGTGGACGACATTTTGGCAAGAGGAAACTGGACGTCGATTAATACTCTTGCTAGGTTTTACCGTAAGCCTCTTGCTCAGAATTATTTGTATAATGTTCAATCTTTAGCTTCTACTTTCAATCCTATTTCATAAAAACTGATTTGCTTTTGTTTAAAAATTAGCTTCTATCTGGCTTGTCTGGCAGGCTTATGTTTTGTTCTGTGATTTCATGTTCTAGTGAAAAACATTTCATTGACATATTGTATAATGTTTGTTGATTGATTGATATTATACACGCTTAAACTTTATTTGATGTTTTCATGTTATCATATCCTATATCTTACCTACCTTTCCTTTCATATTCTTAATACTAGGTATTGATCATTACCTACAATTTCCTGTTTGTAAATAAGTAGTTAGGTCATACATAATGTTGCAACCTGACACCACCATACGATATTAGACACATCTCACTTGTTTGTTTCCTAGATCTCAGACAGGTTCAGACTACATAATATACGCATTTTCCTGAAATAAAAATGACTTATTATGTATCTAACCTGTCTGAGATCTAGGAAAATTATTTCTGCATGGTGCGAAAAACGCAACTGAAATCCTGCAACCGTTCCTACCCTCTATTATAGAAGAGGATGGCGCCACTGTCGGCTGACATTTGGCGCCAAATAGTCGGTGTTGCCATATGTATGACCCTAATTTGCCTAAAACACGAAGAGAAAGAGAGACGCCTATCTCACTTGTTTGTTTCCTAGATCTCAGACAGGTTAGATACATAATAAGTCATTTTTATTTCAGGAAAATGCGTATATTAAATAACACTTACCCATTTAGTTCCAACATAATTTAATATTATTCCGACAAAAACCATGAAAAAGTGTGTCCTGAAGCGAAGTTCGAGTTTGACAATCGAACTTTCAAAAACTTTTGTAGGAAACCCCCACTTTTTTTCGTTTAGTAACTGACCAAGTTCATAGACAATAATATAATGCTAAATAGATTTTACGGGCTACAGCCATTTAATTCAGCTACAGCCTGAACGGCTGGGCGGATGTTGACATGTGAGGTGCTGTTAGTTTCGTCTCAGCAGCAAGATGGCAAATTTTCATCGCAAAATACTTACAACTTTGAAATTACCGCAGTCGGGTTTTTGTTTTTTAATAAGTAGGTACAGTACATCTGCTTGTTTAACCATTGCAATGCCATCGACACACGATTGTTACGATTTTTGTTTAGCAGACTTCTGCCCCTGGTCTGGGCAAGTTATGGATTACTACCTGTTTTATAGAATAAGGGGGAGGACCCGAAATGGCAACATTATCGTTGACAACTTGCTCAAATGTCAGTCATACATATAATATGAAAAAGATGCAAAAAATTGTGTTGCCATTTCGGGTGCCCTTCTTCTATCAAACACGAGTGTTACATGACGTAATGTTGATCCAATTAGCCTCAAAATCCTCCTAAAGCTCGTAATCGGTAATTTCGCGCCGGCGCACATTGCAGTCGTGGCCGAGTGGTTAAGGCGTCTGACTCGAAATCAGATTCCCTCTGGGAGCGTAGGTTCGAATCCTACCGGCTGCGAAACTTTTGCATCTGATTATTGTGCAAACAATGAACTCTCTGACTTATATTTTATTTTTTGTATACCAGTGCAATAACTTTTTTGGTGTCTCTTGCTGGCTTAGCGTTTGTCTTGTCACGCCGGTCGGTTCTGCCAACGTCACAAGGTATAAAAGCGTGATTTTGCGAACGAATGTGCGATAATACACATTTACCAAGAACTTATCATATCTTCCTAACCTATCTTGACTTAATCAAGCCGGTTATAAAATAATTAGTCGACAATTATTTTGGTTTGGTACCCAATGCTCAATGTTAAACGAAATTGATCTAAAAGCCTATTTTTTAAACAAAACTAATTAATAAAAAAATACCCGATTGCGTTAATCACAAAGTTATTTTATGCGTTTAAAATCCGCCATTTTGAATTTATGAAATTTTAGTACCTAAAGCCACTCGCGATGCGGAGACAAATCTGTAAAATCCGTTAGGCTTTAGCCTCGTGAAAAAATGTACGTACTTGTCCACAGTCACACACACATAGAAAAACATTACCCTCCTTCTGCATCAGTCGGGTAATTAGATCTTAAACTTCCTTCCGGTTTTCCCACTGCACTCTTCAAACACCGGAGATAGATGGTTTAATGTTAATGATCGGAACTTTGCGATATTTAGCCCAGTTATTTTGCTGAAAAAGTATTCTTATGTAGTTACAGTGTGGCGTTCATAGCTACACCACACTGATTTTAATTTATTGACTTTAAAAATAATAATATTATTGTTCAATTTTTTGACTTTAGGTAGATAATTATTTAATACCTCTGGGTAAGTTCTATACACCGACCGTATTACAAAACAACCAATAAAATGTCCCATACAAACTTCCATGGGCAAAGTTGTACAGTTTTACGAGTACCTTGACCTCCTTTATGATTTATTGGTTGTTTTGTAACACCCCGTATTTTAATATTTTTTGTAGTAGTTGGTGCTTTGCACTTCACTCACAAAATCTAGTCAGGGGTCGTCCACAAATTACGTAAGGCAAAATTTTCAAAATTTTCACCCCCCCCACCCCAACGTTGTATTTTTAGTTGGACGTTTTAGTATGGAAAATAACGCCTGGTCAGACCCCTTCTCCCCCTCCCTAACATGCGTTACTCAATTCACATTTCTGTCTTGTCAACTTCAGTCACAAGAAATCACATCAAAGCATTTTTTCCCATATTTTTAAGTGTATAAATTGAGCCTTTCTTGTAGCCAGGTGTATTTTGACGACCTTTTGCAAGCATAGGCCTCCAAAATGCTGTGGCAACCTGTGAACCTTGCCACACAATGCCCGGAGCACGCCCAACTGACAGCCTGCACCTACTTCGGCTACCTGTATCTGGATCTACTGGTGAAGCTATATGGAGGATCTAGGTAAAAAGAACCTCTTGTTATGAGATGAAATATGCTCAGGATGGCATTTCTTGATATGACCCTAATATTTCTCAAACTCTAGTGTGACAAGAATGAATAAAATAAGGAATGAGTATATTAGAGGTAGTTTAAAAATTGCACCAGTGACAGAAAATATGCGAGCTATCCGTTTATCTGACATCAGAACGAAACTCATGGATGAAAATCATGTGACGAAAAAAAGTAATAAGTGGATGTGGATGAACGCAGAAGGAGAGGAAAGCCTAAAAAGGTTTGGATGGATTGTGTAAAAGACGATATGAATTAAAGAGGTGTAAACAAAAGATTTGACAGCTGATGGAGATGAATGAAAGAGAAAGACATGTTGCGCTGAACCCAAATAAGCTGGGATAAGGGCAGGCAGATGATGACTCTAGACTAGAAAAACCGTTTTATGGATGCAGACGCTTTGCAAGGGATAAAAGGAGTATGTAAACATGTCTTTAATTTTATTCTAGGGATAAGAAAAAGAGCAAAGAAGTGAAGGAAGGCGGAGAGTACGACTTCATCGTGGTTGGGGCGGGGGCTGCTGGATGCGTGGTGGCGAATAGGCTCACGGAGATCGACGAATGGAAGGTAATTTCAAGGTTTTGGCCTTAGTTTGACCGTGAAAAAGTTGGTGGAAGACCAAGCTCAAACAAAATCCGTCCCCTAAGGGAATTTCAGAACATTGTATAATCGCAAGCCAGGATAGTGGACCACTGGATGGCAATAAAGCTTTGCCACCACTCACCACCACCACCATACCATAACAGCTACAACAGTCCAATGCTAGTCACGGGCGTCCCCATATCGGAGGGTATTGCCATACTCACTACGCGTGGCAGGCGGATTGGCGAACGCAGTGCATTTGCATTTACTTGGAATGTTGCTGCCTATTTCCTGGATGATTATCTTTCAATCGCTTTTTACGAAACCCATTAATCCATCCTTTATCTGATTCAGGTGCTTCTCCTGGAGGCTGGTCCGGAGCAACCAGACGTGACGCGGGTGCCAGCGTTCTCCACGGCACTGCTTGGATCCAATATCGACTGGAATTACCAAACTGAACCAAATGGGAAGAGCTGCTTAGGGCGACCTGGGAAAAGTTGCGTCTGGCCAAGGTAAATTAGCATTTCGAAAGAGCCAGAAATCGCTTAATGACACAGGCCAAATGTTGAAACTGTATTGAGTCAAAGACCAAACAAACATGTACCGTTTATTATATGCTTTAAAATAATATTTTACAGGGGGAAAACTATGGGAGGATCTAGTTCGATTAACTCTATGGCTTACGTCAGAGGAAACAAACTGGACTACGACAATTGGGCTGCCATGGGTAATGAAGGATGGAGCTATAAGGATGTAAGTATAAAACCAAGCTTGATAAGAACTAAGAAAACCTTATAAAATAAAAGAACAGTGAAACAGGTATGTCATATTGCTTTCAGGTGCTGCCGTTTTTCAAGAAATCAGAAAACAACTTGAACATAGAGAGGCTTAACAGGAAATACCATGGAGTACATGGTGAACAGTCTGTAGCGAGATACCCCTACATTGATCAACCTTCAATCATGGTTACAGAGGCATTCAATGAGAGAGGATTACCTATACTAGACTTTAATGGTGAAAAACAACAAGGAAATATGCAGGCTCAAGCTTTTTCTGAAGATGGTGAGAGAGTATCTACTAATACAGCTTTCATCGAACCTATAAGGCATGAACGTGAAAATCTAGTCGTCAAACCCGATGCAGAAGCAGTACAAATACTGTTTGATAAACACAAGAGAGCTTACGGCATTAAATATGTCAGGAATGGTAAAACGCATATAGCTACAGCCAAAAAAGACGTCATCATTAGCAGTGGGGCTATCAATAGTCCAAAATTGCTGTTACTCTCTGGTATAGGACCAAAGAAACAGTTAGAAGACTTACATATTCCCTGCGTTCAGGATTTGCCGGTAGGAGAGAACCTACATGATCATGTCACGTTTAACGGTATTGTTATAGCTCTCCCGAACAAAACTGCTACAACTGTAAGTCAACAAGAAATTATTGAATACACCAAGGAATTTAAACATTTGGAATATAAGCGAGGTCCTCTGTCTTCTAATGGACCAGTGAATTCCTTAGCTTTTCTAAAAACGAACCCAAATCTTCCAGCGCCAGATGTTCAGTATCAGTTTGATAATGTGAACTGGAAAGAGTATTACAGAGAACCAATTCTAGTTGAGAAACTGGCAATCTTCCCGACCTCTTTCTATGACGCCATCATACCAAGGATTATGAATTTAGTGCCTAAAAGCAGAGGAAAGTTAGTCCTCAACCCAAAGAACCCACAAGGGAAACCGTTGGTCCAGCCAAACTACTTCGGCGACCCAACAGATCTGATGCCATTGATCAAAGGAGCAAGATTCATATACAGCTTAGAAGACACTCACGCTTTTAAATCCCGCGGCGCAAAGTTCGTAAAAAAACCTCTGGGAGCTTGCAAGAACCTAGTTTGGGGTACAGACGAATACACTGAATGTTTGGCAAGGTCTTATACTTCAACTACTTACCATCCAGTGGGGACTTGCAAGATGGGGCCTAACTGGGACAAAACAGCTGTCGTGGACCCTAGATTACGTGTGTATGGAGTGTCAGGTTTGAGGGTCATAGATTCCTCCATCATGCCTGTAGTTCCGCGAGGAAACACAAATGCGCCGTCTATCATGATCGGAGAAAGAGGCGTGGAGCTGGTCAAAGAGGATTGGCTTCATAATTACCTCAAGCACTGATATCTTTGTTTTTGTGTTGCGTCCTAAATTATAAAATATCTTTTTCGAAAATAAATTGTTGTAAATGCATTGATTACAGTTATAACATTTTATTTACGCTCAGTACACGTCTGTTAAAATAAGGAAGACTATACAGGTTACTTTGTCGGGTCTTATCGCGATAGTTTTTTAAGTAAATAAGCGATTTACCTGGGAACCCGACGTTTTGACTGAGTTTCATCAGTCATAAAAAATCATAGACGATAGATAAATTATAAGTTACACGTCGGGTGTAGTGAATGGCTAATTAAAAAAATTACAATACATGATTCGCAGAGTGGCAAAAGGCCGGCTCTGACAGTGGCGTTAGTGCTAGACGCTCTGCTGCAGTGGTATTACTTGCAACTAGCTTTTCTCAAAGTTACTGCTATGTCCCGACGCGTCGCTACTCTGTACCTTGTTTTGTATTAGAGCCTCTTCTACCCCACAAATAATGTTTTCGACTGGTATTTGTTTTGGTGTCAAAGCAAAGTTCATGCCTTTCAAGATGTTGATCGTTGCGTCATCAGGGGTCGTCCGTCCGACCGATTAAGATTCTTTGTATTCAGTTATTGGAGTCGAAGAAAGCCTTTTTAATCCGTGGTGCGAGGACGTTACACAATAATGTAGTATGTAATAGTTCAAAACATCACCATGTATCACTAAGGAGGAGGGGGCGTAAAAAATTGCAAAAGAACATCACATGATTAATGGACGACCCCTGATGACGCAACGATCAACATTTTATCGAAAGGTATTAACTTTGCTTTGACATCAAAACAAGTACCAGTCGAAAACATTATTTGTGGGGTAGAAGAGGCTTTAATACAAAAAGCTTTTTAGCAAAAAATATCACCACCGAAAACTGAAAAGCAAAAAATAGAACTATTGTAACTATATGTATCCTGACCTCATGACTATGGGACCACCTGGACAGTGTACCCTTTCAAACAAAAAAGATTTTTCCAAATTGGTTCAGGCGTCTCGGAGTAATCGGTGAACATACATAAAAAAAAAACATAAAAAAAAAGTTCGCGATGAATTGAGAACCTCCTCCGTTTTTTTCGTCGGTTAAAAGGACGCAGAAACTATGCGTCAGGACATAGCAGTAACTTTGAGAAAAGGAGTACTCGCAAGTAATACCACTGCAGCAGAGAGTCAAGCACTAACGCCACTGCTAGAGCCGGATTAACCTTGTCGTGGGCCTGTCTGTAGGCAATGCAATTTTCGGGCCCCCTTTTCCACTCTGACTGACCGAATCATGTGTTGTAATTTTTTAATTAGCCATTCACTACATCCAAGATGTAACCCTTTATACAAAAAAGTTCCCATCTATAGTTTTTTATGACTGATGAAACTCAGTCGAAACTCGCTTATTTACTAACATACTATGGAGTTCCATCAAGAAATCACAACACAAAATGTATATCGCTTATTTACTTAAAAAACTATCGCGAAGACCCGTTAAAGTAACTATTAGGTATGTGTGAAAGTCCTTATATAAGGTCCTATTAAATTCACTGCAAATATTTTAGGGGCAGATGAAATAAAATATAAGAATGTACTATGCAAATTTTTAAAGAAATCTACACGCTAGTTTTCGAGAAAATTGCATTTAACTAAAAAAACACAAAACGAAAAAAGTGCACCCTGTTTGTCCTAGAAACACACACTACCATGAATTTAAATTACGCGCCAAAAAAAAGTTGCTGTGATTGGTTGGTTGTTAGTGTGCGTGCCGTGTAAGTGAATCCTGTCTACGTGGCGGAACGTCAGTCGGGTCAGTCAAAGGATGTTCACATAATTAATTAAAAAGTTTGTTTGAAAATGAAAAATAAAAACTAGCGTGTAGATTTTTTTTAAAATGCCTTAAATGTTTTTCTTATACATATTTACGCATGCCCTTAAAATATTTGCAGTGAATTTAATAGGACCTTATAAAGTTTTAAGGAAGACTATGCCGTATGTTTAGAGCGCATGCTCCACAGAGTAGACGTAAGACCTGAGTGAGACGTAAGATGGCATAATAACGTCAAACAAGTGATCGTCATGTGTTTTAATTACACGGCTACCTACTACATCAGAAGGAGGGTTATGTTTTTTCGGGTATTTACGTTTGTATGTGTGTGGGTTGGGTAGTGTATCTACGTATGTATGTGAACAAGAGAAAACTTTTTCATGGGCTCCAGTCTAAATGACTTAGTTGCCGTCTCGGATGAATTTCATCCGAGGTTGCCGTGCGTGCGAGTGAGTGAGTGACACTGGCTATATCCAATCTGACTCTGCTGAATCTTCATAAATTCAAAATGGCGTTTTTTAACGTAAAATTAGTTTTGAAATTGCAGCAGTAGAGCTCTCGTTTTTTTTAAATAATGAAGCAGTTTTTTTTAATCATTATGCGATCATAAATCATCAATCTCCTTATTACTCCAGGTATAATATAAGGTAGGTAAACTAGTTTATAGCTCGGTAATTGATTCCTCTCAAACGCACGCGATTCAGAGGAAGTGACGACCTTTACACTTGATTTCTTGATTGTATGTAGCCACTAGAAGTGAAGGCTACTTTCATATTAATTACCCGACTGCTTCAGAAAGCGGGTGATGTTTTTTGATTGTATGCGTGAAAGTAAGTAGGTACAGTCCAGCAAAAAAGAGTAGACAAAAAATTAGGGCGCCACTTTGTATGAAATTTCAAAATTAAATGGCAACATTGACTACGAATGGCAACAATTTACTATGAATTTTTTTTAGTTTTTATTTTCTCTTTTTTGCTGGACTGTATGTATGTGGACAAGAAAAATCTTTTTCACGGACCTAAACCGATTTTTACACAAATTATAAGGTGTCGTTCGATAGATTCGACTCAGCAGCGCGAGTGACACAGAATATTGGTTAGGTACAATAATGTTCAAAGATGGGAAGAACAGCTGGTAAAAATTGGAATCATATAAGTAACAAAAAAACATACATACATACAGGTCAAACTCCTGTATTAGGGTAAAAATAGAGAAATATGGCTCAACTTGGAGGAGGCCTTCACCCTGAAGGTTCTTAAAAGGAACAGAACAAAAAGAGATTCCCTACTTGAATATCAATATCAATACATATATAGTAAGTATATAGTATAAAGTAAAGTCCCTTCCCGTGTCTGTATGTATGTTTCCTTATATCTTTAAAACCCCTCAACGGATTTTGATGCAGTTTTTTTTCAGTAGGTATACAGAGTAAATTAAGGGGCAGGTTTTTAAATATTATTTACCTCAAATTTTAACCCCCAAAGAGGTAAAAAAGGGTTAAAAAATTGTATGGAAAATCATTATTTTTAAATGCGATCTGTTTCAAAAATTGTGATTAGATCAAAGAGATAAAATAATTAAACACGTGTTTCAGGGATTTTCGATTTTTAACCCCTAAAGCGGTAAAAAAAGGGGTTAAAATTTTGTATGGAAAATCATTATTTTTAAATGCATCTGATCTGTTCCAAAATTTGCGATTAGATCAAACAGCTAAAAAAAGATATACGTGATACAAGGATTTTCGATTTTTAATCCCTAAAGGGGTAAAAAAGGGGTTAAAAGTTGTATGGAAAATCAATATTTTTAAAATGCGTTCTGTTTCAAAATTTTCGATTAGATGAAAAAGATAAAAAATGAAATACGTGTTTCCGGGGTTTTCGGTTTTGACCTTTAAGGGGTAAAAAAAGGGGTTAAAAGTTTGTAAGGAAAATCATGATTTTTTAAGTGCGATTTGTTTCAAAACTTGCAATTAGATCAAACAGCTAAAAAAATTGAGTACGTGTTTCAGGGATTTTCGATTTTTAACCTCTAAAGGGGTAAAAGATGGGTTGCAGCGGGTGAAACCGCTGATGGGTAGCTAGTAGGTTATAATGAAAAAAGAAATGTGATTATTTAAAAATTGTTTTTTTTTTTTATGAAATTGAATTGTGTAATTTTTGATGAGTAATTATTTTGTAAATTGTAAATTTCGTTTTTCAGGATAATAAAAGTCTTTTTCTTTATTTTTATAATGTTCAAACAAATATGCTGGAACCAGTGAGTAGGCTGTACTTAGCGTGCCTCACCATCTATTGCTTAGGTAGGTAGATAGCCGGCACCACACGTGGCAGACAAACATCTCCCAAAGATGCCCACCAAAGAAGGAGGCCGCTAGTTTAATTTATTTTTTTTTTGTTCACTAGTGATACTATTTTTGCACATCCATTCTTTTATCGGTTAGAAATTGACCCTGGCAACCAATTTTCGCACATAATATGTTTTCAGTCGGTTAAGTACCGTAATTTTTATCTACTTAATTACCTATTTAAATTAATTCAGTTTAGAATGCCCCACATGCCCAATGTTGGACGAAATTGATTAATTACTACTCCATGTTAGAAATTAAACTTTTTTTCCGATTTTACCACGGCACTACTTACTACTTTGCATTTAAAATTAATTCACCAATAAATACATTTATTGCGATTTAAATAAAATGAAGCTGAAGCCACACTGAAACTGAGCACTAATACATGACTAAAAATAGTTAAACATCTAATAAACTAGCCTGTTTATGGAAAATTTCCGATTATTATCTAAAAATTTATTTATGTTAAAATTAAAGCTATAAATTTATTAATCATAATTAACTATTAAATAAATAGGCTAGCTAATTAGACGTAAGAATATATATATATATTCTTAGATTTGGTCAGTTTCAGTGTGGTGCTCTTTAAACCACATAAGGTAAATAATTTAAAATTTATTTTTAATACGGCTAGGTAAGTTCTTATACGTTGAGTTGAAGTGGGAGGTACTTACAGCCCAGCAAAAAAAGAAGTGATTAAATAAAATGGAACTAAAAAAAAATCATACTAAATTGTTGCCATTCATAGTCAATGTTGCCATTTAATTTTGAAATTTCATACGAAGTGGCACCCTCATTTTGTGTCTACTCTTTTTGCTAGAGTGTACTTTAAGGTTTTTCAATATACTTAACTTAGCTTCGACCTTAAGTACCTGATTCAAAGCACACTCATGGGAAAGTCATGTAAGAAACAAGTAGATGTGTTAAAAAACAAAAAACCCGACTGCGGTAATTTTAAAGTAGTATTTTGCTTTAAAAATCCGTCATCTTGAATCTATATTTTTTAATGTAGCCAGTGTCATTCGCGCTGCTGAGACAAATCTAACGACACCTTATATGTCAAAATCCGACTATCCGACTAAGAAAATTCTTTTTCACATAAAACTCTTTTGTAGCCAGGTGTATGTTGACGACATATTGAAAATTAAACGGCCTTGAAAATGCTGTGGCAGCCTTTGAACCTCACCGCGCAATGTCCCCCGACATCCCAACTCCCAGCCTGTACCTACTTTGGCTATATGTACCTGGACCTGTTAGTGAAGCTGTATGGAAGATCCAGGTAAAATACCACTTGATAAAAAAATTAGCTCTGAATGGCATTTCCTGAAATGACCCTAAATTGTTCTCAAACACTAGAACGACCGTTTTTATGGACGCTGACGCTTTGCGTACCCCAAAAAGTATGGTGTATGTATTTGGGGTGAAAACTAGTGACCGATAGCGAAAACTCAGAACCGACTGGTAATATGGAACAACATTTCCCAAGGATCATAGGTCGAAATATGAGAAAACTAGCTGCCCGTCAGCGATGTCGACCGCTGCAACCTATTATTCCGCGGGAAAAAAGCATTATTCGCCAAGAGATGTCGCTGTTAGTTTTCGGCGAAAACGTTTAAAACGCGAATCGGCTCAGTCACGCCACCTATTTCAAAAATATTTGAAAATGCGTGATCCCGTGGGAATGAGACATTTTTCCGTGGTAAAAAGTATCCTATGTGTTATTCCAGATGCCCATTTATATTTCTGCAAAGTTTCATGTCAATCTAATCAGCCGTTTTTGCGTGATGTCGTAACAAACACACACACAAACATCCGCCTTTATAATATTAGTAGGATAGGATAATGGACTTCCCACACAAAAATCAGCTGATTTGAGTTACTATAGGACTTTATGGGATGCCCAATTTTTTAAAATATTTTGACATAATTATGATCCTTGGGGAAAGTTGTTGTATTACCAGCCGGTGCTGAGTTTTCGCTATCGGTCACTAGTAAAATTTCTCCCAGTACATGTCTGTAATTTTATTCTAGGGAGAAGAGAAAGCATACCATGGAAGAAAGTGAAGGAGGAGATTATGACTTCATCGTGGTTGGGGTGGGGTCGGCTGGATGCGTCGTGGCTAACAGACTCACGGAGATTGACCAGTGGAAGGTAATTTCAAGGGTTTGGCTTTTGTTCAACCGTGACAAAGTTGTTGAAAGACCAAGCTCAAACAACATCCGTCCCTAAAGCAATATCAGAACACCGGGTAGTCGCAAACCAGGAAGCGGAGATTGGACCACCGGATAGCAATAAAGCTTAGCCAACAGACACCACCTTCACCATACCATAACATCTGCAACATTCCATTGCTGGACATGGGCCTCCTCCTATTGGAGGGTATTGCCCTACTCACCACGCTTGGCAGGCGGAGTAATGAAATATGTTGCATTTACAGGGAACGCTGCTGCCCATTCTCTGTATGATTATCCCTTAGTTGCTTTTTACGACATCCGTGGGTAGAAGTGAGGTGATGCTATTCTAAGCCGACATCACACGGAGACATTACAACACATCATGTCAAAGGAATTAGAAAGTTGGTTCCGTAAATGAGACGGCTTATTACAATTCAGGATTTGATGCCTTTATTTTTGCAGAACCTACTATCTACTGCAAACAACTAATCAATAGGTACATTAATGTTTAGGTGCTTCTCCTGGAGGCTGGCCCGGAGCAACCAGACGTGACGCGGGTGCCAGGGTTCTCCAATGTAGCGCTCGGGTCTAATATCGACTGGAATTACCAGACTGAACCTGATGGGAAAAGCTGCTTAGCGCGATCCGAGCAACGATGCGCCTGGCCAAGGTAAGATATAATTTTATTTACCAAAATAAAAGTTACAATTATTGTAAAGTGCAATCGGATTCCACACTTAGGCCGTAGCCTGTATCGTGGTAATCCAGTCAACAGTTACAAAATCATATATTTTACAATTGTTTTTCTGCCTATGAGTTCTGGTGCATATATAAATATGAAATAGATAAATAAATAAATAAAATATACGTAAGTAGGTATCTAGGAAAATACATCTATTTATGTTTTAATTAAATATATTTTTTTTATTATGAGACAATAAAAAGTATGAGTTCTGTAGAGTCATAATCAAGTGTTTTTAGCCACGATTGCAATTTATTTTTAGCAGAGAATACAGTGTCATATTAAATAAGACATTTTTTATTAGCAGTTGAATAGATATGGGGGTAAGCGAAATATTTAAAACGTTGAGCGAATTTGGTTTTAACTCTGGGAGGTTGAGTTACGTATACTCGTTTCCTACACAAGTTAGCATAATCTATAGAGCTTAAGATGGTCTTGTGGTGATGAAGGCATGCTTTAATATGTAAAGTTGGCGCACCGTTAATACTTCTGCTTCTCTGTACAAAGTATAAGTAGGGAACGTAAAATGTTTTTTTAGCATGACTTTAAGCACCGATCTTTGGGATCTTTCCAAAGTTAACAGGGTTGTTTTAGCAGCACTTCCCCAAAGGTGAAAGAGCATTTGATCCCACTATTTTAATGAACTCGAAAAAGCCAGAAATCGCTGAATTGTACAGGTCAAGCGTTGAAACTGTATTAAATAAAAACCCCTACAAACATGTAGCGTTACTTATATGCTTTAAAATTGTTTTTATAGAGGAAAAACTATGGGTGGATCTAGTTCGCTTTACGAAATGGTTTACGTCAGAGGAAACAAACTGGACTACGACAATTGGGCTGCCATGGGAAATGAAAGATGGAGCTATAAAGATGTAAGTATAAAACCAAGCTTGATAAGAACTAAGAAAACATTTAATATAAAAGAACAGTGAAACAGGTATGTCATATTCCTTTCAGGTGCTGCCGTTTTTCAAGAAATCAGAAAACAACTTGAACATAGAGAGGCTTAACAGAAAATACCATGGAGTACATGGTGAACAGCCTGTAGCGAGATATCCCTACATTGATCAACCTTCAGTCATGCTGACAGAGGCATTCAATGAAGGAGGATTACCTATACTAGACATTAACGGTGAAAAACAAGAAGGAACTACGCAGGCTCAAGCTTTTTCCGAAGATGGTGAGAAAGTATCTACTAATACAGCTTTCATCGAACCTATAAGGCATGAACGTGAAAATCTAGTCGTCAAACCCGATTCAGAAGCAGTACAAATACTGTTTGATAATCGCAAGAGAGCTTACGGCATTAAATATGTCAGGAATGGTAAAACGCATATAGCTACTGCCAAAAAAGACATCATCATTAGCAGTGGAGTTGTCAATAGTCCAAAATTGCTGTTACTCTCTGGTATAGGACCAAAGAAACAGTTAGAAGAGTTACATATTCCCTGCGTGCAAGATTTGCCGGTAGGAGAGAACCTGCACGATCATCCCACGTTTAGTGGTATTGTTATAGCTCTCCCGAATAAAACTGCTACAACTGTAAGTCAACAAGAAATTATTGAATACGCCAAGGAATTTAAACATTTGGAATATAAGCGAGGTCCTCTTTCTGCTAATGGACCAATAAATTCCATATTTATCCTCAAAACGAACCCAAATCTTCCAGCGCCAGATGTTGGGAATCATTTTAATAATGTGAACTGGAAAGAGTATTACAGAGAACCAATTCTAGATGAGCAACTGGCAATCTTTCCGACCTCTTTCTATGACGCCCTCATGGCAAGGATTAAGAATTTAGTTCCTAAAAGTAGAGGAAAATTAGTCCTCAACCCAAAGAACCCACAAGGAAATCCGTTGCTCCAGCCAAACTACTTCGGCGATCCAACAGATATGATGCCAATGATCAAAGCAGCAAGATTTATATACAGCTTAGAAGACACCCACGCTTTTAAATCTCGCGGCGCTAAGTTCGTGAAAATACCTCTCGGAGCTTGCAAGAACCAAACTTGGGGTACGGACGAATACACTGAATGTTTGGCAAGATCTTATACTGCAAGTTCTTACCATTCAGTAGGGACTTGCAAGATGGGGCCTAACTGGGACAAATCAGCTGTCGTGGACCCTAGATTACGTGTGTATGGAGTGTCAGGTTTGAGGGTCATAGATTCGTCCATCATGCCTGTAGTTCCGCGAGGAAACACAAATGCGCCGTCTATCATGGTCGGAGAAAGAGGCGTGGATTTTGTCAAAGAGGATTGGCTTCATAATTATCTCAGGCTTTGATGTCGTTGTTTTTGTGTTGCGTGTAAAAAATAAATTTTGTAAAAAGTGTAGGTACGCTACAATTATATTCTTTGATTACAGTTTCAATATTTTATTTATGCTCAGTACCTACACAATTGTTGCGCAAGCTCCACAGAGTAAACGTGAGTCGCGAAACGTAATTTGGCATCTGACAAACAGGTGTACGTCGGAGACGTGAGACGTGCTATATCGCGACTATTCGCGACGTTTGCAAAGCTACACACGTGAGACGTGCATCGCACCGATAACGGCTGACGATAGCTTGTCTGACAGATGTCATGTTGCGCGTCGCATCGCGCGTCTATTCTGAAGAGTTTGCCCATGAGTTTGCCCATTTAATTTAATGTCACAAATTACGTATTGGCAGCCTAATATTATTCTGACGAGAATTCGCATATTCAACTGAACTGGTAGGTGACAGTAAATCTCCAAAAGTGCGTTTCATCAAATAGTTCCTCTGGCGTCATATTGGTAGCATCGGAAATGAGTGCCTTCTTAATTCGGACGGGCTATATGGCGGCCATAATATTACGTACAGTTCAGCAAAAAAGAGTAGACAAAAAATGAGGGCGCCACTTTGTATGAAATTTCAAAATTAAATGGCAACATTGACTATGAATGGCAACAATTTAGTATAAAAAAATGTAGTTCCATTTTTTTTAATGTCTACTCTTTTTTGCTGGACTGTACGCACTGATCTATATTACCTATTCTAGGCACTGGATAGGACGTACTCATTCAACTGACAGCTTGTTTCGCGCCCACAGTTGGTGCGCCACCTACCTTTGTTTTACAGGGAACTACGTGACATATTTGACGTAATTTTGATTATTTTTGATACGAATTTCAAACCTTCAAAATTGCGGCGTGATTTTTTCAAGTTATTCGTTTAATTTACTTAATATTTGCGTGATATTTTGTTTAAATTTGTGTAAGTGGACCTCAAGAAAGATGCTGAAGTGTGTGTTTTGCAAAAAACGTTACAAAAAAGGATGTAAAACTTAATTTCACAGGTGGGTGTACTTTAAGGTTCTTTTTACCTAAAATAATGCATGAAATCGTACCAAAATACCTATTTACTATCTGACGATTGTTTGCAATAATATTTCAGCAATATCTGATAAATATTGCAATGATATCCAAGAAAATTTTGTGCAAAACTTATTTTGTTTACATGCACTAGTGATGGGTATTTTTTTATCGATAAGCAAAATATTTATCAATTTACCAAGGGCTGATACTGTTCGGATTGAGTATGTAATAAAATAATCCTGTAGGTCGGAGTTCACCTTTAGCGGTACTGAAAAAGAAGCAACTTATTGTACCTAATATTTTTTTTTTTACTTAGCTTAGGTAGGTATACAAGTCCTTAATTGATTTATGTTTCACGACGTTGCTGTATTCCTTATTTTTGCATTAATTTATTAGTATTATTTATTTTTTCAGATTTCCTTCTGACTTGACGCTAAGAAACCAATGGCTTTAAAACATGAACGCCTTGAATTGGCTCCCAAATTCAACTCATTTTCTTTGCTCAAAACATTTTGAGTTAAGTGTTTCTTAAGTTTGTAAAACTTGGAGTGGATCATAGGGTATTTTTAATTTTATGTTACATAATTTATAAAATGTTTCTATCATTAAATTATATTATTTCGTTTAAAGCTCTTTGTCTGTTATTTTATTTTATTGCTGAAATTTTTTTAGGTTCCACAAACCGAGTCTAATGAAAGTTTGACTATAGCATCACAATTTTTCATTACTACAGGGATTTTTTTGCTGCGTGCAGACTTTGTTGGTTATTATCGGAGCTGGGAGCTGTTCCGCAACTTGACGGATTCGCTCCTTTTCGTACTCACGGGCTTTACACTACTGATGGATGACACCTATCTACAGCAATAATACGCAGCACAACTGCTGCCCATAAAGCCAGTAAATGTGAAAGGCAGCGAAACTGTTGCGGCACAGCACAGCTTCGATAATTAATTGCCGACAAAGTTTGCATGCAGCAAAAAATTACTTATCCTTAAAGTCATCGAGAAATTTATTTTGGAACAAATTTCATAATAGTAAATGCATAGAAATAATCAATCATATAAATTGGTAGAACCTACATTATTTTCTTTCCACACATATATGATTTTACGATGATAATCATATCATCGATATGTTGTTATTATACAGCCGACTTTTGGACATCACTAAATCTTACAAAATGGCGATTTTCAATGTTGGTCAAGCGTGTTGCTCAGTCCACCTATCCAGTGCCATAGATAATAGAGATCAGTGACTGTACGGCTCAACATTGTCGCCGTATAACCCATCCGAAGTAAGAAGACGCTCATTTCTAATGCTGCCAACATGACGCCAGAGGACCTATTTGATGAAACAATCACTTCAGGAGATTTACTGTCACCTACCAGTTCAGTTGAATGTTCGAGTTCTCGTCAGAATAATATTATGCTGCCAATACGTAATTTATGACAATAAATTAAATGCTCTACAAAATCTTTTTAATAAAAAAATATCACCGCCGAAAACAGAAACGCAAAAAATAATAAGTAGGTGCCTACCTAAATAATATTTTTGGAAATAATATTGCCTAAAACGTTGGAACTTAGTTATATAGGTGTTGAATTTAAAAAAAAATTAACACGCTTCATTGGCATGACGCCGATTCAAAATTTACTAAGCTCCAATGTTGTGGGGTTGTGGGTAATGGTTCCATCAATATTACTTAGGTCTCTCTTTTCGTGTGGGACACCGAGTCGTTCAACGACCCGATGAACCCTGGTGTCAGAGTTTTTCAACCGCCTATTGCACGTAGCAGGCCTCTGACATGGTTGTGTATCTAACGACCGCCATCATAGACAGCAACCGGGACCGACGGCTTAGCGTGCTGTACCCGCCTACCCCCTCAATATTAATGAAGGTGATGATGGACCCTACAAAATGAAGTCCCTAATGGTCCCTAGAGAACCTAAAGAACCTAGAAGAAAAAGCCCAAATAGAAAACCTAATGAACCCTATAAGAAACCTAAAAAGCTCTAAAAGAGTCCTAAACTACCGTAGAAATAATGACATGGAAACTGAAAAATGAGAAACCAAACTACTCTGGAAACAAAGACCCTAAAACATGAATTGAATTTGTGAACCTAATCCGAGAATCTATAATTGAACACAACCTACTGATTAACTGAAACCTAGACCTAATTGAATCCTAACGTCTTAATTGTTTTTGGCCAGCGTGATTTATCTAGTGGAGACCCGTACGTTGTTTTCGCTATAACCCTGAAAGAACTGTTTACATAAGTAGTTTTACCTAATTTATCTACGACTTGATATGAGCACTACAAAACGCTACCTTTGACAACTCAAACTAAACCAATTCAGAAACGTTGAAAGCATACGAAAATAAAGAATTAAAATGAAACTACAATCTTTTATTTTGAAAGAGTAACACTCAATTACCTACAAATAATTTAGGTAATAAGGAAATAAACTCTGGAAATACCTATAACCAATTTTCGAGCAGATAATTTAAAGAAATTAAAGACGAAGCAGCATGGACTTTATTCGCGTGCCTATTCTTTTGGGACAGTACTCATAAAAAAAGAAGAAATCTCAGACATCAATGAAATTCTGCCCAAAATAAAAATTATTCCTTAAATTTATTTATTAAGAGCCTAATTGAGTTGAAAATAGATGATTTAAATGTATTCTGACCCATAGTTCACCAGATCAAGACATAAAATGAGGAACATCATAAAATCTCGGTAAGATTGATGTAAATTCTCAGCCTATTGGTTCACTATAGAAATATCATTGTAACTCTTTCAAAAGAACCTTTTCCTTAATTGTTTTTGCTAAAATACAATCTAGATGTTAACTACCTTAAGTCCCAAGCATCATTCTTTCGCTATTTTATGATTTGAACTCAAAATTTCCCATTAAAAAACTCATACAAAATGTGGTCTTTTACAGATTTCAAGAACGATTTATGCTGGAGTGTTGAACTACTACAAAGCAAATTGAACTCTATTGCAGCAACAAGTCAATACTTTCTGTGGAGAATGAAATTTACTACATCAAAAGCAAAACCACTCGAATACTCCGACCTCAACAATCAAAATAAAAGGTAATCTATAGATATTTATTTCAATGTAAGCAGAACCAAAATACTGTTAGAGTATTCCATATTACAAGTTGGGTGAATATCTTAGTTAAAATAATAAAATCTTGCTCGGTTTGTGATCTATAAAGTCTATTATAAGAAAGTAAGACCGACCACTAATGTGAAATCTCTTCTTTTCAGATCAAACCATGATTATCCAGCCTAGCAGAACAATATTACTATGATGCTCAAGATTTGAACCTACGCTAAATATGAACTACAACTTCATTCGAACCGGTTGGTACTAAAAAAGTAATAATAGATTATGATACTATCAGTTAATTTTAACTTCTACATACAGAACCCCTAAGATTCTGTTTCTCTAATAACTCTAATTCCCATTAGAGAGTCTTATGTTATACAAGATGAAAACAATATTAACGTCCAGATGTATTGCAATGAAATGTATTATATTTCTTTACAGATTGATCTGCGAATACCTAGAACCCTCAACGATCTTCTAGTACGAGCCTTGTGGACATGAAAGAAAACCTATTCTATGAATACAACGTGAACTTGCTACTTGAAAGAAAAATACTTCAATGTTCTAATTTTATGTGAATTTGCTTATCAATCTTTATAGAAAAGAAAGTGTAAGTCCGTTTGTTTTAAAAGATCAAATATCTAAGAAGAGAAATCATTCTTTCCTACTTTTATGAAGTTGTTATAATAAAGAATCTATTTGTGTCTACTTTAATTTTAGGAAATAAGTAGAAAATTGGATGATAGAAGAATATTGAGAAATTTACTAAAAACTCTTAATATTAGGTTCAAAATGTTTGTCATTTTGTTTGTAAAAATGAAAATATTTCTAGTTTTTAAATTTATTTCTCCTATGAGCTTTTTAAAACATGACTGATGGAAAATAGGTTATTTAAACTATGAATATTAAATCTCTCTCATGTGAAAAATATAAAACTACTATGAGTGAAGCCGCAAGTATGAACTAGTTTTGTTCAAACTGAACTATAATGATAGTTTCTTTGTATTGTAGTTTAATTCAGTTGTCTATCTAACCCAAAAGATACTTTACTAATGACTGAATTGTTCTATGAATTCAAAACTATAATTCAGCATGAAACTTTATGAAAATTATTTAGAAACTTCCTTTATAAAAATAAATAAGTAAAGGTTGGTTCAAATATTCTAATATAACTGAAGACTCTGTGCTAATAGGATCTATTAATTATAGAGAAGAATGCTTATTTGATTTCCACTACAACAGGAATACAAAGTCTGAATTTAAATGGCTAAATTTAAATTCTTATTATGGAGAACAAGATGATAGATTTGTATTTTGTATTGAATTTTATTCATCTTGCTCATACAATGAAAGCATTTATATAAACAAACTCTATCCCCAATAACTAGGTAATTTTGAATTGTTCTTTACTATCAATTTCATTCTGATTAACCCTTAATTGGACAAAGTTTCATAATGACATATCCTGTCATATGTCATATCTCAGCATTTAGGTAATTTGACCCATTCTTTCTATCAACAATCTCTTACTAACTAACCCATAAATGGACAAAAGTTTTATAATGACATATCATGTCATAAGTTAATAAAATCAAAAATCAATGGGAATATGAGTTCAAGTTGTCAGACAATAAAATAAATATACAGCATTTTGGTGTTTGGCTTAAAAGGTCAGCCCAAGACTCCCCGCTCGAAATAGGTTATTTTTCCTTATTCCGCAGAAACTTAGTAATAAAATTTTAAATAGAGGTTTCTCTTTATTGTAATACCTCTTTGTGCTGCTAAACTAAGCTTCTGAACCTTGTCTCTCTCGTCTCCATACTGGTCAAGAGTCCAGCCAATATCCATTTCTTGCTCTAATTTACATTTAAAAGCACCTTCTTTATGCAACTCAAAACTAAAAGAGGGCGTTAGTGTATATAAATATATATAGTTTATAAGAAATGCAGCTTTGTAATTATTTTATTTCCATGTCATATTATGGTCAATGGCAGCAAGTTTACTGTTGAAGGTACTTTGAGAATAGCAAATGATTCTAAATTGTAGCCAAGTGAAATGGATAACTTCCTTTTTATTATTTAATTAATATTTACTTGTAACACAAATGACTCTACAGACTCTATTTAGGAAAACAAACTGATAAGTCCGTCAACGTCAAAGTACTAGAACTCAAATCCCATTAAACTTTTAGGTAGGTATTAAGTTAAGTACTCAAAACAAACTCTACTGAATTAATAATTTTCCTTCAGCAGTGAAAGTATTCATGCATTTATTTTCAACCTTCCAGTTATATTATTCAACTGTAAAATAGTTTGGCATAAATTTTACCAAAACTGTGTATATTTAAATTGTAAAACAATATGGTTTTTCTTTTACCATAAATGACTTTATTCAGGTAATGGAGATTTTAACCCACTGTATGACAAAGACTCGTCCCATTTTAGGTAGAGAACTTCATCTAGGCACGGCATTGCTTGGCCAAAGTAAGACTAACTTCCTCATCACAATCAAGTAAGAAACTTCTATTTGTTTACTTACAAGAAACTAAACAAGCCATCTGTTTTGTTAAAAGATTTCAAAATTTAATTGAATGAATCTAGAAGGCTGATAATAAACATCTTCAAATATTAGACTGCTTTAATATGAACTCTAGAAAGACAAGAAACCATTATTATTTTGTTTCCTTAAAATGAAAATCAAATGAATTTAAAAAGGTTCCAAATATTCAACCCCATTATTAAAAGTTTAAAATTTGAAATAAAATTTAGTCAAAACCTAAGCTGCTCACTACCAGATTATACACAACCTAAGTAGTGAGTTGTCCCTCCCTACTGATAAATCCTAACAAGCTAAATCGCGCCTATTCATGTTTTAAGCCCTAATCTACTGTGAAGATACAAAGCTGGGCGAGAGCCTCATTTACATTTAATCGTGTAGTGTGTGTGTTGTGGTTGATGAAAGCTCCGCAGCTCCAGAACTTCCATCCCTAGGTTAAATTCCCTATTGCTTGGCGTCACCCAAGACTCGTCCTATCACCTATGTTGACCCCGCTGTAAGACTCCGAGGAATCTAGCGGTTGAGAATTACATGTTCCGGTTAACCCGAAGGTTGATTCGATGGGGATGGAACAGAGGTAATCTCGGTTGTGCAAAGATTGATCTCAAAATCTCAATGAGCCGCTGAAGGATGGGCCGCTTTACTAAGCAGAGCCACCGCAGGTTCAACGTAGCGAATATCTTATCGCTATCGTAACCTCCTTCCGAGCGCACTGAAATATCTAAGTCAAGAGCTGTAAGCCTTCCGTAAACAAGGCCTCCTGTTCGCTCAAGAATCAGGATCGAAGATGGGGGCTATCAAAATGCCAGTTTCTCTAATCAATTGGCACCGTTATACGCTGATCAGAGATAAAGACATTCGAATAGAAATATAATGACATACACACTGCCGGTAGAACCCCAATAGAAACTTATGACAAGAAAAATTATAAAGAATTTACTATAAAAATGTCAGACCCACTTCAGGGTTAAACCTTTTTACAAGTAAAAGTCAAAGACTAGGTAATATGAATTAGACTCTAAATTTACTGAATTTGCAACTTGAAATTGATAGTGTTGAGATTGCTATCGCAACATCTATCATGTCTTCCTAAATAATAAAACCCATTGCAAAACAAATCCCAGAAAACTACCTGTACTCTAAGACGAGTAGAGTGTGTATGCGACAGCAGCTCAATGCTGAATGGATCAGCGTACCAGGTTTGTATGGCTTATATACTATTTTTCTGTTCCAAATCCAAATATGGCCTTGAAGACAACCTTCAGATGCCCTTGAAACTATTAGCACTAAGTTTTGAACCAAACTCAATGACCTTGAGACATACAAGTCCCAATGACCTTGAATTTGCCTTAGTAATGTCTGATCTTGGTTACTGATTCAATCTCAATGACTTTGAAATGCCCTTCAAAATGTCTGACTTTGGATTTTGTACCGTGAACATTCACTAGAGAATCCTTTGTAGGTGCTCTTGCACTTAAACGACCTGGGATAATCCTATAGTATGACTGCTCTAAACATTCTTGAATGCGCCTTCCAATTTCCTGACCTTGAAAAGTTCGTCAATACATTTACTTCAGATGACCTTGGAATGCCCTTCAAAATGTTTGCAACTAAACGTCCTTGAAATGCCTCTTAGTATAATTCGGACTTTGGACCCGTCCCACGACCTTGAATCGTATTACAATCGCGTGACATTGACATGCCCTTGAGATGCCTTACCTACCTACTTTAAACCGACCTAGATAGTTTTTAGTGCATCTGCACTCAGATGGCCTTGAAAAGCTCTATAGTCGCGTGACCTTGGAACGCTCTTTATCATTGAAATGGTCTCGGTGCATGTGCACTCAGACGGCCTTGAGAAAATCTATCATAGCTTGACCTTGAATCGCCCTTCACAATGTATGTAACTAAACGTCCTTGAAAATGTCTCGGTACACGTGCACTTAGATGGCCTTGAGAAATTCTATAATAGCTTGACCTTGAATCGCCCTTCAAAATATTTGTATCAAACGCCCTTGAGATTGTCTCGGTACATGTGCACTTAAATGACCTTGGAATGCTCTACAAAACTGCTAAGCAATTTTGAGCATTATGCACATAGTAATATAGATCATATTTTCACCACGGTTCCCATTGTTATCTGTTATTTTTTTAATTTATTTGGCATTTTTTCAAAGTTTTGCCAATGTCAAGGGTGATTTAACTTTTCTATTTGACCAAAGATAACCCTTTATTCATCCTTCTATTTTTGATGATGTAGACATAATAAATAGTTTCCTGTCTTTCTTTACTCAAATTATTTGTGACGTAATTAACATTGCCACAAGAGTGTAAATGGATCGTTACATATTCCCCACAAAAATAAATCCGTATGTCAATAAAAATTAAGGATTTTATTGCCCCAAATAGATAAATCTGTCACAAATGATTTTAATAGATATTGCTTTACCTTTATGAATATGCATTTTATGTGGTGTGGTGTGTGACTATTCAAAAGTTTTAGTCTGCATGAATTTAACTTGTGATCCAGAATCTTTAATAATTTTAAGAAAATGAACAAATATATAATCAGCGGATTAAACCGAAATTTTACGCAAGGAACGGAGTTGTGAATTCCGTCAGTTAGAAGAACATTGCAATCCACTTACACGCCAAAACTCGTTCTTATGCTTTTTGAAACGTGAACCTTCATACAACCCTACGTATAACAACAGTGCTCCTAGTTGCCGAAATCTAATTGTGCATAGTTCAAAATTATCTCTAAATCCTTTGTCAAACTTACACAACTAAAACCTGAATAATGTGTGTCATCTTTAAAATTAAAGATGGTGTGTAGGGAAAATTAGCTTTAGCCTTTCGCTCTTCGCTTGTAGGCTACGTGTAGAGTCAGAATTTGATATAAAACATCTGTTAAACACAGAAATGACTGCTGTCTTACTCCTAACTTCAAATTTTATATCACCTTCTTGTGTGAGTAGTGTTTTCTAAAGATTCAGCAATACCTTCATTCACTAATAGGTGGCCTTTGAAAAACTGAATGAGCCTCATACCTGTGTAAATGTAAAATAATATACATAACATAAATATTTCCCAATAATATAAATAAATTGTATAATGATCTTGTGGACACATTCTTAAATTCCTTCCTTCCTCAATCTCTGATCTGCTCACTCACTCAGAAACTCAAAGCCTTACTATTCGTGGATGACATTAAAAATTAATCTTAATTATTTTTGAATTTATATCATTATCAGCAACCCACCGTATTTGTAATGTTAAATAAATAGTACACTTTAAAACAATCACAAAGCAAACTCTTATTTCTAATTTAAGAAGAAAAGCAAGTCCTCTTGAACCTGGATGTTCTCCTTGTACCTTTGTTTTATCTTAAAATTTTTATCTATAACATCTAATTAACTACTTTTCTACCATACTAGAAGTTACGCAAATGCAATGCAACTCTACAAAATTATGCCAAATTGCTTGTATGCTTTATCTCTTAAATTTACGCCTTAATGAGTTGCTGAAAACTACGCTTATTTGCAAAACTACGCCTTATTTGCACTAAATAGACTGAAATTACAAAATAATGAAAGTCTCAAAATGATGATTTTGAATCACCCTTTTATTACATCTAAAAGGAATCTCAAAATTATCTCGACCCTTTACTGACCCCTTCATTTTATTAAACATTCTACAACATCTAATAAATTCCAAAAGACTTTAATATACTCCATTTTTTTGTAAGTTCATTCTGTACCTTTTTTTCTATTTCTACAATAAAACAAGATAAATTTCAGTTACCAATTAATATTTATTTCATTTTGCCCTAATAATCTTCTTATTTTAATTTTTTTAGAACGATCCCCATTATTCACTCGGCTAAACCTCTACTTTAAATCGTGCTGTGAATAGACTGCTTTAATTTCTTAACAAATTTCTAGCTGCCACTAACAAATTTAATGATGAACTATTATTTCCCCATTTTTCTACCACTCCGTGAATAGTCCCCTTTAGATGCCTTTAATAAAAATAACTAATATGGCAACATTACTCAACGTTCATTGGCGGAAGTGTCTATATAGCGGGGCGCCCCGCTCGATAGTCATTTAGGCTATTCACCGGGGCGCCCTGCTGAATAGCGCTTTGTCTATGTATAGGCTATTGAGCGGGGCGCCCTGCTAAATAGCGCTTTGTCTGTGGTTTGGTTATAGACCGGGGCGCCGCTCCGCCGTTATTTCGACTCGTATGTAGGTATAAGTACGGTGTGTGAGAAAGGAATAGTGTGGACTACTGGCGTCTGTTTTTTCTAGTTAGACAATACCTACTGTCGACTACGGTATTGGCGAGGTCAAACAAACATAGATTTACTAAATCAAATCAATGTGGGTTCACTTGCCTGTATTTATACCTACCTTCTTCTTCTTCTTTTCGTGTGGACACCGAGTCGTTCAACGACGCGATGAACCCTGGTGTCAGAGTTTTTCAACCGCCTGCTGCAAATAGCAGGCCTCTGACATGGTTGTGTAACAACCGCCATCATAGCATCACAGCACCGGGACCGACGGCTTAACGTGCCCATCCGAAGCACGGAACCATCTTACTTGCGGACAATCAGGTGGTTCAGCCTCCAATGTCATATCATATCATCAAATCAAATCTGCCCTAACCATACTGGGAACAAATTCACAAAGTGATAAATATCAACTTTGTGAGTGACCACTGGGAATTGATCCGAAACCTTTGCGTGGCAGGCAGGCAACCACTGCGCCACATCAGCTGTCATGATACTTACATACGAGTCGAAATAACGGCGGAGGCGCCCGGTCAATAGCCAAACTACAGACAAAGCGCTATTTAGCAGGGCGCCCCGCTCAATAGCCTATCCATAGAGAAAGCGCTATTCAGCAGGGCGCCCCGGTGAATAGCCTAAATTACTATCGAGCGGGGCGCCCCGCTATATAGACACTTCCTTCATCATTAAATTTGTTAGTGGCAGCTAGAAATTTGTTAAGAAATTAAAGCAGTCTATTCACAGCACGATTTAAAGTAGAGGGTTTAGCCGAGTGAATAATGGGGGATCGTTCTAAAAAAAATTAAAATAAGAAGATTATTAGGCAAAATGAAATAAATATTAATTGGTAACTGAAATTTATCTTGTTTTATTGTAGAAATAGAAAAAAAGGTACAGAATGAACTTACAAAAAAATGGAGTATATTAAAGTCTTTTGAATTTATTAGATGTTGTAGAATGTTTAATAAAATGAAGGGGTCAGTAAAGGGTCGAGATAATTTTGAGATTCCTTTAGATGTAATAAAAGGGGTGATTCAAAATCATCATTTTGAGACTTTCATTATTTTGTAATTTCAGTCTATTTAGTGCAAATAAGCGTAGTTTTGCAAATAAGCGTAGTTTTCAGCAACTCATTAAGGCGTAAATTTAAGAGATAAAGCATACAAGCAATTTGGCATAATTTTGTAGAGTTGCATTGCATTTTGCGTAACTTCTAGTATGGTAGAAAAGTAGTTAATTAGATGTTATAGATAAAAATTTTAAGATAAAACAAAGGTACAAGGAGAACATCCAGGTTCAAGAGGACTTGCTTTTCTTCTTAAATTAGAAATAAGAGTTTGCTTTGTGATTGTTTTAAAGTGTACTATTTATTTAACATTACAAATACGGTGGGGTTGCTGATAATGATATAAATTCAAAATAATTAAGATTAATTTTAATGTCATCCACGAATAGTAAGGCTTTGAGTTTCTGAGTGAGTGAGCGAATCAGAGATTGAGGAAGGAAGGAATTTAAGAATGTGTCCACAAGATCATTATACAATTTATTTATATTATTGGGAAATATTTATGTTATGTATATTATTTTACATTTACACAGGTATGAGGCTCATTCAGTTTTTCAAAGGCCACCTATTAGTGAATGAAGGTATTGCTGAATCTTTAGAAAACACTACTCACACAAGAAGGTGATATAAAATTTGAAGTTAGGAGTAAGACAGCAGTCATTTCTGTGTTTAACAGATGTTTTATATCAAATTCTGACTCTACACGTAGCCTACAAGCGAAGAGCGAAAGCTAAAGCTAATTTTCCCTACACACCATCTTTAATTTTAAAGATGACACACATTATTCGGAGTTTTAGTTGTGTAAGTTTGACAAAGGATTTAGAGAGATAATTTTGAACTATGCACAATTAGATTTCGGCAACTAGGAGCACTGTTGTTATACGTAGGGTTGTATGAAGGTTCACGTTTCAAAAAGCATAAGAACGAGTTTTGGTGTAAGTGGATTGCAATGTTCTTCTAACTGACGGAATTCACAACCTGTTCCTTGCGTAAAATTTCGGTTTAATCCGCTGATTATATATTTGTTCATTTTCTTAAAATTATTAAAGATTCTGGATCACAAGTTAAATTCATGCAGACTAAAACTTTTGAATAGTCACACACCACACACATAAAATGCATATTCATAAAGGTAAAGCAACATCTATTAAAATCATTTGTGACAGATTTATCTATTTGGGCAATAAAATCCTTAATTTTTATTGACATACGGATTTATTGAGGGGTGAAATGTAACGATACATTGACACTCTTGTGGCAATGTTCATTACGTCACAAATAATTTGAGTAAAAGAAAGACAGGAACTATTTATTATGTCTACATCATCAAAAATAGAAGGATGAATAAGAGGGTTATCTTTGGTCAAATAGAAAAGTTAAATCACCCTGACATTGGCAAAACTTTGAAAAAATCAAATGCCAAAATAAATTAAGAGAAAATTATAACAGATGGGAACCGTGGATTTGCATGAAAATATGATCTATATTACTATGTGCATAATGCTCAAAATTGCTTAGCAGTTTTAGAGCATTCCAAGGTCATTTATGTGCACATGTACCGAGACAATCTCAAGGGCGTTTGATACAAATATTTTGAAGGGCGATTCAAGGTCAAGCTATTATAGAATTTCTCAAGGCCATCTAAGTGCACGTACCGAGACATTTTCAGGACGTTTAGTTACATACATTGTGAAGGGCGATTCAAGGTCAAGCTATGATAGATTTTCTCAAGGCCGTCTGAGTGCACATGCACCGAGACCATTTCAATGATAAAGAGCGTTCCAAGGTCACGCGACTATAGAGCTTTTCAAGCCATCTGAGTGCAGATGCACTAAAAACTATCTAGGTCGGTTTAAAGTAGGTAGGTAAGGCATCTCAAGGGCATGTCAATGTCACGCGATTGTAATACGATTCAAGGTCGTGGACGGGTCCAAAGTCCGAATTATACTAAGAGGCATTTCAAGGACGTTTAGTTGCAAACATTTTGAAGGGCATTCCAAGGTCATCTGAAGTAAATGTATTGACGAACTTTTCAAGGTCAGAAATTGAAGGCGCATTCAAGAATGTTTAGGAGCAGTCATACTATAGGATTATCCCAAGTCGTTTAAGTGCAAGAGCACCTACAAAGGATTCTCTAGTGAATGTTCACGGTACAAAATCCAAAGTCAGACATTTTGAAGGGCATTTCAAAGTCATTGAGATTGAATCAGTAACCAAGATCAGACATTACTAAGGCAAATTCAAGGTCATTGGGACTTGTATGTCTCAAGGTCATTGAGTTTGGTTCAAAACTTAGTGCTAATAGTTTCAAGGGCATCTGAAGGTTGTCTTCAAGGCCATATTTGGATTTGGAACAGAAAAATAGTATATAAGCCATACAAACCTGGTACGCTGATCCATTCAGCATTGAGCTGCGTCGCATACACACTCTACTCGTCTTAGAGTACAGGTAGTTTTCTGGGATTTGTTTTGCAATGGGTTTTATTATTTAGGAAGACATGATAGATGTTGCGATAGCAATCTCAACACTATCAATTTCAAGTTGCAAATTCAGTAAATTTAGAGTCTAATTCATATTACCTAGTCTTTGACTTTTACTTGTAAAAGGTTTAACCCTGAAGTGGGTCTGACATTTTATAGTAAATTCTTTATAATTTTTCTTGTCATAAGTTTCTATTGGGGTTCTACCGGCAGTGTGTATGTCATTATATTTCTATTCGAATGTCTTTATCTCTGATCAGCGTATAACGGTGCCAATTGATTAGAGAAACTGGCATTTTGATAGCCCCATCTTCGATCCTGATTCTTGAGCGGGAACAGGAGGCCTTGTTTACGGAAGGCTTACAGCTCTTGACTTAGATATTTCAGTGCGCTCGGAAGGAGGTTACGATAGCGATAAGATATTCGCTACGTTGAACCTGCGGTGGCTCTGCTTAGTAAAGCGGCCCATCCCCTTCAGCGGCTCATTGAGATTTTTGAGATCAATCTTTGCACAACCGAGATTACCTCTGTTCCATCCCCATCGAATCAACCTTCGGGTTAACTGGAACATGTAATTTCAACCGCTAGATTCCTCCGGAGTCTTACAGCGGGGTCAACATAGGTGATAGGACGAGTCTTGGGTGACGCCAAGCAATAGGGAATTTAACCTAGGGATGGAAGTTCTGGAGCTGCGGAGCTTCATCAACCACAACACACACACTACACGATTAAATGTAAATGAGGCTCGCCCAGCTTTGTATCTTCACAGTAGATTAGGGCTTAAAACATGAATAGGCGCGATTTAGCTTGTTAGGATTTATCAGTAGGAGGGACAACTCACTACTTAGGTTGTGTATAATCTGGTAGTGAGCAGCTTAGGTTTTTGACTAAATTTTATTTCAAATTTTAAACTTTTAATAATGGGGTTGAATATTTGGAACCTTTTAAATTCATTTGATTTTCATTTTAAGGAAACAAAATAATAATGGTTTTTGTCTTTCTAGAGTTCATATTAAAGCAGTCTAATATTTGAAGATGTTTATTATCAGCCTTCTAGATTCATTCAATTAAATTTTGAAATCTTTTAACAAAACAGATGGCTTGTTTAGTTTCTTGTAAGTAAACAAATAGAAGTTTCTTACTTGATTGTGATGAGGAAGTTAGTCTTACTTTGGCCAAGCAATGCCGTGCCTAGATGAAGTTCTCTACCTAAAATGGGACGAGTCTTTGTCATACAGTGGGTTAAAATCTCCATTACCTGAATAAAGTCATTTATGGTAAAAGAAAAACCATATTGTTTTACAATTTAAATATACACAGTTTTGGTAAAATTTATGCCAAACTATTTTACAGTTGAATAATATAACTGGAAGGTTGAAAATAAATGCATGAATACTTTCACTGCTGAAGGAAAATTATTAATTCAGTAGAGTTTGTTTTGAGTACTTAACTTAATACCTACCTAAAAGTTTAATGGGATTTGAGTTCTAGTACTTTGACGTTGACGGACTTATCAGTTTGTTTTCCCTAAATAGAGTCTGTAGAGTCATTTGTGTTACAAGTAAATATTAATTAAATAATAAAAAGGAAGTTATCCATTTCACTTGGCTACAATTTAGAATCATTTGCTATTCTCAAAGTACCTTCAACAGTAAACTTGCTGCCATTGACCATAATATGACATGGAAATAAAATAATTACAAAGCTGCATTTCTTATAAACTATATATATTTATATACACTAACGCCTCTTTTAGTTTTGAGTTGCATAAAGAAGGTGCTTTTAAATGTAAATTAGGAGCAAGAAATGGATATTGGCTGGACTCTTGACCAGTATGGAGAGAGAGACAAGGTTGAAGCTTAGTTTAGCAGCACAAAGAGGTATTACAATAAAGAGAAACCTCTATTTAAAATTTTATTACTAAGTTTCTGAATAAGGAAAATAACCTATTTCGAGCGGAGTCTTGGGCTGACTTTTAAGCCAAACACCAAAATGCTGTATATTTATTTTATTGTCTGACAACTTGAACTCATATTCCCATTGATTTTTGATTTTATTAACTTATGACATGATATGTCATTATAAAACTTTTGTCCATTTAAGGGTTAGTTAGTAAGAGATTGTTGATAGAAAGAATGGGTCAAATTACCTAAATGCTGAGATATGACATATGACAGGATATGTCATTATGAAACTTTTGTCCAATTAAGGGTTAATCAGAATGAAATTGATAGTAAAGAACAATTCAAAATTACCTAGTTATTGGGGATAGAGTTTGTTTATATAAATGCTTTCATTGTATGAGCAAGATGAATAAAATTCAATACAAAATACAAATCTATCATCTTGTTCTCATAATAAGAATTTAAATTTAGCCATTTAAATTCAGACTTTGTATTCCTGTTGTAGTGGAAATCAAATAAGCATTCTTCTCTATAATTAATAGATCCTATTAGCACAGAGTCTTCAGTTATATTAGAATATTTGAACCAACCTTTACTTATTTATTTTTATAAAGGAAGTTTCTAAATAATTTTCATAAAGTTTCATGCTGAATTATAGTTTTGAATTCATAGAACAATTCAGTCATTAGTAAAGTCTTTTGGGTTAGATAGACAACTGAATTAAACTACAATACAAAGAAACTATCATTATAGTTCAGTTTGAACAAAACTAGTTCATACTTATGCTTCACTCATAGTTTTATTTTTATATATTTTCACTTTTATTATATTTTCACATGAGAGAGATTTAATATTCATAGTTTAAATAACCTATTTTCCATCAGTCATGTTTTAAAAAGCTCATAGGAGAAATAAATTTAAAAACTAGAAATATTTTCATTTTTACAAACAAAATGACAAACATTTTGAACCTAATATTAGGAGTTTTTAGTAAATTTCTCAATATTCATCTATCATCCTATTTTCTACTTATTTCCTAAAATTAAGGAAGACACAAATAGATTCTTTATTATAACAACTTCATAAAAGTAGGAAAGATTGTTTTCTCTTCTTAGATATTTGATCTTCTACAACAAACGGACATACTCTTTATTTCTATAATGAATGATATGCAATTTCACATTAAATTAGAACATTGAAGTATTTTTCTTCCAAGTAGCGAGTTCACGTTGTATTCATAGAATAGATTTTCTTTCATGTCCACAAGGCTCGTACTAGAAGATCGTTGAGGGTTCTAGGTATTCGCAGATCAATCTGTAAAGAAATATAATACATTTCATTGCAATACATCTGGACGTTAATATTGTTTTCATCTTGTATAACATAAGACTCTCTAATGGGAATTAGAGTTATTAGAAAAACAGAATCTTAGGGTTCTGTATGTAGAAGTAAAATTAACTGATAGTATCATAATCTATTATTACTTTTTTAGTACCAACCGGTTCGAATGAAGTTGTAGTTCATATTTAGCGAGGTTCAAATCTTGAGCATCATAGTAATATTGTTCTGCTAGGCTGATAATCATGGTTTGATCTGAAAAGAAGAGATTTCACATTAGTGGTCGGTCTTACTTTCTTATAATAGACTTTATAGTTCACAAACCGAGCAAGATTTTATTATTTTAACTAAGATATTCACCCAACTTGTAATATGGAATACTCTAACAGTATTTTGGTTCTGCTTTACATTGAAATAAATATCTATAGTTTACCTTTTATTTTGATTGTTGTTGAGGTCGGAGTATTCGAGTGGTTTTGCTTTTGATGTAGTAAATTTCATTCTCCACAGAAAGTATTGACTTGTTGCTGCAATAGAGTTCAATTTGCTTTGTAGTAGTTCAACACTCCAGCATAAATCGTTCTTGAAATCTGTAAAAGACCACATTTTGTATGAGTTTTTAATGGGAAATTTTGAGTTCAAATCATAAAATAGCGAAAGAATGATGCTTGGGACTTAAGGTAGTTAACATCTAGATTGTATTTTAGCAAAACAATTAAGGAAAAGGTTCTTTTGAAAGAGTTACAATGATATTTCTATAGTGAACCAATAGGCTGAGAATTTACATCAATCTTACCGAGATTTTATGATGTTCCTCATTTTATGTCTTGATCTGGTGAACTATGGGTCAGAATACATTTAAATCATCTATTTTCAACTCAATTAGGCTCTTAATAAATAAATTTAAGGAATAATTTTTATTTTGGGCGGAATTTCGTTGAAGTTTGAGATTTCTTTTTATGAGTACTGTCCAAAAGAATAGGCACGCGAATAAGTCCATGCTGCTTCATCTTTAATTTCTTTATTTTCTCTGCTCGAAAATTGGTTATAGGTATTTCTAGAGTTTATTTCCTTATTACCTAAATTATTTGTAGGTAATTGAGTGTTATCCTTTCAAATAAAAGATTGTAGTTTCATTTAATTCTTTATTTTCGTATGCTTTCAACGTTTCTGAATTGGTTTAGTTTGAGTTGTCAAAGGTAGCGTTTTGTAGTGCTCATATCAAGTCGTAGATAAATTAGGTAAACTACTTATGTAAACAGTTCTTTCAGGGTTATAGCAAAACAACGTACGGTCTCCACTAAATGAATCACGCTGGCCAAAAGCAGTTAAGACGTTAGGGTTCAGTTAGGTTTAGGGTTCAGTTAGTCAGTATTCAGTAGGTTGTATTCAATTATAGGTTTTCGGATTAGGTTCACAATATCAATTCACGTTTTAGGTCCTTTGGTTTCCAGAATAGTTTCGGTTTCTCATTTTTCAGTTTCCATGTCATTATTTCTACGGTAGGTTAGGACTCTTTTAGGGCTTTTTAGGTTTTCTTATAGGGTTCTTTAGGTTTTCTATTTGGGCTTTTTCTTCTAGGTTCTTTAGGTTCTCTAGGGACCATTAGGGACTTCATTTTGTAGGGTCCATCATCACCTTCATTAATATTGAGGGGGTAGGCGGGTACAATTCTGTGGTGCCTTTACCAGGATCAGGACTATTTTATTAACCAGGATCAGGACTATTTTATCTAACCAGGATCAGGACTTTTATTTTATGTTGCAGGATCAGTACTTTTATTTTATGTTGCAGGTTCAGGATTATTGTATATTTTGTTAGATTAGGACTACGGATTTATTACGGAGGGATTGTTAGTATGCTAGGAAGTGCCATTTTTAGTGGCACAATTTTGTTGCTGTGAGAGTGGTCGAATTTAGAACTGTTTACATGAGTTAGTGCTGTTGTTTATTAAGGATTAAGGTGATCAGAGATAATAGGAAAATAAAAGTCGAGGGGGTGTTTAAAGGTTAAGGAATTTAATTTAGATTGGGTTATGGTCGGTGAACAGTTTTAGTATCTTATGACTATTTCACTAATTTACCAATTATTTTAAGGCAGAAGATATCAACATAATCAAAGATAATAAAATCACTCATAATGCCAAAACCTAAGTCAAATAGGAAGCGCAAGCTACCAGCAAGATTAGGGATGAGGATATTTTATTGGATACGCAAACAACAGTGGAATCGGATGAATTGTCGCAACACGCAGAACAGACTGAAACAAGTTTATTAAATGTTGAAGTAGCATCGTCAATAAATAAAAATCCAGATAGACCAGTAATGGAAGGAGAAGGAATAACCAAACAAAATGTTCAAACAACAATGAAAGTTAGAAAATAATACAGGGTTGGGTTTTAGAATGTTGAGAAGGACCATATACAGTCTAGCTTCCAAAGTGAGCGATTTAGCTAAAGAGTTAGACAATTCAAAGCAAACAAATCATAAAGAAACATTGAATCAAGAAAAGATAATGGCATTAATCAGATTAATGTGGAGTTGAGAATAATAAACAGAACGAGAATCAAATAATTGAACTTCCAATTCAAGAAGTAAACTCACAGACTCCGACTCAGGATAAAACTTCAGGAGGAGACTTTGATCATAGACAAATCATATATAATATCAGAAACATAAATATGGAACGTCCGAAGTTTGAAGGATTGACAGGAAGTCATCCAGTAACTTTTCTGGAAGAATTAGAGGCTTATTTAAGGAAGTCAGTGAAAGAAGGACAGAACGAAGTGGAGTTGATTTTAGAATGTTTACAAGGAGATGCAAGAGACTTTGCTCGGGTATATTGCAAACGATGGAAGAATTTAAATGATTTTAAGAGGGATTTTCTTTTCACTTATTGGGGGGATAAAGAACAGAATGAACTACGCCGGAAAATAGTATATGGGACGTGGATCGCCAGTATTCACCATCGATGCTAAATTATTTCTTACGTATTACGGGAAGGCTCAAATGCTTACACATCAGATACCAGAAAATCAGATGGTTTCTGATATTATTCGACATTTTCCGAGACATGTGCAACAAGTATGGTTTTCATTACAAAAAGGGACAGTAATTGAAACAGCTGAATTTCTTAGGGGAATGGATGAAATTAGCAAACAGGAACAGCATATATATAATACTGGAGGGACAAAGACAACAACTAGGAACTTTGACAACAAGAAGAATGAATTAAGGCAATCCTATAGGAACTGGCAAAAACCTGTAGCTACGTCAAAGGCAAAGGGAGTCAATGTTTTTACAGAAGATGCATCAAAATCTTCAGAAGGGAGTCCTACTATAGCGTTAAACTAATGGAGGTTGATTCTCTAATCCCCAAATCAACCTCAACTACAGGGGATAAAGCTTTACAGATTATGTTAAAAATGGGTTGGAGTCCGGGACAAGTTTTGGGGAAAAATAATGTAGGATTGCAAAAACCTTTAGTAGGAATAATGACAACGCGTGAAGGAAAAGAAGGATTAGGATATAGGGAAAATGAAGAGAAAATTTTACAAATTCCTGAATTGATAGTAGATGTTATAAAATTAAAGTCAGAACAGTTAGAATTAAAAGGGGTTTGTTCAGGGAATATTATGACAGTTTTTGAAGAAGAACTAGAACCAGTGGTAGAGAAAAACTTTAAGTCAGAAATTCTAGTGCAATGTTATGAATTTGAAATTGAATGTTTGATAGATACAGGAAGTGATATAACATGCATTTCCAAGAATCTTTGGGAGGAGATTAACTACAAAGAAAGAAATATACCAGTAATGCCAATAAAATCAATGCAGATTAAAACAGCAGTAGGACAAAAAGTTCAGAAATACAACAATTAACCATATTACCAATTAAAATTGGTACTGTGTTACATGAAATAGCGTTTGATAGTGCCGGGATTGGTAGCTCCATTAATATTGGGGTTTGATTGGCTAAAAATTAATAGAGTTACAATAAATTTAGAAGAAGATAAAACAGGGTTATATTACACTCATGATGGAGTTAAACGGAAAGTTGACTTTTTTGAGAGAGAAATAGAAGACAATTTTGCTGAAAGAGAAGATACAGAGCGAATAAATGGACAAATTGTAAAAGGACTAGAAACAGAAATGAGGTTGGGAATAGAATTAGGGGCCAAAGAAAAGGAGGGTTTATATGATTTGTTAAACAAATATGAAAACCTTTCATAGATAAAATAGGCAGAGCAAATTGTTATGAACATGAAATTAAAATGGAACCTCATACTCCTATAGTAAAGAACTTATCCAGTGCCTTACGCTTATCGTGAGAAAGTAGAAGCAAAGCTTCAAGAGATGGAGAACCAAGGTATACTTAGTAGAACGGCCACACCATATTGTAGTCCGTTGACGTTCACTCTTAAAAGGGATGGGTCAGTTAGAGTACTTTTAGATGCAAGAGAAATTAACAAATATATGATTCCGGAAACAGAGAAACCACCATTGCAGTTAGACGTCATCAATTCTTTTCATGGAGCGAATTTTATAAGTATAGTTGATCTTAACAATGCTTATTTTCAAATTCCAATATCAGAGACCAGTAAAAAGTACACAGGATTCACCTTCAATGGCAAGTCTTATGTGTATAATGTGTTACCACAAGGTTTAAAGACTTCAGTTGGAAGTTTTAGTAGGCCATGGACATTATACTAGGACATGAGGTGAGAGAATATTGTGTTAATTACTTGGATGATTTAGCCATCATAACAACAGGAACATGGGAAGAACATTTAGGCATATTGATACAGTTTTGGGAAAATTAAGTAAAGCTGGCATGACATGCAATTTAAAGAAATGCGAATTCATGTGTAAAGAAATCAAAATGCTAGGATTCATAATTTCCACAGAGGGTTTGAGGACAGATCCAGAAAAGGTAAAATCGATACAAGAATTTCCAGTCCCAAAGAAATTGAAACAAGTTCGAGCTTTTCTGGGGCTATGCAACTTTTATAGAAGGTTTATACCCAATTATAGTTCAGAGATTCAACCTTTGTGCAAATTGCTAAAGAAAGGAAGTGTTTGGAAATGGGGAGAGGAAGAACAGGAAGCTTTTGAAAAGGTAAAGTCTCTGTTTGTAGAAACGATACAATTACAACATCCAGATTTTAACAAAGAATATTTTTTGCAAACTGATAGTTCCGGTATTGGATTGGCAGGAGTTCTATATCAAAAAGATGAAAAAGGAGAAAAAAGAATATTAGGATTTCATAGTAAAATGTTTCGTGGAGCTCAATTAAATTGACAGTGACCGAGCAAGAGATGTATGCAGTGATAAGTTGTTTGGAAAAATTTGAAACATATTTGAGAGGATCAAAGGTAACAATTCAAACAGATCACAAGGCAATTTTGTTTGTAAAGAATTGGAAAATATTTAGTGCTCGAGTCACCCGCTGGATTAACTTTTTAGAGCAATTTCAATATAAAATAGAACATATAAAGGGGAGGAACAATATAGCGGCCGATATTCTTTCTCGTTATCTACCACAAACAGAATTATTACAGGAGGAAAATTGCCATTATTGGAAATAAGATACATGGAAACAAAAAGTAATAAAGATTTATTAAAGAAACTACAGGAGATGGCAAAGATGCAGAAAGAAGATAAAGGAATTCAAGAATTGCGAAAGAAATTGGTTGAAAATGAGAAAACTGGGAAGGATTGCAATAATACTAAAGGCGAATTTGTAGTAATCAATGATGTTTTATATTTTGTACCACCAGGAACAAAAACAAACTGATTTATTTACCAGAAAAGATAAGGAAAGAAGTTATAATACAAACACATTTGGAAATGGGTCATCAAGGGCATATAAAGTAATAAAATATATTAAAGATAGATTCTATTGGAGAGGATTACACGAATGGTAAAAACATTGTTAAGGAGTTGCCATGATTGTCAAATCACCAAAAGTAATAACGTAAAATACGTAGGGCCGTGTCAATCTATTATTAGAGAAAATATAGGAGATTTAGTCTCAGTAGATTTGTTTGGACCACTACCTTCAGGAATTTGGAATGTCATATATTCTGGTGGTTCAGGATTCATTCAGTAAGTTTGCTAAATTTTATGCACTACGAAAAGCTACGGCTCGAACAGTATTAGGAAAGATGAAGAAATTTTTGAATTGATAAAACCAAAAGTAATTTTGTCGGACAATGGATCACAATTTCTAGCAAACTTTGGCAGGAAGAGATGTCAAGAGCAGGTATAAAGTTTCTTATACAACTGTGAGAAACCTCGTCCAAATACAGTTGAGCGAGTAAATAAGGAATTAGGAAGATTATTTAGGACTTATTGCAGACAGAACCATAAAAGTTGGGTGTCAATTTTGCCAAGGATAGAAGAATTGTACAACCATACATATCATGAGTCTAGTAAATTTACACCATGTGAAATAATGTACGGAGAAACAACTCAGTTATCTTTTGATTCTATAATCAGTTCAGAAGAGAGGAATTTAAATGTAGATAAGATAAGGAGTGAGGCCAGGGAAAATCTAATAAAAGCAAGTCAAAATAGGCAAGGAAAATTCAACCAGCGTTATCGTATAATACAATATCAGATAGGTGACACGGTGAAGATAAGGCGGTTAAATAGGTCAGATGCACAACAGAAAATAACAAAAAAATTTGAGCCTTTGTATGAGGGACCTTATGTCATTGCTTCAAATCCATTTAAGAACGTCTATGTATTAATGGATCCAAAGACTAAGAAGATTAGGGGAAAATTTAATACTATTCATCTATCTAGATATTACTTGTAATTGAGGTTGATTAGGGGAGACTTAGTAAGAATGTTTGTTTTGTATAAATAATTTTAATTATTAATTTTTGTAGAATGAAAAAAATGTTAGACTTGAGGATGCACTACCGCGCCCTAATTTTGTTAATTTGGAGGAATTTAATTTCATTACTTATTTTGGTTGTTGAGATGTTCTTATATTTTTAATTTTATGAATGTAAAGTTAGACAACATATTAATTGTAAATAGATGTGTTTTGCTCTAGTAAGCATGAGGTAGTATGTATATTCTTATTGTGTAAAATTGTTAGCAAAACTAAAATTAAATCCATTGTAACTATTACTAATAAACTGATTGAAAGTCTAATAAAGTTAAAAAATAAAATAGAAAGGAATCTAAACAAAACAATTCAAAGAAAACAAAAATTTTGTCTAGATTTCTAGCGAGGTTCGGGATGAGTCGTTTTGAGCTACTTTTGATAACGTATCTTTCATTTAGAGAAAATAATAATAAAGACTATTTAAAGCTTTACAAAGTATTAAGAAATATTTGACTTTACAGTAAAAATTAGAGAGGTTTGTTTTAACTACAATGTTATTAATTTTAGCCCAAAACGTGGGGAGGAAAGGAGACTCATCTTAGTTAAGAAAAAAATATTCTAATAAATAAAACAGACATGTTTAACTTTAAAAGTTTATTCTAAAATGTATGAATAGAGAGGAAAACCAAAGTTTAAAATTAACACATAACATGCAAGTTAAACGTGAAAATCCTTAATGAAACATTTTAAGGAAAAATTATTAGAATGTTTTAATTACTTTATAAAAATAACATGGAAAGTTCTAGTATGAGGTAGTTAGCCTACACATACAAGTTAAATGTGAAAACCGCCTTGGTACAAATTTTCAAGAAAAATCTAAAGATATTTTAGTTACAAATATATCATGAAATTCAGTCTATGAATCTTGTTCATAATAAAAGAAAGTAGTTTGTTCTAAAGAAGTAAGAATTGTAAGGATACATTGTTTAGCTTGTTGTTGAAGTGTAATGGTAAACTAGTAATAACATGTTCAACATAGCGGAGGAAGTGATTTAAATTGGAAGCGCTGGATTGAAAAGCAAGGGATTGATTTACATCATTGAAAATTTGTTGTTCAACGGCTTGAACAGAATTTTGTGGTATTTTGTAAATATGTTGAGTTGAACAATAAGGTAGGCCAGGGTTGCTGCAGCAGTTGAAGTCAAAACATTTGAAGATTGAGCAGAGGTATTATCTTTGGAAGATTGTTCACTAGAAGTAGAGCATAGAAATTGTTCATGTGCAGAGACAGCTGTTGTACTAGTAGAAGTTTGAGTTTGAGTTAACGGGCAGCGATAGTTACCTTAGGAAAGGGCTGAACATCTATGATGGAAACTTTAGGTATTTTAGAAGAAGTCATTTGAGAATTATCATTATGGGGACGTTTGATAAGCAGAGAATGTAGAATTGAGTTTTTTGCAGGATCCCTTGGTGAAGTGTCGGTTTGATTTTTAGCAACTATGGAGTCTCTCAGGCTATTATTAGTTCGGGAACAGTCTGCTTTTTCTAAGTTAGATCCTTTTCCAGATTGATTAGCGGTCGAAGGTTTCTTCGATTTTATTCTTTATAAGTAGAGGATTGTTTTTTTAGATGGTTTCCAGTTTTCAGGGTCTTCAGTACTTCAGGTGTAAATTGAGGTTCGAACGGGGATGTAGCTGAAATTTCTTGAAGGTTTGCTGATTTTACATAACCAGGATCAAGCAAAAGAATAAGCGGCAGCAGCTCTTCTTCATAATCGATGATTTCGTGTGGATTGGCAGTCTTCTTAAAGTTCAACTGGTTGTTTAGAGTTTGACGAATTGAACACCATCGATTTTTAATTTCAGATACTGTGAACAAGGAAAAGGAAAGAAGTTGTGAAATCAAAAGATTGATGAAAGACTTTCATAGTTTTAATAGATGAAAGTTTGAAAAGATACTATACCAAACTTACCATCTTGTTTGAGATTGTTGGCGATTTTTGTCCAAGTGGTCTTTTGATATTCATTATTTTTGAAAAGATTATTGCTTGCATCAAAGAGAGCAGGAAAAGCATTATTTGAGTGATGATCTCTTTGTCCGTCATCATTTGAGTTTGCTTGATTATTTCATCAAGAAAATCTAGATTAGGCAGCATTTTGAGATGCGAATAAAAGCCAAAATGTTTTTCTTCAGGAAAATAATCATTCTAAATTTAAAATTTTCCCACTAATTTGATTTCCGCTCTTTCCATACATTTTAGTTTAAAAATTAACTTAGTTCAAATTCTGAAATTAAGTAAGAAAAACACAATGAATGAAAGAAAAAACATAGATATAAACATAAAAACATTACAACTAAGTAAATAATTCTTACCATTTTAAATTGGAATCTTGGGTTGTGAAATGAAAGGTTAGAACCTTCCTTTTGGTTGCTAGAAGAATAAAAGGAAATTTATATTAGTATGGAATTAGAAAGGATTGCTATACGCCGAAGAAAGTAGAGTCTAAAACTTACAAGTATTTCAAAGACTAGAATAAAAATATTAGAATTATCTGGAGACATCATCTTGAATGGATCTGCAAACACAAACATCACACATGAAAAAAAATGATAAAGATGAACACATAAATAGAGAACATTAATTCCTAGTAATAAAACATGAACTTACGTTGGTTTGGTCAAGAAAAACCAGCAATATAATAAATGGAAGTGTCTATATAGCGGGGCGCCCCGCTCGATAGTCATTTAGGCTATTCACCGGGGCGCCCTGCTGAATAGCGCTTTGTCTATGGATAGGCTATTGAGCGGGGCGCCCTGCTAAATAGCGCATTGTCTGTAGTTTGGTTATAGACCGGGGCGCCGCTCCGCCGTTATTTCGACTCGTATGTAGGTATCATGGTAGGTATAAGTACGGAGCAGTGATGAGGTTGGGTGATGGATGATGTGATGAAGATGGATGAGGAACTGATGAGGAGGGGCGAGGAAGTGATGAGGATGCGTGAAAAAGTCATGGGGATGGGTGAGAAAGTAATGAGGATGGATGAGAAAGGATTAGTGTGGACTACTGGCGTCTGTTTTTTCTAGTTAGACAATATCTACTGTCGACAGTAGGCATTGGTGAGGTCAAACAAACATAGATTTACTAAATCAAATCAATGTGGGTTCACTTGCCCTGTACTTATACCTACCTTCTTCTTCTTCTTTTCGTGTGGGACACCGAGTCGTTCAACGACCCGATGAACCCTGGTGTCAGAGTTTTTCAACCGCCTACTGCAAGTACCAGGCCTCTGAAATGGTTGTGTAACGACCACCATCATAAAAAGCAACCGGGACCGATGGCTTAACGTGCCCACCGAAGCACGGAACCATCTTACTTGCGGACAATCAGGTGGTTCAGCCTGCAATGTCCTAACCAGACTGGGAACAAATTCACAAAGTGATAAATATCAACTTTGTGAGTGACCCCACCGGGAATTGAACCCGGAACCTTTGCGTGGCAGGCAGGCATACTAACCACTGCGCCACATCGGCTGTCATGATACTTACATACGAGTCGAAATAACGGCGAAGCGGCGCCCCGGTCAATAGCCAAACTACAGACAATGCGCTATTTAGCAGGGCGCCCCGCTCAATAGCCTATCCATAGACAAAGCGCTATTCAGCAGGGCGCCCCGGTGAATAGCCTAAATGACTATCGAGCGGGGCGCCCCGCTATATAGACACTTCCTTCATTGGCTAATCTATATGAAGGTATTTTTTTTTTTTATTAATAAATTTCCGACTTGAATACTAGTCTTTATGTCCCAGTGTTGCCTATGATGGAATAATTGTACTAATGTTGATATTTTTCTCTGACTGCTTATTTTTGTTTCAGGATAAGTTATAAAATAATAAAGTGGAAAAAATGCTTTAGTTATTTATATAAAAACTGTTTATATGAAATTTCCCTAATTTATTGTCTTGCACTTAGATCATTCAAATTTTAGAATACCGTATGTTGATAAACTAACACGGAAATCCTCCACTTGCTTCTCACAAATCTCAATAGTTAAAAGTTGAAACTCCCAATTATGTCGAATCTCTATTTCCACCTATTCAATATTTACTAATAACTAAAATTGATGCTCCCATGTTCTACCTAACTTTTAAAATTATTGAACCAACCCTTTACTATGAATACAAATCCAATTCAGATTTAGTCATCATTTTTTTTTTTTAAATAAAGTTTTATCTAATTTGTCTCCATAATTTGGCAACTCTACTACTGTTATTTGTTACGTTCACTGACGACTCAACAAATATTTATTATATTGCTGGTTTTTCTTGACCAAACCAACGTAAGTTCATGTTTTATTACTAGGAATTAATGTTCTCTATTTATGTGTTCATCTTTATCATTTTTTTTCATGTGTGATGTTTGTGTTTGCAGATCCATTCAAGATGATGTCTCCAGATAATTCTAATATTTTTATTCTAGTCTTTGAAATACTTGTAAGTTTTAGACTCTACTTTCTTCGGCGTATAGCAATCCTTTCTAATTCCCTACTAATATAAATTTCCTTTTATTCTTCTAGCAACCAAAAGGAAGGTTCTAACCTTTCATTTCACAACCCAAGATTCCAATTTAAAATGGTAAGAATTATTTACTTAGTTGTAATGTTTTTATGTTTATATCTATGTTTTTTCTTTCATTCATTGTGTTTTTCTTACTTAATTTCAGAATTTGAACTAAGTTAATTTTTAAACTAAAATGTATGGAAAGAGCGGGAAATCAAATTAGTGGGAAAATTTTAAATTTAGAATGATTATTTTCCTGAAGAAAAACATTTTTGGCGGCTTTTATTCGCATCTCAAAATGCTGCCTAATCTAGATTTTCTTGATGAAATAATCAAGCAAACTCAAATGATGACGGACAAAGAGATCATCACTCAAATAATGCTTTTCCTGCTCTCTTGATGCAAGCAATAATCTTTTCAAAAATAATGAATATCAAAAGACCACTTGACAAAAATCGCCAACAATCTCAAACAAGATGGTAAGTTTGGTATAGTATCTTTTCAAACTTTCATCTATTAAAACTATGAAAGTCTTTCATCAATCTTTTGATTTCACAACTTCTTTTTCCTTGTTCACAGTATCTGAAATTAAAAATCGATGGTGTTCAATTCGTCAAACTCTAAACAACCAGTTGAACTTTAAGAAGACTGCCAATCCACACGAAATCATCGATTATGAAGAAGAGCTGCTGCCGCTTATTCTTTGCTTGATCCTGGTTATGTAAAATCAGCAAACCTTCAAGAAATTTCAGCTACATCCCTGTTCGAACCTCAATTTACACCTGAAGTACTGAAGACCCCTGAAAACTGGAAACCATCTAAGAAAACTTCCAATCCTCTACTTATAAAGAATAAAAATCCGAAGAAACCTTCGACCGCTAATCAATCTGGAAAAGGATCTAACTTAGAAAAAGCAGACTGTTCCCGAACTAATAATAGCCTGAGAGACTCCATAGTTGCTAAAAATCAAACCGACACTTCACCAAGGGATCCTGCAAAAAACTCAATTCTACATTCTCTGCTTATCAAACGTCCCCATAATGATAATTCTCAAATGACTTCTTCTAAAATACCTAAAGTTTCCATCATAGATGTTCAGCCCTTTCCTAAGGTAACTATCGCTGCCCCGTTAACTCAAACTCAAACTTCTACTAGTACAACAGCTGTCTCTGCACATGAACAATTTCTATGCTCTACTTCTAGTGAACAATCTTCCAAAGATAATACCTCTGCTCAATCTTCAAATGTTTTGACTTCAACTGCTGCAGCAACCCCTGGCCTACCTTATTGTTCAACTCAACATATTTACAAAATACCACAAAATTCTGTTCAAGCCGTTGAACAACAAATTTTCAATGATGTAAATCAATCCCTTGCTTTTCAATCCAGCGCTTCCAATTTAAATCACTTCCCGCTATGTTGAACATGTTATTACTAGTTTACCATTACACCTTCAACAACAAGCTAAACAATGTATCCTTACAATTCTTACTTCTAGAACAAACTACTTTCTTTTATTATGAACAAGATTCATAGACTGAATTTCATGATATATTTGTAACTAAAATATCTTTAGATTTTTCTTGAAAATTTGTACCAAGGCGGTTTTCACATTTAACTTGTATGTGTATAGGCTAACTACCTCATACTAGAACTTTCCATGTTATTTTTATAAAGTAATTAAAACATTCTAATAATTTTTCCTTAAAAATGTTTCATTAAGGATTTTCACGTTTAACTTGCATGTTATGTGTTAATTTTAAACTTTGGTTTTCCTCTCTATTCATACATTTTAGAATAAACTTTTAAAGTTAAACATGTCTGTTTTATTTATTAGAATATTTTTTTTCTTAACTAAGATGAGTCTCCTTTCCTCCCCACGTTTTGGGCTAAAATTAATAACATTGTAGTTAAAACAAACCTCTCTAATTTTTACTGTAAAGTCAAATATTTCTTAATACTTTGTAAAGCTTTAAATAGCCTTTATTATTATTTTCTCTAAATGAAAGATACGTTATCAAAAGTAGCTCAAAACGACTCATCCCGAACCTCGCTAGAAATCTAGACAAAATTTTTGTTTTCTTTGAATTGTTTTGTTTAGATTCCTTTCTATTTTTTTATAACTTTATTAGACTTTCAATCAGTTTATTAGTAATAGTTACAATGGATTTAATTTTAGTTTTGCTAACAATTTTACACAATAAGAATATACATACTACCTCATGCTTACTAGAGCAAAACACATCTATTTACAATTAATATGTTGTCTAACTTTACATTCATAAAATTAAAAATATAAGAACATCTCAACAACCAAAATAAGTAATGAAATTAAATTCCTCCAAATTAACAAAATTAGGGCGCACGGTAGTGCATCCTCAAGTCTAACATTTTTTCATTCTACAAAAATTAATAATTAAAATTATTTATACAAAACAAACATTCTTACTAAGTCTCCCCTAATCAACCTCAATTACAAGTAATATCTAGATAGATGAATAGTATTAAATTTTCCCCTAATCTTCTTAGTCTTTGGATCCATTAATACATAGACGTTCTTAAATGGATTTGAAGCAATGACATAAGGTCCTCATACAAAGGCTCAAATTTTTTGTTATTTTCTGTTGTGCATCTGACCTATTTAACCGCCTTATCTTCACCGTGTCACCTATCTGATATTGTATTATACGATAACGCTGGTTGAATTTTCCTTGCCTATTTTGACTTGCTTTTATTAGATTTTCCTGGCCTCACTTATCTTATCTACATTTAAATTCCTCTCTTCTGAACTGATTATAGAATCAAAAGATAACTGAGTTGTTTCTCCGTACATTATTTCACATGGTGTAAATTTACTAGACTCATGATATGTATGGTTGTACAATTCTTCTATCCTTGGCAAAATTGACACCCAACTTTTATGGTTCTGTCTGCAATAAGTCCTAAATAATCTTCCTAATTCCTTATTTACTCGCTCAACTGTATTTGGACGAGGGTTTCTCACAGTTGTATAAGAAACTTTTATACCTGCTCTTGACATCTCTTCCTGCCAAAGTTTGCTAGAGAATTGTGATCCATTGTCCGACAAAATTACTTTTGGTTTTATCAATTCAAAAATTTCTTCATCTTTCCTAATACTGTTCGAGCTGTAGCTTTTCGTAGTGCATAAAATTTAGCAAACTTACTGAATGAATCCTGAACCACCAGAATATATGACATTCCAAATTCCCTGAAGGTAGTGGTCCAAACAAATCTACTGAGACTAAATCTCCTATATTTTCTCTAATAATAGATTGACACGGCCCTACGTATTTTACGTTATTACTTTTGGTGATTTGACAATCATGGCAACTTCTTAACAATGTTTTTACCATTCGTGTAATCCCTCTCCAATAGAATCTATCTTTAATATATTTTATTACTTTATATGCCCCTTGATGACCCATTTCCAAATGTGTTTGTATTATAACTTCTTTCCTTATCTTTTCTGGTAAATAAATCAGTTTTGTTTTTGTTCCTGGTGGTACAAAATATAAAACATCATTGATTACTACAAATTCGCCTTTAGTATTATTGCAATCCTTCCCAGTTTTCTCATTTTCAACCAATTTCTTTCGCAATTCTTGAATTCCTTTATCTTCTTTCTGCATCTTTGCCATCTCCTGTAGTTTCTTTAATAAATCTTTATTACTTTTTGTTTCCATGTATCTTATTTCCAATAATGGCAATTTTTCCTCCTGTAATAATTCTGTTTGTGGTAGATAACGAGAAAGAATATCGGCCGCTATATTGTTCCTCCCCTTTATATGTTCTATTTTATATTGAAATTGCTCTAAAAAGTTAATCCAGCGGGTGACTCGAGCACTAAATATTTTCCAATTCTTTACAAACAAAATTGCCTTGTGATCTGTTTGAATTGTTACCTTTGATCCTCTCAAATATGTTTCAAATTTTTCCAAACAACTTATCACTGCATACATCTCTTGCTCGGTCACTGTCCAATTTAATTGAGCTCCACGAAACATTTTACTATGAAATCCTAATATTCTTTTTTCTCCTTTTTCATCTTTTTGATATAGAACTCCTGCCAATCCAATACCGGAACTATCAGTTTGCAAAAAATATTCTTTGTTAAAATCTGGATGTTGTAATTGTATCGTTTCTACAAACAGAGACTTTACCTTTTCAAAAGCTTCCTGTTCTTCCTCTCCCATTTCCAAACACTTCCTTTCTTTAGAAAATTGCACAAAGGTTGAATCTCTTAAATATAATAAGGTATAAACATTCTATAAAGTTGCATAGCCCCAGAAAAGCTCGAACTTGTTTCAATTTCTTTGGGACTGGAAATTCTTGTATCGATTTTACCTTTCTGGATCTGTCCTCAAACCTCTGTGGAAATTATGAATCCTAGCATTTTGATTTCTTTACACATGAATTCGCATTTCTTTAAATTGCATGTCATGCCAGCTTTACTTAATTTTCCCAAAACTGTATCAATATGCCCTAAATGTTCTTCCCATGTTCCTGTTGTTATGATGGCTAAATCATCCAAGTAATTAACACAATATTCTCTCACCTCATGTCCTAGTATAATGTCCATGGCCCTACTAAAACTTCCAACTGAAGTCTTTAAACCTTGTGGTAACACATTATACACATAAGACTTGCCATTGAAGGTGAATCCTGTGTACTTTTACTGGTCTCTGATATTGGAATTTGAAAATAAGCATTGTTAAGATCAACTATACTTATAAAATTCGCTCCATGAAAAGAATTGATGACGTCTAACTGCAATGGTGGTTTCTCTGTTTCCGGAATCATATATTTGTTAATTTCTCTTGCATCTAAAAGTACTCTAACTGACCCATCCCTTTTAAGAGTGAACGTCAACGGACTACAATATGGTGTGGCCGTTCTACTAAGTATACCTTGGTTCTCCATCTCTTGAAGCTTTGCTTCTACTTTCTCACGATAAGCGTAAGGCACTGGATAAGTTCTTTTTACTATAGGAGTATGAGGTTCCATTTTAATTTCATGTTCATAACAATTTGCTCTGCCTATTTTATCTATGAAAAGGTTTTCATATTTGTTTAACAAATCATATAAACCCTCCTTTTCTTTGGCCCCTAATTCTATTCCCAACCTCATTTCTGTTTCTAGTCCTTTACAATTTGTCCATTTATTCGCTCTGTATCTTCTCTTTCAGCAAAATTGTCTTCTATTTCTCTCTCAAAAAAGTCAACTTTCCGTTTAACTCCATCATGAGTGTAATATAACCCTGTTTTATCTTCTTCTAAATTTATTGTAACTCTATTAATTTTTAGCCAATCAAACCCCAATATTAATGGAGCTACCAATCCCGGCACTATCAGAAACGCTATTTCATGTAACACAGTACCAATTTTAATTGGTAATATGGTTAATTGTTGTATTTCTGAACTTTTTTGTCCTACTGCTGTTTTAATCTGCATTGATTTTATTGGCATTACTGGTATATTTCTTTCTTTGTGGTTAATCTCCTCCCAAAGATTCTTGGAAATGCATGTTATATCACTTCCTGTATCTATCAAACATTCAATTTCAAATTCATAACATTGCACTAGAATTTCTGACTTAAAGTTTTTCTCTACCACTGGTTCTAGTTCTTCTTCAAAAACTGTCATAATATTCCTGAACAAACCCCTTTAATTCTAACTGTTCTGACTTTAATTTTATAACATCTACTATCAATTCAGGAATTTGTAAAATTTTCTCTTCATTTTCCCTATATCCTAATCCTTCTTTTCCTTCACGCGTTGTCATTATTCCTACTAAAGGTTTTTGCAATCCTACATTATTTTTCCCCAAAACTTGTCCCGGACTCCAACCCATTTTTAACATAATCTGTAAAGCTTTATCCCCTGTAGTTGAGGTTGATTTGGGGATTAGAGAATCAACCTCCATTAGTTTAACGCTATAGTAGGACTCCCTTCTGAAGATTTTGATGCATCTTCTGTAAAACAACATTGACTCCTTTGCCTTTGACGTAGCTACAGGTTTTGCCAGTTCCTATAGGATTGCCTTAATTCATTCTTCTTGTTGTCAAAGTTCCTAGTTGTTGTCTTTGTCCCTCCAGTATTATATATATGCTGTTCCTGTTTGCTAATTTCATCCATTCCCCCTAAGAAATTCAGCTGTTTCAATTACTGTCCCTTTTTGTAATGAAAACCATACTTGTTGCACATGTCTCGGAAAATGTCGAATAATATCAGAAACCATCTGATTTTCTGGTATCTGATGTGTAAGCATTTGAGCCTTCCCGGTAATACGTAAGAAATAATTTAGCATCGATGGTGAATACTGGCGATCCCACGTCCCATATACTATTTTCCGGCGTAGTTCATTCTGTTCTTTATCTCCCCAATAAGTGGAAAGAAAATCCCCTCTTAAAATCATTTAAATTCTTCCATCGTTTGCAATATACCCGAGCAAAGTCTCTTGCATCTCCTTGTAAACATTCTAAAATCAACTCCACTTCGTTCTGTCCTTCTTTCACTGACTTCCTTAAATAAGCCTCTAATTCTTCCAGAAAAGTTACTGGATGACTTCCTGTCAATCCTTCAAACTTCGGACGTTCCATATTTATGTTTCTGATATTATATATGATTTGTCTATGATCAAAGTCTCCTCCTGAAGTTTTATCCTGAGTCGGAGTCTGTGAGTTTACTTCTTGAATTGGAAGTTCAATTATTTGATTCTCGTTCTGTTTATTATTCTCAACTCACATTAATCTGATTAATGCCATTATCTTTTCTTGATTCAATGTTTCTTTATGATTTGTTTGCTTTGAATTGTCTAACTCTTTAGCTAAATCGCTCACTTTGGAAGCTAGACTGTATATGGTCCTTCTCAACATTCTAAAACCCAACCCTGTATTATTTTTTCTAACTTTCATTGTTGTTTGAACATTTTGTTTGGTTATTCCTTCTCCTTCCATTACTGGTCTATCTGGATTTTTATTTATTGACGATGCTACTTCAACATTTAATAAACTTGTTTCAGTCTGTTCTGCGTGTTGCGACAATTCATCCGATTCCACTGTTGTTTGCGTATCCAATAAAATATCCTCATCCCTAATCTTGCTGGTAGCTTGCGCTTCCTATTTGACTTAGGTTTTGGCATTATGAGTGATTTTATTATCTTTGATTATGTTGATATCTTCTGCCCTTAAAATAATTGGTAAATTAGTGAAATAGTCATAAGATACTAAAACTGTTCACCGACCATAACCCAATCTAAATTAAATTCCTTAACCTTTAAACACCCTCGACTTTTATTTTCCTATTATCTCTGATCACCTTAATCCTTAATAAACAACAGCACTAACTCATGTAAACAGTTCTAAATTCGACCACTCTCACAGCAACAAAATTGTGCCACTAAAAATGGCACTTCCTAGCATACTAACAATCCCTCCGTAATAAATCCGTAGTCCTAATCTAACAAAATATACAATAATCCTGAACCTGCAACATAAAATAAAAGTACTGATCCTGCAACATAAAATAAAAGTCCTGATCCTGGTTAGATAAAATAGTCCTGATCCTGGTTAATAAAATAGTCCTGATCCTGGTAAAGGCACCACAGAATTGTACCCGCCTACCCCCTCAATATTAATGAAGGTGATGATGGACCCTACAAATGAAGTCCCTAATGGTCCTAGAGAACCTAAAGAACCTAGAAGAAAAAGCCCAAATAGAAAACCTAATGAACCCTATAAGAAACCTAAAAGCTCTAAAGAGTCCTAAACTACCGTAGAAATAATGACATGGAAACTGAAAAATGAGAAACCAAACTACTCTGGAAACAAAGACCCTAAAACATGAATTGAATTTGTGAACCTAATCCGAGAATCTATAATTGAACACAACCTACTGATTAACTGAAACCTAGACCTAATTGAATCCTAACGTCTTAATTGTTTTTGGCCAGCGTGATTTATCTAGTGGAGACCCGTACGTTGTTTTGCTATAACCCTGAAAGAACTGTTTACATAAGTAGTTTTACCTAATTTATCTACGACTTGATATGAGCACTACAAAACGCTACCTTTGACAACTCAAACTAAACCAATTCAGAAACGTTGAAAGCATACGAAAATAAAGAATTAAAATGAAACTACAATCTTTTATTTGAAAGGATAACACTCAATTACCTACAAATAATTTAGGTAATAAGGAAATAAACTCTAGAAATACCTATAACCAATTTTCGAGCAGAGAAAATAAAGAAATTAAAGATGAAGCAGCATGGACTTATTCGCGTGCCTATTCTTTTGGGACAGTACTCATAAAAAAAAAGAAATCTCAAACTTCAACGAAATTCCGCCCAAAATAAAAATTATTCCTTAAATTTATTTATTAAGAGCCTAATTGAGTTGAAAATAGATGATTTAAATGTATTCTGACCCATAGTTCACCAGATCAAGACATAAAATGAGGAACATCATAAAATCTCGGTAAGATTGATGTAAATTCTCAGCCTATTGGTTCACTATAGAAATATCATTGTAACTCTTTCAAAAGAACCTTTTCCTTAATTGTTTTTGCTAAAATACAATCTAGATGTTAACTACCTTAAGTCCCAAGCATCATTCTTTCGCTATTTTATGATTTGAACTCAAAATTTCCCATTAAAAAACTCATACAAAATGTGGTCTTTTACAGATTTCAAGAACGATTTATGCTGGAGTGTTGAACTACTACAAAGCAAATTGAACTCTATTGCAGCAACAAGTCAATACTTTCTGTGGAGAATGAAATTTACTACATCAAAAGCAAAACCACTCGAATACTCCGACCTCAACAACAATCAAAATAAAAGGTAATCTATAGATATTTATTTCAATGTAAGCAGAACCAAAATACTGTTAGAGTATTCCATATTACAAGTTGGGTGAATATCTTAGTTAAAATAATAAAATCTTGCTCGGTTTGTGAACTATAAAGTCTATTATAAGAAAGTAAGACCGACCACTAATGTGAAATCTCTTCTTTTCAGATCAAACCATGATTATCCAGCCTAGCAGAACAATATTACTATGATGCTCAAGATTTGAACCTACGCTAAATATGAACTACAACTTCATTCGGAACCGGTTGGTACTAAAAAAAAAGTAATAATAGATTATGATACTATCAGTTAATTTTAACTTCTACATACAGAACCCCTAAGATTCTGTTTCTCTAATAACTCTAATTCCCATTATAGAGTCTTATGTTATACAAGATGAAAACAATATTAACGTCCAGATGTATTGCAATGAAATGTATTATATTTCTTTACAGATTGATCTGCGAATACCTAGAACCCTCAACGATCTTCTAGTACGAGCCTTGTGGACATGAAAGAAAACCTATTCTATGAATACAACGTGAACTTGCTACTTGAAAGAAAAATACTTCAATGTTCTAATTTTATGTGAATTTGCTTATCAATCTTTATAGAAAAGAAAGTGTAAGTCCGTTTGTTTTAAAAGATCAAATATCTAAGAAGAGAAATCATTCTTTCCTACTTTTATGAAGTTGTTATAATAAAGAATCTATTTGTGTCTACTTTAATTTTAGGAAATAAGTAGAAAATTGGATGATAGAAGAATATTGAGAAATTTACTAAAAACTCTTAATATTAGGTTCAAAATGTTTGTCATTTTGTTTGTAAAAATGAAAATATTTCTAGTTTTTAAATTTATTTCTCCTATGAGCTTTTTAAAACATGACTGATGGAAAATAGGTTATTTAAACTATGAATATTAAATCTCTCTCATGTGAAAAATATAAAACTACTATGAGTGAAGCCGCAAGTATGAACTAGTTTTGTTCAAACTGAACTATAATGATAGTTTCTTTGTATTGTAGTTTAATTCAGTTGTCTATCTAACCCAAAAGATACTTTACTAATGACTGAATTGTTCTATGAATTCAAAACTATAATTCAGCATGAAACTTTATGAAAATTATTTAGAAACTTCCTTTATAAAAATAAATAAGTAAAGGTTGGTTCAAATATTCTAATATAACTGAAGACTCTGTGCTAATAGGATCTATTAATTATAGAGAAGAATGCTTATTTGATTTCCACTACAACAGGAATACAAAGTCTGAATTTAAATGGCTAAATTTAAATTCTTATTATGGAGAACAAGATGATAGATTTGTATTTTGTATTGAATTTTATTCATCTTGCTCATACAATGAAAGCATTTATATAAACAAACTCTATCCCCAATAACTAGGTAATTTTGAATTGTTCTTTACTATCAATTTCATTCTGATTAACCCTTAATTGGACAAAAGTTTCATAATGACATATCCTGTCATATGTCATATCTCAGCATTTAGGTAATTTGACCCATTCTTTCTATCAACAATCTCTTACTAACTAACCCTTAAATGGACAAAAGTTTTATAATGACATATCATGTCATAAGTTAATAAAATCAAAAATCAATGGGAATATGAGTTCAAGTTGTCAGACAATAAAATAAATATACAGCATTTTGGTGTTTGGCTTAAAAGGTCAGCCCAAGACTCCCCGCCTCGAAATAGGTTATTTTTCCTTATTCCGCAGAAACTTAGTAATAAAATTTTAAATAGAGGTTTCTCTTTATTGTAATACCTCTTTGTGCTGCTAAACTAAGCTTCCGAACCTTGTCTCTCTCGTCTCCATACTGGTCAAGAGTCCAGCCAATATCCATTTCTTGCTCCTAATTTACATTTAAAAGCACCTTCTTTATGCAACTCAAAACTAAAAGAGGGCGTTAGTGTATATAAATATATATAGTTTATAAGAAATGCAGCTTTGTAATTATTTTATTTCCATGTCATATTATGGTCAATGGCAGCAAGTTTACTGTTGAAGGTACTTTGAGAATAGCAAATGATTCTAAATTGTAGCCAAGTGAAATGGATAACTTCATTTTTTATTATTTAATTAATATTTACTTGTAACACAAATGACTCTACAGACTCTATTTAGGAAAACAAACTGATAAGTCCGTCAACGTCAAAGTACTAGAACTCAAATCCCATTAAACTTTTAGGTAGGTATTAAGTTAAGTACTCAAACAAACTCTACTGAATTAATAATTTTCCTTCAGCAGTGAAAGTATTCATGCATTTATTTTCAACCTTCCAGTTATATTATTCAACTGTAAAATAGTTTGGCATAAATTTTACCAAAACTGTGTATATTTAAATTGTAAAACAATATGGTTTTTCTTTTACCATAAATGACTTTATTCAGGTAATGGAGATTTTAACCCACTGTATGACAAAGACTCGTCCCATTTTAGGTAGAGAACTTCATCTAGGCACGGCATTGCTTGGCCAAAGTAAGACTAACTTCCTCATCACAATCAAGTAAGAAACTTCTATTTGTTTACTTACAAGAAACTAAACAAGCCATCTGTTTTGTTAAAAGATTTCAAAATTTAATTGAATGAATCTAGAAGGCTGATAATAAACATCTTCAAATATTAGACTGCTTTAATATGAACTCTAGAAAGACAAGAAACCATTATTATTTTGTTTCCTTAAAATGAAAATCAAATGAATTTAAAAAGGTTCCAAATATTCAACCCCATTATTAAAAGTTTAAAATTTGAAATAAAATTTAGTCAAAAACCTAAGCTGCTCACTACCAGATTATACACAACCTAAGTAGTGAGTTGTCCCTCCCTACTGATAAATCCTAACAAGCTAAATCGCGCCTATTCATGTTTTAAGCCCTAATCTACTGTGAAGATACAAAGCTGGGCGAGAGCCTCATTTACATTTAATCGTGTAGTGTGTGTGTTGTGGTTGATGAAAGCTCCGCAGCTCCAGAACTTCCATCCCTAGGTTAAATTCCTATTGCTTGGCGTCACCCAAGACTCGTCCTATCACCTATGTTGACCCCGCTGTAAGACTCCGGAGGAATCTAGCGGTTGAGAATTACATGTTCCGGTTAACCCGAAGGTTGATTCGATGGGGATGGAACAGAGGTAATCTCGGTTGTGCAAAGATTGATCTCAAAAATCTCAATGAGCCGCTGAAGGGGATGGGCCGCTTTACTAAGCAGAGCCACCGCAGGTTCAACGTAGCGAATATCTTATCGCTATCGTAACCTCCTTCCGAGCGCACTGAAATATCTAAGTCAAGAGCTGTAAGCCTTCCGTAAACAAGGCCTCCTGTTCCCGCTCAAGAATCAGGATCGAAGATGGGGGCTATCAAAATGCCAGTTTCTCTAATCAATTGGCACCGTTATACGCTGATCAGAGATAAAGACATTCGAATAGAAATATAATGACATACACACTGCCGGTAGAACCCCAATAGAAACTTATGACAAGAAAAATTATAAAGAATTTACTATAAAAATGTCAGACCCACTTCAGGGTTAAACCTTTTTACAAGTAAAAGTCAAAGACTAGGTAATATGAATTAGACTCTAAATTTACTGAATTTGCAACTTGAAATTGATAGTGTTGAGATTGCTATCGCAACATCTATCATGTCTTCCTAAATAATAAAACCCATTGCAAAACAAATCCCAGAAAACTACCTGTACTCTAAGACGAGTAGAGTGTGTATGCGACGGCAGCTCAATGCTGAATGGATCAGCGTACCAGGTTTGTATGGCTTATATACTATTTTTCTGTTCCAAATCCAAATATGGCCTTGAAGACAACCTTCAGATGCCCTTGAAACTATTAGCACTAAGTTTTGAACCAAACTCAATGACCTTGAGACATACAAGTCCCAATGACCTTGAATTTGCCTTAGTAATGTCTGATCTTGGTTACTGATTCAATCTCAATGACTTTGAAATGCCCTTCAAAATGTCTGACTTTGGATTTTGTACCGTGAACATTCACTAGAGAATCCTTTGTAGGTGCTCTTGCACTTAAACGACCTTGGGATAATCCTATAGTATGACTGCTCCTAAACATTCTTGAATGCGCCTTCCAATTTCCTGACCTTGAAAAGTTCGTCAATACATTTACTTCAGATGACCTTGGAATGCCCTTCAAAATGTTTGCAACTAAACGTCCTTGAAATGCCTCTTAGTATAATTCGGACTTTGGACCCGTCCCACGACCTTGAATCGTATTACAATCGCGTGACATTGACATGCCCTTGAGATGCCTTACCTACCTACTTTAAACCGACCTAGATAGTTTTTAGTGCATCTGCACTCAGATGGCCTTGAAAAGCTCTATAGTCGCGTGACCTTGGAACGCTCTTTATCATTGAAATGGTCTCGGTGCATGTGCACTCAGACGGCCTTGAGAAAATCTATCATAGCTTGACCTTGAATCGCCCTTCACAATGTATGTAACTAAACGTCCTTGAAAATGTCTCGGTACACGTGCACTTAGATGGCCTTGAGAAATTCTATAATAGCTTGACCTTGAATCGCCCTTCAAAATATTTGTATCAAACGCCCTTGAGATTGTCTCGGTACATGTGCACTTAAATGACCTTGGAATGCTCTACAAAACTGCTAAGCAATTTTGAGCATTATGCACATAGTAATATAGATCATATTTTCATGCAAATCCCACGGTTCCCATCTGTTATAATTTTCTCTTAATTTATTTTGGCATTTGATTTTTTTCAAAGTTTTGCCAATGTCAAGGGTGATTTAACTTTTTCTATTTGACCAAAGATAACCCTCTTATTCATCCTTCTATTTTTGATGATGTAGACATAATAAATAGTTTCCTGTCTTTCTTTTACTCAAATTATTTGTGACGTAATGAACATTGCCACAAGAGTGTCAATGTATCGTTACAGTGCCCATCCGAAGCACGGATTACTTAGGTAGTATTACTATACTAACAATAGGTTCTTATTATTTTTTGCTTTTCGGATTTAGGCGGTGATATAATATAAGGTTACATTATACAAATCTCTAAACTTTTTTTAGACACTTATCTTCGAAAAATGAAAAAGAATTTGGTCCTCCCTACTAAGTGACAAACTTTTTCAAGAGTTTTGTATGGGAGGACCAATTTTTTTTTCATGATATTTCGAAGAAAAGTTTCTAACAAAAATTTATCACTTTTGTGAGTAGATCACAACCTGGAGAGATTTGTACTTAATTAAATGTAACCGTATATTTTGTTAAAAAGATTTTATTTTACATTGGGAGCAATTTTACTAGTGACCGATAGTGAAAACTCAGAACCAGCTGATAAGAAACAAGTTTCCCCAAGGAATACTATAGGTCAAAATATGAAAAAAAAACGATCCCCATACAAAATTGCCGATCAGCAGCTGATTTGTGTTGCTATGGAAGGTCTAATTTTTTTTTCGTATTTTGGCGTATGTTCTTAGGGGAAAGTTGTTCTTTTATCACCAACCGGTTCTACCTTAATAATATAAAATCTATGGTAAATTTATTAATTTTAAGAAATAAATATAGTTAGTTATAATATTAATAAATTAACAGTTTTTATTCAATATAAATAAAACAATAGTTAATAACCGGAAATTTCCATAAATAGGCTAGTTTTTTAGATGTTAAACTATTTAGATGTTTAGATGTTTAACTATAATAATTCTTAGTCATGTATTCGTGGTCAGTTTCAGTGTGGCTACACCTTCAAATTATGAACATTTTCAATAAATTTGACGGCGCATGCCGTCTCCTTGCTGTTTTCGAAGAAAGTCGCCGGGACAAGATTGACAACATCAATCTGGGGAAGCGTCACGTCTCCAGAGCGCTGTCATGGTTTCCAGATAGAAAACCACCAGCACCCGGAAAACAAGCGAATCCCATAGTTCTGCGCGATCACAAGTGATTTCATGATATAATCGACGGAGCAGCACCTAACCCATGCGATATGGGCCATATCGCGGTTAGGTGAGCAGCAAAAAAGAGTAGACAAAAAATGAGGGCGCCACTTTGTATGAAATTTCAAAATTAAATGGCAACATTGGCTACGAATAGCAACAATTTAGTATTAAAAAAAATTTGTTCCCTTTTATTTAATTTGTACTCTTTTTTGCTGGACTGTAATCTGTGAACTGCATACAATCAAGAAATGGTGTCCATCAGAATGGCGGGTGTATAATCTCGAGATAAATCAAGATTAAAAGTGTTATATGTACCTACACTAAAATTATATTTAATCGTCGGTTAGAAAAATACTTTATACCAAAATCCACCATTTTGTTTTTTTTAATATCGTATTTATTTTGATATATTCTGGGTCACTCGCGCTGCTAAGACGAATCAAAGACACCTCATAAATTTATTATGTAAAAATCGCTCAAGCGGTTTAGGCCCGCGAAAAGATTTTAATATGTGTATATAATAAAAATCTTTACACGGGCCTTTTCAAAAATCTTTATACTTACTTTCATGCTCTCGAAAAACATAACCCGCTTCCTGCAGGCAGTCGGGTAATTAATATGAAAGTAGCCTTCACTTCTATTTGTGGCTACATACAATCAAGAAATGAAGTGTAAAAGTCGTCGCATCCTCGGAGTCGCGTGAATGAAATACCAATAAACGTAAGCCTACAAACAATTCCAGAGCTATCGACTAGTTTACCTCACAGAATACCTGTAGGAGGGATTGATGAATTTTGATAGTATAACTACTAAATTAAACATTTTATGCTGGAACAACCACTTTTATTACCAAACTTCAATAACAAAGGAGAAAAACTACTGTCTTTTGTTTTACAAGCATTGTTCGAACAAAATTCAAATATTTGAGACCCGAAGGCCGGCTGACTGGAATGAGGCCTCATTCTGTGAACAACGGCGGCTTGTCTTCAGCTCCGGCTTGGCTGGCTCGGCTGGCTTGGCATGGCATGGCATATAACCTGGCATGGGTGGAGCTGAGACATGGCCGGCTAAGGCTAGGCTGGCTTGCAACTCGCGGCGGCATTGCGAATTGGTCTTACAATAGCATAATGTTTGCAAATTCGCGCAGGACAGGACCCGTGGAGTTCGTTTCGGAGGCCAAGATCCTCTTTGGGTTGCTGTGTCAGCGGGGTTAGTTAATGTTTGCAAATTTGTGAAAAGACAGTTTTAGCATAGAAAGAACAAATACCCTACTGCAACAATTTCATAGTTACAAGTTATAATATTTTAGATTAAAAATGCGCCATTATGAATATAAGAAATTTTAATAGAGCCAGATTTGATATATCTTCACGACATGACATCTGTACCTACACACACACACACACACACACACACACAACACACACACACACACACACACACACACACACACACTCAAATCCCTTTTTGACAATTATTTTACGGGCCGTTACGGAAAAACATTTATCATGCATTTATCATACAAAGATAGAAAATAATTTATGAGTTTTTAATAGCAGAAACTTTTTCAAATAATTGCAGAAAAGCGATCGTCAGCCGTTATCGATGTGACGCGCGTTTCACGTGTGTAGGTATGCAAGCGTTGCGATGTCGCACGTCTCACGTCTCCGACGATCACTTGTTTGACAAATGCCATCTTACGTCTCACGTCTGCTCTGTGGAGCTTGCGCCCTAAACATACATGAACTTGACTTGACAAAGTCTTTCATATGTAAGCAGTAGTGTACTAAGCATAAATAAAATATTAAAACTGTAATCAAAGAATATCTAATTTATTTGTAGCATACAACTATTTACAAAATTGATTTTAGACATCAGGTCGTTTATAATTTAACACGCAACACAAAAACTACGACATCAGTGCTTGAAATAATTATGAAGCCAATCCTCTTTGACCAGCTCCACGCCTCTTTCTCCGATCATGATAGACGGCGCATTTGTATTTCCTCGCGTAACTACAGGCATGATGGAGGAATCTATGACCCTCAAACCTGACACGCCATACACACGTAATCTAGGGTCCACGACAGCAGTTCTGTCCCAGTTAGGCCCCATCTTGCAAGTCCCTACTGGATGGTATGTAGTATAAGTATAAGACCTTGCCAAACATTCAGTGTATTCGTCTGTACCCCAAACTAGGTTCCTGCAAACTCCAAGAGGTTCTTTCACGAACTTAGCACCGCGAGATTTAAAAGCGTGGGTGTTTTCTAAGCTGTATATGAATCTTGCTCCTTTGATCAATGGCATCAGATCTGTTGGATCGCCGAAGTAGTTTGGCTGGAGCAACGGTTTTCCTTGTGGGTTCTTTGGGTTGAGGACCAATTTTCCTCTACTTTTAGGAACTAAATTCATAATCCTTGGGGTGACGGCGTCATAGTAACAGGTCGGGAAGATTTGCAGTTGTTCAACTCGAAATGTTTCACTGTAATACTCTTTCCAGTTCACATTATCAAATTGATACTGAATATCTGGCGCTGGAAGATTTGGGTTAGTTTTTAGGAAAGCTAAGGAATTGCTTGGTCCATTAGCAGAGAGAGGACCACGCTTATATTCCAAATGTTTAAATTCCTTGACGGATTCAATAATTTCTGGATGACTGACAGTTGTAGCAGTTCTGTTCGGGAGAGCTATATCAATACCACTAAACGTGACATGATCGTGCAGGTTCTCTCCTACCGGCAAATCTTGAACGAGGGGAATATGTAAGTCTTCTAACTGTTTCTTTGGTCCTATACCGGAGAGTAACAGCAATTTTGGACTATTGATAGCTCCACTGCTAATGATGATGTCTTTTTTGGCAGTAGCTAAATGCGTTTTACCATTCCTGACATATTTAATGCCGTAAGCTCTCTTGTGATTATCAAACAGTATTTGTACTGCTTCTGAATCGGGTTTGACGACTAGATTTTCACGTTCATGCCTTATAGGTTCGATGAAAGCTGTATTAGTGGATACTCTCTCACCATCTTCGGAAAAAGCTTGAGCCTGCATAGTTCCTTGTTGTTCTTCACCGTTAAAGTCTAGTATAGGTAATCCTCCTTCATAAAATGCCTCTGTCAGCATGATTGAAGGTTGATCAATGTAGGGAAATCTAGCTATTGGCTGTTCACCATGTACTCCATGGTATTTCCTGTTAAGCCTCTCCATGTTCAAGTTGTTTTCTGATTTCTTGAAAAACGGCAGCACCTAAAAGCAATATGACATACCTGTTTCACTGTTCTTTTATATTATAAGTTTTCTTAGTTCTTATCTAGCTAAGTTTTATACTTACATCCTTATAGCTCCATCCTTCATTTCCCATGGCTGCCCAATTGTCGTAGTCTAGTTTGTTACCTCTTACGTAGACCATATCGTTAACCGAACTAGATCCACCCATAGTTTTTCCCCTATAAAAACAATTTTAAAGCATATAACAAACGCTACATGTTTGTATAGTCGTTGACTTAATACAGTTTCAATGCTTGACCTGTGCAATTCAGCGATTTCTAGCTCTTTTGAGTTCATTAAAATAGTGAGATCAAGTGCTCTTTCACCTTGGCCAGTCGCATCGTTGTCCAGGTCGCGCTAAGCAGCTCTTCCCATTAGGTTCAGTCTGGTAATTCCAGTCGATATTAGACCCGAGCAGTGCACCCGTGAACGCAGGCACCCGCGACACATCTGGTTGCTCCGGGCCAGCCTCCAGTAGAAGCACCTAAAAATTTTAGTTCCTATTGATTAGTTGTTTGCAGTAGATAGTAGGTTCTGCGAAAAGCAAGACGTCATCAGATCCTAAATTGTAATGTCAACTATCGACATAAGCCGTCTCGTTTACGAAACCAATCTCTATTTTCTTTGACATGTTGTGTTGTGATGTCTCCGTGTGATGCCGGCTTAGAATAGCATCACCCCACTTCAACCCGTGCATGTCGTAAAACGCGACTAAGGGATAATCATCCAGGGAATGGGCAGCAGCGTGCCCTGTAAATGCAACATCTTGCACTGCGCTCGCTACTCCACCTGCCAAGCGTGGTGAGTAGGGCAATACCCTCCAATATGAGGAGGCCCATGTCCAGCATTAGAAGGTTGCAGATGTTATGGTATGGTGGAGGTGATGTCTGGTGGCTAAGCTTTATTGCCATCCTATGGTCTACTCTCTACTACCTGGCTTTTAACTATCCGGAGTTCTGAAATTGCCTTAGGGACGGATGTTGGTTAAAATTGATCTTTCAACAACATCCCGCAGTGTTGTTATCGTAGGGACAGTTAGGAAAAAAAAGGCTTTTAACAACTTTGACACTGTCAAACAAAATAAGCAAAAATCTTGAAATTACCTTCCACTGGTCAATCTCCGTGAGTCTGTTAGCCACGACGCATCCAGCCGACCCCGCCCCAACCACGATGAAGTCATAATCTCCTCCCTCACTTTCTTTCATGGTATGCTTTCTCTTCTCCCTAGAATAAAATTACAGACATGTACTGGGAGAAACTTTACTAGTGACCGATAGCGAAAACTCAGAACCAGCTGGTGAAATATTTTAAAAAATTAGGCCCTCTATACAGTCCCAAAGTAACTCAAATCAGCTGCTTTTTTTTTCATTTTTGACCTATGTTCCTTGGGAACTGTTGTTCCATATCACCAGCCAGTTCTGAGTTTTCGCTATCGGTCACTAGTAAAATTTCTCCCCGTATACAAACTCCTTTTATCCTTTTCGGGGTACGCAAATCAAACGTCCATACAAACGGTCGTTCTGGAGTTTGAGAACAATTTTAAGGGTCATTTCAGGAAATGCTATTCTGAGCGAATTTTTTTGTCAAGCGGCATTTTACCTGGATCCTCCATATAGCTTCACTAACAGGTCCAGGTATATATAGCCGAGGTAGGTACAGGCTGGGAGTTGGGACGGCGGGATACATTGCGCGGTGAGGTTCAAAGGCTGCCACAGCATTTTGAAGGCCGATTTATTTTCAAAATGTCGTCAACATAAACCTGGCTACAAAAGAGTTTTATTTGCACTTAACATTTTTGAAATTATATACTTTTCACGAGTGCGTTGAGTTACTTGAGGTCGAAGCTGACTAAGTTAAGTTTATTATAAAACTTTCAAGTAAGTACTACTTCAACTCAACGTATAAAAATATAGAACTTACCGCATTAATAATAAAATTTAAATTATTTACCTATATCAAAGTGTTTCAAAGAGCACCTCACTGAAACTGATCACGAATGCATGGCATGACTAAGAATATTTTTATCTGTAAATAACTAGCCTATTTATAGTAAGTTTATTAATATTAACAAATTAATAGTTAATTGATATTAACAAATTAAAAGTTTAAATTTTATATAAATCAATAATTAATAGTTAATAATCGGAAGTTCCCCATAAATAAGCTAGTCTATTAGGTGTTAAATTATTCTTAGTCATGTACCTATTTGTGGTCAGTTTCAGTGTGGCTCCAGCTTTAATTTAATTAAATCTTCAATGAATTTATTTATACTAATTAATTTTAAATGCGAAGTAGTAAGTAAAAGTGCCGTGGTAAAATTGGAAAACTTTAATTTCTAACATGGAGTTCTAATTAATCAATTTCGTCCAACATTGGGCATGTGGGGCATTCTAATCGGAAATTAATTTATGTATGTTGTCTGTCAGCAAGTCAACAGGCAGTGAATAGGTACTTTTATGCTTCCCAACATGTTCCCAACTCTGCCAATTCTCAAAAATGTTTAAATGCTGCTCAAAAAATTAAATTTGCGTCTTTATGAGTCAAAGTAACCGAGTAAAAATGCAATAAACCTAGTAACGTTTGATTAACGCCATAAAATAAACTGTTTGAAATCCGACATCTTGAATCTTAAAAACAAAAAATCAGTCAGTTTCAGTGTCACTCGCGGTGCTGTGACAAATAACGACATCCCATATGTCGACATCTGCCGTTTAGGTGGTATGGTAGCCCGTGAAAAAGAATTTACTGTCGAAAAACATAACCCGGTTTCTGAGGCAGTAGGGTAATTAATATGAAAGTAGCCTTCGCTGCACTTTGTGCCTGGCTACAAACAATCAAGAAATGAAGTGTCAAGGTCTTCGCTTCCTCAGAGTCGCGTGCGTTTGGGAGGAAATACCAACAAACGTAAGCCTAGAAACAATAGAACCTTAAATAATACGTGTAATATTAAGGACATTGATGAAAATTACGTTTGCAGACAGAAGGATCTTGAGAATTCAATAAACTCTTCATATTTTGCGATACATTTAGTGGTGTGTGTAGCTCTAATTATACGGCTGAAGGGTACCTATTAGAATAAATTTTCCTTTGGCACAATTAATCTTCAGGTTACTTAGATGGATTTCGAAGTGGGGCCACCTGGATTTTTGCTGCAGGTGGGGGTAGGGGGAGTTTTAAAGTTCAGTTTAAATATTTTCTTTGAGCGAATTAGTTTACAGTCATGTTTGGTTTCATTTTTGATTAAGTAAATCGTATGTCAAAAAGTCAATTCCGGAATAAAACTTGGGTCATTCATTACACATACAAATTCAATTTTTTATGTACCTAAATGATAAACAAGAATAGGTGATCAAAAAAAGATGGTAACGTATCAACGCACAGATAACCTAGGAACTTGAATTTTTGCGCAAAGGATGTCAAAATATTGCGAAAATAATTAACAATAATATAGTGTAAAATAGGGGACAAAATAGGGGATGAAAGTTTCTAGGTAACTTTTTTATTCGTTTGATAAATGTCGCTGAAAGTACAATTATTATTATACATCGCAAGCTATGTATTTAAATTTTTTGTAATTCGCCCCCTAAATGGGTAAAAAGGTAAAATACCTAGAGGATGACATTTTGTATGAAACCCTAAAGAGACTGGACTATTTTACTTTAAAAATTACAATAAAAATTGAGGTGGCCCCAGTTCTTAAATGGCTCCATGTCCTTCCGAAAGGAAATCTTGTAATAAGCATCAGCCGTATTTTTCGATTTTCACCGGTGCGGTGCGCCGTGTGGCAGAAGGCCGTGTGGTGTCGGCAGAAGACCGTGTGGTGCCGGCAGAGTAGAATAGCACCACCCCCTCTCTTCCCGTGGGGGTCGTAAGAGACGACCGAGGGATTAACCCGACCCAAACAGCCAGGGCCAACCGTATGGTGGCGGTTACTCCACCACAAAAGCATTCCCAAGGAGGGTTGACGTCTGGTAGGCTGGTCGTAAAATTCAGCCAAATCCTTTTGCAACACGATTTTGTGTTTTTGTTTATGAAATACTTCCTCTGAAATAGGTAGGTAGGTACTACCTAGTCTGAAACCCATGTAAGCATAAGAAAGCGCCTACCATAATGATTATAGCAAAATAATTAGGGCTACTTTAATTATTATCAATATATCATTATTATGAGCCGTCCTGGTTTTTTTGGCCTTTTCACACAAACGTATTCCCGTTTTCTTCCCGACTAATGCATCATCATCCATCATCATCTGCCATCCCAAATCAGGATCGGCGACACACACAATACACGAAAAGAAAAATAAATTCTTGCTGTAGTTTAAATTGTACTATTTCAAACGTCTACTCATATCCCGTATGGTCTAGTGGCTAGGATACCTGGCTTTCACCCAGGAGGCTCGGGTTCGATTCCCGGTACGGGAAGTTCTTTTTGCCTTTTTGATATTTTTTTCACCGTAAGGCCATGAATGATCGACGATCGTCATCGTGTTACCTATTTATTATTTTAGGAATTCATGGGAAACTAAGTTCAATATTTGGAGAATTTATCATATTAGGAATTACACATTGTCACAAATTAGGGAAACGGCGCGCGGTGTGACATTGTTTGGACATTGTGGTCATAAAGGTTATTTAATTTTTTGCTGGCTGTGGTAAGAATAGTCTTCAGCCAACCTTCAGCTGAGTGAAGAGACCCGAGTAATTTATTGAGATTCAATCGAAGACGATGAACCAACCAACCTACAAGTCCCAATTTTTTTTTATTGGATGAGAGGTATAAAATACAATGGCGATTTCAAGGTCGAAAAAAAAATCGAAATTAAATTATTGTAAAAACATATCAAACACACGAGCAAAAAGTTTGTCAGAAGTGGGATTCGAACCCACGCCCTCAGAGAGGACCAGAACAGCTCATACCCGAGTAACGGGCAAGGTGATACCTTGAGTCTGGCGCCTTAGACCGCTCGGCCATCCTGACAGATGACTAACACGTCGAAATAGTCGTTTGCCTCCATGAGCAGTTTTCGTATGAAATTTAAATATAGAAATTGCTAAAAAAGGACTTTTTATTGTATAAACACTTTGATTATTTGGCTAAAATATCCAATATGTACTTCAAAAATAATTTGTTGCAGTTCTTCAGTAAAGAAGAACAGAAAATAAAATTCTATTTGCTATCTAGCGGATGTTTAAAGAACTATTTTAATTTAATGATTGAACTACAGATGGCGCACCTTAATTTGCATAGTGCTACTCGATAAAAGATGGCGCTGTCAACTTTCTTTTGAAAAATAAAAATTGTGAGCTAGCAAAATAAGGAAATGAAAATAAAATCTCTTACCTGTTTGTTTTTATGTTTCATCTATTGGCGTTTCACATAACACAATTAACACAATCACACCACCACCACCATTCACATAATAACGTTTCATGTAATCTTCATTGGTGTATCAATTTTCATCAAGAATTTTATCTCGGTCAAGGGAGTCCAACCTAATCTTATCACTATTCTAATAGGTATTTTTCGCACAATTATTACTTATTATTTATTACAATAAAACGACTCAAACGGATTTAAGTTGTTTTTTTTTTTAAAATGGATTTAAGCCTATCCAATGTTTAAGTAAACTCAAATCCGTTTAAGTTGTTTATTGTAATACATTATTCTATTTACTGCTGGTTTAAGTAAGTAGGTACCTACAACTTGCGCAGATAAAGAATGGACCCAGAATTGGCAACATTTTTGTTCACATCTTGCTCATATGTCATGGAATGTGATAGAGGCAAACTGAGTAAGTTATAGGTAGGTACTTGGCTGTGCTACATTTATAACTTATTGTACAATTTTAATAATTTTATCTATCAAGAGAGCAAATAACTTAGTACTTACTTAATTTAGATTCAGAGGCAACAATATGCTAAGAAGAAGAAGAGGCAAAAATAAATCTGCCTTGCAAATAAGATACTTCCTGAGGCTAGGTCCTGCCCTTTTCTCTTAAAAATTCATGTCTGAAATGAAATAATTATAGAAAATCTGTGACCTGAGATTGAAATACAGATACTGAGGCTCATTTACAGGAAGTTCTGTTTTTTTGGGTATATACCTAATAGCCTTCCCACTGTCCACTTTTTTTGGTGCTTCTTGTTTGGTCTTATTGAGAGGCATTGAGAAGTCTATTTTGGTGATGCACAATATTGTCTTGATAGCTTTTAGAGGCATCTGTAACTTCTCAACACAACATTCTAAAAGCTAATTTATTTGTATGGCAGCATCAGTTCCCAGATTTCCAAAAAGTTACTTTTATATAAAGTTATGTATGACACTCAACACCAAAGTTCATCAGGTCATTGAACAACCCGCTGCATGAAAATGAATTTTTAAGTGATGGATGAGGTGAGAGCATCACCTAAACTTGGGAGGTGTCTAAGCCTTAGAGTATAAGCAAGCTCTAGAGTGTGCATATCATCCTGTGCTGCACTGTACAAACATAAGCAGTTACTCCCCAGATACCTATGTCAAGTGTATGAGAAGTTATAGAGGTTCAATAGGGTCATTGAACGACTTGCTGTCCCACTCGAAGAAGAATATTGTTGTCACTGGTGTTTTGCTACTGATGGACTTTGAAACTTTTTAGGCGCACTCTAGAGCTTGCTTATAGATACTCTTAGGTCTAAACAGATAAGTACCTATAAGAAACTTAAAGATTTTTAACACACACCAACAGTCCACAAAACTTAAAATTGTTAATATTACAATAAAAATAATACACAGCACTTATCTAGAACATATTTTAATCCAAAATTAAACAGACATCTTCATCAACCACTCCACCATTTAAAGCATCATTTAAAATTGTACTTTTGTTTTTCTTCAATTCACTGTTGATATAACTTCTTCTTTCCATCCTATTCTGCGCTGATTTATCACCAACTTTCTTTTCGGCCAGTCCTTTCGTAAAACTGTAGATTACAGTTGTAGAGTCACCCTCTATGAAAGCTAGATTTATAATAGGTCCAGTTTCAATGGTGCATAAGTTTTCTTGAAGTAATTTGATTCTGTCCATACTTATGTCTTCGCTGGTTGGTACAGGCACGTAGATGTTCATTTTATCGTTCTTGCCAGGCCGTGCGACGATGTATAACGTGTCTATATCTTTATTGTAGCAGTATTCGGTGTCGTACATAAGTTTTTCGTCGACCAAGTGTATGTACAAGTGGTAAGCCAGGGAAACCTTCAGTTCAGACTTACAGCCAAGTGAGAGCATGTCGCCCTTGATCTTTTCTTCAATATCCATTCTTGTTTTCTGTTACTTTTGGTTGTTTTCACTATATTATTTGTTTGTAAACAAGCCGCGAACGTTGCGGTAAGATACCCTTAACATAACCTCAAAAAACATCAAACTGTCAGAATCAGAACTGTCAACTAGCGTTTCGTTTTTCACGAAAATATCAAACGGGCTATCCTAGGTCTGGATCTTCTTTCGAAAAAAAGGTAAACAAGTTCATCTTGTACGTCTTGTATGTACCTAAGTAGTACCTACATTCTACTTTAAAAAAATACAAAAAAAAAATACCATCCTGAACTGGCCAGTTTTAATGAGCGCAATAAAAGTGCAAACTCAACGTGCAAATAAACAAAACGCTGTCCGCGTCCCGCGCGTCTTTTGTTTTTGTAATCGGACAAAGTTTTAGCAAATTGCAGTTTTAGCTCAGATGAAAAAATTTGAAAACAAGTGAAAATTATAATTTAGGTTGGCGTATTGTTTTTACCGGAGGTATCGTAAGGTATTTAAACAAATCATTATCACTGCTTATTTTGCCAAGCCAGAACCAGAAGGCGTTAGGCGGTTAAAAAGTTAAAAATTCTAAAACCAGCACGCCTAACATGCCAGGCACGATAAAATTTTATCACGCCCGTTTATCGTGATTCGACGACATATATCATTTATCGACGGTCGGTAACATGCGCGCACATATTTATCACGTCGCTTTGTCAAAAATCGACAATTTTAAAATTTATCGACAAGTCGTAACATGCGCGCCATTTGTTATAAAATTTTATGTTTTTAATGAGTTAAATTACTCGAATTTTATCGTCCATCTTTCGAGTCGACGATAGCAAAGGATAAAATGGCGGTGCCGTATTTTATGGATTTAATTACGATTTAACCGGCTAAATTGAGTGTAGCGTCGGACGCTACGAAGGCGTCGGACACTATAGAGGGTAAGCTGTAGTGTTGGACACCATGAAGGCGTCGGACGCTATGAGTGGTGGAGATAGTGAAGGACGCTGTGAAATTTGGGGGCGAGCTTCAGATGCTATAAAGGGTGGGGATGGGTTTAACCCTGAAGGGTGTGGGGAAGCGTTGGACGCCTTGGAAAGAAGTGGGTAGCGGACGCCCTGGGGAGCGGGGGATAGCGTCGGACGCCCTGGGGAGCGGGGGATAGCGTCGGACGCTCTGGAGAATGGGGGTTAGACCCTGGATGGCGGCAGGTAACGTTGGTCACACTGGAGGATGGGGAGTTGCCTCGGACGCCCTGAAAAGCAGGGGGTAGCGTCGGACGCAACGGGGGTGACGGATGCTGTGGAGGCGTCGGACGCTATGAAAATATCTTACGCTTTAAAGGATGGGGAATATTATCAAACATCATTGATGCTTCAGGCGCTATGGAGGCGTTGGACGCTATCGAGAATGGTTGGTAACGTCGGACGCTATGAAGGCGTTGGACGCTACGTAAGACAAGGTAAGTCGTGGGATGGTTGTGTATCAAACAGGGGACTGCTTTTCGGTTTAAGCTTATCAAAATTCAGTTTTCAATAAGAGTACGAAAATACAGCTATTTTTGCTCTACGGCGCTCCGTTTTCGAGATAATTGCACTTTTAGTTTGCATTCGTTTTATATATTAGAAATCGTTACTTTATTGAGATATGATGCTACAGAGGCGTGGGACGCTACGGAGGCGTTGGACGTTATGCACGTGTCGGACGATACGGAGGCGTCGGACGCTACGGAGGCGACAGACGCTATGGAAACGTCGGACTTTATGGAAACATTGAACGCTGTAGATGATCGGGGGTTTTATCAGACGCTATGGAGGCTTTAGGCACTATGGAGGCGTCGGACGCTATGAAGGCGTTGGACGCTATATGAGACAGGGTAAGTCGTAGGATGATTGTGTTCCGAATAAGGGACTGATTTTAGGTTTAAGGTGGTAATCAAACAAAAAAGTTTCAACAAGAGTACGAAAATAGAGCTATTTTTGCTCTATGACGCTCCGTTTTCGAGATAATTGCACTTTTAGTTTGCATTCGTTTTTTATATTAGAAATCGTTACTTTGTTGACATATGATGCTACGCAGGCGTTGGACGCTACGGAGGCGTTGGACGTTATGGACGTGTCGGACGATACGGAGGCGTCGGACGCTACGGAGGCGATGGACGCTATGGAAACGTCGGACTTTATGGAAACATTGAACGCTGTAGATGATCGTTTGTTTGATAATTTTAAAATTCAAATCAGGCCCATATTCAGTTTACAATTATCCCATGACTTACCCTGTCTCATATAGCGTCGAACGCCTCCATAGCCTCTAATGTCTCCATAGCGCCCGGCGACTCCATACCTCCTGACGCCTCCATAGCGTCTCTACAGAGTTCAATACTCCCTATTCTGTACAGAGTTCAATGTCTCCATAAAGACTGACGTTTCCATAGCGTCCATCGCCTCCGTAGCGTCCGACGCCTCCGTATCGTCCGACACGTCCATAACGTCCAACGCCTCCGTAGCGTCCAACGCCTGCGTAGCATCATATCTCAACAAAGTAACGATGTCTAATATAAAAAACGAATGCAAACTAAAAGTGCAATTATCTCGAAAACGGAGCGTCGTAGAGCAAAAATAGCGCTATTTTCGTACTCTTATTGAAACTTTTTTGTTTGATTACCACCTTAAACCTAAAATCAGTCCCTTATTCGGAACACAATCATCCTACGACTTACCCTGTTTCACAAAGCGTCCAACGCCTTCATAGCGTCCGACGCCTCCATAGTGCCTAAAGCCTCCATAGCGTCTGATAAAACCCCCGATCATCTACAGCGTTCAATGTTTCCATAAAGTCCGACGTTTCCATAGCGTCTGTCGCCTCCGTAGCGTCCGACGCCTCGGTATCGTCACACACGTGCATAGCGTCCAACGCCTCCGTAGCGTCCTACGTGTCTCTGTAGCATCATATCTCAATAAAGTAACGATTTCTAATATAAAAAACGAATGCAAACTAAAAGTGCAATTATCTCGAAAACGGAGCGTCGTAGAGCAAAAATAGCTGTATTTTCGTACTCTTATTGAAAAATGAATTTTGATAATGATAATACTCCCCATCCTTTAAAGCGTACGATGTTTTCATAGCGTCCGACGCCTCCACAGCATCCGTCAACTCCGTTGCGTCCGACGCTACCCCCTGCTTTTCAGGGCGTCCGAGGCAACCCCACATCCTCCAGGGTGACCAACGTTACCTGCCGCCATCCAGGGTCTACCCCCCATTCTCCAGGGTGTCCGACGCTATCCCACACTCCCCAGGGCGTCCGCTGCCCACCTCTTTCCAGGGCGTCCAACACTTCCCCACTCCTTTCAGGGTGCCCGACGCTACACCCTACTGTCTATGACGTCCGACGCCTCCGTAGCGTCCAACACTACCCCTCACCTTTCATAGCGTCCGATGCTACCTCCCCCCCCTCACCATCCATAGCGTCCCACGCTACCTCCCCCCCCCCCTCACCATCTTTAGCGTCCGACGCCCCCGTAGTGCTCGCCGCTGACCCTTTTATTGTAGCTTGTTCCATATAGCGTCCAACGCCTTCATAGCGTCGGACGCTACAGCCCACTCTGTATCTCGCCTGACGACTCCGTAGCCGAAGCTACATCCAATTTAACCAGTTTAATTATACATATTTAATTTTAGTTTGCCTTTGCCCTGCACTGGGACACTGAACAGGCTAAGTAAAAAAAAAATTTTAATAAAAAGGCCCTTTGCAAAATAAAATACTTCGGCAATCTCTTTAAAAAAGAAAACAGTCTATCCCTTTCAATACTCATAGTTGTGAAAGAGAACGACTGTGTTTTTCATTCGTTCAATTTTTGTTTCATTCGTTCAATTTGTGTATGGGTGGTTTTTCAAAACTCATTTGACATATCGTCGTGATAAGGACGAGAAACTGCGATAAAATTATCTCTCGTGGCGCGCATGTTACAATCCACGATAAATTTATCGAAATCGATAAATTTTATCATTCGATAAGTGATATATGTCTTGCCTGGCATGTTAGGCGTACTGGGTTCATCAGGTCCTTTGACAGGGTGTCCCACCCGAAGAAAGAATTCTCTATTTGGTCATGAAGAGCACGCAGTTGATGAACTTCCTGATTAATTCTGACAGAATTAGTTGTGTGATGAATTGATGATGATGTATCTTGATGCATCTATACCTAGACATAGACAGCAACTTGGATCGACTGCTAAACGTGTCCACCAAAGCACGGACCATCTTTCTTGTGAGGAAATTGACAAAATATCAACTAGTGTTGATTTTATCTTATTGAGTGTAGGATGTAGGTACATGTGTAGTAGTTGTAGTAAGTAAGTACCTATCGAAAGCTTTGCAGGCATAATCTGGCAGGCCATGAAACTGAACAATTACTTATTGTATGATTGAAGAGACAAATTGTGGAAAACAGCCGCCTGAGTTTTGGAAGTCTAAATATTTTTTATCGTTTCTTGTTCCATGGAGAAAGTTGTTCAGTTTCATGCTCTAACTGAATACGCCTGTAAATTTCACTATATTAGTTTCGCTACTCGTCAATAGATGGCGTTAGTCGTACTAAAGCAAAATACAACCAACTTTTCCAGTAAGTAACCAGTAACTATTCCTAAAATATTCTATCCTTCAGCCACCGCCTCGGTAGGTATGATGAAGATAGAAAGATAATCCCTACTGGTGCGCCAACTATAGCTTCTTGTGCGCCAATCCACCTATCCTAGATTTTCTACGCGTGTAGTGCTTTGCAAACTCGTATCACAGGTCCTGCAGAAGTGCAATGCAGGGTAGTATTGTAGGTATTTGATATTTATATAGAATGCTACCGTTTCCATACATGGAACGTTTCCAAACAAGTCCACACTTTGTCGCCTTTTTCTACAGCCATCATGGGTGACCCCATGGATAAAAGTGTTATTTTACTTCTGCTGTTGTGGTGTCTGAACCTAAATAGCTTAATTGAAACCACACGAAATAATTTTCAATTTTTTATTTTGTTTAATACAAGTTACATTTTATATGAAGGAAGATACCTTGTAGTTGGTAAATATTCTCATTATATTTTCAGAATTTTACATAAAAAAGCAAGTGAAAAAAGACATTTGGGTGGGGTAAATTATACTTAATTTGAAAATGCCCTACGACTTATGATAAACTGATTGGTAGACGGAGCAAAATATGTATTGGTAAATAGAACAGTGTAAAATATTAAATATATTAGTAGCTTTACATAACATAAAGTAACGGTTACAATTTCAGTCGAAATAATTATTTTACAAAAAGTATAAAAACTTACTAAAACTATTATTATTCTAAATTATTATTTTTAATATAATACAAGTCCCGAACTTTAGATTGTGGCCACAAACCTAAAATGTTCATTCAAATCTAACCTACTTGTTATAAAAATAAGAATTTTGGTGAAATGGAGTAAAGAGAAGCGACAATTTACAAAATTTCACCACCTTGGCTTAATAAATAAGAATTTATTATAGTTGACTCAAATACTGCTGTAAGTAAAATATTATTTGAGACACCTATCATAATTTTATTATAACTTAATTATTTATTGTCCACGTTCACTCATTTTCATTCACTATTTGAACACAAGTCTTTTAGCACCTTTTAATTTATAAAAATGTCGAACTCAGCTTTATAAGATGTCTTTGCTAGTTTTGATACATTTCCCTCTAAAGCATATCTCTGTTTCGTGTGATATTTCTGTGGACATTGATGTGCTAACGACGCTGTTTGCATCCATAAAGCTTGATACAGAAGTGGTCTCAACTTGTGCTGAATTGTCTACTGTAGTAACTTTTTCATCAGTACTATTTCTGTGTTTTATTTTCTTCAGCTCGAAGTGAGGAACAGTAGTTTCAATTATCTTTTCATCCTCTGGTGCTGCAGTAATCTCTTCAGGGACGTATGTGGTTTCAGTGGTAGGTACTCTAGGTCTGCTCTGTTCCGTTGATGCTTGTAAGTCATCATCTTTCTCTAACCTTTCTGTTCCTTCGTCGTATCTCTCGGAATGTTCGTCATCTTCAGAAGTTATACCGAACAGGTAGTCCATAATGCTGAATCCATCAGATCTGTGAACTGTTGTAGCCGTGGGTTCCGTTTGAGTGTTATATAGATTGTCTAGAGTAGGATCGGGAGCACCAGTACCTAAATCGATTTCACTAGAACTTGATTGTGTAGGAGATTCTTTCGGCAAAGTAGGTTCAGTAGGCAAAAGCTCAGTGACGTGTTCTTCTTTTTCTTCAACATCTTTTTCGTCAGTTTTGTTTTGTTGTATCTTAGGGATGTCCACAGTCGGCATAACATCGTCGTCTTCTTCTAAGGTATCAAATAGATCCTTAAGGATGGCGTAGTTGGCTGGTTTGTAGGTTGTCACTTTGTATTTGTCATGTGCGCTGGGTTTGTCGTGAGCCTTCCCGTGTCCGTGTGAGATGGCCTGGCCGAGTCTGTTGACTGTGTTGCTGTAGTACTGCGACTCGGCTGCTTCGATGGACTCGGTGGTGACGGGACGGACCTTCACCTTCTTCCAGAAGCCACGGCGACCTTTCTGCTCCTTCTCATCCTGGAAAAGAAATAAAGATTCAGATTAGAATAGGAATATATTTGAATACATACTAATCTTGCTATGCTGTGGAATAACCTGCCTCTCGAAATAAGGAAAGCTCCCAGTCGCCAGGTGTTCAAGATCAGATTGCGTGAACATTTCCTCAAGTCGCTCGAGTCGTCTTAATCAGTTGTTTCATACATGCTTTTGGATGCTTAATATTAAATGAATTATTTTTCTAATTTAACTATCCTCCCTAGTTTGTCCAATCATTATGCTCCTTGTTAAGGTATAATTAATATTTATATATTGTATTTATACTTATTATATTATATTAAATATATATATATATTTACTATATTAAATATTTATAGTTATTTATATATATATTGACATTAGTAGTAAATTTTTTTATTACCTATTTCTCATGTAACTGGTCTAAGTGCCGTATTGCATTTATTTTTGCACCTGCCTCGTCCGTTTCCACATGCCCTAAGGTAGACTGGTAGATAATGCCCTTGGCATTAAGTCCGCCCATGTAAATTTTGCATAAAGTTAAATAAATAAAAAAATAAAAAAAATAATCTATGAACACTTTAACGGATAAGTTTTGAAAACCTACTAGCACGTGCAGGATTGGAACCAGCGACCAATAGTGACTAAGTTTCTCGTTTAGGTATATTGTGTGGGTATTATTTGAAGATGTTTTATGCGATTGACGATTAAGATTAATTTTTTCCTTTCTTTTCATTTTGTTAATTTTACACTAGATTGCTTACCGCTTTATGAGTGGATTCTTCAATCGTAGCCTGTACTGTAGTGGCTTCACGCTCCTCGACTGTGGTCGTCTTGTAGTTGTCTCCAGAAGTTATGACCCTCTCAGGAGGAATCTCTCCAATCTCCCCTCCCTTGTGTTTCTGTACGTTAGTTGTGTATTCGTTCTCATCCTGTTCCTCCAAACTCTTCATTACTTCTTCTAACATAGTCTCAAAGGTAGACATGCCATCACCTGATTCAGTTTTGGATGTCTTGCTCTGTTCCACTAAAGCTTCTAGTGTTGGGGGGATATCGGGGACCTTTTTGTTGTTCCTGTTGTTACTGGCCGGTGTAACAGTCAGCAGAATTTCGTCGTAGTCGTCGTTTTTAGCTGTGATGATGTCTAGTTCACCGTCAGCGCGAGCTGTAGTTGCTTTCTTGTCATCAGAGATTTCGTTAGGGTTGTAGGGTTTGAAGGAGTCCGTTGAGAACTTAGGAGACCATTGTTCGTTTTCAGGTTCAGCATACTTCGGTACGTTGATTGAGTAGTTCGAGTCTTGGTCGTCAGATTCTTCATGTTCAGGCTTCTTGTTGTATCTTTCGGAAAGTCTGGGCCTCGTGTATCTGCTGTAAGTTCTCACAGTGGTGGTTGAAGGCTCGGTTTGGATGTCAGCCTTTTCTGTGGTTGCTTTTTCAGTAGTTGGGCGGCGCCCTCTGAATCGGTGGGTTTTGTTGGCTTCATAAACTCTCTTGGTACTTGTCGACGCTTCTGTGGAGGAGGTTGTATAAGAAGTGGGTCGTCGTCTGCGGAAAACTCCACGCACTGTGGTAGTGTCCTGAGATCTAGAAGCAGTTGCTACTGAAGACTCTGTCGTAGCTTCTGGTCTGTAAACGGGATGCCTGTGGTCTTGGTCTGGTCTAGAATGAACAGGCTTGGTTTTCAGATCTTCACCGATTTCTTCAATTCTCATCGTAGTCCTACGTCTGTCAAAAGCTGGTCTGTAAGTGACAGGTTGTGATGGTCGTCTAGTTTTAGTTTTAGAAGATTCAGTGCTGGATGGTTGATGGTACTGCCTGATTACGCCTGGACGAACTCTCACGCGGTTGTAGGATGGAGTTGTTTGAATAACGTTGGCTTCAGTTTCCTCTTCAGGAGTTGTCTCATGGCTTGCTACTTTAGAACTTTCATATTCAGGAGACGTGGTGGCTTCTTCTGTTTGTGGTTTAGAAGACAGATCACTGATGGAATAACTTGCTGGGCTTTGTTCAGTGACAGCGACAGGAGCTTCAGTGGCTTCAGGTTGAGACGGTGTAGTCTTCTTTGTGTAAATGTTTTCCTCTTTCTCTACTGAATCATCGTATTGTGAGTAAGCTTCGACAGGTGCATGGCTGCTTCTTGACTGGTAGGAATAGTCTTCGCGGGAAGTTGGTTGCCTTGTGGTTTGGTAAGAATAATCTTCCCTAGATGAGGGTTGTCTTGTAGTTTGGTAAGAATAATCTTCCCTAGAAGAGGGTTGCCTTGTAGTCTGGTAAGCATAGTCTTCATTAGCAGTGGGTTGCCTAGTAGCGTACGTTTCAGTCTGTGTCTCAGGTCTGTTTGTGTATACTTCCTCTTTCGAAGCAGAGTGTGGTACCTGTTGACTTACGGAAGCTCTGTCGTAGCTGTAAGCGTTTTCTGTGTCATAGACTTCAGTAGCAGGTTCCGTTATGAACCTTGTAGAAGAGATCTTGGGCACGGGTTCAGTGATAGCTTCAATATCGACAGTGCTGGAGCGTTCCATCAGAATGACGGGATAGTTTTGGTGAAGGACGTCTCTTTGGTAGGCTAGGTCTTGTTCCTTGCTGTTGCCATTCTTGGACTTTCCGTTATAGTCATCGCCCTCCGTCGGCTTGAACTGAACACGACCTCGCGTTCTACCCCTAGAGTACTTAGTGGTGCTCTCGTTGGAGTCGACAGGTTTTCTCGTGGCTCGTTCGGTGGTGATCTTATTGGGCTCGTATCGGTTGCGAGACGGCAAAGGTCGACGCTCTCTCAGAGGCCTGCGAGTGACCACAGTCCTAGTGGTAGATTCATTGGAGTCTGCCTTAGGAGTGGTGTATCGGGGACGTCCTCTATTCCTGATAGGAGACTTGCGAGTAGTCGTAGTAGTAGTGGTGGCAGGAGTTGTTTGAGTGGTCTGTTTCTCTGTTTCGTAGTTTGTCTCATATTGGTTGTAGTTGTAGTAAGGCGACTTAGTGGAACTATCAGTTTCTTGCACTTGTCCGTAGTTTCCGTTGTCACCGTTGTCTATTGGCGAGGATTGAGGCTCGTAATTGGTGTTGTACTCGACGCTTGGATTGGTCTGAACCGTTTGAGTGTTGTCCTGTTGCTGTGGCTGGTTGTAATTTGCTGGCTCAGATTGTTGGTTAGTCGCGTATTCATTGTTATTGGCGATTTGGTATCTCGTATTGCCGACTTCAGATTCGTAGTGGATCTCCGGAGAGTAGTTCTGCACGTAGTTTGGCGACGATTGTTGGTAAGTCTTTTCAGTTACTGGCTCGATTGGTTTGTGCGTGGAACTTGGCGTGGAAGTAGGACCAGAAGGCGAGGATTGTTGAGGCTCTTGAGGCAACTGAAGCTCTTGCGGTGGAGGAGAAGGCTGAGCGAATCTCGAGTCTGGTGTCGCGTAGTTTTCATCGAAGAGGTTGTGATAGTCTAAGGGAGTGCTGAAGTGGAAAGCCTGGTTGATGGAATACGGGTTATGAGTTTCTAACAGCTGGCTCGGGTACGTTGATGGTTTCGGTGTCGTTGAGGAAATAGTTGTTCTCTGAGTTGTGGGTTCCGTTTGTTTGACAACATTGAAGGTCTCTACGGATTCCTTATTGTTGCCCCTGAAGTTGTCTCGTAAATCAAAATCAGGCTGAGGAGCAGAGTTGTACTGGTCTTGGTAGTTGCTCAAGAAGTACGATCCAGGTTCTTTCGGGGCCTTTGTGTAGCTCGGCTGGGGTTCCTTAGGAGGTCTGACTGTGCTAACGGTTTGCGGCTCGAATGAGTAATAGTTTGACTTGTGCGTCAGAGGAGCGTTGGTCTTGGGCGCAGACGTTGTATAGAAACTAACTGACGGTGGCTTTTGTGTTCCACGATTGATTGGTTTTTGCTCTTGTTGCTGAGACGACGTTGAATAAGAGTTCGGGATCACATCAGCTGCAGGAGATGGCGCATGGGACGTGGTTTCTTTGATTTGGGAGTTGATAACGACTGAACCGACGTGAGGTGACGGGAAGGGGATCTTAGCAAAACCTTGCGGAGTATTGTAGCTCAGAGGAGCAACGAAGAATGGCAACTGACGAAGTTTCTTGTCACTGTGATCAATGTTCGACAGGTAGGGTAGTTCAAACTTAACGAAGTTCTCTGGTGGAGTAAGGTTCGACGGTCCAATGAAGACTTTAGGAGCAGTTTGAGGATTGACTGAGTCCAATACTGCAACGGATTGAGCGTTTTTCAGGGATGAAAGTACGTCTCCAACTTTGACTTGTGACCCTTTCTTTGCTTCTTGAGTCAAAAAGATAGCAAGTGGTGGCTGATGAGGTTTCAGCTTCTTCGGTTTCGGAGTCGTTGGCAGAGAAGTCGGGAACGGCGTGGAAATCGTTGAGAATTTCGGCACTTGATCAAACTCCTTGTAAGAGTTTAGGTTAGTGTAGAATTCTGGGTTGAAGTTGTCGATAGGCTGTGACACTGGTCTTTGGAAGTCCGCGGCGAAGGTCTGCTTCGGAGGAGCTTGAACTGCTGCTGCAGGGGCAGGTCTTTGGTTCTGGTTGTAGGAGTTCGTGTTGAAGATCTGACTGGATGTTAGCGGACTCCTGAAGTTGAACTGTCCTTTGTTCAGCGATTCTAACGGAACGTACAGTAATTGCACTTCCTCCTTTTCTGTTTTCGCTTTTGGCGGTACCATCTCTGTCTTAGGCACCTTAGCACTTTCGAAGCTGTCATACTTAAGTTTCTGCAATGATTGGGGTTTCTTTACTAGCTGGCCATCATGCTCCACACGGTAACCGTCAACGTACTTCAGTCCTTCAGGTTTCTTCACCGCCTGATTAACGAAAGGTTTAACTTGCGTCAGATGCCCAGAGTTTGATTTCGGGAAGGCTACCGGGTTAGAGATGACAGGTGCTTGTGGTCTCGGCTTCGGTTGAGCAACAGAATCAAAAGTGAATTGAGGTCCAACGAAAGCCTGATTCAACGGGTTGTAGTTTGGTTGAGCCAAACCGAATCTTACTCCTTGGCTGAAACCTTGGTCGGTCAGATAGTTTTGCGGTGCGGATGGTACAGCCGGGACGGATTGGAGGTACAGCTGTCTGTTAGCAGCAGAGTTGAAGTAAGTTCTTCCTGGTCCAAAGTCTTGGCTGAATCCTGTAGGTCTCTGGAAGCCTGGGAAGACGGGCTCAGCAAGGATCCTGGGTTCGGCGACAGCTTGTCTTTTAATCTGGGGTAACCTTTGTCTTTCGGGTTCGGAGGGTCTTGGTCCTGATAGCGGGACCCAGTCGCTTAGGTCTGATGTGTAGGAGCTGATCTGTCGCGACCATCTTCCTTGGTTGCTGCCAGCTGATGATGACGTCACGGCGATGAGGGCGACGACGCAAGCCAGGGTTTGGCGCGCCATCTGAAAACAATGACAAATGATAATATTAATAAAATGTTTCAAGATTGAGAAGATAGTTAGGAAGATAAAGGAATGAGACTCATTAGAGTTTCATAATTGGAGGCAATGACATGAACGAAGTGTGAGAGCGAAATATTTATAGTTTGTAGTTTTTGCTGTACCTACCTTTCATGATCTATATCTGTGAATTCTGTGATGATACTATGAGTCGTTAAATCGAGAGTTGAATGCATTTCATTTTCAATTAATTACTTAGATAGGAATTTTTGTCTTCGTTATTAATGAATTCAAATTCTGTAAAAGATCATCCAAAATGACTGTTTCCCATTCAGAAAGTCTATATAGGAAATACCAAGATGTCTGATTAGATTATAGGAAGCCACACATTTTAGCACAAAACAATAGCCCCATTAAAAGTAAATCTAGAGTAGATTATAAACGCCTTGAGAATGTTTGGCTATTATACACAATGATACTACAAAGTATGAAAGCACCCAGTTTTTATCGTAACCGTTGTGTAATCAATTGTGTGAATTTGTGAAGATGCACCTCTCATAGTTTACATAGTTTTTGTGGTGTTACTTAGGTTCATGATCTAGTTCAGCCGCTTTTTAGGTGTTACGTGGCCATAAATTGTTGAATGGAAGAGGTCGCGTTTGATGAACTAGATTTGGCTAGATACGAGTGTTTTTCTGTGAGACACTGAATGCTCCTAATGACACTTACTAGGTTTGTAGTAGGTCTCTGTCATGGTTGTGTAACGCTCGCGGACTAATCAATCATATACAGTAACCAGGGCCTTCTAAAACATGGAAATATCTTTCATGTCTAAAAGTTAAAGCTCACTGAGTCTTGGCAATGTTTCTTGCTAAAATTGAAAGCTACTTCATTAGATTCATACTCATTTCTCACTTGCGATTGCCTGGTTATCGCTTATATTACTCAACACTGTCTATTTGTTTACTTCTCGTTAGAATAAGTGTTGTGGTTGTACTAAGTAAGAGCTAGGTGTAGTAGGTACGCCATTGTTTGTCATTACGGTAACAGCTTTCTTCCACTTAGCATGCGTTTAGAGATGCTCACTACTCAGTACAGACAGGTGGGGAGAAAAGTGTTATCATTTATTGATTGAAGTAGACAAAATCAAGCCTTGCGGTCAAGCAAATCAAGTCCGTATACAGGGTGTTAGGGACGGTGTAACAAAAACTTTGCAGGCATGCTCAGACCATGAAACTGAACAACTTTTACTATGGAGTCAATAGTGGGAAATGAAAAAAAATTTCCGACCTCCCGTACAAAGTCAGTCAGCTGATCGTGAATTTTGTATGGGAGGTCGGAAATTTTTTTTCGTTTTCCACCACCAATAATAAGCATCTCTGTCAATGGCTGTACCGCCTCTGTTGTGGTGTGACATAATGTTGCGTTGGTCAAAAGCCTTCGTCAAGTCTACACTCGCTCGGTTTGTTTGCGGACCGCTCTTACTTCCTTGTACTTGAGAGGTCTTTGTCTGGCGTCGTCATCATGTTTTTTAGTAGTATTGGGTGATATCCAACAACGTAAAATTTTCGGATAACTTTGATTTGAAGAGCTTTCGGCATCTGTACCTACTGCCGACGGTTCAACCAACTGGGCTACCGCGGCTCAATCTTGGCCTGCAAAACAGTACAACTGTATCGTGGCCAGGATTTTTTCTATTCCAGGCTGCGGTGGAAAATTTATCAAGTTTTCAAAAAAATATAGGTATACCTAATACGGAAAGTGCTTTAAAAATATGGTTTTCAATGGCTAATTTATTCACTTCTGTCGTAAAACAGATGGACGGTGGAGTAACGGGTTCTTGAGTGGTGGCCACGCCTCGGCAAGCGTAGCGTCGGACGCCCTACAGCCAGATAGACCGATGACTAAAGAGAGCAGCTGGTACCGACTGGATGACGAAAACGGGAGATCGTGCCTTGTGATCATGAGACCTACTTCCAGCAGCGGACTACTATGGGCTGACGTGATGTGAAATCAACTTCAGTAACATCCTACGACTCCACTAACATCTTAATAATCTTGACCCACATCGGGTCGTTGGACGACTTGGTGTCCCACTCGAAGAAGAAGTATCTAAACCGATGACTACACTTAGGAAACATTTTCTACAACCCACTTGAACAAAAATCGTGACTAGAGCAATCTGCTCCAGTTTTCCCCACACATAATATCTCTGTAATCTCACTATTTCATATTATCCATAAGATTGCCCATTGATATACTTGGCAGTAGCTAGAGGTAATCATCTAGGTATGGGATCAAATTATACTAGTATTCTAGATACATCGTGTTACCGGCAAGCACGGGCATTTATTAAAACTGGTGAAATTAGACATCTATATGAACATCTTATGCTATGGGGCCATCTGTGAAATCATTTGTCAGTTGTCATCGCAACGTATATTACTACAGGATGTTAATTTAAATGCGTATCTTAATTTAGATACTTAACCTACCCTGAAGCTATGGCACTCATTTAAATTAACATCCTGTATTGTAACAGGCTGTTAGTCTCTCGCTTAGAATATTGTTAAACACTGGAAAACTTCGTGGCCCGCGGGAAAGTGCGGTGATGCTATTCTAAGCTGGCATCACTCTGCCCAGATAACCATATACCAAAGACGAAAGGAGGTCAAGGTACGGATGAAAATGAACAATTTTCCCCATGGGACATGGGTAAAAATATGAAAATATGATGGACTTCCCATAATAAATCAATCTGATTGGCAAATTTGTATGGGAAGTCCAAATATGTATTTTTTCATATTTCGACCTATTTTCCATAGGGAAACTTGTTCAGTTTCATTAGTATCTTGACTATACTCTTTTTATTACCCCTATGGGATCAAAATAAATCATCGTTGTTCTAACTAGGGTAAATGTGCCGGTTTGCCGGCCACCATTAGCTGTCGGCCACTTCCCAGTTATTTGCTCCGGATATAAAAACGTTAAGTAAATAATTAGAAAAGTCATCGCCTTTCAAAAATTTGCCATGTATCCTATCACATTTAAATTTGTCAGTATTATAACTGTTAACATGATTCGTCAGTGTACTTTCAAAAATTAGGGAGTGAAGTTGTGTGCTAAATCAGGCAAAAAAACTTGGAGCATCAATTTTTTTCGAGGTAAGTCACAGCGTTGTTTGTGGTGGAGAGGTAATAAATATTGTATCAGTATACTTAATATGACTTATATTTAATGAATATCCATGAAAATACCTTAAATATTCAATATTAGTAATTAAAATTAGATGGTCGGATAACTAGATGCAAATATGGAGGAAATTTATTTCTCGGCCTACTGGTCGAGAGCTAGCTTATAACCGTTCGACTTTCATCATTTGTTAAATTATATTCCTTAAGACTTAATAACTACAATATATTTGAAGGCGTTCTTTAACCTGTATTGAACGATATAATTAGTTTCCGGCCGTGCGCTTACATACAAATATTTTGCACAAATTTCCGCTAAAAATATTCTGTAACGGACGGCCGACAAGCGGGCTTTGATATTCTAGTTCTTGGCCTAGGGTTAGCTGGTATGGCCGATAAAGTAACTTGAATAAATCGAGTTTTCGGCCGTAAGCAATACAACGGCCGAAAGTTGATTTCCATTAATTTAGTTTTCGGCCCATGCCTCAAAAGACGGCCGACAAAGTGACTGTAATTAATTATATTTTCGGCCGCGATAAAAACGATGTTTATATAATTAAAACAATTAACTGCTTATGTTAACAGAAACAAGGATACCCATTTTCACAAATGTTGCTTCACGGGTTCGTTCTGCGCATTGATATACAATTTTCATCACCTTTCTCATCTAATTGAATAAAAATATGTTAATTAAATACCTTTTTGTACCTTTCAATAAAAAAACTAACTCTAACTTCAAGAGAACAAAGGTTATTTTTCAATGAGTTGCAAGGTGGCCGAGAAGTAGTTGATATAACGGCCGAAAACTGAATGAAGTGGCCGAGAACCCCCTAAACAGCTATTTTTGGATATTTTATTTATTTACTCTTTTTTCGTGCAGTTTATAATAAAATGCTATTTCATTCAAAAAACTATAATATCTGCTGAGCACAAAATAATTTTCTGTATAATTCTTTACCCTAATTTTGATACAAATATACTATCTTAAAGTCAAAAGTTCGCAAGATTGGCCGACAACCGGCTAATTTACCCTACTAGATCACATACCTATCCAAAACCCGGTCACGTCGAAGATTCGCAGATTACGCAACGACGTTACATATTGTGTGACTTACTGCTCGTTTTAAATGCACTTTGTACTAGATTTTCTTACATTGTATGATGTAAGGAATCTTCCCTTTTGAAGACTTCATTAGCATGACTAAAAGAAACCGGCAAAAGTAGACCATTGTACCTAATAGTTTTTCTTTCAATTAAATGTTGCTGCTTCTCATTCCCATGTTGTTTATGTTTTACTATGATATTATACCTACTATGGTCAACTTGTTTATCTGGATTGTTATCAGTTTGATTGACTTCAACGAGTTCTAAAATTTCCATACAAATCTTACACTGCGCTCGCCAGTGCTTCTTGAGCTAAGCTTGCTGGTAATAAGATTCCTCCCAAATAGGGAGGGAGGCTCGTGTCCTCCTGCAATATAAAAATGTAGCTCCAAAACTATTCTAAAAATAAATGCAATTTGTAAGTAAGTAGGTACGTAACTCAAAATTATGATGTCCCATCCCAGACAACAATAATATACCTAATTTTCTACTTTCGTTTCATTTCGCTGAAGTATAGCAGGAAATAATGATAAGAAACTATTACTTTTTACGACAAATTACTATTATTATTAGATTAGGCGCGTGGCGTGAGTCACAAGCGGCAGCGGATGAAATGGAAATAAGCATAACTTCTTGTTGTGAAGTTTGCGAAGATAACGACCCGGTGAACCCTGTGTCAGATTTTAAACCACCTAGGTATTACTATAGTTCTTTTAAAAACAATTAATGATTTTTGACAGCAGTCAGATGAAAAAGTCTTTTGTTCTTTTCATGCCAATTAATATTCCTATATGGCCTCCGACTGTCAAAAATCAAATAAACGCCACAAAGTAACTATTGGCTAGCGCCTATTTTGTGTAAACGCTGGGAAAGACTATTAATTAATGCTAGAAGTAAGATTCTGTTTTATTATAAAGGTGGTGTAGATAATGGGCCAGAAACGCGAAGCTTTCTTTAATAGGCAGATGAAAAGAGAGTAGGTACCTACCTACCTACTACAACAACAACAGCCTACACCCTCAACAGTCTACAATGTAATTGTTATCTGAGTATCATTTTCCATAATTGGCGTTTTTAAGAATCTAAACCATAAGATGCTCTCCTATAGACTAAGATAAGTGTAATAAGTGTCAAAATTTGACAGCTAATCCGTCAAGTTTAAGAAGGTGTACAACGGGTACAACGCCTTTCTCCAAAAAATGCCCTATGTAAGGAGCATTTCGACATTTTCAAAATTAATGGAGGTATCCGCTTTTCCCGACCTCTTACACCACACCCTGCCAAGTAATTGAGCTTGACGCGACACTCGTCACTCGACACCGCTCTCGCCACACGACTCGCCACACTTGGCGACACGTGCCTTACCGAAAGTAATGGCTTTGTACAGGCGTGGCGAGATCGCATCTAATGTGTGAAACGAGCTTTTGGAGCCATTGGGCAATGTGAGCCACTATTGCAGATGTTGATAAACCGTATCGGGTAACAAATCGTAGTAAGGCAGGTGCAATCTGAATGAATAGTCGTTTTTAAACAACGATCCCAAGGCCACAAACCGTAGGGCAGGTGGGATGGCTCATGCAAACCATGTTGCTTTTCATATACTAGCCGGTGCAAACAAACAATCAACTCACTATTTTCTTCCGTTAGAATTATTTAACCTTATCGATATAAGAAATAAGTACCTATAGTCGAATGCCTACCTACTTAGTACCACTGTCGCATGATGGTCGCATGCACCCTAATTTGCACGCTACTACTTTTACACACACACACTCACGCTCACGCAAACGAGTACGTCTTAACCTAATCACACTCACACCTCAACAATCAAATCTATCTAATACCTACTTTAGATCTGTTATATTGCACGCTAAACGACCACATAGTTTGCTACCTATGACGTCTGTAATACTTATGATCTGCATTGTTATATTTTTAAGTTATTATAAGTAAGTGTACCTAACTACTACCTTCTGTAATACACATCCTAAACAAAATGTAAACATGGGAAGAGCGGGGTATTCCCACCACAAGTGTCTTTGACTCAGGGTTCGAAGATATATATCACTTGATATATATCATTGATATTTATCGGATATATATCACGATATTTACTCTTTAATAAATATCAAGTGATATACAGGGTGTTAGGGACGGTGTACCGAAAACTTTGCAGGCATGATCAGACCATCAAACTGAACAACTTTTACTATGGAGTCAATGATGGGAAACGAAAAAATTTTTCCGGCCTCCCATACAAAATTCACGATCAGCTGACTGACTTTGTATGGGAGGTCGGAAATTTTTTTTCGTTTCCCACCATTGCCTCCATAGTAAAAGTTGTTCAGTTTCATGGTCTGAGCACGCCTGCAAAGTTTTCGTTACACCGTCCCTAACACCCCGTATATCATTGATATATATCGCGTGATATTATGATATTTATTTTTTGGATATATATCACAATTCTTTGTTAAGGATTAGTAAACATTTTATGGTCAATTAGACTAAAATCAAGTCGCCAACTACCTACGCTACTAATGAAAATCTTTAGTTAATTTTGAAAACCCCACAGTTCTATGCACGAGAAAGAAATTAATTTGTTTGATGTAAAGCCCTCTGTATCTGTCCTGCTTAAGGTAAATTTTATCCATATTAAGTTATCTATAGTTTGTTATTTGGTATATATTGAGATATACTCATAGATTTAATTACGTTATTGAGTGTGTGAAGTAGATGATTTATTTGATGCTTGAGTGCTTCTATACAGTGGTCGAATTATAAAATGTGCACATATCTACTATCCTTGTCCACCCGCTTTATGTGTTTACTTTGGGCAATAAATACAGAATTTTCTAAGCCATTTTCATTTAAAAATAAACTGTAATCAAATTTTAAGTGATACAGATTAATTTTCTAACAAAACTTTCCGTGTTTGACGACAAAATGATACGTTATTAAAAAAAATTAAGAGTGATTGATATATATCCGATAAATATCAAAAAATGGATATGTATCCGATTTATTGGATATATATCGGATATTTTGATATTTATTATAATTATCGGATATTTTCGAACCCTGCTTTGACTACTTAAAGGGAAGCCTCGAGCAACTTTGTGAATAGGATTTATGGAAATAAAGAATTTTTAATTTTAATTTTTAATTTTCTCTTGGGAAACCGGAAAATGCCTGATGAAAAAGAAAAGCTAGTTATTGTTTACAGAGTAGACCAGTTATTCAAAGTGAGGTTGATAATCAGAGGCATAACTTGGAAACACAAATTAACAACAGGCAGAAAAGACACATGCATGTGCCAGTCTTCAATTCCACCTTCACTAGTAGGGTACGGTTCAGAACGGGACGGAAAATGTGTTGCTCAAAGAGGTAGAGCGTGCGGAAATCATGCCGCTCCCATATCGGTTTGTATAGCCGTGAAAAGTCTTGCATCAGACACTGAATGAATCGTTTGTCACAGACGTACGAGGCCAATGATGATTGGGAGAAAATTTCTAGGAAAAGTTATTAAGTAGAGCCGGCGTCAGCCTATGTTTACCTATAAGTAGGTGTGGTGACTTACCATTGCCAGCAGAACCTTCCATATCAGTTCAAACACAACCTTCTGTTTCAACCGCGAGTTCTAAGAAATTACCTACTTTTCTCTCTACGTTGACTTTGTAAAATAACCCTTCTTGTACCGGTAATGGCTATCTTGCCCTTCACGCCGGAATACAGCCTCTTGTACAAAACATGAATACATACCTACTATACTAACTATCACTCTTAGCGGTTCTCAAAGTAGTGAGAACCAGAACCACAATACAATTACAAATTCCGGCTTGGGTAAACGTTGACTGTATGACATCAGCCTCTCTCCAGAAAATACATGTTTGGCTTGCAAAATCCCTAAGCCTTAGTTTATACGAATCATCCATCAAATACTTATCATCTCATACAAATCTCACGTTCTTCCGTCTTGTGGACGGAACTTGACACGTTACGTTTTTTTGCGTTCTCTTGCGTATTTTTGTGTTTTCGCTTTGTAAATGTACCAATAAACAAAATAAATAAAAAATAATCATGACAAATAAAACCAGGATACTTATGTTAGGGTCTTCTCTTCGTGCGAGACGGACGACCTGTAGTAATAGAACGCGCCTACTCGTATCGTATGTAAAAGGTTGTTGTCATGCGGCTTGAAATTAACTATACATGTACTGATTTGTTTCGAGTAAGTCTGAGAACAGAAGTCGTAGCGGCTTACAGTTTGGGAATCACTGACTTACTGGAAGTAGGCAAGCAGGTTGTACTTAGGTGGGCTTTTGCATACCTACATTCCCGACAACATCTGGTTGTGGAAATGAAACGTGAGTAAAATCGCGGACTTCCGCCATTTGACACTCAATAAATTTCATCAAAATTAGTTCAGTAGTTTCAAGGTAAGTAGCAGTAGGTTATTTGGAATTTCTCCACTATGAAGTCTGATTATTTTGTTTTGCTTGGCTTGATTACGATTTCTTGAATATGAAATCGTTTTCACATGTAAAATTAACTTTTAAGTTTCAAACAATGTATGACCGTCTGTTGTCCAAAAAAAAAAAAAAAAAAATATCTGCCTTTTAATCTAGAGAATGGGATGATGAGTCAGCGAACCACTCAATCACCTGATGAACTCTGATGACAGAGCTTTTTAAACAGCAATTCGGATTTCATCATTCTACTTTGAATAAATCCTTAGCCATTAAATCTACTTGAGTTTTCACAAAGTGACAAAATGACCTGTTGGACCGAATGAAGTATCACCCCCGGGAAAAAATCTACAACCTTGTTATCTGAGAGCCTAAGCTGATCCCGCTACACCATAGAGTCTCTTTGCTAATGCTGTTGTTTGCCAAGTGAAAGCATTTTGCAGTAAATAGTAATAATAGCAGCAATAATAGAAGGGAAAGCTATAGTATAGACAGATACGATAATACAGGATGTGCAAAAGTGTAAAAAAGACAGGTTGCATAACATCATAAACATGTGAAACTGAAAATTTTAGCCAAGGAATACCTACAGTCGAAGGAGTATTGGACCTCCCATACAATAGTTGATAAGGTATCCTAGCTCTGTTACATTCAATATGGGACGTCCAAAATGTATTTGCATTATTTTGACCGACGTTCTTTGAGAAATGTACAGTCTCTCACGCTAACTCATAAACAAAAAATTGCTTTTTTTAAGTTTCGATTTTCTTGTGATTGATACCGACAAGCCGGACAAAAACTATGTTGTACTATTCAATAAATGTTGAATAGTAAAAAATATTACAGTCTGGACAAAATCGAAACCTTACATTTTGGAATGTTCATAAGTAAGCGGGAGGAACTGTACCTATCTCAGTTTTGTCGCCTGGTCTAAGCACTTTTTGTATAATTAAAAGACAGGTTTAGTAGATACTTAAAGAGCAAATTGACTGTATTATCTAAATTAGGACACGGGCAAAGGCCTGTACCTACGCAGAGACGCCAAAAAAAGATGGACGTTGCAACAGGAATTCAACGCTACCAACTCAACGAAAAATATTGGACTTAATATATCTAATAAACTAACAATCAGCAAGAATTCGTTCCTTTGTGTTGAATATTAATTTAACACATTTTAAAATATTTTTAAAGTGAACTATTTAAACACCCTGTTTATATATTGTAACAATCAAATCAGATAGGTACTTATTTACAAGGAAGTCTCATAAACATGATATAGATCAAGGAACAATTATCAAGGTGTTCGGTAATAGTGCATTTTGGTCCTAGTGCCATTTTGTCATAGTCGTGTTTGGTCACAAAGCTTTCGTTACCTTTAGACATATTATAAATATTTTGAAAATAATATCTCTAAAATTAACGAAATTTTGTTATTTAGTTTCATGGGCTGGTTCTCCCCTTATAATATTTGCAGTATGTTTTTTACTTCATATCTAAATAGCATAGTATAGGAAACACTATATTAGGCTACATTAAGCGATAAAAAGTAGCGCCGAAAACTAAATGCAATAATTAATTTAAAAAAATCTTCATCTTACAAGATTCAAAAGTGTTAAATTACATGCAATTACATACTCTGTAATTTTACTAATTACACATAACCACATGTTACATAAAATATACGAAATTAAGATTTATGAACAAATTCAAATTGCTAAATAAAAAGATCTTTCTGATGGATACGATGAATGAAATGAAACTCTCGAAGACTACTTGCTCAGCTGACCGAGTAGATTTATACACAATCTTCGCATAGAGTAATATAAGTAGTATTAGAATAATTACTCTAGCTCAAAAGAATCTGGAAAAGAATAATGCGTCTTTCTTTGCGTTGAATGCACAAAATTTGTAATGCGGTGTAATTATTACCGTCAAATAATATAAGTAGCACTAGCAGTAAGTACGTTGATGTATGATTAAGTTTTTTATCTTCCTTGTGTTATTTATTGTCACTCTCTGCAGGAACACTATTTTAAATTATTTAACAAGCTTGCGATTCCCGGTTGACTGCTCGTATGAAAATGTCAGCAATTCTATCGACCACATCTGCATTGTCAACATGCCAGCATTGCGTTTTGACGCGTGCGCTTGTTACGTTCATGAGTATTATTTAAAACACGGGTCTATTACCGGGCCTTGCGGTTCCGTACGATGCGAAAATTGATAGGTAGTTTATTTTATTCTAAGAAACTAATGACATGAAATACGTTGCATGAATTGATGACGGTACCTACTAATCATTAGACATTACGTTATTATTGTTATGATTATGAATTATACCGGGTCACGCCGTATTGCATTTTTATGATTTAACATTTTATTGACGACCATAGAAATAACCACGTATTACTTACCATTGCAATCTAGTGCTTCTTCTATAGTTAAGGTTAAGAGCCTGGCTCTTATCGGTGGACAATACGACATTCAGTTGTTTATGGCAGTGTCTTCACCTAGTGCTGTGCACTGCTAAATGTTCCCTATACCTATTAGAACCTCGACATGAATGGCATCAATCAATCGGCATTCGTATTGCATATGCGTGTGCCTCAGTACCTAATTTAGTATGACACGCATTCACACCATTTGCGAAATAACACAAAGCAAGGTGAACGTGCATTCAACGAACTACATTTACCTAGGTACCCAAAACAGTGATGGTGAATGGTGATGGCAGAAAATAACAACATTCTCTCTAGGGACGCTACTTTTGCTTTCTGAATTTATGGAATGTGGTACCTCGGTAAAACATACTTGTTTACATTATAGCACACTTACACTATAATACACTACAAAAATATCTGCAATTGCGAGTCGTCATTTTGCTTTTAACACTTTTTTTTACACTCGACAGTAGTAAGCCGGTTTGAGGCTATTTGATTTCGCGCATATACGACGACGTGTAGATGTCTTTGTGAGTGTAATGACGTTTCCTTATAGCCGTCTCTCTGTATTCGCTACTTGACAGGGTCGTAAATACATAAAATACTTACAAAAGATGCATGCTTGAAAAAAGTGGCCGAAAATACTACAGGCTTCATTCATCGTTTGCCAAAATAATAAAAATTAAAATTTATACACAACAAAATTTTATAAAAGTTTTTGTTTTGACTCCATTCAAAATATTGAATTATGACGTCATATTTCTATAATTTCATACAAAATATCGTTTTCGGACGTCTTAAAAAGTAGCTCATTTGACCTGTCAGTCAAGTAGCGGTGTGCATTTACCATAGCATTTACCTAGGTACCCTAAACAGTGATGGCGATGGTACTGACCAGCCCAGCGAGCTTTCACAAACCAATTAGCAGACAGACAAAGGTCCGTCCGTCCGGCTGTCCGTCCGCTATTTGCAAATGGAGTATTGTGTTGCAACTCACAACTGCGGTTGCAGAGGTGCGCAAGTTATGGTTCGACACATGAGTCTGGTTGATTATTGCTTAGCGATTGCGAGAGTGATTACAACCTTTAAATGGCTATTTGTTTCGTGTTGCCATACTCTACTGTCCTGAGGCCGAAGTATGCTAAAGAAATGATAATCAACTCAGTTGTGTGTCGATGGCATGTATGCGGCCGGGTTCAATTCCTTGGGTCACACACTAAGTTGATGTTTATCACTTTGAGAATTTGTTCCCTGTCTGGTTAGGTCATTGTAGGCCGAACCACCTGACTGTCTGAAAAGAAAGACTGGTACAATCGAGTCAGAAGCCTGCTATTTGTAGGGTAAAGTACGGATAGATGCGCACCTTTTGGAAAATGCTCTATAACTCAATAACTAAGAACTTATTTACAAAATTATCTTTACAGATGAGAGGATTGATCTTTAATCTTTCATTAAAGCCCTCATTCATGAATTTAACTTTTATTGTTTTGATGTAAATCCAGTTTTATATGACCTCTTGAAAAAGGGATAGTCGCGCACCCGCACGGATAGTTGCGCAGCTCTAAAAAATCATAGCGGGATACTTGCGCTTTGAAGATTACCTAAGTGACTTACTATGAAATGGGTACTTTATTAAAATCAAACGAATATTAAATAAATTTGATTAAATACTTATTTAAAAAATTGAATAGGCCTCCGAACCTTAATTATTATTATTATTTTTAAAGTTATTGAGTGCTAAGTCATTACTTTCAGTAAAAAAATTGTATCAACGCGTAGGTAGCATAAAATGTATGTTGAACAACGTACATATCTAGACTGTAATTTAGAAGCATTTTGTCCTTCTGCAAAATACTAAAATAAGGAAAAATATCAATCTGCGCAACTATCCCCCGAAGCGCAACTATCCGTCCAAAAAACCTGCGCAAATATCCTTTTTAGTACGGGTAGTTGCGCATTTAATTATAAAAATAATTATTTGATATTTTGCAATAATTAATAAATAGTCACGTACTTTATACTGTAGTGCATATGAGGAAATAAAAATGTGGGCGATTCTGCAAGCGTACGAAAAAATAACCGAAAAGCAAAATGTGCCAAAATAATTTCGACGCCCGGTTTGACCACTCTACCGAAGATTTTTGCTAAAACTGACGTAAATTGTACAAGTAGTCCAATAATTTATGTGGTACTTGGGGTTTCAGGTGGAAGACTACTATGTTTTAATAAGCAGTAGTGCTGAAATTCACTAGAACATAGTGTTTTTGAAACCAGCGCAACTATCCCATCGGCGCATCTATCCGTACTTTACCCTAATAGGCAGCTGTGAAACTCTGACACCAGGCTTCATCGAGTCGTTGGACGCCACGGTGTCCCTCTCGAAAAAGAATTTCATTGGTCTCTCTCTTCGTGTGGGACACCGAGTCGTTCAACGACCCGATGAACCCTGGTGTCAGAGTTTTTTAACCGCCTACTACAAGTAGCAGGCCTCTGACATGGTTGTGTAGCGACCGCCATCATAGACAGCAACCGGGACCGACGGCTTAACGTGCCCATCCGAAGCACGGAACCATCTTACTTACGGACAATCAGGTCGTTCACACTGCAATGTCCTAACCAGACTGGGAATACATTCACAAAGTGATAAATATCAACTTTGTGAGTGACCCCACCGGGAATTGAACCCGGAACCTTCGGCGTGGCAGGCAGTCATACTAACCACTGCGCCACATCGGCTGTCATTTCATTGGTAAAATAACTTCACTTTTCAAAATGTGTGCCACCTCTGGTTAAGACCATTCCAGGAGATCTAGGCCGTAAATATACTTAGGACATCTAACCAGTTCCAGCCAATTTTCTCTGACTAGTTTGCCGAGCAATTTGGACCCTAATTTGAGCATCAAACTACTTTAGGATTCGTTCTAGATGGTAGACCTTGTGGTCAATGCAACCTCGTATCAGGTATGGCGTAGATTTGATGCAGTTTTGCTGAATGAATTCAGATTTATGTAATATTCTACAGTTAAGAAAAACGGCTATGAAATAAAAAGTTATGTCCCGTTACTCAATTTAACACCTTGTTCAAAATTCTAGACCAAAGATCGTAAATCAGAGATCTAGTTTACAACGATAAAAGAAATTACGTAAAACCGAACGTTGCCAATGAAATGGCCCACGCGCGTTCCGTCGCACGCAACGCCGGTCAGCGGCTCACTTGTGCGCCGGCGCATGTCTAGCTGATCTGATATGCGGCGAAAATTCACCTATCGGGGTTTTGTCATATCGAGGAAAACAGTAAAATACATTCAGATAAAATAAAAATCTCGCAAAAAAAGGCAAGAACGACATCTAAACATGCATATGCCAATCTCCAACTCTACGTCCACTTTTAGAGCGTGCGGAAAGTCATGCCGCTTCTGTATCGGCTTAAACAGCCATGTATAATCTTGCCTCAAACACTGAATAAGTCATCTGTTACAGACGTATGAGGCCAATGATGATGAATAAAATAAATAGAAATAGGTAGAATATGTAGATAAAGGTAAAATAGGTAGATTGTCATCAACAGTCCACTGCTGGACAACGGCCTCCCACTTTTGGAGGATATTTGGCATACTCAAGGCGCTGCATATAGCGTTGCATACAAAACGCTGCGGCCCATCCCGTGAATCGTTGTGGTCATAGTCGTATTTGGTCACAAAATATTCGTTAATATTAGAGATAAATATTTCTGTATGTATATTTTCCATAGACTTATACCGGGAGTAACGGAAAGGGTATAACAAGCCGAAAGGAGGTCAAAGTACTCATGAAACTGAACAATTTTCCCCATGGAACATGGGTCGAAATATGAAAAAAAAATTAGGACCTCCCATACAAAATCGCCGATGAGTTAATTGATTTACTATGGGAGGTCCAAATTTTTTTTTCATATTTCGACCCATGTTCCATGGGGAAAGTTGTTCAGTTTCATGAGTACCTTGACCTCCTTTCGGCTTGTTATACCCTTTCCGTTACTCCCGGTATATATAAACTAGCGTTTATAGACCAACTGACAGCTCGATCTCGCGTGACCAATTTCGGTTTTGGCGCGCTTACCTCAGCTAGTGATGTACATTATTACATTTGGAGGGTTATCGATAATTTCAAATAAAAAATGGTATGAAGATTTCAACTTTATTTATTTGTTCAGTTGAAATGTTGACATATTGCTTTCTTTGCTGCGGCGGGTCATTTCCTTTCTTGCAGTCAGCGTATTTCCTACGTAGGTTTCTTTATAGAATTTTCTGAGAAGGTTGTTCGTAAGAATCCTGGTCAATAGGCGCTATCTTCACAAATAAGACGTGCAAAACGAGAAATAGAATGACATCTGTCTGACAAGTGGTCGCCGGTTGTCATCGATGCAATGCACGTATTACATGTATAGACGGCGTCTCTTCTGTTTCATATATTTTATATGGAAACGGTTTCGAGCGTTGCGGTCTCTCACATTTCACGTCGAATCTCTCATTAATACGACTCTGAAAATAATATTAATAAAAATTTCGTATGAGTCACCGAGTTAATCTCTAATAACTGGATCTAAAGTGTATCTGTTGGATGTAGTTGAAAATAATGTTATATGTATTTGTAAAAAAATATGTCTGAATTGTTCAAGTAACTATTTAGCGAATCTTTAAAATTTGCATATTTTTTGTTGTTATATCATTCAAAGTATGTAAGGTACCTCTAGGTAACTATCGATAACTTAGTCGATAAATTGCAGTCAATCCCTGGCCTAAATGCGAAATTAATTTATCCCCAAATATTATGAAAATTACTAACTAATACGCTTTTACATCTCGAAAATACGAAAGGAAATATAAGGAATTGCGTATTTTATTATTTTACTTACAAAAAAAGGCACCTTTAAACAAAAAACTCACGTGTAATCCCAGTGACGACTTTCTGAGAATTTACCTGTGAAATGTACAGTTTTCCGGGTAAGTGTGAAGATTCGCACCAAATTCGCATCCTGAATACATAACCATCGTTGCACACTCAACAAATTATAAAAATAAATCGGGATTTTTGAAAAAAAAACACCAAAATAATGTACAAGTAAAAACCAGCGGGTTGAATTGGGACGATCTGTCATACAAAACAGGTTACAGTGACATAAGGTTCGCTATTCTTTTCTATCTTACTGAGTTTCCATAAATCATTTTCTTCTCTTTTGCACACTATGTTTGTCTATCGTTTCTATGTCTATGATATTTTCAGGGAAGTTACAAAAAGGGTATAACCCGAAGCCGAAAGGACGTCAAGTACTCATGAAACTGACCAACATTCCCTATGGAACATGGGACGAAATAGGAAAAAAAAATTGGCACTCCTGGTAAATTAATCAGCTGATCGGCAATTTTGTACGGGACATCCAAATTTTTTTTCATTTCTCGTCTCATGTTCCACGAGGAAAGTTGTTCACCTTTCAGCTTGTATACCCTTTTTGTTACTCCCGCGTGATTACAAAAAAGTGAGACGCGCGTTTACACAGTGTTTAATTATTATTCTTCTATAAAATTTGACGTTGTCAATCGACTTAAGCCATGACATGACCGACATTTTTTTTGTAATAACTCGGTTAGAATCTAAAATTATCAACCTATAAATTCAGCAAACTATAGAGACTATATAATTTCCTTCTAAATTCTCGAAGTGAAGAAAGTACCCGCAACAGTGACAGGTGATCCTTCTTCCTATCCGCAGAATGTCGCACCCGACACCTCGCTGGTAAACAAACAGACAATCCCACTTTGTTACTGTCTTGTTTACATTTCCTTTATCTTTGGCCAAGCATTTGACTTGCTGTAGTGTCATTTGATCACACTTTGGTAGTGCATTGTGGTCATAATTATACTTATTTTAATCTAGATACAAGTGTCATTTGGTGACACTTTAGTAGTACATTATGGTCATAATAACTATATTTAAAATAAAGTGATAATAATAAAAAATCTTTATTTTAGATCTTAGGATCTATACGTAGGTACAAAAATCTTTATGAAAAATATTAGTACCTACACACACTAAAAATTACACCAATGTCTGATAGCGCGATCCTCAAACCTTTTTCGCAATGATTTAGTCTCTAGATGCAAGTGTCATTTGGTCACACTTTATTAGTGAATTTTGGTCACATTTTATTAATGCATTTTGGTCACACTTATTAATGCATTTTGATCATAAATTATATTTAGCCAAAATCAAACAACACTTTATTGGTGCATTTTAGTCACAATTATAACTTTTATTCAAGGTGCAAAATGAGTTTAAAGTTTAAAACTTTATTGCATATAATATAGTACTGCATCTAGCTGTATAACTTTAACTCTACGTTATGATATAAATCCTAAGAACGTGAATAAAATCAGTCTCAAAGTCACGTTAAATCCTGATTAGTTACCACAATTGTCCGTTCTACATCTAAAAACCATTAAAATAATTTACCATCTGTCCGTGTGTCACGTATTGCCCTACCAAGGACTCAAACCCGGACCGCACTTTCCACTGCCACTCCACCTACCAACTAAGTCATTATGTGGTCGTGACTACCTGCTGCCCTGAGGTTGAGCTCTAGTCTAGATTGAATCTAATACCTAGGTGTCCGAATAAAGTGTATAATTGAGCAAACGGTTAAACTAACCGTTACATTTTAATAACATTTTAACTAAATATCACTGCAGAAAGTTGCACCTCTATGAACCCTTCTTTTTGAACTATCTAAATAAATAAATAAATATTTCTGGACGAGACACGCAGCGCCCCCTAGCCCCAAACTAAGCAAAGCTTGTACTATGGGAACTAAACAAGTAATATAATGCTTATATACTTTTTTGTGTTTGGTGGGAATCGAACCCACGACCCTCGGCGTAGAAGGCACGGGTACAATCCACTACGCCGTCGGGACAGTCGATCTATTCACCGAATCCAAATTTTCATTTGATTTTAAACCACTTGTCATGTTTTAGTTCCAACTAACTTACGCGCTAGCCCTACAGGATGTGGTTATGGACCGCTAAGAAATGAGTTTATCAAGTGTTGTATAATAACAGGGTCTATCTAGGTTTGTATAATAACAGGTTAGATTAGTAACAGCTACGCCCGTTCCCATGATATTCAAATGGCTTGCCCTTTAAGGGGGACACGTAATAGGTTAGCTAATAATAATAAGTATAATAATTATTCCGTTTGATTTTGGCAGTATTTACAGATTTATCCTTTTATTTAAAAGAAACAATTTACTGATTGGTAAATTTTAATTAACAATTTAATAAAAACTACAAATCAATTAAATGTACCAGAAATAGTAACTAATAATTCCAGTCAGCGTATGCTCCACCGACAAAAGACAAGTGCTTAAATATAAATTTACTAACCTAATGGCGAAGAAAATATTTTCCATAAAGTGTTAGAAATGGAAAGCTAAAAGCGCTAGTAATTTAAATTTTATATGATAGTAAAATAGTCGTAAAAGTTAGTACCTATCTACTTATTTTCTTAGAGATGAAATCTAGTATACATAATCTACGAATTAGTTTAGATTTATCGAGTGAAAGGTTTCATATAATTAATTTCTGAATAACTTTTGTTTAAATATAATACTCAGTAACCTTATCCTATACCATTGAGTATTTCTATCCTGGTTACGGCACCTACCTGAAATCAAAATATTCAATGAATTTTGTTACGGTCCATTTAGTGTACTTTGGTCATAAATATTTGAAAATTTGAATATTAACGTTGACATTGTTACAAAGTGTTAAAAATAAAAAACTACTATAATTTTCAAAAGAAATGCACAAGGGTGTTGAAAAAACCAGTATCTATTTTACAGGATGTTACAAATAGTAAAAAAAGTGAGGATTTCGATGAAACTTAACAACTTTTCCCAAAGTTAGGGCAAATAGAGCTGTCACAAAACTAGTAGCACTTGAATCGACTTGCACGTGTCGAAATGTCACCTGGTGCTGTTTGCTCCTTCAGTCCCACTGACATTTGCTTCACATCCATCATCCGAACAGAACCAGATGTGCTCAGATAGCATTGTGGCAGACGTCATTAGTGAACAACTACTGCGAAAAAGTTGCGCAAACGCAACTCCATGTGGGATCGTTCGGCTTGTAGGCCTACGCTTTAAATGTAATGAGGTGGAGTAAGTTATAAAGTACATACCTACATCACGCCTATGTCCCGCTTGCGGGATAGGCAAAACGTAAACAGCTGTAGAATAGCCATTTATTTACACCACGTCTGACTTGATTTGTGCAGCACTTTTTCTCGAGTATAATGTCTTTCAGCTAAAGGCACAGAATAGGTACATAATAGTACCTAAAGGTAACATTATAGGAGCCCCACCGCTACACCATTGAGCTATCGATACACCGATCTATGCTTGCCTAATTTCAATCTCTTGATGCTCGTTTCAATGCGGCCCTTTATGAGCAAAGCTTTAGTTCGTACTTTGCCGTCTATCTTTGCATGCAAGCTACTAAATACTGTAACTATGGACAATGTAATTTTGCAAGTAAGCCTGCCAAATTAGGAGTAGGTAGGTTCAGACAATGCACCATAGGGCCCTGGCACCATAATAATTATTCCGGCGCCTACAGTTTATTTGAAGGCTGCACTAAGTTATTTGCTTTGCCAAACAGTTAAGTCTTTATCACAAACGATTTGTGGTCTATAACGACTATTATTTTGAGCGTTTATAGTTTATTAGTGGCTTTTTGTTTGATACCTGTACCACATTTGGATTTATCTCAAAGTATAACGTTGTGAGAGTGATACCTTCGGATGAAAGGCAGAAACTATTTAATTGGGTGTTGTGACACAATTTAAATTCTTTGACACCTTTTATTATCAGCCTACGATGTTTTTTCCACCTATCTCTATTCTTGCCCCCCGAAAATAAAGAAATTGAAAAAATGATAAGTGTCTAAGATGTCGTCCACGTAAAGTGTTTTTTTATTCAATCTCTTATTTTCATTTCTAAATCATATAACTAAGTGGATATGTGGATGAAGTATGGAGAGGCCTTTGCCCATTCCCACTGCTGGGACATTGTAGGGACATTATAGGCTAAGAATAATAATAATAATAACTAAGTAGGTAAACAGATCTCGATACAAGTCATGCAACTTACAATTTACACCTTTTTACTCGTACATCCACTTATGTAACCATGATGTTTACCTGCAAAAAACACACATTCATTAGTCTCATTTCACAGTGAATACCGATGCACTGACCGAGAATCGAACCTGCACTAACCGGTGAACCGTGGTGTGCAGTTGGTAATTTGGCACGCCTTCGTGGGTATGTGGATTCTATAATGACTATGGAATGTGTAGCCTGAGAGTTTATAGACCGAGCGAACAATTTCTAGGTTAGAATGAAGTTTACAATGTTGTTAAGTGCACTGGTTTGACTTTGTGGTAGTACAATACACAGTCTGAAGTGGATTTTGGACACAATTTTATATTACAAAAATAATCAATATTTCTATAAAAATATATACCAAGCTTCATCATCATTAGAAACACTCCACTGCTGGACATGGGCTTGCCTGTACTAGGTGTGTCTACCATACCCATCACGTTGGTCATGTAAGCACGCTGGTAAGCGTAGAGCAATGTCTTTTACAAGGAACGCTGCTGCTTATTCCCTGAATTTACTCTTAACTTGTCTTCTACGACACCCACGGTTGAAAATAGGGTATTGCTATTCTAAACCGGCATCACACGGCCAATTTGTTTTCCAGTAAATCCGTCGATAGCCAAGGCGAGTTTGCGCAGACGCATCCCGTGAAGCTAGCCGAGCGTGCTGATTCTTCGACACAAGTAGAGCGTTGTAACTAGAGATGGGCGGTGGGTAAATACCCGGGTGGGAAAAAACGGGTAAATTGGGTATTTACCTTTTTTACCCGTTTTTACCGGGTATTTACCCAAAAGCATGGGTAAGAACTATAAAATTATATAATTTTGTTATAAGGCGTTCTATTTCAATTTTTTCCTTAACCTCGTAAGGCCCAACGGCCTAATTTTAGGACATACGTTCAGTAGTCCTTCAGGCCCAAACTGGATTTAAAAAGCATCAAATATCGGCCCAGCGACCTAATATTAGGACATAAATTTTGAAGTCAGATTATTAATTTGAATTTCGGCGCCAGCTCGTAACTAGGTTTAAATTGGGTTGTATGTGAACGCATCTCTAAAAAAAATACATACTTTGACATATTAAAGTAAAACAGCTGTGATTTTGACCTGGAAGCTGAGCAAGATGGCTGATTCAAAAAAATGAGTTCAGTAAATCTGTTTATTTCTATAAATTCTGTTTATTATTTAGATAAAAGCAGAAAGAAATTTGAAGATAAATGAATAAATATTGGTTTTTGGACGAAATTTAGTAAAAATATCCCATAGTCAATGAAGTATTTCGTCCCAAATTACTATGTCCTAAAATTAGGCCGCTGGGTCTTAAAAAATTGAATTTTCTAAGCTTTCCAAGGTCAAGACATAGTAAAACAGCTGAACTTAGGTGAAGCTCAGTTCTAAGATAGTGGTGGAAATTGGAATATTTATGACACACCCTATGAACCTGATCTCAGGCTTCACAAAACACATCTTCAACATCATATTAAGTGGGTTACTGAGTCGACAAACGACCCGATGAACCCTGGAGTCAGAACTCTCAAACAGCCTACTATTTAGCTCGTAGGCTTCTGACGAGGTTATACAACAATACCTAGGTAAGGTAGTATAAACAGCATATGAGTCCAAAGGCTTAACGTGCCCTCCGAAGCACGGAACCTCTTTCTTACGAAAAAATATTTTGATTTTCTGTTGTCATTGCAACCCAACGTCCTAAAAATAGGACATAAATTATTTAGGTTTTATGAACCCTGTCAGATGCTCTTAGTGATAATAAGCAACACACAAAAATTTGGAGCCGGTATCAGGTCATTAACACATTATTTTTGCACATGGAATATCTGGGCCTGAACACTGTTTCCTAAAATTAGGACATTGGGCCGCTATTACTACTTGTTATAAAAATACGTGGGCCTTACGAGGTTAAAATATGAAGTAATGTAAACCTACCTATACATTTAGAATCTATTTGTCACAGGAAAACCGCGAAAACGAAACCACTTAAACAGATAACGAATACGCATTGATCAATCGTCATCATTCTGCAAAACAAACGAACAAATTTCTATAAGTTGTCAGGCGTGGATGCATACGCGCATGCTATGACTTCATGTGCGGTGGTTTAACTTCTCGTACGCCACCGTAGCTTGCACATAAGAGCACCCGCGACGTTTCGTAAGCTCGCGCCCGTCGCAGTAGCGGACAGTTTCGCCGCAGTCAAGCCCCGCTCTTGTCTCCAGTTAGTTGTTCTAGCTTAGTGGCTGTTGGGTCTTTATGGTTTTTTATGTGGGTCTCTAGTGCTTTGTTGAGTGATAAGGGTTTGTAGGTTGGGTCGTAATGGTTTGTTGGGTGAGTCATTAGGGTTTGCTGGGTCGAAAAGATTTGTTGGGTGGGTCGTTAGTGTATGTTGGGTCATAAAGGTTTGCAAATTTAGTCGTTGAGGTTTCCTGGGTCTTAAGGGTTTGTAGGTTGGGTCGTTAGTATTTGCTGGATCGTGAGGGATTGAAGGTCGATTCGTTGGTGTTTCTTGTGTCATAAGGGTTTGTTTGGTGGATCGTTAGGGTTTGCTAGGTTGGTCGCTACAGTTTGCTGGCTCGTAAAGGTTTATTGGGTAAGTCGTTAGTGTTTGTTGGGTCATAAAGGATTGAATATTGGGTCTTTGGGATTTGTTGGGTCATTACGACGACTATAATCCAAAATCCAGATAGCGAACTGGATAGTACCCTTCCCCGCCATGCCCAGATAGTGGGTTTGATCCACCCGGACACAAATATTAGTTAAGGTTTTTTAAGTATTTGTGTTGAGTCTGGGTGTTTTCTATGTATAAATATGTATCTATTTACAAAATAGTATATCAGTATTAATATCAGTGATCTTATTCCCATAGTGCTAGCTTTGCTTAGTTTGGGGCTAGATGGCGCCTCGTTCAGGGATATTTATTTTAAGCTTTTGTAGGTTGGTTCGTTAGTATTTTTTGGATCGTAAAGTTTGGTTGGATGGGGGAAACAAATACAAACGACCCACTTCTTACGACCCAACAAACACTAAAAATTAAACCTCACCCAATAATCCCTAACGACCTTGAAAACACTACCGACCCATCCAGTAACCTGTTACGTATGACCCAATTAACCTTAACAACTCACACAAGTAACCCTTACTTCCCAGTAAACACTAACGGCATCTTAACAAACCCTTGCGACCCAACAAACTCTTACGACCCAGCAAACACTAACGACCTACACAACAAACCCTACTGAACCAACATACATCAAAGAGCCAACCTACAAACCCTAACGACCCAACAAACACTAACAATCAGTCCCACAAACCCTTACGGAACAATAAACCCTTACGACCCAGAAAACACTAAAGACCACACAACAAATCCTAACGATCCAACAAACAATAACGACCCAGCCAACAAACCCTTACAACCCAACAAACCTTTTCGACCCAGCAAACACTAACGAACCGCCTAACCAACCCTAACGACCCAATTAACCCTAATAACTCACCCAAACAACCCATACTACCCAGCAAACACTAACGACATCCTAATAAACCCTTACGATCAAACAAACACCAACGGCACAACTTACAAACCCTACCAACCCAACAAACACTAACGACCCATCCAACAAACCCTTACGATCGAACAAACCCACGGCCCCAACAAACTCTTACGACCCAATTAACTCTTACGACCCAGCAAACAAACCCTTACAACCCAATAAACCCTTACGACCCAACAAACTCTTACGACCGAACAAACCCTTACGACTTAGAAAACACTAACGACCCATCCAGCAAACCCTTACAACCCAAAAAACACTAACGAACCGTCTAACAAACCCTAACGTACCAACAAATATAAACGAGCCACCAAACAGCCTTACGTCTCGAAAACAACCACAACCCCAACTACAAACCCTTACGATCCAACAAATACTAACGACCCACCCAACAAACCCTTAAGACCCACCAAACACTAACGACTCATCCAGCATACCCTACAAGCCAACAAACACTCACGACCTGCTCAAGAAATCCTTACGAATCAACAAACCCTTACAACCCAACAAACCCTTAAAACACACTAAACACTAACGACCCACCCAGCATATCCTTACGAGCCAACAAACACTCACGACTCACTCAAGAAACCCTGACGAGCCACCAAACCTTTACGACCCAACAAATCCTAACGACCCACCCAACAAACCCTTACGACCCAAAAAACATGTACGACCCGCCCAACAAACACAAACGAACCAACGTACAAATACTTACGACCCAGCATGTGAAAATTGTTCAGTTTCATGATCTGAGCTGAGCACTGTGATCGCGCATTCACACTGAGAAGACTTGAGCCGGAATTATCGGAAGTCCTTTACACACGAGGAAAAGAACGAGAAATACGTGTATCGTGGACAAAAAGTCGCATCTATGAACATGGTCTAAGTAATGCACGACAATACCGGTATAAAAGCAATAAACGAATGACGATATCTTTCAAACTTAATCGTAAAATAATTCTTCTTTACATTGCACGGGTACATAATAAGTGTTCTAGTAACCTACTACGAATTCTTTTGCAAAACACGTACCTTAAAGGCTGTAATAGATATGAAACTTATATACGGGTATTTACCGGGTAAAAACTAATTCGGGTAGGAAAAAACGGGTAAGAATGGGTATATACCCAAATCTGGGTATTTACCCGGGTAGAATCCCATCTCTAGTTGTAACCGTCTTTCACACCACCAACGCACTACAATCTGTACTATATTTTACTAGGAATAAAAACTATATTCGTTTGTAGCGTCACACGACTAGCACGCATCAAGCTGTACCAAAGAAAACTTTCAAGACTTGAAATAAGGTTTGATTTTCGAGCAGAATGTTGGAAATTGTGTGTCAAGGATCGTACAAAGTGTGATTTCCGCAAGTTGAAAAGAAAATTTTCTGATTGCAGCTGGAACAGGAAGTAATGCGGCATCGACAGATGTTTTGGAAAATTTGTGTCGACAAATTTAAAAATAGAAATACTACGAAATGGGAACTAAATAATTTACTACAGACAGTCAGTGTTTTTAAGTAGAAACTAAAATAAATTAAATTAAATGACGGATAGCCTATAACAGTAAGTAATAAATAGCTCTCAGAATTTTACTTCCTCTTCATATAAAATAAATAAAATGTACGTACCTCCTTTTTTGGAATGATATTTAAAAATATTTTAATTCATATAAATTTGTTCATAAAAATATAAATTACTGAAATTAAATTATCCATTTCATGGTTATAAAGATTTATCATTATCAATTATTGAAACCAAAGTCAGATAAAATAGCACAGTTTTATAATTAGCCTTTCGCTAGTAAAATACCTATAACGCGAGCTTTATGCGAAACGAAAGTTTTGTCAAGGTAAGAAGAAATAAAATTTGAAACAAATATGTAATAGCTTTTCGTTCTATTTGGTCACGCTTATGACCAAATAAAACTTTTGTTCGAAAATTGATCATAAAATTTGTCTGCAAGCAAGGTTGATTTTCGTGTGTCATTCATTACAGATCACGTGTGTCAATACAGTATGTGCCTTTACCATCCGGAAATATGCGCCTCTTCGCTGCACACGCCGAGATATTGCCAAGTGCGATAAGGATGCGCATACATCAGGATGGTAATGTACTCGCGCGCATACTGTAAGTAAATTGTGGGTTTGTGATAAAATGTTTTAATAGAATAGATAAAGTATAATATTATAAAAATATTTTCTATTTCTTACTCTACTCCTGTGTACTTGTTGTAAGGCTTTAAGATAAGACCCACGGTAACATTAAAGATTTTAAACGACACTTTACACGGAAGAAATTAGCCAGATATAACGCTTTCCTTATTAAGCCGACGACGCCGTAATCACTGTACCAGATTTTAAAACAGTCGTTTTATGGGTGTAAAGTGTTGCGTTAGGGCCTTTTTTAGTTATTCTGAAATGTGGAAAGAAATGTTTTATTTTTTCCAGGTCGTAAGAAAAGTCATATAAAAGTGTGTCACTTTTTTATGTTTTTTTTTTAATGGTTGGTCTTCTAGTAGCATAGGTAGGTACTATAGAAATAACTACGGGATATTTACATTTTCAAAGTAAAAAGTCTAAGTTACGAACTCTTTCTCTTTCTCTTCGTGTGAGGAACCGAGTCGTCCAACGACCCGATGAACCTGAAGTTACAAACTGAAGTAGGTAACGAGGTTTACGTAAATTTTTGTTCGGTGCAATTGATTGAGAACCTAAACAGCTATCATATGAAATTTTACTAATTCTTAACACTAATCAACAACACCAACATAATTATAAAGTTCAATAAAGTTGTAATCAGGAAGCAAGAAATAAGAAATGCTTTTATCAAACAACATATAAAGACCAGTAGTTAAGTATAGTCATGTGATACAACCTACATACATACAGGGTTATTTTTTAGTCAGTGCGCAAACTTTGCAGGATGTTTCTACTCGTGATTCTGAACAACTTTTACTATGGGGCCACCTGCGAAATCTAAAAAAGTTTTTGGTTGTTCCATACATTTTTGCCGAGTAGGTATGAATTTTTCTATGGAACATCCAAATTTTTTTTTGCGAATTCGCAGGTGGTCCTCTAATAAAAGTTGCTCAGAATCACGAGTAGAAACACCCTGCAAAGTTTGCGCACTGACTAAAAAATAACCCAGTATATGGTGCAAGGGAAATGACAGGAAAAGTGACTGGTCAGGCGAGAACCAGATTGTACTGTATAAAATTGGTGTGTGTGCATTAGATATACATAACAAATTATGTTACTTACATAAGTTGTACTTATATCATGTAATAACAGTATGATTTAATAAAAGTTTATGAGAAGTAAAAAAAGTATAAGTAGGCAATAGAGAAAATATAAAATCGTAAACCGAAACAAGTATATCTGACGCAGATAAAGAACATATCCCGAATTGGCAACATTATTGTTGACAACATGGTCAAATGTTGATGCTCAAATGTTATATCTAATATGATAGAGAGGAAAACAAGAATAACTAATAGTATCAGGCGTTACATTGCGGAAGTCCATCTTGATGAAAATGATAGAAATATATTTCTTCACCTAGGATGCTGAGTGAACCACAGTACGACCGCAACCTAATGCAAATGTACTAGCGATATAACACGGTGTTGGTGTGTTATATCGCTAGTACATTTGCATTAGGTTGCGGTCGTACTGTGGTTCACTCAGCAGCATAACCATCCTAGGTGCGGAAGAAGCTAAATATATTTCTATCATTTTCATGAAAACAAGAATGTTGTCAATTCGGGATATATTCTTTATCTGTGTTAGTTATTTATAACATTACTAAAGATTTGTCAATACTAAAAGCAATCCGAAGTTTAATGGTTCCACCCACCGATTCTAATCATAGCAATCTAGATATAAAGCAGACCAAAGAAGAAATAGATTCAACGAAAGCGCTTTTACCGGGAGGAAAGTGGTCGCTAATGTTTATCTAAATATGTATGTCTGTGTGTCTCTAATACCCACCTCGCTTGACCACTCTACGAAGACACCTGGTCACCTACTTCGTTGTTCTCGGACAGGTTTCTGTTGTGACTGGTGGTGGTAAAACCGGTTGTTGTAAATGCCTTCCGAAGGCCATACCATCTGTTATGGTCAATTCCTGTCGCTTTCATAGGATGTCACTTTATAGGGCGACGAAATTGAAATTTGTTCATTGGAATGGTATTCCCTGCTGTGTGTGAAGATGACAGAATTTGTCCCGTTTCCGGGCATAGCCTTAAGTAGAAAAGCTTTAAGTATTGGCACCATTGGTTATATTTTAAAAAGCATATACTAAATTCAATGTAATTTTACTCTTTCTTCGATTTGATATCGCTATTTAGCTCATTGCTCGAGATTCGAAAGCTTTCTCGCATTCGCTTCCGAATCGATTCATTACACAAAATACCTGTAGCTTTTACTGAGTTTATCTATAATTTTGTGATTGCTTTTAGAGGAAGTAAGAACTGGTTCATATTAAGTTTTAAGTGTTAGTGAATAGGCGTTTTCTATTTCTATAATCTCTGACCTAGACTTATACCTAATCAAGAACCAATCCATCTCTATACATACATACATACATTCATCACGCCTCTTTCCCGATAGGCAAAGACTAGGTACATCCTTCCACTTGCTACGATCCTGACACACCTATCTCGCTATCATATTTTTGGTTCGTTATATAAAACTTATGGGCTAATTCATAATCTACTTTTAAGATTTATCGTTACGTTGTTACTAGGAAGCACGTAGCTCATTATTAATTCACTCAAAATATTTATTTTAACATTAAAATATCGTTGATATTTCAGATAAGTATAATATTATTGTCCTTCCAAATAAGGAGCCGTGGGATTTTGTGTATATTACATAACGTACGAAAGTGACTGCCATTGGGCCTGCGATTGGGGAAAGTAGACATTTTTCAACACTGTGATGAAATATGGGATGCCTTAGTCATAACATTGTAAAGCGAAGAGAAAAAGACGTTATGAAATAAATAATAATGAAGTGTGAAAAGTGTGACGAAACGGCACTCCACTATGAAAATAAAACTAAAAGTTATGACCAAGTTTACTTTGACGAATTGATACTAATATTTTTACTTTTTTCCACAGTATTAGATATTATAAATATTGTAGTAAGCTATACATCACTTATTATGTATAATAATATCATACCGAAGCAATTTTATTTTATTACTTTCAGCGTCACCTACATACTTAGCCTATTATATTCAAACAAATTTTAACTGAACAGAACTAACGACCTATCGTGAGAAGGTCTAATTTCTCAAAAGCCAAGAAACTATTACATCACACAACTTAAACGTAAAAGTTGATGAATATCATCCATGACATAACAACATTTGACCGTACTTAAAAGTGGCCAAGTTCACAGTCAAAAGGCCGACAAAAGAAAAATAAAACGTTTTTAAAGATGGCGGCTAAATAAAATAAAGAGACCGTGTAATGACCGGAGTAGACAAAACTTAGACTCATCCATCATAAAGTGTCAAGAGGTCATTCACACTAGACATTAGTTGTATGAACTTGATTTTGTAATGTTACAACATGATGCAAGGTGTATTTTAATGCTGATGATGCATTCCTCGGTTCAATGATGAGTAGACATTATTGCACACTAATAACAACAGTAGATAAAATGAATACTTATGTAGAACTGCTTCTGAAATATTTTATATTGTTGTGTCAGAGTTACTGATTGTCGTATACCTAAAGTTTACCGGGTTGTTCGTTGCCTTCGTATTCGTATCCTACACAAAAAGAGACATTGTATCGGTTACTAAATTAACTCGTCGTAGAATTTTTGACCATGGTAGATAGTCCAGAGGCGAAGAGGAACATTTTAACGAAGATAGGTGTAGCAAAAATGTATTAATGATAAGAGAGTATGGATTTGTTTTCTGGAAGGGAAGCCGATGATAATCGGCATGTATATGACTCTCTGATAGATACATAGGCCATTCATTCATACTAGAAACAAGTTTATTCTACCGTGGATTTTTTAATGATTTCAGACAATTTGAGCTTATCAGATACTGTTTTGTAAAATATTGATAGATCGTGGATGACCTTGCCACCTGCCGCGTAAGGCCAACCGCTCAATGACTAAATCTGTAACGGATATTAATAACTAACTGGGGCACTCATAATAGACATGGTTACTGCCCATTTCCACGATCTACAGATTAACTTCTGACAATAGGTCACGAGCACTGTATCAGAGCGTATTTATTATTGTAAAATTTAAACCATAAAGTTAGCGATCAAATTAAAACATTGTTATGAATTGAAACTTGAAATGACCCCTAATTACTTGGAGTTGTGGACATTTTGATTGCGTTTCGAAATCGATCTCAATCGTATTTCATTGTCTTGTAGTAAGTAGTTCACCTCCGTCATGATAGAACTCGTCTTTCTGGAGGGTAAAAGTGAAGGAAAGCGATAAACATCTAATATTTATTCTACAACAACATCTTTTCGCCACCAGCAAGTGGTGTGACAACGTAACTTTCCAAAAATTGACAAAAAAGTGAAAAGCTCAACGCATTGCGTCAGAATCCTCGCCATAATACACGGTTGTGGTATGTGACAGCCGTCGAACCAGTTCGGCGGTTCGTCGAAAGTGAAAACGACCAAGACTCACAGCAGACGTTTATTTATTGACCGCAACATCCATTCATAATATTAAGAATTTTGAATAATGTAGCGTGGTGAAATGGCTTTGACCTTTGAATACAAAACATTGTGAAATTATTTATTTATTTGCTTATTTTCTAAACTATTTAGATACCTGATCAGACGCGAAAACAAACAAACCCACAGGAATATGATTTGCTAAATTATATTACATTAAGAATTTGATTTCGCTTTACTATATAATGTAATTGGTTATATCAAAAATTTAATTAATAGTATTATGAACTTATAAGTGTGACGAATTGAAACCATTTCAAGTGGTCAAACGGCACTAATATTATTACTGGTAAACTGGGGTTACTTTGATTAATTTTGAAATTAAATTGTTTGTATCTTTTGAATGTATGGTTCTAAGAACAAGCAAAAAATACGCAATGATGGAGTGCTGTAGATCTCTTAGAAGAGGTGAAAATAACAAATCAAATGTTTGTAGATATTGAGAAAAAAAATAAAAACAGCGTGATCAAAGTTATACTGGTTTGAGGGTTACTTTGATACCTACTCCTTCCTACCTACTACTACCTTTTCTTAGCATGGAATTCAAAAGTAACATGAATAACTTGTCCAAAACAAAACGAAAAATCAAACTCCGTTAACAGGAACAAAAGTTATTGATGTTTGTTTTTATACTTTGATCAATGACGCCCCGTCACACTTTATGTACCGGATCAATGACGCCCCGCATTAAATTAAAGGACGTTGTGCCGTAAGTTTCAATGTTATGAAAATAACAATTTGAGTTTTGGGTTCCTGAATACACATTACTACACAAAGTTCAGAATAAAAAATCGTAAGACTTACATTAATTGAGCCGCATCTAAAGTTTTGCAACACTTTTTTTAGCCATAAATCGATATAAAACAAAAACATGCGTTTTTTAAAAAAATATACATATTTTGTCCGGCGCCTCCGCAGAAAAGAAATTAACAGATAATCAGTGTAGTCATCGCAAAAAAAATCTACCAAAATCAGTCCAGTTTTACGCAATTAGCATTTCAAGTGAACAGGAAGTTTTGATCAAAATCACCCCATGGTTCAAAGTGACCCCGGTTTACGGTATCTATCATTTTGTGTCAATAAATTTATACAGTCAGCTCTAAGACAATTAAGTTTGAAATTTCAAGTTTAATGCCAAAATTTTCTATACTTTCTACCCTAATTATCCGTAATTGATTGGATCGCGAAAGAAAGCGACATTGACAGAGATTCGTTAGTCTCTTGAGGCATGGAAACAATATAACATAGAAAGTTAAACCTTATTGGCCCAAGACCATACAAATGGTACTTGGTACTACAGGGTATTAGAGCAGAACTATGGGTGGTAATAATTTATGGCATTTGTTATGTTATTACCGTAATTTACATTCTTACTTTATTTTATATAGTTTGTATGTAGATACCTAAGTATTTTTGTGGGTTAATGCCAAAATGCTGACATTATGACTTTGTATATTGATAAGATACGAAAGTCTTAAATGATCGAAAAGATTTTTTGTTTTTGTAGGTATTGAACCTACAGAATCTAAAATATTTATAAAATACAAAACAAATCTACAACGTAACGCAATTGCAAAAAAAAACCAAACATGGTAAATCGTTTATGTGATCTTACAAAAAAAAGTAGGTATGACCAAATAACACTGCAAAAGTGTGACCAAATTGCACTGCAACGACGATAACAAAACACTAGGTTAGATTAGACTAAATTACGCTAATCAGATATCTAAAAACCTTACGTATATAAACTAGAAATATTAACATTTAAAAATATCTAAATTAAAAGGTCAAAACGTCAATGAACTTGCAAAAATTCCGTTTCACTTAAATATCCGCCGGAACTTTATAAAGAGTTACAAAATCAAATACCACCGAAACGGCTGGTGTTATGCAAAAGTTTAGTGTTTTGAATAAATAAACCATAAAAAGTGGATGATCAGCTTAGAACAGCTGATCGGGGATAGAATTAATGTTTTGCATTAAACACGGATTAGAAAAGCGTGAGAATTTGATGTCCAATCTCGTACGAGTGAACTTGGTACCAAAATGGTTGACCTTTGCAAGTTCGTTCACCTTTACAGAATTAGTTTCAGATTGCACTCTCTCTCTCTCTCTTTCTTCATGTAGGACACTGAGTCGTCCAACGACCCGATACGCCCTATGTCAGAGTTTTACAACCGTTTACTGCAACAAAACTACGCCGGTTGGCTTGGTGGGGAGCGATGGCTGAGGTTATTTCATCGTGTAGGTCAACTTTGACCATTTCGCAATCTTGAGTTTATGAATATCAATATAGCCAGTGACACTCGCGCTGCTGAGACGAATCTAACGCCACCTCATATGTCAAAATCCAACTTTCCGTTCGGGCTGTAGCTCGCGAAAAAAAAGTTTTTGTCCTAATACATACCTACATAGGTACTCAAAATCTTAACCCTCCTTCTGAGGTAGTCGGGGGAAAAGTACATACATGTTCCAACATCGTCTGCATCATCACTTACCAATGCCAACAGGTGAGATAACAGACCAAATGCGGGCCTATCACACAGTAAAAAAAACAACGGTATTGTACATTTCACTGAACAATAACCACCTAATCCTCTTGACCTCACTTTCCTCCGATCGTGTCAAATCAATTGATTCATTAAACAGTTCTTTATGATCACAATTCGCATTGGTCTTGGGCCACTGCAAGGGTCAGTGATGGTACGATGGTACTTTCTATCGTTTGTAGATAAAGTACCGACAATCTAGCTTGATTAGCTGAGAAATTGAGTACGCACTTTTCCCTTAGGTTAGGCTTTTATCACACAAGCGGATCCGTCTTTGCTTCCAAATCACTTGTGTTATAAGATTAGATAAGATAAGAAAAACATTTATTGATCAAAAGAGAAACATACATTACAATTTTAGAAAACAAACTGATTTTACACACTTTTGTCAAAAGGAATAGGCTCAGCCTATGTTGCCACGCATCGTGGCATCGTGAAGACGTCGCGCAACGCTGATTTTCAGCATATCTATAAGAGCCTAAAGTGCTATGTTATTCTTACGCATAATTTGACCTGACTTCTTCTTCTTCTTTTCGTGTGGGACACCGAGTCGTTCAACGACCCGATGAACCCTTTGACCTGACTGACCTGCCTGGTACGCGAAACCGAGAAAAAGAGTTTTTGAAGAAAATACCTCCCTCTCGAATCAAAACGCCGCAATTAAGAAATTGAATCGAACACTCTATCGGTTCTCACAAGCCAAGGGCCAGAAGTAGATATATTTATGATATGTTTTGCAATGACAGGAAACTAAATTAGGTAAATGTGAAAGACAAAGGCTGACGGACGAGTGAAAAAGGGTATGGTGCTAAGGAGGTGGCGTCTTATCAGGTGTTCTACTATGCAAAACCACAAAGTAAGTACTGGCGGGTTCTATAGGATGAAATTTTACTAGTGACCGATAACGAAAACTCAGAATCGGTTATTGATAAGGAACAACTTTCCCCAAAGAAAGGACGACGGATACTACGAAAATTAGGACCTCCCATAGTAACTGAAATCAGCTGATCGGCAAGTTTGTATAATAAGATTCTGAATTTTCGCTATCGGTCACTAGTAAAATATCACCCTAGATTTTGTGCTACAACTCAACAAGTTCAGAAGCCTCTCTAAGTAAACGGCAACAAAACTTAGCTTGCATAACCGAACAGACAAAACGAACAAGAACCACAACCGTGATTCCGCTCTTGACCTTACATCTACAGCACCTGCGATCGAAACCAATCAATCTGTTTTACAAGCATTGTGCCGGTGAAACCAACTCATTAATCGTATCGGCTGTTACTTGTACTTTTACTTTTGTAAGTATCTAAATAAGAGTCTAATTGTAGTAGATATCAAAAAGCTACACAGCTAGAGCAATTTATTCCAGAAGGGTTTGTTAGGGTCACCTTTTATGACGATTGCGTTTATGGTAATATGGGAGGTTATAGAGGTATATATTCCATTATGATGGAAAACAGATAGAAGTGAATACAAAATTTTAAAACACTTCCCGTGTTAGGTATACAGTTTTTGGAAAACTTGCAATTTTTTTACCGCAGGCAGAATTTGAAAAACGAAGCGGACAAGATCACTGGACTTTTCATTGTCATTTTATCCTTTAGGTCGACTTCGTCAATTTTTCGAAATTGTCAATTTTCTATCTCGTCCATAGGTACCTATACTTATTTTATTAGACTAGTCGCCATTTAATAGGTATGCAAGTAAAAACGCTTAGCCAAATAGTATAAAATTGGTAATAGTATCAACATGACACGAGGTCATACTGAGAATTTCTAACATCAGGCCACCTCAAATAAAAATGAAAAACGGAAGGCGAGGAGCGAATCTATCAATTGTAAGTAAAATGAAGTGAAAACGCAAAAAGCATTAAGTTTCAATACTGTGCGGTTATTGTGGTTCGTGGTTCCTCTTGTCGATATGGCTTAGTGTTGTCGAAAGTTCATACTAAAAGTAATAGAAAGACCTAATGTAAGACTAGACTGCAAGCCAGAACTTAAATATTTTAACCTGTGTCCTTGAACTTGAATATTTGATAGCGTTCCATTAGCGCCGCCGCGCCGTTGGTACACCGACTGACTAGAGAACTACCTACTCCTGTTTAATAAAGATAGGCTTAAAAACCAAGCGACGCGCGTCGTTGTCGCTGTCAAATGTCTGGTTTGTATGGGGAACCAGAAAGACCGAGCGTCGGCGTCGTTGCGGGCCGCACGTTGACAGCGCGCTGAGAAGCTTAAGAGTTTGTATGGGATGCGGTCGGGATTTTCTATAGGTAAGACCGCAGCGACAACGACGCCGTCAAAAGTTGACGGCGTCGTTGACGCGCGTCGTTGTCGCGACGCTTGGAAAATAAGGGTAGGTACCTTAAATCACAGATACCTACAGTTGTATCGGTATTCCACTCAAAAAGAAGAAGACTACTGATTTGAGATAAGGACAGGAAGATGTTGATGAGAGAGCGAAATCCAGCTGAGCACTGTTGTGAATGTTATCAAAGGATTGAAGTGTTTCACGCACACATTTTTCTGAAATAGCAGAATTCAAACCAGTGTTCTCCAGATAGTGAGTCCGGCACTCAAACGACTAGACCTCAAGTGAGCGGTAATGTCATATTGATCATGTCATGTCATGACTCATTCACTGAATCGATGCTCAATTCATATACTTATTTATGACTAGCTGGTGCCCGCGAACTTCGTCTCGCCAAGGGATGCTTGTGTGCCAACAGTCCAGAGCTAATAAAAGTTATCATAACTTATCTATCATCGATGTTGATCAAGACATTTGTGTGCAACCATTCTAAACATCAAAATACATCGCTAAGTTTTGAAGTGATAGATGCATGCACGATCTACGGCAGATGAAACGGACGTTACGTTCGTTTGAGCCTCCCATCGGTTCACACTACAGGTAGAATGACTTCTTTGCACCGCCTCACACAAGGTGGGGTGGGGTCTGCTCTCCAAATTTTTCTGCGCCATGGTCTTCTGTTTGGGGTTGTCGAGTAGGTATACGCAACCGGATTACCAATATAATTAGTACAACTCCATTTTAAAATACCGAAATAAAATAAACAGAAAGTACCTAATTACTTACTACACTAACAAAAAAGTAATGCTTAATTAATTTTCTTTAAATAAGAAAAAGTAGCTTAAGTACCTACTTACTAACACTACGAAATATGAATCACAAAAGATGGTACTACACAGGTAATTTTATCCACTTAGGGTCACCCGTCACAGTAGTCGTGACAATAATACTCACTAATTTAGCTCTACATATTTTAATCAATAAATAAAAATTACTGCGTTTGTATTTACATTATTAAAGCACTAAGTACTTAAGTGGCTTATGATCACTATCCGTAATTAAGAATTTCAACACTGCAACCACTTCTCATTATATTTGGAGTTTGACCTTTACTCTCATGGGAGTCTCTACTCCACATGGGACAGTTTGAGATCCATCTCAAGAATGCCACTGCTTCTCCTGCTCCTGAGAAGAAAGGTCCTCTTGTTCCATGGGGTCGCTGAAACCAAGGATGAAAGGTTAACTGAGGTTATTGCAAAAGTAATAGGTGACAAAATGCAGCTGTCCGAAATTACCAGTTCCGATCTGCAAGCCTGCCACAGGCTAGGTTCCTCTACATTGAAGACGCGTCCAGTACTCGTTAGGTTCTACATACTCTTTGAGCTTAAGTTATTATTATTTATTTATTATGATGCCTATATAGTATAGCATCACCCCCATTCTACCTGTTGGTGACGTAAAAAGCAACTAAAGAACGGGCAGCAGCAAATTCGTGCTTCGTATTTGCACATAATCGAAAATAGAACCCAATGGAGAGCTCAAACGGTTTACATTGTACCAATAGTATTATCCTCTACTGGTTTTATTCCTAAAACTCTACATAACAGCCAAAAAATCTTAAAAATCTATCCTCACCTTTATCACACTTCACAAAAAGCCGCAATGCTCAATACGTGTTGCATTGCCAGGAAGCTCTTGACTACCTCCGTGACTACTGAGTCTTACAATGGCCTCTCCTTACTTGGCTAAGGCCCATGAGACAGGCAAGAATTCCTCTGAAAAAGAGAGATAATCTTAAGATAGGTACAAATAAAAAAAATAATAATAATAAATTATTGTGTCGTGTGATGCCTGTATAGAATAGCATCACCCCCATTCTACTTGTCGGTGTCGTAAAAAGCAACTAAAGAACGGGCAGCAGCAAATTCATGCTTCGTATTTGCACATAATCGAAATTAGAACCCAGTGGAGAGCTCAAACGGTTCACATTGTACCAATAGTATTATCTTCTACTGGTATTATTTCTAAAACTCTACATAACAGCCAAAAAATTTTAAAAATCCATCCTCACCTTTATCACACTTCACAAAAAACCGCAATACTCAATACGTGTCGCATTGCCAGGAAGCTCTTGACTACCTCCGTGACTACTGAGTCTTACAATGGCCTCTCCTTACTTGGCTAAGTAAGGCCCATGAGACAGCGAAGAATTTCTCTGAAAAAGAGAGATAATCTTAAGATAGGTACACATAAAAATAATAAATTATTGTGTCGTGTGATGCCTGTATAGAATAGCATCACCCCCATTCTACCTGTTAGTGTCGTAAAAAGCAACTAAAGAACGGGCAGCAACGTTCCTTGTAATGCAACATCTTGAACTGCGCTGCAAGCGAAGTGTGGTGGCTCATGTCCAGCGGCGGACTGTTGTGGCTGATAGGGTTATGGCAAATAATCATAAACTGTGTGATGCTTATTAGTGGTATCATCCCAAATTCTATTCAGATTGTCGTAAAATCGGATAATTTCATCCAGGGAGTTGGGAGCAGCGTGCATGTAAAATATTGCACAGCTCTCGCCAATCCACATGCGCCTTATTCTAATAAATGAGTGTAATTTACTTACATTCAGGATTTATTGTTGCATAACAAAGTATTTCAATACGATATTTTTATCAAATAAAGACATGTAAAGAATACTATACTCTCACTGACATGTAAATAAAACTGGTGTTTGGCAATGAACGTCAAAACTGATGTCTGTTCAATTTGTCAAAATCAATCAAAAACAATAAAAAATATAAAGGTTTTGAAAAGAGGTTTCTCCTTTTTGACAGCCACAGAACAATATTTTAATCGTATTTCACGTAGGAATAAGCGTTTTTCCCGCGGTAAAAAGTATCCTAGGTGTTGACCAGGGCTAGTAGCTACACACCACAAAGAGTCTAATGTACACACGTACTATATTTTCGAAGATTATCGCGAACAAATGATTTGGGGTAAAATATTTTTCAATAGATGTCGCTTTTCTATGGAGATGAGGTTTTCTAAAACGCGGTATAGAGGTGTTTTCTGAAATCTATAAGAGGTTCCTGTTACCCCGACCAGTTACGATTTTATTAGATGTATAGATATATACGGCTTAAATCGAAGTTTATCATTATTATTTTTGTACTTGCCGATTGAATATTTGGTCACGACACGAGTTGATGAATGAGAATAATACCGTGACAGATACAAAATAAACATCGGTCGTTTGTCGGTGCGTTGCTTTGAGACAAGCATCAAAGTTAGCTTGATTCCTTGGCTTTGATCCTTCAGTTGCCTTCTACGACACTCTCAAGAATAAGGAAATGAAGAAATTAACACTATCTATTTGCTATACAAATCATGTATTTTTTGAAACTGTTTAAAACAGAACAAGTGGGAGACGGCTAGCGCACGAAGGATTCCGTACTATCCATCCATTGGCCAAATTCCTTAAAACTATGGTTCAAATTAAACGAAAGTAAAAGAAACCGTGGTTATACGACGCAATACTACATCATAAGTTTCATTATTTTTGCACTGTGCACCGTGCCGTGCACCCAGATAGATTTCTAGGACATCTAGTATTTAGCTAGTCGACATAAGTTGCTCACCAACAGATGTCGCTGTTAGTTATGTAAAACGCGCTATCGATGTGTTCTCTACGTATCTTTTTTAACAACAGTAAATTCATTAAACGACAACACTATCATATCGATTATTGGTATATTTTTGTCAAGTACTCCATTTCAGGAGTACTTTGAACACACGAACACGTATACCTATATCGCTTGCAGGGTAAGCAGAGCAACTGGAGACTCGCACACGAAATGTTCTGTATCATCATCATTTTCCATTAAATTACAAAAGAATTTCATTTTTTTGTTGTACAGGAGCACATTCAAACACGATTGTTTTTTTAATTATTTTGTACACGGGGTGTAAGGGACGGTGTAACGAAAAGCAGGAAAAACTTTGCAGGCGTGCTCAGACCATGAAACTGAACAACTTTTACTATGGAGTCAATGGTGGGAAACGAAATAAATTTTGTGACCTCCCATACAAAGTCAGTCAGCTTATCGTGAATTTTGTATGGTAGGTCGGAATTTTTTTTTTCGTTTCCCATCATTACCTAGCTCCATAGTAAAAGTTGTTCAGTTTGATGGTCTGATCATGCCTGCAAAGTTTTCGGTACACAGTCCCTTACACCCTGTATTTTGTTGATGTAGTGGCAAGGCAAAAGAGAAGTATCCTCGTGTGGACGCGACAGTTGTCAAATCAGACGGGTCCGGCCCCTGACAGCAGAGAACTTCTCTCAAAAGTTTACCAGTCTATCTAACTTTCCGTTTATGTCAGTATGACAGACTCACATACTGACGGACAGGGAAGTGTCTGTAAAAGCATAGTAGTAAAAGGATTTTAGGTTTTAGCACAAATTAGCAAATTAGGGAAACGGTGCGCGGGGTTTTTAGCCTTTGTGAGCGGAACACTAAAAAGAGCTCAGAACTAAATGTATGGTTGGATAGAAGAGCAAAACAGGCTTGTTGTTATTTAAGTACATCAATTTTCATTTCATTCCGATCCTACACTTTCACCTTCGTTCAATTTGGAGTGGAGATGTGTGCCTTTCTCCTTTATCCATTCATTCGTTCGTTCACCGGTCAGCGAGTTCCGGTCATTTTCATTTCAAGTCTTTAGGGACTTAGTGTCGTAAAGAACCCGATGAATCCTGGTATTTTTCAACTGCTCTCAACTGCTGACAGGCCGAAAGCATGCCGTGTGGTGCCGGAATAGCATCACTATAGGTACCTCAAAATACCTTTCCCGTGGGTGTCGTAAGAAGCGAGTAAGGGATTTGGGAGTTGATGTGTATTGGCAGGTATTGGCTCACTCAGTACTAGCGACAACTTTGACGTTCACTGACGTTTACTGGATTGAACTGGAATCTCAGAGGAACTTAAGGTAACTATGGTTGCCACGAACGTCATATTTCTTGCATAGAAATCGGCTTAGAATCATATGAAGTTCTTATATCACATTTAGCTTGCCCTCGTATTGAATCTAGAAACTTTAGGTATGTAACAAGTGCCAAACGCGAAATACCTAAATAGTGATCTCACTATTCAGTGAAGTGAGGCTTTAAGCAGTTCACTAATAAGTTCCTCAAATACTTGTGTTTCACTGGCAATTGCCTATCATTGTCATCCACCTGGCCTACAAACAGTTAATGGATGTCCGTCCATGGAGAAACTTATAGACGGAGAGATAGGGACGTTAGAATTATGGTGAAGATTTTTTGTTGGGGATTAATTTTTGGACTTGGGGCCCTCAAAACCGGTCGGCTTGATGAGGAGTAAGGACTCATCCGAAAGTATTTTGGTTGTTCAAACAATCAGCCCAGTCTCACCCTAGGGGTTGTTCTGGGAAGATCGGATCGGACTATGTCTATCCGGTACATACTGGTAGTTCTAAAAGAAAGGCGCAAAATGAGGGACCTTTGCGTCCCAGCCGGCGGGGACGTTTGTTGATTGAAAAGCTTGTGGAGTGTGATCTCGCAATGGCTGCAAACATTGTTAAGAGTATGGCAGTATTCCATGTATCGAAATGCCATTCCAAATAACTAAAAGTTCTCAGCCACTCAAATCATAAAGATAGGCGCCTGGCAGCCTTTTTGTGGGGATTTACCTACTTTGACAAGCTGTTCTAACCAGGCGACGTTGACATGCTTAACTCTGGTGTTGCTTAGCACTTATACTCCCATAGCAATTCAGTGTAGTAATAATAAGAAAAATGGCTATTATTATTAATATGTCGTGATTAGGGGTTAGTCCTCAAGAGGCGAACAGTCACAGCGACCTGCGATGATTTATTGTAGCTCACCCTATATGACTTCATCGAGTCGGGCTAACATAACAAGTCCACTAGATTGACGTCATGAGCCCAGACCACTTGCGGAAAGGCTAACTACCTGATAAACCCTTCTACTTTGCTCATCAAATCATACGTTCTTAGACGTACCAAGCACTCTGGTTACAAGAACCAACATCCTCAGGTTTCTAACCGAGCCCATTACGATTTTACATGCTTCGAAATAAAGTAGACAAGTGTATGCGATGTTTTTATGCTGTGTCATTAAGATCGTCTGTACGATATACCTCTAGTATGTGGTTTAAAGAGATTGACTTTGTTTATTTTGATGATATTCTGAGTCATGCTCGCCAAGTTTGCATTGAGAGAGTAGAAAATTAGAGTAAGTAAAGCTTCGAGCATCTTCCGTCCCGTTCCGGCTCCGAAGTAAAGTAATTTGGTACAGCTTGGTACGCACTGCAGTAAAAAAATTAAGCAGTTGTCCATAATGAGCGAAGAAGTGGTTCAGTTTCTAGGCATATAAGTTATATAAGGTCCTATTAAATTCACTGCAAATATTTTAAGGACATGCGTAAATATGTATAAGAAAAACATCTAAGGCATTTTAAAAAAAATCTACCCGCTAGATTTTTTTTTTTCATTTTCAAACAAACTTTTTAATTAATTATGTGAACATCCTTTGACTGACCCGACTGACGTTCCGCCACGTAGACAGGATTCACTTACACGGCACGCACACTAACAACCAACCAATCACAGCACCTTTTTTTGGCGCGTAATTTAAATTCATCGAAGTGTGTATTTCTAGGACAAACAGGGTGCACTTTTTTCGTTTTGTTTTTTTTTAGATAAATGCAATTTTCTCGAAAACTAGCGTGTAGATTTCTTAAAAAAATTGCCTAGTGCATGCTTATATTTTATTTGATCGGCCCCTAAAATATTTGCAGTGAATTTAATAGGACCTTATCATCGTGATATTATCATTGACTGTCCCGATGGCGTAGTGGATAGTGCACCTGCCTTCTACGCCGAGGGTCGTGGGTTCGATTCCCACTGGACACAAATATTTGTAAAGTTAATTTTCAAATATTTGTGTTAAGTCTGGGTGTCTTCTATGTATAATATGTATTTATTTACAAAAAAAAGTATATAAGTATTATATCAGTTGTCTAGTTCCCATAGTACAAGCTTTGCTTAGTTTGGGGCTAGATGGCGCTGTGTGTTTCGTCCAGGGATATTTATTTATTTATTTATTTACTTATATAGTTATAAGCTACAAGCAAGACCTAAATTAACTATAATATGCATGTTTATACACCTTGTTTGCCTTGTACCCACACCCATGTCTCGCACTAAACTGACCTAACTTAAATAATAGTACTTAACTTGTAGAGTTTAACGATTTCCTGTCGCGAACGTTTCTGATGTAGGTCTAGGTACGCTTTTAAAAATAGATGGAAAATTGTCTAAACAATCTTATACCTATAAACGAGCAAGAATTGTATATAATATAAATATATATTTTCGGGATCTCATAAACGGCTCCAACGATTTTCACTTAATGTCGTAAATAGGGAGCTTCGGGGGCGATAAATCGATCTAGATCGGTTTCGTTTTCAAAAAATCGCTGCTTCACACTTTTTTTGCAAATTCTTTGGTGACAAAGCGACATCTGTTGGTGAGTAAGTCAGTGTAACCGTGTTTGAAACTAATGCATAAAAAACAAAAACAGAGCGAGCTCGGTCCACCAGCTGGTGATTTTCATACGATCAGACTGTTCCTCACTTTGATTCTACTGGCAATATAGGTACGGTACGGAACGGCCTCTCTTTTGAAACAATCATTAATTCACCATTACGTGCCATCACCTTATCTTAGAAAACAATTAAAAACCTAAAGGGCTTCTTAAGTAAAACGCCTACAATTAAACCGTGTCGAAAACTATTACAATAATAATAACCTACGAACTACGCCTCTCCATACATATTATTCATACAAAGTGTATGGAGTACTGTTACCATCCATACATTCGCAATTTGCAAGGTCAGTATATTTATTGCACCTGCCTACGCAATGTACATAAGTATACATACATACATATACCGGGAGTAACAGAAAGGGTATAACAAGCCGAAAGAAAGTCAAGGTACTCATGAAACTGAACAACTTTCCCCATGGACCATGGGTCGAAATATGAAAATAAAATTTGGACCTCCCCTAAAATAAATCAATTAGCTGATCGGCAATTTTTTTTTCATATTTCGGCCCATGTTCCATGGTGAAAGTTGTTTAGTTTCATGAGTTCCTTCACCTCCTTTCGGCTTGTTATACCCTTTTTGTTACTCCCGGTATAACGCCTATATCCCATGCGGGGTATGCAGAGCGTAAACGGCTGTTAAAACGGCCATTTGCACCACGTCTGATGAAACTTTGAGAGTCATCCAGAAGACCGACCGGTTGACAGCCTGTCTGTTGAAAATGTCTATGTCGTGCTGGCACAATGGTGTCTGTCGGTATCATCTGCAATATGTTTTGAGTTCTCCTCATTGAATTGTATCGCCAAAATACAGGGAGTCTGATGGCAGATTCAGAAAATAAGAAGAATGGCATGCAATTCTTCTGACTTATTGAGGCAAATAGCCTGTTAGGAGTCTCCATTTATGGGATTTATTAAGATTCTCTGCCGAAGGCCAACAGAATTGGCATATAGATCTTAGTTACGTATTCCTATATAGTATAGTGGTTTACTATCTGATTATCTTAAACGCTTCTGTTGAAAATGTTAGGCAAGCTCCTCTCAGTTTAGGTAATGGTTAGATGCATGTGAATCAGAGCGTTTTTGCGTGTTTCGAAAAGGACGTTTTGGTCGATGGGTTTGGTTTGGTCGATATAGATAGATGCTTGAGATAAACTTACGAACATATCAGTCAAAATGGTTTTCTTTCATTGACTTAACCAAAATACTAAATTAACCTAACCTAACCGTGTGGTAGCGGCTAAGAATACTGCCACTCCTAGTCCACTCAGGGTGTTTCGTAAAAGGCGACGTAGAGTTTGATTTCCGTTGAATATCTGTTCAATGGCTAATCGCGACCTACAATACCATGAGTACAAATCTGTTAAGGGTGTGTTCGACTCACGAAACTGAAAAACTTTTGTTTGAAACTTTTCTCGGAAATATGAAAAAAAAATTTGGTCCTCCCATACAAGTGACACACTTTTTCAACATTTTCATGTTCATTCATATTTCGAAGAAATGTTTCTAACAAAAGTTGCTCAGTTTTATGAGTAGACCACACCCTCAAGAGATTTGTACCTACTTAATTAAATGTAACCCTATATGTACTATGTACTAATTTACAAACGTATCTAGGTAGTGCTGCATGGTTTAGTGAAATCCTACGATTCACAGGACCGACCTAGAAGCAACCGGTCGGGCTGGCAGACCAATGTTTCACAACCGCACAAATTGGGTTATACAAACTGGCTAGCTGTATGTAAGTATATATCAAGTAAGTAGGTAGATCCTACAGAACATGAATAGAAGTAGTACAGTCTCTCACGCTAACTCATGAACAATTCCATTTTTAAGGTTTCGATTTTCATAAAGATTGATATCGACAAGCCGGATAAAAACTATGCTGTACGATTCAATAAGTGTTGCTGCAATTCAATACAATAATTATTTATTTGCATCTAGAAAAGTAAAAATAAGTGCTGTAAAATATTACAGTCTGAAAAAATTCGAAACCTTACATTTGCGATTGTTCATGAGTGAGCGGGAGAGACTGTACAACGAAATAGAGAGTTTACAGAAGAATCATCAATCACTTTTTAGGAGTTCGCCCTTGTTACATAGCCAGGGTTGCTAGATTCAATACAAAGAAGGAATACAGCTACATCTGATTCAAGAACGTAATATGATTCTGAGGCGATTTCGTAAATAATATGACGTTCGTGGCTACCAACTTCTTAGTTACCTACCTTGAGTTACTCTGAGATTCCAGTTCACGTCAGCAAACTTCAAAATAGCTGAGCCATCTATAAAGGCGCCAAACGCGCCATCTCTTTATTTTGTGGTAATGTCGTGTTTGGCCACAGTCCTACATATTCAGGCTATCAGACCAGTCTTACTGCATCTTCATAAGGCCTGAACGTTCCTCATCATGACGAAATATTGTACAAAAATGTTGTCAGTATGTGACTGGTTAGGTTATGTTATGAATTTAGTGCCTTTAGGTAGAACAAGTCCAAATTAGTCACAGCAATGGAGCGTAAAGGAATGTGCTATTTATTTCGTTAATAAATAATGAATAAATGTCGCTACATAAATCTACAAATAGAACAGTTATGTTGTACTAGAATTTCAGTGATAATTACGTAGACTAACGCTTTCTGATGGTCTCTAATTAGTAAGTTTGCTATGTGATGCCGGCTTAGAATAGCACCGCGCCATATCTTTCCCGTAGGTGTCGTAAGGAAAGACTACTTTGGTAATACACAGTCTTTTGGATGACTCTCAAACTTTTTTCAAAAGTGATGTATTTGGCCGGTTATACAGCCGTTTACGCTCTGCCGTCCCCGCAAGGGATGTAGGCGTGATATATGTATGTAGGTCTGTAGAACAAGTTCAAATTAGCCAAGTCGATGGAGCGTTAATTGAAAGAATGGCTTTTTTTCGTTAAAATAACAAATATTTATCGCTACATAAATCTACAAATTGTTATGTAATTAAGTACTAAAATTTCAGTAATAATTACGTAAAATTACGCGTTCTAATAGTCTATAATTAGTTACTTACCCGTTTTGTTTATTTATATAGTTAGTAGAACTCAGCTTCTGCATGATGATTTACTTAAACTGGGCTTACCTGAAAGAAAATAAACACAAAATTAGTAAAATTGAGAATAATACCAAGTAAAAGCGGCTAAGAATACTGCCACCCCTAGTCCACTCAGGGTGTTTCGTAACAGGCGACGTAGAGTTTTTGACCTCGGTTGAATATCTGTCGACTATCACGGTCAACTATGGTCAACCGCAGGGTGGCGGTGATCCCACCTATAATTAGCATTCCCAAAGAGGGTTGATGTCATGAACGGGGCTGGTCATATAACATTGCCAATTCCTTTTGCTACGTATGATTTTACGCTCTAACAAAACATTTTGCGGGGACCTAACTGATTTGGAATAAGGCCAGGGAGATGAAGAGCAGAAACAAAGTAGGATAGTATACTCGTATATGTACGGTGGGTAGGTATACAGGGTGTAGGGGACGGTATACCGAAAACTTTGCAGGCGTTATCAGACCATGAAACTGAACAACTTTTACTATTAAGCCAATGGTGGGAAAAGAGAAAAAAAATCCGACCTCCCATACAAAGTCAGTCAGCTGATCGCGAATTTTGTATGGGAGGTCGGAAATTTTTTCTCGTTTCCCACCATTGGCTCCATAGTAAAAGTTGTTCAGTTTCATGGTCTGATCACGCCTGCAAAGTTTTCGGTACACCGTCCCTTACACTCCGTATTCATTTACGAATCAATGACATTGATACCAATTGAAGAATAAACGTTTACGAAATAAAACAAATCGTTTTATAGAACGATTGTCTTTTATTTGCAGCCGCCATTTTCCGTGATTATCTTTTGTTTTTGTACGCGCAAACGCAGGTGGGTGGTTGAAAGTTAGTTAACCTTCAGTCATGCGTAGGTTTTAACTTGTCTAATTAAGCTGTGTTTGTTTAATTGCATACTGTAGCCATTTGTTAATTATTGTTGACATTGATACTAATCAGCTGTATTAAAAGTGCAGTCACAAAGGACCACTCAGATTAATGTGACAGGTGGGCTTGTCATGTACTTTTTAATAAACTTCTACGATGCAACTTTTAGGAGTTTAAAGTATGGTTTAAAGTTGTCCATAAAATATACTCGGTGCATATGCCGCCGCCGCCGTGTGGCAATCGTTTGGCTTGGCACTTGCCATACGATCGCCGTGTGCTGCCGGCTTAGAATAGCATCACCTCATATCTGCCCCTGGGGTTCGTAAAACCGACTAAGGGATGAATCCAGGGAATGAGCAGCAGCGTTTTCTGTAAATACAACACCTTGCACTGCGCTCGACAAGGCCCATGTCCAGCAGTGGACTGTTGTGGCTGTTATAGTTATCGTATCTATACGGTGGCAAATGCAGAGAGTAGACTTCTCGACTATAATACAGATCTCAGCAAAATACAATATTTGCATAATTGTTCATTTATCATGTTGTTTTGTAGCTCATTTTAGTTGCAAACTTAGATAAGTACCTACACCAGCCATAACAAGCGAGAATTTCAGGCTGAAAGAACAAATAGTCATAAACACGTTTTGCAACCAATGTTGCAACCTTGTGGTCTTTCTGTCCAAAGAATAGATACTAACTAAGTATCTCGGCACAGAAACATTAGAAAAACGAATTGTTCTACCTCTACAAGTTTCACGCACGCTTGCAATACAAAAGACATCAACGCGCGACTATTCGATTTTCCTCTCAATTTTGAGCCACAAAAGTTAAAAAGGGTAGACTTGCGTCTACAAAGGAAACGAAAATCATATAAAAAACCGATGGGAAGTCTCGTGTTCATATGTTTTTTTAGACAGCAAATTTCGCTGTATAATCCGATTTACCAATTGGCGGCAAAAGATGGAGAAACGAATGCAAATACATACGGTTAAAGGTGATCTCTCTCCGTCTGATTTCAGCCATGGCGATGGCCATAGGTACATACTCTATCTCAATAAGGGATAACCATAAACAAGTAGATGTGTTTGAAAACAAACCCGACTGCGGTAATTTTAAAGTAGTATTTTGCTGTTAAAATCCGCCATATTGAATCTATATTTTTTTAATATAGCCAGTCTCACTCGCGCTGCTGAGACGGATCTAACGACACCTCATATGTCAAAATCTAACAATCCGTTTGGGCTGTAGCCCGTGAAAAAGAATTTTATTGTCCACAACCACATACATACATACTCTCGAAAAACATAACACTCCTTCTGAGGCAGTCGGGTAAAAAATAGACGCACAAAATCAAAAAAGAAAAAACTTTGCTTAAATCTTCATTAGTTTACCTAATACGTACATCCGCTAAACAACATTCACCTTAAGAAGTAAATCCGCCTTAACAAGCCCCGCTTCACCCACGTTTAGGGTGTGTTCTGTCAATGAAACTGAACAACTTTCCCCAAGAAACATAGGTCGAAATACGAAAAAAAAATTGGTCCCCCCATACTAAGTGTGTTGGCCGGCCAGGTCAATTTGTAAGGGAGGGCAAATTTTTTTTTCATATTTCGACCTATGTTCCTTGGAGAAAGTTGTTCAGTTTCATTGACAGAACACACCCTTAACGGATCCGCCACTAATAAAATTACAACCTATATAATTAAAGGCATCAAGATGATGACAGGTAGTCGAACCAAAAGTCAGTGGACAGATTTATTGAATCGTACAACACAGTTTTTGTCTGTCGGTGTCAATCAAAAGTAAATCGACACCATAAAAATGGAATCATGAGTTAGCGTGAGAGACTGTACCACGGCCTTCCACAATTTTAGGTACTCACCCTTCACAACCTTAAACCTTAACAGCCACAACAGTCCACTGCTGGACATGGGCCTCCCCCATATTGGGGGGTATTGCCATACTCACCACGCTTGGCAGGCGGATTGGCGAGCGCAGTGCAAGATGTTTAATTCACAGGGAACGCTGCTGCCCATTCCCTGGATAATTATCCCTTAGTCGCTTTTTACGACACCCACGGGCAGAATTGGGGTGATGCTATTCTAGGCCGGCATCACACGGCACCCTTCACAAACTAGTAAGTAATCTTCTAAAACGGAAGTACAAAGTACACCAATCTCGAAGTCTTCCTGCCATTGAAACCCTACAATAGCTCGACTATCACATCCTAAGACAGTCTTATCCTATACATTGAAAGATCGTATCTCATCTCTACCTTCAACCAGTCTGCAATGAAACTGCTATACAGGGTGTTAGGGACGGTGTAACGAAAACTTTGCAGGCGTACTCAGACCATAAAACTGAACAACTTTTACTATGGAGCCAATGGTGGGAAACAAAAAAAAATTTCCGACCTCCCATACAAAGTCAGTCAGCTGATCGTGAATTTTGTATGGGAGGTCGGAATTTCTTTTTCGTTTCTCACCATTGGATCCATAGTAAAAGTTGTTCAGTTCCATGGTCTGAGCACGCCTGCAAAGTTTTCGTTACACCGTCCCTAACACCCCGTATATAGATGAAGGCACTTACAAAGGGTGTTAGAAACATGGACTTAGTTCGTTTCTTTAGATAGCTGCCTCAAAACGGAACAAATTTCCTGAAGGAAAATTGGTAGTAGGAACATGACTGCCCATAGAAAAACACTCTGTCAGCTAGCAGTATTTTGTTTACATTTTCTAAGGAATGCACAAAAACACTAAAAACTAGCAAACAAATATGGAACTGAGTGTTATAGAAGAGCATGAAAGAGCAATGTGATTGAAAATCTGGAATACCAACTGTGAACTTGAATGTTGTTCAGTTTCAAGAGTTTTCATAGGTTTCGTTCAAGAGTCGCAGTAAGTATAGTTCTTTCGAAATCATAGTGCCATGAAAAGCATCACCTCATATCATTCTTGTGGGTGTCGCAAGAAGCCGCGTGATGCTGGCTTAGAACAGCATCACTCTAATTCCACCCGTGGGTGTAGTAAGAAGCGACTAAGGGATAAATTTATCCAGGGAATGGGCAGCAGCGTTACCAAGCGGGAGGCCAAGTTACGCTGGTCGTAGTATTTAAGTATTGTGGGCCTGGCTTAGGCTGGTCATTTCGTTTCATGACACTATGATTGCGAATGGACTATAATTTATTAACACCCTTTGTACTCATAGTATGCAGGTGTGTAAGGTGTTGTTTGCATGTATAATGGATGATTTAAATACAATGCGGGCTTCGCAATTCTGAGCGCATAGTGGTTTGGCAGGGTTTGGCCATGGACCATAGCATGCATTAACATTGCTCGCTTTAGCGTGCTTTAGCTTGGAATTATTCGATGAGATCAAGATTGCTAGACAAAATGTATTACAAACCATGAGTAAAAATCCGTTAACATTTTAAATAGCACCTATTAATGATAAGATACCTAAACCACGGAACCTTATAATTGAAACCAAATACAGCATCAGTAGTTAACATTTTGTCTGACTGGCCGTGTGGTGGCGGCGGCTTAGAATGGCATCACCTCTCTTTCCCGTGGGTGTCGTAGGAAGCGAATAAGGGATTTGAGAGTTGGTGTGTATTGCATAGTCCGATTGTTACAGCCGTTTATGCCCTACCTTCCCCACTAGGGATATGGGCGTGATGTATGGATGGATGTATTAATCAAACCTGCTATAATGTACGTGATAGGATATTTCACCAGGCAATGCTTAATTACAAGTCTTTTTAACGGTTCGCCGGTTCAGTTAAATACATTCATAAATCACGCCTATATCTATAACGGGGGGGTAGGCAGAACGTAAACAACTGTAACAAGCGGCCACCATGTCTGACAAAAGTTTGAGAGTCATTCAGAAGACTGTGTATCACCATAGTGACAGGTAGTCAGCCTGTCGCCTGAAATTACAATACTGATCAACCATCAAATCCCTTAGTCGCTTCACGACACCCACAGGAAAGATATGAGGTGATGCTATTCTAAGCCGGCACCACACTTGATACAATTCACGTGGTAGGATATTTCACCAGACAATGCATATTTACAAGTCTTTTTAACGGCTCGCCGGTCCAGTTAAATAACTGCTACATATTCAGTGAGGCTTACCAGTGTAGTGTTGATGTTAATTAATTATTTGGCGATGATTGCAATGCTACCTTACAGGATTACTGAATTAAAACTGCATTTACAAAAAAAAAACTTGTTTAAAAGAACAAGTATCTAAGGTACGGTCATTCGAATAGGCCTATTTTATTAGAACGGCTGTAATGAAAATAATTAATTACGTAAGTATACCGGGAGTAGGTAACGGAAAGGGTATAACAAGCCGGAAGGAGGTCAAGGTACTCATGAAACTGAACAACTTTCCCCATTGAACATGGGTCGAAATATGAAAAATAAATTTGGACCTCCCATACAAAATAGCCGAACAGCTAATTGATTTATCTACTATGGGAGGTCCAAATTTTTTTTTCATATTTCGACCCATGTTCCATGGGGAAAGTTGTTCAGTTTCATGAGTACCTTGTCCTCCTTTCGGCTTGTTATACCCTTTCCGTTACTCCCGGTATATACGCATATATACATACATACATACATACATACATCACGCCTTTATCCCTTGCGGGGTAGGCAGAGCGTCAACGACCGTAAAAGTACGGTTGTTGTCGCCACGTCTGACACATATTTGAGGGCCGTTTTAGCTATTGTCGTGTATCGCTATAGTGACAGGTTGTCAGCCTGTCGCCTAAAATTGCAATACACATGATACCCTCGAGTCCTTTAGTCGCTTCTTACGACACCCACAGGAAAGAAATGGGGTGATGCTATTCTAAGCCGGCATCACACGGCATATATACATACATAGATATATCACAACTATAATCCTTGTGGCGTGGGCAGAGCGTAAGCGGCTGTACAAACGGCCATTTACACTTCTCACAACAGTTTCAGAGTCATTCAGAAAACTGTGTATCACCATAGTGACAGGTAGTTAAATTGCAATGCTCATCATCATCACTTCTTACGACATCCACAGGAATGATAATGAGGTGAGGCTATTTTAAGCCGGCACCACACGGCATATATTTGGTTTTAAATATTATTGACCAATACACACTTCGCTTGTAAAAAAAACACATCATTACACTCTCTCTCTCTTCGGTCAACCACCCGATGAATGCAAGTAGCAGGCCTCTGACATGGTTGTGTAACGACCGCCATCATGACAGCAACCGGGACCGACGGCTTAACGTGCCCATCCGAAGCACGGAACCATCTTGCTTTTCGGACAATCAGGTGGTTCAGCCTGCAATGTCCTAACCAGTCTGGGAACAAATTCACAAAGTGACAAATATCAACTTTGTGAATGACCCCACCGCACCGGGAATTGAACCCGAAGCCTTCTGCGTAGCAGGCATTCATACTAACCACTGCGCCACATCGGCTGTACATCATTACACTTAATGCACAGTTGTATGCAATTTCCTAAGTGCATAAAATAGGAAACTACTTCAACATTAACGATTTGATGGGAAGCAGTAAGGAATTAATATAGATTACACACTCGTAGCAACAATTTGATTTCCTTCACTTGATTAATTTAATTAAGTTGAATAATTGAGTCGGAGAATGTTGATAATACACTCCCTTCCTCGTCCTCCAATTATAATTTTGTAGTTAAAAAGAAAATCTAATTTACCCTTGAAGCTTTGAAGACCTTATTTAATTAAAGGCTTGATTTGATAAATGCCGTGTGGTGCCGGCTTAGAATAGCATCACCCTTTTTTTCCCGTGGGTGTCGTAAGAAGCGACTATGGGATTTGAGAGTTGATGTGTATTGCAATTTTAAGCGATAGGCTGACAACCTATCACTATGGTGATGCACAGTTTTCTGAATATATAGCCGTTGTGCTCTACCTATCCCGCAAGAGATATTATAGGCATGATATATGAAGGCATGTAGCAGTTACCTAGTAGAGTCAATTGTATGGTTAGTGTCATTTGGTCATAGTGCACGTTCGTCATACCTTTGAAAATTAAAAATAACCAAATCTATCTAAAATATAATGTCTGATATAATTTTTAAAACAAATATAGGCCATAATTTAGACGAGTTACAACAGTCTTACAGATAGGCAAACAAAACACAAACTAATTGACATAATTTTGTAGCGTACGCACTAATTAAAATCAACAATGCTGTCATAAAACTAGATTATGGGAATATTACACAGAATTAATAAGAATTACAAAAAATAATAAACAATATTTTAGGTTAATATTATTGACCTACATTTTGTTTTATTTACCGACGAAAAATTGTTCTCAATTCGTCGCGAACTTTTTTTTATGTATGCTTTTTGTTGTTCCTTCTCTTAAAGCTTACGTCAGTCAGTAGTCAACTCAATGAATGCTTCAGTGGCTTTGTCTAAGTTCATCGATCTGCGTTGTTTTTGTATTATTTAATTACAATAATAAACCAATAAAGATTTTTGTAATTGTGATCATAAACTTTTGTGTATTTTCAGAAGCAGCGTATTCATCACCATCATCAACATGATCATTGTCCAATTTTAACCGAGTAATAAAGCGAATTAAAAAGAAATATTTTACAAGACTGGAAACTGAATATATCAGTCAAATCACCTGTCTTACTTATCTTATGGAGCCATCAGGACCCCACTGCTGGGCAAAGGCCTCATACATACATAAATCACGCTATATCCATAGCAGGGTAGGCAGAGTTTACGCCACGTCTGACTAAAGTTTGAGAATCCTTCAAAAAGCTGTGTATCGCCATAGTGACAGGTTGCCAGCCTGTCGCCTAAAATTGCAATAGACATCAACTCTCAAATCCCTTAGTCGCTTCTATCGCACCACACGGTTCGTTCGTACACATTCGTTAATACACCTGTAAGCTACAGTAACTTGATAGTACTTACATCACTCTTAAGTAACTCGAAACAAAAGGTACGAACTCGAACCGAACCGGCCGAAGAAAGTTACCCGAACCGGTCCAAGCGAAAGTGGCTCCGGAAAAAATAAAAAACCAACATGGCGGCCGGCGTATATTTTTTAATATTGCGTCACGGATTGGAGTCGAGGTGTTTTTACCCGACTGCCTCAGAAGGAGGGTTATGTTTTTCGAGAGTATGTACCAATGTGGATATGTTTGTATGTAGGTATGTGGACAAAAAAATATTTTTCACGGGCTGCAGCACAAACGGCTGCGTGGACCTTGACTTACGAAGTGTCGTTAGATTTGTCTCAGCAGCGCGAGTGACAATGGTTAAAAATGTCAAGAATTCGAAATGTTTTGAAGGCAAAATACGACTTTGAAATTACCGCAGTCGGGTTTTTGTCTTTTAATACTGCTTGTTGACCCGATAGACTTGTTAGTGTTGATGTAATTGATGTAATGGATGGTTTGATTTTGATTTGTTGAAGTCATATTTTATAGCCGCATCGACAGCTGAGGTTGGATCGCATTTTAATTTGATTCGGAATTCCGGAGCTTGTTATATCATGCCATGATTAGTGTGGGAAGTAGGTATTAACTATTATACTGCATTTCACATAGGAAGGGTAGGCTGACGTTTTGTGACATAGTGTTGCCGGCACTCGATCACAAAAGATTTGAAAACTAGTCTGACGGGCTCCATTCGGATCCGATGCTACCCAGAAGGGTACAAATACACTATAGTGTATTTGTACTATGTGGTAGCGGCTGGCAATACTACCACTACCACCCCTATTCCACTCAGGGTGTTTCGTAAAAGGCGACGTAGAGTTTTTGACCTCGGCTGAATATCTGTCAACTATGGTCAACCGCATGGTGGTGGTGCTACCTACATTCCCAAAGAGGCTTGACATCAGGCAGGCGGCCGGTCATAATCATAAAACATTGCCAAGTCCTTTTGCTACATGATTTTGTGCTCTAACAAAATATGTTCCGCCTACCCCCCAACTAGTTAAGGATAAGAGCAGGAAGATGATTGATTATTCGATAGCTTTCGAATAAATACTAAAAGCATGTCGGTAAAGTAAAATTACCCTATCTCTAACAGTGCCTGACTAATCAAAGCTATTAAATTAAACTGGCTCGTTTACAGATCACTGATCTCTATACATTGCGTGCGGCAGGTGCGAGTGGGCAACTGGTTCACTGGGTTACTCATACAGGGTGTTAATTTATAATATTCGTATCAAAGCTTAAGGGCAGAGTAAAAGGTAGGCTAAGTATCGATAAAGCATGCTGTAAAAATATTTCGATAATTTTTTGCACTTTGACGAATTTTGATTCAAATGGCTGTATCTCAGCCGAAATTCGTTCAAAGTTCAAACTCAAGGTTGATTAGACGAAAGTATTGGCCATAGACTTATATATATAAACTAGCGTTTATAGACCAACTGACAGCTCGATCTCGCGTGACCAATTTTGGCTTTGGCGCGCTAGTGATGTACATTATTCAATTTGGAGGGTTATCGATAATTTCAAATAAAAAATGGTATTAAGATTTCAACTTTATTTATTTGTTCAATTGAAATGTTGACATAATGTTTTCTTTGCTGCGGCGGGTCATTTCCTTTTTTGCAGTCAGCGTATTTCCTACGTAGGTTTCTTTATAGAATTTGCTGAGAAGGTTGTTCGTAAGAATCCTGGTCAATAGGCGCTATCTTCACAAATAAGACGTGCGAAACCAGAAATAGAATGACATCTGTCAGACAAGTGATCGCCGGTGGTCAAACACATCTTTCTTCATCCTTCAATGTTGAGACGTAGATGGGCCTATGTCACGGTTCACGTACGATGATGCGAATCTCTCGTTAATACGACCCTGAAAATAATAGGTATTAATAAGTATTTCGCATGAGTCACCGAGTCGATCTCTAATAACTGGATCTAAAGTGTATCTGTTGGATGTAGTTGAAAATAATGTTATATGTATTTGTAAAAAACTATGTCTGAATTGTTCAAGTAACTATTTAGCGAATCTTAAAAAATTGCATATTTTTTGTTGTCATACTATTCAAAGTATGTAAGGCGCAAACTCCACCAAAAAGACGAGGGGACGTAAGAATGACAGTTGACAGACTAGTGATCGTCAAATATTCTTCTTAGTTTTTGACGCTAGCTGTCATGGATGCGACGCTTTGGCGACGCTTGTGTGTGCCTTTGTTAATACTTTTTCGTACATTTTGTATGGAAACGTCGCGATGTCAAACGTCAAGCGTCATGCCCTACGCCCTATGTCCTTTCCTTGTCCTCTCTGTGGAGCTTGGGGCTAAGGTACCTCTAGGTAACTATCGATAACTTTGTCGATAAATTGCAGTCAATCCCTGGCCTAATTGCGAAATTATTTTATCCCCAAATATTATGAAAATTACTAACTAATACACTTTTACATATCGAAAATACGAAAGGAAATATAAGGATTTGCGTATTTTATTATTTTTCTCAAACATGCTAGGAAATATGTTCATTTCTTTCAAAAAAAGAATACGCAAAGTTTCCCATTGTGTGTCATGTCTCCGACCGCGCCAGCAAAGTTGTATGGAATTCCTTTGCTGGTGTCCGGCAAAGTAAATTCGTTACACGCTAAGTCTCTATGAATCTCATAAGAACGGAACGTAATTTTGTATGAAAAGTTGATATGAAGTAACTGAAGACAAGGCTGCATAATTTTATAATCCTTGCCTATCCTAAATGGACTAATAGAATAAAAAAAAGGAATGAACTAAACATACATATAGAATGGCTGAATAGCATTGAATACTGTGCCTTGCTAAAGGCCTATTTATAAAAAATACACAATTGGTGGAAAAACAAACAAAATGGATGGGAAAACGTGAAAATTTTCATGATTGGGGCTGTTGTATTGTACTTAGTCTCTTTTGTTTGTTTAAAACGGAATAAAGATGAGAGTAGTATCGAAATTGATTGCGCGCCGCCAAACATAAGGGGTGCATAAGGGCTGAAGCCAAACTGACCGTGGAAAATATTTTTCATAAAGTACGTAGGTACTTAGTTTGTTATTTCCTAGCATTTTTTGAGAAAAGCACTATGTAAGCCTCGGGGAAAATGACTTTGCTTGACTCGTATAATTGAAGTCCTCGCCTACGGCTCGGACTTCAAACTCTACTCGTCCAGCAAAGCCCTGTTTTCCCGGCCTCGACAACAATGTACTATTACTTACAAAAAAAGGCACATTTAAACAAAAAATTCACGTGTAATCCCAGTGACGACTTTCTGAGAATTTACCTGTAAAATGTGCAGTTTTCCGGGTAAATGTGAAGATTCGCATCAAATTCGCATCCTGAATACATAACCATCGTTGCACACTAATCAAATTATAAAAATAAATCAGGATTTCTGAAAAAAACACCAAAATAATGTACAAGTAAAAACCAGCCGGTTGAATTGGGACGATCTGTCATACAAAACAGGTTACAGTGACATAAGGTTCGCTATTCTTTTCTATCTTACTGAGCTTCCATAAATCATTTTCTTCTCTTTTGCACACTATGTTCGTCTATCGTTTCTATGTCTATGGTATTGGCACTCTCTAAACGACAAGTGTTAAAAAAATATTATTCCAAAAAACTTTAAAATAAAAATTAAATTTCTATAATTTCATCTAAATAAAAAAGGTGATGCCCAGGATGTTTCAATATTTTTACTGCATACTTTATCGATCTAAACCTACCCTGAAGCTATGGCACGCGTTTAAATTAACACCCTGTATATCTACATTACGCGTGAACTATGACTACACGATCTAAATGATAGTCTAGTATGATGTTGCCACATTTGTTGGATAATAGTGCGTGTTAGCTATTTTAGGAATGTTACAATTTTTTCGGCGATTTTAGGCTACACTTGAAAAACAGTTAGGATTCGTAGACAAGAGAGAGAGAGAGAGAGAGAGAGAGAGAGAGATAACTAGTGGTTAAGAAAAGTACCTAGTTGACCGAGTTTCCTCGAAAAACAGGTGTAATTAAAACGATTTTAGGAGAATAAAACCAAGATAGATTAATTTGATCGCCCCGACCCCCCCTACATACGGAATTTCGTGAAAATCGTTGGAGCCCTTTCCAAGATAACATTAAACGTAATAAGATGAGATAAGATACATTGTCACATAGTAGCCTCAAACAGTGTATTTGTGTGAATAGTCCCGCAAAAACTTGAGAGGAGAAGACATAATTTTTCATCCCTGTAAAAGTTACTAATTACTGCAAAATTTTGAATTTAAGTTATCCAACAATTGATTTTCACGACATAACCGGAAAGAAACAACGAAATCAAATCCTAAACCCTTTAATCCTCATTTCCACATCCGCGGCTAAAGTCTGACCGCAGAGAGTGGAAGGAAAGTCAGCGGTCGCCGGCCGGTGCGCGCGCGCTGTTGATTTAGCTCACCAGTCACCACACCATTCAGTTGAGAGGTGGGTTTCTATTGGCTGCCGTGGTGCTGGCTTAGAATAACATTACCCCTTATCTTTCCCGAGGGTGTCGTAATAGAAAGAAGCGACTAAAGGATTTGAGAGTTGATGTGTACTGCAATTTTTGGCGACAGGCTGAGACCCTGTCACTAATACACAATCTTCTGAATGGCTCTCAAACTTTTGCCAGAAGGAAATGGTGTAAATGGCCGTATTTTCTAAAGACGTTTACGCTCTGCGCTTACCCCGCAAGGTTTTTAGGCGTGATATTTGTATGTATGTACGTTTCACGCTTAGAAATTGTGTCAATGTGGCTGTAAATATTATGAAAGTTGAACTGAACTCGACGAAGTTATTGGGCATGGATGTGAGAGTGCATCGTAGGTTAGTAATAACTGATCTCTGGAACCAATTAACTGCCACTGACCTCCGTAGCCAGCCGTAATCTAAATCTTTTAGTATAAAGTTGACAGCTGTCAAATACGACTTATTTGAGCGGCCGTACTTTAGCAGACCGTAGTTTCGATTTCTTAAATTTTCTAAGAGAAGTAGATATTTGTCAATTTACCTATTTCTTCGTGAAAATGTTACCAGTTTGATAAATTATTAGAACATTGGAGGGTGATTCAACTAATTGTTCGTAAAAAAAATGGTTATAATTTAGGAATTACCGGGAGTAACAAAAAGGGTATAACAAACCGAAAGGAGGTCAAGGTACTCATGAAACTGAATAACATCAAATAAAATAAAAATCAAACTCTGACACCAGGTTTCACTGACGGGTCGTTGAACCAAAAGAAGAATCTTTGGAAAGCTATTATAGTAAGAAAACTTGGCAAATTTAGATGCATTTCGCAATATTTATCATACCTTTCCCCAATATAATAAAACTCACATATAACTCCGTTCCGATATGCAAATGCTAAACAGCTGACGTATTAAAAAAACAAAAACCCGACTGCGGCAATTTCAAGAGTTATTTTTGCGATAAAAATTCGCTATTTTAAGATTTTTTGATATAGCCAGTGTCACTCGCGCTGCTGAGACGAATCTCACGACACCTCTTATGTCAAAATCCAACTATCCGTTTGGGCTGTACCCCGTGAAAAAGAATTTTCTTTTCCACGTACATACATACTCTCGAAAATATAACCCTCCTTCTGAAGCAGTCGGGTAATAAACAGCTCTTGAGTTCCGGATTTCTCTGAGTGATAATCGAGTTAACAACTTTCGCCGACAGATGGTGTTGGATGACAATATACGTAATACAGATGTAATAAATTACCAGTATTACATTACATTACGTCGAAGTAATGTTAGCCTCAGGGGTTTGACGGTAGTAGACTTATCGCTTTGAGATAGTAACTGCCAGTGAAATTTATATCGCCCACACACATTTTGATGAAAAATTGCTGTCAACATTTTTGATCTATAAATACCACAATGGACGTTTTTGGAGAAACTATTCCACAAGAAGCATTGGACACCTCCATGGACTTTGAGGGGTTAGCCTTGGGGCTGTCTTTTGACACTTATACATCTTAGTCCTATGACGGCGTACAACGTCATCTTGTGGTTAGTTTCTCCAAAAAACGCCCATTCTATTCTTCTATGGTGTGATCTGTAGATGTTGATCCTCTAAGCCCCAAGCTCACCAACAGCTGATGATACTACGATTACTTAACGGGTACGTTAACAAATAACCGGTGACTGACGGGGCGGCGATTTTCTTGGTGTTCACAAACACTTTTAGGACGTCGGTCTACCAACCGAGCGTTTTTGAATGAAACTTTGTTGAAAGACCCAAAAGTTTAAAGCGACCACGTAAAATTGACATCCGTTTCCTTGTTGTTACTATTAACAAGAGCAGCGTTCAAACGAGGTAGCGTAACCTTTTTATACTACAAAATTAAAATGTATCCTTTGCCTAAGCATCTGGACATAGAGCAGGTACTTATTATTTTTAGCAGCATGCGAGTCTGCCAAATTCAAAGATTAAAAACAAAAAACTTAACACTCACTCAAGGGTGCAGTAGCGCCACGGGGGACATCGTAAAAGTTTTTTGTGGACCAAATTTCGGGCGCGCAGTGCAAGACAATAGGGATGAACCATTTTTGTTAAAGATTTGGGGCTAACCGTAAGATAATGGACGAAATGAGGATGTTTAAGTAAATCGCCAAGTTAAGGCCACTTGACAGTCTTTAAATGGTGGTTAGGGTTTGGTGAACAGTAAAAATTAATTTAAACATGGAATTAGATATCATCGACCGATTATAAATTTAACAGCTGTCGATGAACACCAGCCTAACTAACTCCTCGTGGAACATAGGGCCTCAACAATTTTTCTCCAGAAACTATATATTTCGGATTGTTTCTTTAGCATCTGCTTTGTCCCGGCAGATTTTGCAGTGTGATAGCGCAAGTAATTATCTTGTCTCGTGCGAGTGTGAACAATCACTCCACGACTTGATACCAACATCCCCATTGCATCTCAGGAGTTCGCGTCTCCGACTGGGAGTCCACCTTAAATACCTCTCCTTCGCACGAAGCGATTTGGTTCAACTTTCATCATGCGAACGCCTAAGGAGTGGAATTCCCTGCCGGCGGATCTGTTTTCGGAACATTATGACTTGGGCCTTTTCAAGGCAACAGTGGATAGGCACTACGTAGGCAAGCTTGCTCCAACATCGTCTACATCATCACTTACCAAGAGGTGAGATAGCAGACAATTGCGGCCTATCATACTGTAAAAAAAGAGTCAACGAACGACCTAACGAACCATCAAAACTAAGCACATACTACATTTTGTAGAGCGTGCGGAAAGTCATGCCGCTCCCGTATCGGCTTACACAGCCATGAAAAATCTTGCCTCAGACACTGAATAAATCGTCTGTCACAGACGTATGAGGCCAATAATACTGCATTTTGATTATCTACCGACATTATTGCTCAACCTGCTAGTATTAAAATCAGTACTAACACGATATAATAACACTAATAACAAATTGTAACAATGACAATAAGCGTAATTATCACATTTGGCATTTGCTAATAAGAAATACCTCCATTAACTGCTAACTATTTAACTAATGTGTAAGAGAAAGTTATTTGATTGATGCAATGTAGGAAATTAATGGCATTCTTTGTCTGGCGAAATATTTGAACGTTATAAAGGTACCTACTTAAATTAACTAGGAAGAGACAAAGAATAATAATTTTTGAGTAATCTCTTGCGTAACACAACTTAATCTATCTATTCCCATGGGATAATATGCATGTTTTCCAATTAACTCTGTAGGTATATTACAGTACATTTTCATGCAATAATGAATACGACAACTATGATGATAAATCATTGATGATATGATGATAAGTCTTTGATTCAAATAAGTTGGAACTTCAAGCTAAACTTTCCGCAGGCGAGTTTCGAAACTTAAAATTTCACTTGCAACGAAACGCTGTGTCTAAGGGGCAAGCTCTATACCGGGAGTAACAGAAAGGGTATAACAAGCCGAAAGGAGGTCAAAGTACTCATGAAACTGAACAACTTCCCCCATGGAACATGCGTCGAAATATGAAAATAAAAATTGGACCTCCCATACAAAATTGCCGATCAGCAGATTGATTTACTATTTTTTTCACATTTCAGTTGTTCAATTTCATGAGTACCTTGACGTCCTTTCGGCTTTCTGTTACTCCCGTAAAATAGACGCACGATGCAACACGGAAAATGACATCTGTCAGACAAGTGATCATCAGCCGTTATCGATTCTACGCGCGTCTCACGTGTGTAGCTTTGGCTCTTCTGCTTCATATATTTTATATGGAAACGGTTTCAAGCGTCGCGATGTCGCACGTCTCACGTCTCCTACGATCACTCGTTTGACAGATGCCATCTTACGTCTCACGTCTACTTTGTGGACCTTGCGCCTTAGTATTCAACTAGCTGTTACCCGCAGCTTCGCCCGCGTACTCATAGGGATTTATCAATTACTTTCGTATGTTTGGGTAAAATATGTGTGTCCGGAATAAAAAGAAGCCTATGTCACTCTCCAGCCTCTCACCTAACTGCACAGCCAAAAAAAACTGCATGATGTCGCTCTGTTGTGACGTGAAGGAAGGACAAACAAACAAACACACTTTCGCATTTATAATATTAGTATAGTATGGATAGGCAATGAAATAACAGAGAAAATCTGTCAGCCATCAATAATCATACGATCATAATAATGTAGTGAGTGATTGATAACCGCGATAGCGCAGTCGTGAGACACCGGCACTTTCACTGACGCTCCGGGTTCAAGGGCGCGGCATCTTCTGTAGTTTTACGATGTGAATAATACGCGTGAGTTGACGGATTTTATTCAGTGTGTCAAGTTTGTTAAGTTTGATAATCAAATTTTCTTTTTTACGATTTTCGGAGCACTGTGTGAGTGTCGTTTGGGCATAGTCGTATTAGGTCATAGGTTGTAAATGAATTGATTATTTCTAATCCTGTCAGCCAAGTCTAGTCAGTAATAATAATTATAAAAGCTTATTTTTCGTGTTATGTACCTTTCTTTTTCGTATTAACGCTGATCCTTTCTAATATTTATATTCCTATCACTCTACCTAGTTGTTTCCCTAACCCCTCCTAAGTTGTTTCTATAGCTCCTAAGTTGTTCTTTGGCTCCAAAGTTGATTCAGTTTGATTGTTGTTTGAATTAAATTCAGTAATTCAGTAAGATTATTCTGCAATAAAAAGTTATCTAAAAATAAAAACCTAGGTGCATTAAAATGTCTTTAGGCAAGCACAATGTTTCTTTCGATAAAATCTTTGAGAAACTTATCTTTATAGGAAATAGGTTTCTCATAAACATTTATGGTAATCTCTGCGATATCTTTTTGAATTATTTACTGGACAGTGAAAGTGTTTGTCAAACTTGTATCGCAGATTCTCAGTTCCATAAGAGCTCATGTTTCGATTTTGAATAATAATAAAAAAAGAGACGAAAAATATTAAGTATTAATTTTCTAGCTAAAATACACCAGCGAATATTTTTACAAAAATATTTACACTGTTTTCTAAAACCAAAGAGCAGAGATAATGGCTTAAAATTCATTTTAAATTATTAGTCCGGTACGGCTGGCATTATTTGAGGGTGTAACTTACAAAAATTCTAAAGTCGCTTATTTTTTGTACGATTGTTCAATTTGTGTCTATAAAGCACATATTTAATTTTGTGCCATTTTTTACACTCCCGTAAATTTTCGATTCAATGTATGGCAGCTCATTAATTAAATTATTTTTTAAGTATGTAGGTACCTACAGAAAATATTAGAAAGTTTACCAGCATTGTCTCTGTGACAGTTAGCACCGTGTAAAAACCTTGTTTGAGTCGCTTTTCCACTGGTAACGAAAGTATGTTTCCTCACACCTAAAATGGCACAAATTAATAAATTGGGATCAATGAATGGTCCAGAAACTATGAGCAGAAAATCATCGACTTTAATATTTTTGAAACACGAAAAGCTAGCCGTACTGGTCTATATATGACTATCTATCCGCACATATGAGAATCAGAGCTAAAATTCTAGATCACGACCAGATATGGCAGACCTTAATTTGTATACACTAGTCTAAACACTTGCAGGTCTACGTAATATTGTTACACAGATACACTGAACAAACCATTTTAAAAAGATCCCTCTGTGCTAAGATGATTAAGTAAGACAGGGATCTTATGTTTATTTGTTGGTTTAAGCGTTGCTGCAGAATCACCAATTTATAAAGAACTCTGATGTAAAGATAAATGTGTGTGGATAGAGGTTTATGTTAATTTGTTAATAATTGCGCGCAAGCGGAGCGTCTTTGAAGAAAACGCGAAGCATTCTTAGAGATTTTAAACGCTGGATTCTAGAGCAAGGAATATTCTACCGGAAGTAAACGCGGAGTTAGGTATGTTACATTTTGTTTTGTTCAAATATATTTTGGAGAACTACTGGGAATTATACGGGGTGTTGGGGACGGTCTAACGAAAACTTTGCAGGCGTGCTCAGACCATGGAACTGAACAACTTTTACTATGGAGCCAATGGTGGGAAACGAAAAAAAAAATCCGACCTCCCATACAAAGTCAGTCAGCTGATCGTGAATTTTGTATGGGAGGTCGGAAGTTGTTCAGTTTGATGGCCTGATCATGCCTGCAAAGTTTTCGGTACACCGTCCCTAACACCCTGTATTTATCTGCCTTTCGCAAATATATTATGTAGGTTGATTCATGGCATGGTGGAAAATGTAGTTATTTATTTATTAATAAACTTAAATACTTAGTTAAGTACTTCTACAAATTAAATTAGAAACTTGTTAAATTATATTACGTTTAACTAAATAAAAGTAAAACATCTCGTAAAATTTTGAGAACCTGTACCTATACATTTTTATGGTATTTTAAAACGAATAAAATATTATTGATTAATCAACAAAAATAATATCAATATTGTCTTACCTTATTTACTGAAAATATCACTTAAAAATGCACCGACCACGATCCTGATAACGTCTGTCACTCGAAAAATCCTTACAAAAATTTATTTATCAACAAAAAAGAACTTTAATATTTCTCACACATTTTCCATTTTGGAAATCATTTTGCACTAAGTTATGTTCAAGTTGTTTTTAAGTTTAAGTAAGATTTAAGGCGAGTACCCGCGTCGCCTGCTGCCACTTGACTGAGCGAAGTGTAAGTATAGGCTTGCGGAGAGAGGGCCTTAAGTTGACTGTCTGTCACCTAATAGCACAGGGGTGCATTCGGAGAGGATAGGTTGCGTTTGGGTCATTCCACGAAAATGTTTTTACGTCACACCCTGATTTGTAATATTTCCGTGTAAGACACATGGATATTTTTTAAATACGGTATTAAAAGTAACTATAAAGCGCATTAGGTTCTACAACTCCTGCAACTTTGTATCGTAAGCATAGCTGGGTGCTCCCACACACGTCATGTAACGGACAAAGTTGTCTTTTTCGTGGAATGTGCTTTTTGATGACTGGGCCCTAAGTCTGCAAATTTATGCAAAGTGATGGCAGCGATACTCAACTGACATTACAATGCCACTGTGTTTTTTTATATGTACCTACTAAAAATTGTTATCAGAATATGAAACTACCAAAACCATCCAACTGACATGCCATCGACACACAACCGAAACGATTTTCATTAGTAGACTTCAGCCGCAGGATTTTGAACTCCTGGCTGGTTATGGCAGGCCAATTGACAGATAAGTAGGAATGTAACATTTTGTAACGTTTTGATATGTGTATTTTGCCTTGAAGTTAGATAACTCTCATAATTTCGACGTCATGCACTTTATTCGATTATATTTGTTTTCTTATACAAACTGCAAGTCTATTAGGTATTTTTTAATAATAAGCAAGAATAATATTAATAGCGTTAGTAAAATTTTGAAAGGGGACCAATGTTCACTCTCGTGACCAAATGAGACTGTGATCAAATAAAACTCATTTAACAACAAAACTAGTACAAAGGGAATCAATGAAATAAATTTAACTATTAGTACGTTTTAATTATTGAATACTGATATGTATCTTAAAAACTCGGTACAAGGGTTTATCGGGTCCTTCGTCGACTCAGACAGACTAGAAGGTTCCGAGTTAGATTCTCGGTGGGCCACTCCCAAAGTTGATATTCATCATTTCGTGAATTTTTTCCTAGTCTGGTTAGGACTTTGCAGGCCTGAATGTCCGAAAAGAAAGATGGTTCCGTGCTTTAGAGGGCACGCCAAGCCATGGGTCCGGGGTTCATGCCTGCCTATGATTGATTACTTAGACGGCAGCGGTCCCAACCACGTCAGAGGCCTGCTACTTACCTCTATAGTATGCGGTTGATAAACTTTGACAACAGGGTTCATCGGTTCATTAGAACACTTGGTGCTCACTCGAAAAAAATAAGATCGACTCCGAGTCTCAAAGGTACGATACGATATGAAAGACCGCAGATGACTTTCTCAATCCGCTCCTGGTTGAGTCGGCTCACTATAAAAATAGAGTCTATTTTTTTACGTCATAATCAACTTTTTCCCAATCATTTTTTGTCGTTCTCCAAAAAAGTCGTGTTTGTCCTTCTACGGGTTAGATATTCGATACGGATGTTGGAAACAGATTATAATCGTATTAGGAATGTTGATCTGATCATTTTACCTGAGATAAGCAAGTTTTTCGGTGTGATAGAAAGGTTTTGTAATATTGTTCCTGCTTGGCCTAAACCACTTGATTGTTCGTAAGAAAAATCGGTCCGCATGCTTCGGAAGGCACGTTAAGTCGTTATTCTCGATCTATGATTAATTAGGTGGCGGTTTTACTTTAGTTAAAGTTGTCAATTCTTCTTTCGAGTGGGACACCGAGGCGTCCAACGACCCGATGAAAACGCCCATATCCCTTGCAGCGTAAGATCGCTTCTTGCTGCACCTACGGGAAAGATATGGGGTGATGCTATTCTAAGCCGGCACCACACGGCGTTTCTTCATATAAACGTATTACCCTGTTTAACAAGTACTGAAAGAAAATTACTAGCAATTACTATATTATAATATCCTGTTTACAAAATGCTTTTATTTTCTCCCCGTAATAAAAATTGGGATAAACACAGGCAGAAGATTATGATCAAATTAAATTTTGTAAAAATAAAAATATAGCGGCAAGCCTATGGTAAAAAATCTTAATGTACCATAATAGCCACAACAGTCCAATGCTGGACATGGGCCTCCACCTATCGGGGGGTATTGCCATACTCACCACACCACACTTAGCAGGCGGATTAGCGAGCGCAGTGCAAGATGTTGCTTCTACAGGGAACGCTGCTGCCCATTTCCTGGATGAATATCCCTTAGTCGTTTTTTACGACCCTATAAGTACTCATCCACGTCACATGTAGTAGCCAAGCCACACACTTTCTTCGCCACGCCCTGCGATACGAGCCGGCCGGTGGTCTTACATCACCACGCATACCGAACAGAGAAAAAATCAAAACTATCTCGAATACCACGGAAAAGAAATGGGGTGAACGAACATACTTATAATATTGTAAGACATTTATTCATACTTAGGCCAAGAGCCATTTCAGGTCGCTAAACCAGAGTAGTACCAAAGTAGTATTTCATCTTGACTTCCTAAGTCAACTCCTCAAGGGGGTAGGGGCCGGCCGGTGATCTTACATCACCACGCGTACCAGCCAGAGAAAAAATCAAGCCTATCACGAAAACCACTGAAAAGAAATGGGGTGAAGATCCTTATATATCCTTAATTCCACTTGGTGACATTTGCCGTGTGGTGCCGGCTTAGAATGGCTTAGTACCCTTACTTTTCACAATCTTAGGCGACAGGTATACTGATACACGATTTTCTGAAACGGTTCTCAAATATTTGACGAACGTGGCCGATCATATATTACGGTCGTTACCGCTCTGCGTACCCCGCAACGGAATAAGTCGTGATGTGTATGTATGTAGTGTAGGTATGTGTGGTGACAATGGACTTCCCCATGGCTGAGAATCTTCTTTTATCTTAGTAGGTACCGACCATGATTAGCAGACGGAAAGTCAAAATAGTAGACCAGGGTTCACGGGTTGTTTGTAGACTGGGTGTCCCACACGTTACAAGAATAAAGAGAACGCTGCAGTCAGACACCACCCAATAGCAAGGGGGTTATAGGCATAAGGGCTTCTTTTTCTTTTCAAGTGGGACACCGAGTCGTGCAACGACCCGATTCAGCCTGCTGTCAGTTTTCAACCGCCCACTACAAGTAGTAGGCCTCTGACATGGTTGCGTAACGACCACCGTCTATACATCGTCTAAGTGATCAATGATCGATCATAGACAGCAACCGGGACCGACGTCAAACGTGCCGTTCGAAACACCGCACCTTCATTTTAATCGGAAATTCTTGTAGTATCAAAGTTGATATTTATCATTTTGTGAATTTTGTTCCTAGTCTGGTTAGGACATTGCAGGTATAAGGGCTGAATGAAACCCGTGCTTAGGTACCTAGGTATGACAGAATGAATGATGTATGAACGTAACACCCATAATATTACGTAGTTAAGTTAGTCCGCACTTTCTTCACCACGCCCTGCCTGCCTGTCTTACGTCATACGCATCAACGCTGAGAAAATTGACGAGTTTACTGACGAGTAAGGTGTAGGTGTGTAGATCCGTGTAGAAGGCACCTGCTCAGGATGGCCAGAAGAATACACCACTCCCTTTGACATAGAAAATGTAATACCTATCTGCCAGTATGTTTGGGCAAAACCTGAATCAACGTCTAGCAGATACTGCCGCCAGCAAATCCACTTACCGAATACATATTTTTTAAACACTTCCCGTGTTAGGTTAGGTTAGGCATTTTGTAGAGGCGTCGCCAATACAGAGATAGCGAAGGTTGCTGGTTAAAATCCAGCCTGCGTCGAAAATTTTGCAAGTTTTCCTATTCCACATACACATTTAAGGGATTACCTAGGTGGATTTGCTGGCGATAGTAATTACAGTCAAAGAAGTTAAGGAAAAATATTAAAGATGCACCTGTTTCTCCCGTATTGTTTATGTATCTATTTTGTATTTAAGAAATTGGCACCTATCGCAGACGACCACGGCGAGTATTACAAGGAGTCGCATATTTCAGGAGTTTCAGGATGATCACGATCTCGTGCGATTCATTTTCGAATCGTAGCTATTTATTACAATGTCAGAGAACTGCTATTTGTTATAGCGGTTGCAAAACTGACACCAGTCGTTGGACGACTCGGTATCCCACTCGAAAAGAAGCAATTACCGCATCAACCACTGGACCCAAACTCTAGAAGTAGGATGTACGGTATATTACCTGTAATGGCATGCTTGTAATTTCTGGGAAAGTTGCGCAAGGTATCATGTGGTCAAAGATGGGTGGCCGGTAGTCAGTTTTCCGGTATGACATAAATTACGAAATACGGTACGATGACATCATACATACTTACAGACGTGAGGATCTACATACATACATACCTATATCACGACTATATCCCTTGCGGGGTAGGCAGAGCGTAAACGGTGGCTGTAAACACCAGACGTTTACACCACGTCTGACAAAAGTTAGAGAGTCATTCAGAAGACTGTATCACCATAGTGGCAGGATGTCAGCCTGTTGCCTAAAGTTGAAATACATACACGTAAACTCTCAAATCCCTAAGTCGATCCTTACGACACCCACGGGAAAGATATAGGGTGATGCTATTCTAAGCCGGCACCACACGGCAAATGATTCACTACAGATAATCTCCAATTAACTATGTAGTTCATTTAGCTACGCAAGGTACTCACTAAATAGGCAATTTCTAAATTATAATGAAGTGTACCAATTGCCCAACACAGCTGATACCATTGTAATCTAATCACGTAGATGTGTTAAAAAACAAAAACCCGCTGCGGTAATTTTGAAGTAGTATTTTGCTGTAAAAATTCGCCATCTTGAATCTATAATTTTTTAATATAGCCTGTGTCACTCGCGCTGCTGAGACGAATCTAACGACACCTCATATTATGTCAAAATCCAACTATCCGTTTTGGCTGTAGCCCGTGAAAAAGAATTTTCTTGTCCACATACATACAAACTTACATACATACATACATACTCTCGAAAAACATAACCCTCCTTCTGAGGCAGTGGGGTAAATAGATTACACTCTGGGCTATGACTGGTGTTACAAAACAAATAAAGCCGAAAGAAAGTCAAGGTACTCATAAAACTGAACAACTTTCCCAGGAACATGGCTCGACATATGAAATAAAATTTGAACGGCCTATAGTACCTAGGTACCTAACTCAAATCAGATGTTGACAATTTTGTATGGGAGGTCAATTTTTTTCATATTTCGACCCATGTTGGGAATGTTGTTCAGTTTCATGAGTACGTTGGCCTCCTTTCGGCTTTATTTGTTGGTTTGTAACACCCAGTATAATGAAGTGTATTGCCCAACACAGCTGATACCATTGTAAATAGATTACGCTAGGCCATTATAATAGGTACTTCGTCTATTATTATATCATGAAAGGAACTTTCTTTGCCGGAAGCTAAAATCCAAGTACCTATAGTACTTGCCTCCTAGCAGTGTTTAGACAGGCGGGTAAGTTAGTACATACATACAAATACATACAGACAGAGGTACATATATCACGCTTAAGTATATCCCTTGCGGGTAGGCAGAGTGTAAACAGCCACTTACACCACGTCTGATAATAGTTTGAAAGTCATTCAGAAGACTGTGTATCACGATAGCGACAGATTGTCAATACAATTCCAATACACATCAACTCTCAAATCCCTTAGTCGCTTCTTACAACACCCGCAGGAATGATATGGAGTGATGCTATTCTAGCCGACACCACACGGCATTAATTAGAGTAAGTATTACCTACAAATAATACCTATGTGGATGGGTAGGTACAGTACACATACAGGATATGTTGCAAATGTTGCAATTGGTGTTATAGCGAATTACTCGAATCATAGCATATCAGTGGCCTGCATTCGTTTATTGGGTTGCGAGAGCTCAGTGTAGAAACTTACCTACCACGTTTCCGTATGTGTGGAAAATGGACATTATAAAGAGGTACCTATACAGGGTGTTAATCACACTGGATTTTTGCATTCACATCAGCGCAGCCGTGTGGTAGCGGCTGGCTATAATGCCACCCCTAGTTCACTCAGGGTGTTTCGTAAAAGGCGACGTGGAGTTTTTGGTCTCGGCTGAATATCTGTCGACTATGGTCAACCGCATGGTGGCGGTGATACCGCCTACAATAGCATTCCCAAAATGGGTTGACGTCAGGCAGGCAGCCGATCATAAAACATTGCCAAATTGTTTTGCTACATGATTTTGTGTTGTAACAAAACATGTTGCGCCGACCCCAGCTTCTTTGAGATAAGGACAGATCAGTGTTCATTTCAAGTTCAAAATTATCAATGAAATACGCGGGCGAAAAACTGGTAGCGACATTTTTCGTTCAATGAAAATACTAAACATCATACTGCCATCTAGCTTTCAGTAGCAGAACGCTTGTGTTGTAGGTATAGGCCATAGATGGCGATGTGAAAATGTGTACCATTAACCCATAAAGCCACAACAATCCACTGCTGGACATGGGCCTCCTATCGGGGGTATTGCCATACTCACCACACTTAGCAGGCGGATTGGCGAGAGCAGTGCAAGATGTTGCTTCTACAGGGAACGCTGCTACCCATTCCCTGGATGAAAAACCCTTAGTCACTTTTTAAGATACCCACAGGTAGAATGTGGGTGATGCTATCCTAAGCCGACATCACATGGCATTACGGAAAAATAATCCCACCAAAAACATTTACTTGTAAAAAGAACCAAGTCTCGCCTCTCAGTTCATCTACTGTAAAAAGTTGTGAGATTCATGTGATGCCAAGTCGGTTATTGATTTATTCAAGGACTACTTCAGGGATTTTTCATCTTAAGCTATTGCTTAATCAGGTAACAGGCATCATCTTACAGTAACTATATCGATATTTAAAACTTATATATTTACAATAACTAGAATGACCATCGTATCTCACAAGCAAATAATGTGCGATTGCCAAGTCATTCTAGTTATTGTAAATATAAAAGATTTTAAATATCGATATAGTTACTGTAAGATGATGTCTGTTACCTAATTACGCAATAGCTTAAGATGAAAATCCTGAAGTAGTCCTTGAATAAATCAATAACCGACTTGGCATCACATGAATCTCACAACTTTTTACAGTAGATGAACTGAGAGGCGAGACTTGGTTCTTTTTACAAGTAAATGTTTTTGGTGGAATCTCATTTCTTTTTGTAGATAATCTTCTTCTTTCTCTTATCTGGAACTACTTCTTGAGCCTCAGCTACAGATTTCCTCAAAGCCCATCCGCAAAGTTAACTTTGTAATCCTATACATTTGTATGGAAATACAAGGTTAGTTATGCAGTTGCAACCGAATTTGCAGAATGTTATAGTTTTCCCTTTATTCATACACTAAATACAAGGTGTATTCTAAGTTTCAAGTTCCTCAGTCTGCTAGAAGTACCTTAGAATTTTGACGATCGGTCAGTCAGTCAGTCAGTCAGGCAGAAAATTAAGAAACTTTGACTAACTATAACTTCAAAATTACTGGTCCTAATTAAATGAAATTTAAAATGTATCGTGTCTATGCAGTGCTTGATAAGATATTTTAAAATAAGGGTTCTAAACTTATCGACAAGGGAGTTATGGGGGGGTCAAAATTGGCCTGAACTGGTTCGTGAAAAGGATGGTACGGCCGTGCCGCTTTCAGCTCGACTTGGTGGGGGCACTGCCGTGCCCCCAGATTAGAAAGTAATTAATTACGTACTTACCTACTTATTTAATTTCGCACAATCTAGAAAAAAGAAAAACAGACATTCAAGGATCTACCTTTATTGCAACAATTATAATCTTTGTATCTTTGTTAATTAATACTAGACAAATAGCATGTGAAAAGAGCACCTTATTTTTCTAATTATCAGTCTCATTTTCAAATAACTAACTAACTACAATAACTCAAATAAATTGTATTATCTTAATCACAGATTACCCGTATCTTTTCATTTACTTACATACGAGCTTACATAGCAGGAATACGCTGCCAACTGAGTAAATAACAAAAAAATCTTATTCTCTTCTTCTTCTTTCCGACTACGAAACTAAATCTTCCTCTCTCTAGCTGGCAGGAAATGTGCTAAGAAATAAGAATATGGCAAAGATCTTTTTAGGCGCACTCTAAAGCTTGCTTATCGAAGGCACAGAATATTAATAGTACTAGGTCTAAGGTAAGAACTGAAAACATACAATCTATGGTAGGATCAATTCTTCTTCCTTGCACTCAATAAAATCATCGTACACATTATATTCAGGTTTAAGTTCTACTTGCGCATCTGGATCTTCCTTCACTTCATACAGTTCTTTTTTTATTATACTCTCACTACTCTTCGCTGATATATCCACTGACTGACCATTTTCAGGAGTTTTTGAACCATTGGTCATATGTGTGGGAGTAGGGGATGGAAACCGGAATTCCGGAATATCGTAAAACCGGAACATCGGACCGATTTTTCCGATGTTTCAACTCCGGTTTTCAATGAAAAAACATCGCTTAAACCGGTTTTAGAACAAACAGTAGTTTTATTTTCTTATTATTATTTTAAGGGGAAGTCTTTGAAAATGATACCTACACTTAACTACCTGTCGAGGTACCCAACACTTGTGTTATTCGGGGATGAATCCGACGATAAAACACGAGATTGAATTTTTGTTGTCACTGGATTTCATGACGTTAATAATTTTTTTATCATACTCTCGGCTTAAAGTTTTGCGCTTTTCTATTGGTGGGACGTGCCCTCTGCAACGCAAGCAATTGCTGTATCTCATTCAGTCCCATGCCTTGCAACCACCGGTACGCGCATAATGACGTGCAACCATAAAAATATAGCTGTGGATTATTTTATTTTAACAATAAATTTCGCTCGCTACGCATGCGGTGTTTTTTGACCGACGAAAAAAAGACGGAGGAGGTTCTCAATTCTAAATCTTTTTTTGTTTGAAAGGGTGCACTGTCCAGGTGGTACCATAGTCGTCAGGTCAGGATCTGGTAGAAGAATCTTGAGAATTCAATAAACCCTTCATATTTTTGTGTTTACCTACACGACTGACGTCTGCCAGTTGACCATCTGCCAAACATCTGCTAAAGATGTCCACCAAAAAAAGAGTAACTTTTATAGGTCATGTATGTTTAAGTAGTTTCTTAGTGCGCTTGAAACTCTTTAGGAACAGTAAGAGGTCGGAAAGTTCACTATTTTAAAAGTAAATTAACTTAAAAGTCTTCTTCTTTTCCGTCGATTCTTCATGACTGAGGGTCGTGACTAGTGACTACCGTAAGTCGCACTATTCTGAAGGGCTCTCCATGTTAGCCGATCTTCTGCTAAGTGTATAGAGCCTTGTTGATTAAGGCGGGTAACTGCTACTATAGCGTCGGTCCAGCGAGATTGTATTTTACCTCTGCTTCTCCTCCCTTCCACGTGGCCAACGAGTATCAACTTCTCTAAGCTTTCAAGTTCTCGCCGGGCCAGGTGGCCAAAAAAAGCCAAGATTTCTTTTCAGGCAGATAGTTGATAGGCGAGTTGTCATATTAAGCTCTTCCAAAATAGACACGTTGGTGCGATGCACAGTCCAGGAAATGTCCAACATCTGACGCCAACACCACATTTAGAACGCTTCTATTTTTTTCTTTCACGCGAGCTTTCCAGGTTCAGGTTTCAGACGCGTACAGGAAGATGGAGAAGACTAAGGTTCGCATAAGACGTACTTTCGTGCTGCGTTTGATGTTACGATTCCTCCAAATCTTCTCCAGGCGCTCAACAGCTGATTTGGCCATTTGAGATCGTCGCACGACCTCTTCCACACAGTCCCCACTGTTGCAGATGAGTGAACCCAGGTCACAAACTCCTGTACCGTGTCTAGGTCACGGATCTTGGCGTTTGTCCTGCACGATCAACAAACATAAGCTTGGTTTTGCTACGATTGATATGGAGCCCGTATTCCACACTAACGCACTCAATTTTGTTCAGCAGATCGGCTAGTTCAGTCTCGTTTGTGCCAATTATGATGGTGTCATCAGCAAAACGAAGGTTGTTTAATAGGTGACCACCTAATCGAACGCCTCCCTACCAATCCTCAAGCACACGACGCATGATGTGTTCCCCTACAAGATAACAGGGAGGTTAAATAACTGGGGGGGATACTAGTATGCATCCATGCCTTACGACGCCTCGTTCTAATCGTTTGGACCTAGATAGCTACACCATTGGCTCTGCCCTTTAACAATAGTCACCACATGTATTCTCAAAAGATTGTTAATCTTGTATTAGGTATATTTTATTTGATTGTTTTTTGCTATGTAGTTATAGTACGTAATGTAAGTGAATTTAAGGACTAACGTAATGTAACCAATAAAACTATTACAAAAAAAATATGTATTTTTATGCGTAGAACTCAGATTAAGCGAATTAGAAAACTGGTACAAAACTATTTTATAAAAAAGTCCGATTCCGAGTTTCAAAACCGGAATTCCGGTTTTGACCTCAAACATCGGAAATCAAAACCGGTTTTGAAGAACTTCCGATTTTACATGCCCTATGTGGGAGTGTCTAACGGTGTAGCTGTTTGATTACTTGACCCATTCAAAGCTAACATTTGATATTTGGTCAACATTTGAAACATTTCAACTTTGGCTTTTATTTGCAGCAATGGTGGCAATCTCTTTATAACCTCTTTTGCATGTTCGACAAACAACGGTATTGTAGTATCTTCAGTTATTTCGTTTGGTTTTAGAATTTTTGAGTTACTGGATGATTCCTCTAGATGTTGTTGTTGTAATGTTGTACCCTCAGTTATTTCGTTTCGTTTTAGAATCTTTGAGTTACTGGATGATTCTTCTAGATGTCGCCGTTTCATTGTTGTATCTTTAGTTATTTCGTTTGGTTTTAGAATCTTTGAGTTACTGGATGATTCCTCTAGATGTCGTCGTTGTATTGGTGTATCCTCAGTTATTTTGTTTGGTTTTAGAATCTTTGAAATATTGGATAATTCTTCTAGATGCCGCCATTTTATTGCTAAAGGAGCGTATCTAGGGTCCGCTTTGCGTAGTACTTTCTTTACATTCCTTGTTTTGTCTATTATCGCTATTACTGGTTGGGTTTGTTTGACAGATTTAGAAGAGATGGCATTTTCTTTTGGATTTGCTGCAAAGTCTGATCGCAATACCCTTTGAACATTGTTTGTCACCTTTCTTATGTCTAATTCAGGTTCTTCTGATTTGTCAGATTCAGAAGGGCTGGATTTTTTCTTTTTCTTTGGCTTCTGTGCATTTTCAGCGGTTGCAATATAAAGTATAGGTTCCCTTTTTACATCATTATCCAGCCCAGTGCTATTTGAACTGGCAAAACCCATATGGTCAATACCAATAACTATCGGGTTTTTTGAAATTTTTACTCTGGATCTGGGCTTGATTCTGGATCTTGGAGCTGAATACTCGGTTGAAGCAGCTGGCACACTGTCTTTTAGAAATGTTAATTTTTGGTATAATCTGTAGTTTTTTGGAAAGCGGACCATTTTTGATCTGGGTAAACTTTCCATTTGTCTTCTGCAACGTGCATATGTTTCCCTCAAGTAGCGCCAAGCTCTCTTGCATTGGGGAACTGGAAAGAAACAAGTTGAAACAAGAAAGTTAATAACCCACCAAAAATATTCACTGGTAAAAAGAACCAAGTCTCTCCTCTCTGTTCTTCTACTGTAAAAAGTTGTGAGATCCATGTGATGCCAAGTCGGTTATTGATTTATTCAAGGACTACTTCAGGGAACTTTCATCTTAAGCTATTGCGTAATTAGGTAACAGGTATCATCTTATAGTAACCATATCGATATTTAAAAACTTTTAAATTTACAATAACTAGAATGACCCGGCCATCGCACCAGACCATTGTATCTCACAAGCAAATAGTGTGCGATTGCCAAGTCATTCTAGTTATTGTAAATTCAAAAGTTTTAAAATAGCTCGACTTGGTGGATGGTATGGCCGTGCCCCCAGATTTTGAAAGGAAAGTTTCATAACTTGTCAGTTGACTAAATCAGTCAGCAGATGAAAACCTCTGACACCAGGGTTCATTGATGGTTGTTAATTGACTTGGTATCATCATCTGCCTGCCCTTATCCCAAATTAGTAGTTTGTTTGATTAGAACACAAAATCATATAGCAAAAAGATTTGGCAATGTTATAAGTAGGTATAGGCCGTAATTTGGAAATGGCTGCCTGAGGTTAAAAAACTCAAACAAACAAATATTGGGTGTGGGGGAGGGTAAGGTGAGTGTGAGAAAGAGGTTTAATCTTCCCACTTTCATTTTAAAACATATTTATGGCATTTTATCACTTTTGGACCAGTTATAATCTCAAATTTCAATATCTCAGGAAGCTCTGCAGAGTAGGACTGCTGTTGACAGTGGCGGATCCAGGGGTCATGGGGGACATGACCCCCCCCCCCTGAGACGGGCCCAGGACCTTGATTTAGTGGTTATATTATTGTTTACATATTGACAATGTCTTTTTTGTTGATGTCAAACATAAGATTCCATTCAATTACTATAGTCCGACAAGTTCGTGCGTGACCCTCCCTAGGGGTGACAGACGTTGGGGGGAGAGATGTCAGCGGGTAGCGGGAGGTGTAGCGGGGAAGGGAGACGCGCGCATCCGCGCCGCGCGTCATATTAAAATGACGTGCTTCCTCGCCCCCCAACCGTCTGACCCCGCGGGAAGGTCGCGCACGAACTTGTCGGACTATAGGCAAAAGCCGGCATATGGCAAAATCGACGACTTCATTCAGTCATCGTCCTAAGCCAGGTTTTTTGCCGAAATCCTAATAGGAACGAGGAGTGGAGAGGTACGTTATGCACCTCCCCCTGAGGCATCGGACGCCCTGAAGGATGGGGTAGCGTCAGACAACCTGAACAGCAGGATTGCCTCGGTTGACCTGGAGACAGACACCATAAGAGCAGGATGTACCACTGTGTTGAGGGGTTAAGCATGCATTACGGTACCAAAAACACTTACCACTTTGGCCGAAACGATCAGAGACTCCTTCCCAAATAGTTTTTTTGAGTAAACTGGCGTTATAGCCCACATCTTTCGGGTTGTATAGAGCTGGTTGTTCCCTAATCATATCGATGAAGTCAAAAGTTCTCTCTAACGTGAAATTCATGGCTTTGATGCTTCTAACATTCATATTCATTTTAAAATCACAAAATCAAAACACCTCTTTGATTTGCTAAAGTAACGAACGATACAAAACCACAAAAAGCACAAAACAAAACAGTAAATAAAACGCCAGTTTTTATTTACATACTCTTTGCAGAAAATAGCCTATCTTGTCACCATCCTGTCTGTCAGTTTGGTCTGGGGGGTATGTATTGTATGAATTTGTATGTCTATTTAACGCCATCTGCAATTCAGTAGTAATACTAGCAGATTTAGCCATCTGTTATCGAGTAAATAACGACCTGACCGAGGCACATGTGAAGCTATTTTCTGGGTACGTCAACTGCAGGAAAAAAGCAGAGAACAAGGTCGTCAGTTGTACCTCTGCTTTGTTGACCTGGAGAAAGCGTTCGACAGTGTGCCTCGTGAGGCTCTCTGGATGGTGCTAGGAAAACTGGGGTGCACGGAGAAGTTTGTGCGCCTCCTGAGACTCCTGCATGACAATATGCAGTGCTGCGTCTCTGTAGACGGTGAACAGTCTGATTTTTTCCCCGTCACCTGTGGGGTGAAACAAGGGTGCGTTCTAGCGCCCACACTGTTCGCCTTATACTTTGCGGTAGTAGTCAAGGAGGTCCTAAATACTGTCTCCGAAGGAGTCCGCATCCGCTTCCGCACTGATGGCAGTCTTTTCAATTTGGCTAGACTTAAGGCGCGCACCAAAGTCTCGCATGCACTTATTACTGAAATTATGTATGCCGATGACTTGTGCTTTCTTGCAGAATCCCCAGAAGGCCTACAACAACTGATGACCGTTTTTCACCAAGCATGCTGCAAATTCGGCCTTAAGATAAGTGTCAAAAAGACGGAAGTGATGTCCCTGGATACACAAGGTCGTGAGACACTGACAATTAAGCTTGGTGAAGATATGTTGAAACAGGTTGACAAGTTCCGATATCTGGGGAACACTATTACAGCTAAGTGTGACCTTGATGCTGAGATCAATAGCAGAATCAGTGCTGCAGCTGCAGCATTTGGGAAGCTGCGTTCCAAGGTTTTCTGCTCGCACGACCTTAAACTAGCCACAAAAATATCTGTATATATGGCAATTGTGCTGCCAAACCTTCTGTACTCTTCCGAAACCTGGTGTGTGTATCGTCACCACATACGCACTTTGGATCGATTCCACCTCAAATGCCTTCGCACCATCATGAAGATCAGATGGTCCGACCGAGTGCGAAACACCGAAGTTCTAAGACGAGCCAATGTTGGTGGCATTGAAGCCTACTTAATGCGTCGACAGCTTCGGTGGTGCGGTCACGTATCCCGGATGGCGGATGAGCGAGTGGCGAAGCGCATCTTCTATTCTGAGCTAGAGGAGGGCAAGCGAAAGCATGGCGGTCAACTCCTCCGATTTAAAGATGTTCAGAAGAGACACATGAAAAGATGCAATATCGAACCCTCTCAATTTGAGGTTTTGGCAGCACAACGGCCAGAATGGCGCGGTCTTGTAAAGAGGCGAATCCGCGACTTCGAGGAGCAGCGTAAAGCAGACCTTGACGCTAAACGCGATGAACTGAAGGCCCGTCCTCCCGCCGCCATTAACTACAATTATATCAATGGCAAACTCCGTCCGTTAAAAGTCCGTTCTTGCATGGAGTACTGCTGTCACCTTTGGGATGGCTCGGCTAAATACCAACTTGCTGCACTGGATTCGGTGGAACGCAGAGCCAAGAGATTAATAGGCGATAAAAAACTGGTGGCGACCAAGCTTCACAGCCTGGCTCACCGCCGCAAGGTTGCTTGCCTATCGGTCTTCTACAGATTGTACTTCGGAGAGTGTGCGCGTGAGCTGCATGAGCTCATACCACCGTCTCCTTTCTTCCATCGGACATCCAGACGCACGGCCGGCTACCATCCGTTCTTAGTTGATATACCCACATTACGCACTAAGCGCTTCAAATCATCTTTCATTATGCGCACGGCTAAAGAATGGAATTCCCTGCCTGCGTCTGTATTTCCGAGTGCATATAACCTGAATCTCTTTAAGTCTAGAGTGAATAGGCATCTTCTGGGCAAGCTCGCTCCACCGTAGATCCCATCTCTGCTCTAGGTTAAGATTGGGGTCAAGAGTAAGCCCATCATAGATAAAAAAAAAAAAAAAAAAAAAAACTCACGTGCCCACACTGTGCACGGGAGTTTACTGCCAAAATAGGCTACAATAGCCACCTACGAGCGCATCAGCGCCGACTTGATTAGGAGTAGAAGTGGTCGCCATGGCCGAAACCGGCCGGAAAGATCATCATCATCGAGTAAATGGTAACTAATATACACCACACCATCTCTCGTTGGAACGCAAAACTTCGGCTTGTATTTATGTTTGATAGATGGCAGTAAATTAAATATGTCTTAAGAGTTTCTATTCTATTTTCTATTTCAGCCTATTGTTAAACTTTAAATACTACTAAACTAAATACGTAATTTTATTATGTATTATTCTAAGACAGCATATAAATAAAACTGAACAACCTTTTCCTCGAAATATGTTAAACCCTTTTCGTTACTCCCTGTATAATCCAAAATTTTTGCTAACCTTGCTCATTTTTATCACAGATGGAATTAATATTCATATTAATTATTCAGAAACAATTACAAATTGTGTGAATAGGTATGTTATGATGCAGTGGACGTGATAAGTAATAAATTCCGCTCATAATACCATTTAATTTTATTTTATAAAATTTTATTTATTTACTACCATCTATGAAATCTAAGTGCAAACTAAAGTTCAATTCTTACACGAGAGATGGCGCTAACTGAATAAGTAATGCTATTTGACAACAGATGACGCAATAACAACTAGTGTTTTTACTGATCCAAAGATGGCGGTAAGAACTTTAAATACCGGAAACGACGTGTAATTTTATTATTATGTTGAATAGGTCCTGTATAAGGATTGTTTAATTTAAGTTTTTGTTTAGTGACAGGTACCTACCTATTTGCTTTTAAATACTCGCCCCCCTTCTTCTTTTCGAGTGGAACCTTCGAGCAACACATCTTTTCTAATGGAATAGAACCTATTTTTGCCTTTCAGGGGTGATTTGAACAAGATTTCAGAACTCTAGTACCTACCTACCTACTTTATTTTGAAATAAAAAAACGGCTACACCATAGACTTATACCGGGAGTAACGGAAAGGGTATAACAAGCCGAAAGGAGGTCAAGGTACTCATGAAACTGAACAACTTTCCCCATGGAACATGGGTCGAAATATGAAAAAAAAATTCGACCTCCCATAGTAAATCAATTACTTGATCGGCGATTTTGTATGGGAGGTAAAATAACGTAGTTTTCATGTTGTATGTAATGTATTTGCTGTCTTGTCTACAAGCGTTGTTGGAGTGGTCGTAGTGTCTTCATCGGTACCTCCTTCATCCGGCGATGTCGTCACCGTCGTCTCGTCGACGCGGCGCTGTGCTGTTGTAGTGTCGTTTGCGGATGTAGTGCTCGTCACACTGTAGTCGGGGTCCGATGACTGTGTCGATGTATCAACATTGTAAACTTTGCGTACCAACGATGTAAATTGCTTTAATAGCTCCGTGTTTCTTCGTTGCTGGGCTAAAAGCTTGTTAAATAGGTCGTCGTTCATTTTATTTCGCTTTTTCTCGTCGCCAATAAAATAACGTAGTTTTCATGTTGTATGTAATGTATTAGAGTGACAAGACATTGACATAATCATAGATGCGGCTTTCATAAGGAGGTTGAGGTTACAACAGGAGGTCCAATTTTTTTTTTCATATTTCGACCCATGTTCCATGGGGAAAGTTGTTCAGTTTCATGAGTACCTTGACCTCCTTTCGGCTTGTTATACCCTTTCCGTTACTCCCGGTATATATAAACTAGCGTTTATAGACCAACTGACAGCTCGATCTCGCGTGACCAATTTTGGGTTTGGCGCGCTTACCTCAGCTAGTGATGTACATTATTCAATTTGGAGGGTTATCGATAATTTCAAATAAAAAATGGTATGAAGATTTCAACTTTATTTATTTGTTCAATTGAAATGTTGACATAATGCTTTCTTTGCTGCGGCGGGTCATTTCCTTTTTTGCAGTCAGCGTATTTCCTACGTAGGTTTCTTTATAGAATTTGCTGAAAAGGTTGTTCGTAAGAATCCTGGTCAATAGGCGCTATCTTCACAAATAAAACGTGCGAAACCAGAAATAGAATGATCGCCGGTGGTCAAACACATCTTTCTTCATCCTTCAATGTTGAGACGTAGATGGGCCTATGTCACGGTTTACGTACGATGATGCGAATCTCTCGTTAATACGACCACAAAGTAAGTATTGGCTAGCGCAATGCAGAGAGTCGGCTTCGAGCAAACGCGGCTAAACTCACTCAGACATCCATACGCGTCGTTAACGCGCTCTGTGGAACCGTGTCGAACCGGTAATGGTTGAGTGTGAACGGCGCGTTCGGTGCGGGCGGACGGAATGGCGAGTAAAGAAAAATATTTTTGTGCTGTGTTTGGGTGTAATAACACCACAGAAAATTGTGCATTGTCAGTTTTCAGTTTCCCACGCAATAATGAAAAGTAAGTAAAACCCTTTTATCTACACTTCATACATAATGTTCCTATTACAAAATCGAAAGCAAATGTATAAGCAACTGCTTTACAGCCATTCAGCCTTTAAAAAAAAATGTCGATATCATAAAGTAAAATGTCGATGTCATAAAGTACTTTTTTCTGACTTTATGATATCGACATTTAGCAGTAAGATAATAAAAAAAAACAAATGTCACGACACAATCAAAGAATGGGACGACACTTGAAATTATGAGGACTTATTTATTATTAAATCTTTGCTTCAAATCATTTTCCGAATTAAAATTTACCGTTTAATGCTTTTTAATTTTAAAAGTTGTTCCGTTTTTGTGAGCTTCCATTTTAACGTTTAGTTAAAAAGTTACTTATGTATAAAAGTCGTTCAGTTGTTGGTTCAGTAGATATGCTTAAAATCGCCATAGTGAAGTGCGGAGGTATGAATTATTTTTCATAGTTTTTCTTGTAAAGTGTAGATAAAATAGTGTATGCAATTGCAATATAATTAGGCTTTAGAATGCTCGTGTCAAACTATTATCACACTCGGCTGCGCCTCGTGTGATAAACAGACACTCACATCCTAAAGCCTCTTATTATAAGGCAATTGCATAAACTACTATTATTTGCTAAATAAATAGATACCTACTTCAAAACACTAGAAATGGAGGGATTTCTTTTTAATAATGTTATTTTTCTTTCGTAATATGGAGTATCTTATTATACCATGCGTAATATGTGTTTCAGCGTTTTAGGTACGTACGTAGAAGTAGGTAGGTTGCGCTTTAGTTTGATTTGGTAGGTTAAATGGATTTAGGTAGGTACCTACCCACAATAGATAGATACCTACCTAGTCAGCATTTGAGGTGAAGCGATGAGTACCGAAATACCGATAGCAAAAGGTCCAGTCCAGGTTATGTCATCTTCATTTCCGACAATCATGTAGGTACCTACCTATGGTAGTCCAAATGGACTTTAACGATTCTGGATATTTTTTCATTTTTTCTTCACGGCAGCCGGTGACTTTCGAAACTATAGTAGGTATACTTCGAAACTAAGGTAAGCACCTGCCTACCTACATACCAACTTACAGCTACGGATACAGCTTCCATGCCCGAATTTTTTGCGTCCCCGCGTTTGTCATGTGATCATGTCGTCATGTTCATGTCATGATAGGTAGGTACTTACCAACCTACCTACCTTACCTACCGTTCCTAGCGCGTATCGCCCGCGCCCGCCAATACATTGGTAGGTAGGTAATCTGTGTGCGACTGACTAGTGACGGTACGTTTGACTTTCATGATGGCTTGACTCCCTGTTCAAAAATACCTACCTTCCAACCATAGGTACCTAACCTATTAAAGTTCGTGACGGCAAGATAGGTATTTTTTTAGGCCTTTCTTTTAGATTGATACACTTCTTTTCCGTCGGAAACACCGACGAACGACATGAGGAACCCTTTGTCGTGTCGGTCATCGCCGCCGGCCGGTCCTCTACCTACCTACTACCTACTTACCTACCTGCCTACCTATGGGTAGCTTCGCTTACCACCTAGTCTCGTGACCCAAACCCATTGCCTATCTACCGATTTAGGTGGGGACCTACTTATTTCCTATTAGAAATATGACTTTCTACTCAGGTAGGTACCTACTTCCATATGGTAAAAAATATTTCGTATCGGCCAGGTAATTTAGGAGTTTATCAATTGTATATACCTAATTCATACTTACAAACGATAGGTAACTTCATTAAAAAAATCAGAAAGTACATGTAGCAACCCTAAAGAGTAGGCATAAGTGAGCGAAAGAAGGGGCGAGCTGGCCTTCTGTAAATCCTGAAAATAATAGGTATTAATAAGTATTTCGCATGAGTCACCGAGTCGATCTCTAATAACTGGATCTAAAGTGTATCTGTTGGATGTAGTTGAAAATAATGTTAAATGTATTTGTTAAAAACTATGTCTGAATTGTTCAAGTAACTATTTAGCGAATCTTTAAAATTTGCATATTTTTTGTTGTCATACTATTCAAAGTATGTAAGGTACCTCTAGGTAACTATCGATAACTTTGTCGATAAATTGCAGTCAATCCCTGGCCTAATTGCGAAATTATTTTATCCCCAAATATTATGAAAATTACTAACTAATACACTTTTACATATCGAAAATACGAAAGGAAATATAAGGATTTGCGTATTTTATTATTTTACTTACAATAAAAGGCACATATAAACAAAAAATTCATGTGTAATCCCAGTGACGACTTTCTGAGAATTTACCTGTAAAATGTGCAGTTTTCCGGGTAAATGTGAAGATTCGCATCAAATTCGCATCCTGAATACATAACCATCGTTGCACACTAATCAAATTATAAAAATAAATCAGGATTTCTAAAAAAAAACACTAAAAGTAAAAACCAGCGGGTTGAATTGGGACGATCTGTCATACAAAACAAGTTACAGTGACATAAGGTTCGCTATTCTTTTCTATCTTACTGAGTTTCCATAAATCATTTTCTTCTCTTTTGCACACTATGTTCGTCTATGAGTGATTCTCGCGTTTGGTCCGGATTTCGTGTGCAAGCATAAAAGAGTTATATGCAAAAAGGTCTAAAATAAAAATACAGGGTGTTAGGGACGGTGTACCGAAAACTTTGCAGGCATGATCAGACCATCAAACTGAACAACTTTTACTATGGAGCCAATGGTGGGAAACGAAAAAAATTTTCCGACCTCCCATACAAAATTCACGATCAGCTGACTGACTTTGTATGGGAGGTTGGAAATTTTTTTTCGTTTCCCACCATTGGCTCCATAGTAAAAGTTGTTCAGTTTGATGGTCTGATCATGCCTGCAAAGTTTTCGGTACACCGTCCCTAACTCAATACTCAATACTCAATACTCAATTATTTATTGCATTCCATGTGTTACATTAGATGTTCACTTAAATTAGGTACTTTATGACATGGACCCTGTTGGGCACAACAATATTTATATTCTAGGCACTAAATTTACATTTTAAATTTAATTTATGTCATCATCAATATATTGCACTACCACATTTTAAAAACAAGTTATTATTAATTACAAAAAAATTATAAACAATTTTATACATATACTATTTCATGCATTTTAATAACTAATTTTATTATTGTATAATTTGTACATTAACTTAATTAAAATTTATCTATTAAATATTCTTCGACAGAGTAATAGCACTTATTAAGCAGTAAGGTTTTTAGTTCTCTTATAAAAAGTTTATCTTTGGTTTCAGTTTGTAGATGCTTAGGTAATTTGTTATAAACTTTGATCGCCATTACGTAGGGACTCGTTGAATGTAGTGTAAGGCGAGAGGAAGGTAACATCAATCTATTATTTCGAAATGTATATTTTGTAGGTAAATCGGACCTTCTGGTAAAGAAATCTTTATATTTTCTTACAAATTTACAGATCTCCATAATGTAAATGCAAGGTAGAGTTAATATTTTATATTGCGCGAAATATGGTTTGCATGAGTCTGTATTTTTGATATTTGCCAGTATTCTTATTAATGTTTTTTGTCGTGTGAACAGATCTGACACGTCCGTACTGTTCCCCCATAATATAACACCATAACACAACCATGAATACGCATAGGCATAATAGGTAGTTAATGCGGTATCAAGGTCGGTAGTCTTCTTAATTTCCCGGAGCGCGTAGGAAAACCTAGACAACTTAGAACGAGTTTTTTTAATATGAGGTTTCCATGTAACGTGCGTATCTATTTCTAGCCCTAAAAGAGTGAATTCGTTTACGTTTTTAATCTTCGTGCCCTCGTATACTAACTCTGGCTGTATGGGTCTTTTTTGATGTGGATGAAAAGTCATTAACTTTGTTTTTTCATAGTTTACATCTAGATTATGATCGCCTAACCATTTAACTGTTTTTTCCATTAAATCGTGGAGTCTGGTGTCTAAATTCTCACTATTCTTACACGAAATTAGTAGCGATATATCGTCCGCAAACAGAACGCATGTTTCGTTGATTACTTTTGGGAAATCGTTTATGTAGGCCAAAAACAGTAGGCACCCGATTACGCTACCCTGCGGGATTGACGCATTAATGGTTTTTGGATCGCTTGTAACATAACTAATTTCCCCAGTTAACTCATTAAAATACTCAATCTCTACAATCTGCTCGCGGTCGCGCAGGTATGACTCTAACCATTTATGGGCCATTCCGCGTATCCCTAATCCGTATAATTTATGTAAAAGGATATCGTATTGAACTTTGTCGTATGCTTTAGACATATCAAGCAACAGCCCGATGGCGTATCTCTTATCGTTCAATATGTTGAGTATTTCCTGTATATATTTGTAGACGGCTAATGTTGTCGACCTATTTTTACGAAATCCGTTCTGGCATTCATTAAATATTTTAAATTTTTCAAAAAAGCTGTATATTCGTTCGCACATTGCCTTTTCGAATATTTTTGAGGCAGTGGGTAGTAGCGCTATGGGGCGATAGTTACTGGGGTTTGATTTTTCATTTTTCTTGTATATTGGTTTTATTACACTTTTTTTGAGTAGATCTGGGAAATGCCCGTCTATAAATGACTGGTTGATTAAAGAACAGAGGGGTAAAGTAAGCTCATCTGCACAATTTTTAAATAGAGAGGGAGGCAACTCATCTATTCCGTGACTGTGTTTGTTTTTTAGGTTTTTTATTATTTTATTAATTTCTTGCTGTTCGACGGGTGCAAGGTACATAGTGTTTTCAGTGGCATTTATTACTGGATGACCCTGAGGGCCTAACCTGTTCGTTATTTCACCCATCGAGGCAAAAAAGATATTAAAAGTATTTGCAACGCATTTCGGTTCTCCTATTAGCTTGTTGTTTATTTTTAGTGATATATTTTGCTTACTTTTTGTAGCTTTTTTATTTGTTCGCTCATTTACAATATTCCACATTGTCTTATTTTTGTTTTTAGATTTTTTCATTTTATTTCTGAATACGTTTCTTTTTGATATAGAGACTGATTGTTTGAGAAGTTTTTCATAGATTTTATAATATTTTCTTAAAATTTTGTTGTTCGTTTGAGTAACTAGTATTTTAAATAAACGTTTGTTACGGCATGCTTTCTTTATTCCTTTAGTTAACCAAATTTTTTTATAAGGTTTGATTTTACGTCTTATTTTTGGCATACAAATATTTAAAAACCCTATTAATGTTTCATGGAATTTATTATAATTTTCGTTGATATTTTTATTCGGTAGTATTATTTTGTGCCAGTCAACTTCTTTTAATTTTATTTTAAAGCTTTCTATATTTTTTTGTGTAAATTGTCTTTGTGTTACATACCAGGCTTGTGGTTTTTTTAACACTGATGATCTTTTAGTTGTTATCATTGTACCTTTATGGTCACTGAATCCGAGTTCCTCAACTTTTGTCGATATTGTTACGTCAATATAGTTAGTAAAAATTAAATCTAAACACGACGCGATTGTAGGGCAAATTCGAGTCGGTTCTTTTATGTGTTGAGAAAAATTATTTTCGGACATGAAATCCAAGAACTTTTTTGATTTTTCGTTTGTTTTAAGGACATTAATATTAAAATCACCTCCAATAATTATTTTATGTTTTTTGTATTTATTATTTAGGTGGCACATTAATAATTTTAATTGTTTATCAAAGCAGTCTTCATTTAGGCCATTCCAGTATACTGTAATTATCAAAAGATTTTCTTCTGGTATTTCTATAGCGCAAATCTCTATAACGTACTCAATTGTAAATAAATTAATGTCATTTTTTTCGACGCAGTTTAAATGATTTTCTAGTAATATAGCAATTCCACCACACGCATAATTAGTACGGCAGAAAGCAGAAGCTAGTTTATAGTTCTCAAAATGTATTAGGTCTAATTTATCCTGTGATAGGTGTGTTTCTGTTGTGCAAATAACTTGAAAATTATTACTAGACATAAACTCTTCCATAATATGCTGTTTTCCGTAGAGACTCTGGATATTTTGGAACAATATTCGAAACTCTTCATGTTTAGCCTCGAAAGGAATTGTCATGGCCGGTGGGGCCAGAACTTTCAGTCTCTTCTACATTTGGGACGTTGATGTAGTCAGGAGATTTGGGCAGGTATTCCTTTCCATCAATATAAAGTCTATTATTTACGATATTTGCTCTTTTTCCTTGGCGCCGAGCACCTATCATAATTTCTACGAGTTTTTTCCTTTGTTTTAGGGCCTCTTCTTCTAATACCTCTGATACAGATAGTCCGGAATTTTTGAATAGGTGTTTATTGTGTAATATTTCTCTTGTCAGGTTCTTACTTAGGAATTCTATAAGAAGGGGTCTCTTATAACCATTTCTTCCTAGTCTCTTAAGGTCTTCAACGTACCCTCTTATGTTAATGTTCAGGATGTCTTGAAATGCGTAGATAATCCTTTCGTAAACGTCCTTAGCAACTTCACCTCTATCCTCTTCAAGGCCGTATAAAATAAGCTTTTTTTTGTTGTCTTCCTTTAGGCAGTATTTTGTAGAGGCATCAGGTGACGTCTTGTTTATGTGTTCTATAGTTTTTTGGATGCTCTGGATGTTCGATTGAAGGCGTTGATTTTCAGAATTTAGTTGCATTATTTTATTGTTTAATTCCTCTATCATTTTCTTGTGTTGCATTTGCTCAGAATTTAAATTATTTGTAGTATACTGGAACTCTTGTTTTAGTTTTTCCGTGTTCGACGAAGAAATTTCAGTTATCAAAATAGTCAATTCAGCGAGCAGAGACGACTTGATGCTATTTAATTTTATCAAAGAGTTCTTCGACTTGGTGAAGGGTGAAGTCTGTTTTGGAGTGAGATTCTGAGGTCCGTTTCGATTTCGGGCTGGAGCAGTTGCTGTGAGTATCGCCAGATATTATACTAGAATTGGTATCAGATAGATCTGGGTCATCGTTTGCATTATTACAACTAGTTTGGCTATTTTTTCGAACCGTCACATTTTCTCTGTCAACGGGAAGTAATTGGTTAACTATAGCCTGCTTTTCGGTGGCAATTTCTGGTGTATTCTGTTTATCCAGTGGTCTAGCCGCAGCCAATAAAACATTTTTATCTTGGGTGCGTATAGGGGTGTCGTCATTTCGTAAAACCCGTCGGCTCGCATTTGTGCAAGCCGTGCAAGTCCATAGGTTATCCAAATCATGTTTATTAGCTGTGTATTCGTCTTTGTTTATATTTTGGCATTCATAATGGTAACTTTCGTGGCACTTTATGCAGATCAACAAGTTTGCCATCATAACGTGCTTTGTACAAATAGCGCAAGGCCTCATTTTGAATGCGTAGTGTAATTGTCTATTTTGTTGAACTCACCGCGCGCTAATTGAATCAGGCGAACTGACTGCCTATGTTGTGTAGTGATGCGGACAGGTGAGAGCGGGGAGGGCGGCCGTGCGGGGCGGGCGAGTAGAGATGAGCAACGACTGGGTCCGACGTCCTGCGAAGCGTTCCGAGCGTGGTGGTCGCGCGGTGACTCACGCACCGATGGACGGCTAGCTTGTAATTGAAGGTCAAGAATTGATACTTAGACAGTTCGTTGCAATTATTTCGAATTTGTTTTACTAATATCTTCGCAGTCGATGAATATTTTTTAGCACTGTTTTCACTCAAATATTGTTTATTTCACTAGCATTAGGATGATGTAGAATATGTTATTAAGTAATCACTTTTTGCACAAGATTTCGATTTTCGAACGCGGAGTAAAGAAATACGTGTCTGCTCTAGTGTACGGTCGGAACCGGTCCCCCCATACCGGTCCACCGGTCCGGTATAACACCCCGTATATTAAGTTTTAACATTTCAGAGTTATTGAGTATTAACTAGTTAAAATCTCATTTCCGTCCGTGTGACATTTCGTTTATCTAACATTAAAATAATCGTATCATCTCATTAATGCGACAAACTTAAGAATATTTTCATATTTTCTGATCATCAGTGAAGACAGGTAACGCATGATATGTAGTTCAAGCAATTAAATAGACTGGAACCTAGAGAGAATCAAAGTTTAATTTTTGTCAAACGAAATCCTTCATTTCCGTCCGCAAGAAAGGAAATAAGATTTTTCCCAAGTGTATCCTTCCTAAGAGAGTTTACTCCCCTCGTGCCTCTTCCAATTTAGTCGGCCGTAAGATCTTGCTGAAAGTGGGTTTGTACGTGCGTTCGTTAAAAAGATATTCGGATTCTCTCCCTCAAATTATCCTTTTGTCACAGGTAAGAGCTCATTACCATCTCGTCATAAACTCACGAAGATTGCTACACTTGGTTTAGCTTTTTACATAATACAGGAGTACTTCATTGTGTTTTTATCCAATTTGCATCATGGCTTTGAAATACTTAATGATTACGAGTAATTGAACGATAACTGTCAAAACTTCATTTCCATCCAATTCATTTCCATCCTTTCCGTCCAAAATGTAAGCGGACGGTAATGAAGTGTTATGGACGGAAATGATCTTTTGTATGTAATGAAACATTTTATGTGTGTGTTTGGGCATGAAAATTTAACAACTTTCATAGTTTATGAAACTAATTGCTAAGAAGCCGACCACATACACCCGTGTGTGGCTCGTGACGTGGCTAGCACAGTGCTTCCATGTCCTGAGAGGGCGGGGTGAGGGTGATGCTTGCCTCCTCCTCCTTCTTGGCTTTCGCTTCTTCGTCGCTCCTTTGGGGCCGTTGGCGGTCTGCCGCGTTGGTCTCTCACTATCACTTGTTCACCAGAGCGACCCCCCCATCGCCCCGCCTGGCGTTGCAGACGGCGATCGAAGCATCACCAGAGAGGCTCAACCCCGTAGGTAACTCTCCGCGGGCCGCACGCAGCTAAGGAGAAGGTCTCCACGATCTTCCTGCGCCATCTCTTTGGTTGGCTGCGTTGTCTCCTTGGCTGGATGCGTCGTCTGCTTTGTAGGCTGCGTTGTCTGCTTGGCTGGCTGCGTTGTCTGCTTTGCTGGCTGCGTCGTCCAACGGGCTGGCTACGACGTCTCCTTAGCTGGCTACGTCGTCTCACTGATTGGCTGCGTTGTTGTCTTGGCTGGCTGCGTCGTCTTTTTAGCTGGCTGCGTCGTCTCTCTGGTTGACTGCGCTGTCTCCTTGGCTGGCTGCGGCGTCTTTTGTTGTCTGCTTGTCTCTTTGGCTGGCTACGTCGTCCACCGGGCTGGCTTCGCCGTCTCTTTAGCTGCCTGCGTTGTCTCTCTGATTGGCTGCGTTGATTCTCTAGTTGACTGCGCTGTCTCCTTGGCTGGCTGCGTCGTCTATTGTTGGCTGCGTTGTCTCTTTGACTGGCTGCAACGTCCAACTGGCTGGCTGCGGCGTCTCTTTAACTGCCTACGTTGTCTCTCTGGCTGACTGCGTCGATTCTCTGGTTGACTGTGTTGTCTCCTTGGCTGGCTGCGTCGTCTCCGGTTAGCTGCGTTGTCTCCTTGGCTGACTGCGTCGTCTCTAGTTGACTGCGTTGGTTCCTTGGCTGATTGAGTCGTCTCTGGTTGACTTTGATATCTCCTTGGCTGGCTGCGTCGTCTCTGGTTGACTGTGTTGTCTCTTTGACTGGCTGCATCATCCACTAGGTTGGCTGTGATGTCTCTTTAGCTGGCCGCGTCGTCTCTCTGGATAGTTGCGTCGATGCTCTAGTTGACTGCGCTGTCTCCTTGGCTGGGTGCGTCGTCTCTGGTTGGCTGCGTTGTCTCCTTGGCTAGATGCATCCTCCACCGGGCTGGTTCCGTCGTCTCTCAGGTTGACTGCGTCGATTCTCTGTTTGGCTGGGTTGTCACCTTGGCTGGCTGGGTTGTCACTTTGGCTGGCTGGGTTGTCACCTTGGCTGGCTGGGTTGTCACCTTGGCTGGCTGCATCGTTTCTGGTTGGCTGCGTTGTCTCATAGGCTGGCTGCGTCGTCTCCGGTTGGCTGAGTTGTCTCCTTAGCTGACTGTGTCGTCTATGGTTGGCTGCATTTTCTCCTTGGCTGGCTGCGTCGTCTATGATTGATTGCGTTGTCTCCTTAGCCGACTTCGTCGTCTCTGGTTGACTGCGCTGTGTTCTTGGCTGGCTGCGTCGTCTCTTGTTGACTGTTTTGTTTCCTTGGCTGGCTGCGTCGTCTTTGGTTGGCTGCATTGTCTCCTTGGCTGGTGGCTTCGTGCACCGGGCTAGTTGCTTCGTCTCTTTAGCTGCCTGCATCGTCTCTCTTTTTTCAAGTAGCAGTTTTGTTTCAAAGATTTTTTATTTATAATTTTTGGTAAGACTGTTTGATTATAAGTGGTACAAATGTATAATTATTGAATTCCGACACCGAATTTATCTAATAGAAACGAATAATGTAAACTTTAACTCTCTTTTTAAAAATTATATATTAAAATTACATTCATTTTTAGTAATATTTCATTTCCGTCCAATATATAACATTTCCATCCATGCAGTTTTCATTTCCGTCCATGGCTTCATTACCATCCTTTAGATAACTTAAATAATAATCATCCTACGTGAGTGCAATTTAAAACAAACTATCAGTATGCATATATTTATCATATATATAAAAATTATAGACATAACGGCAAAAAAAGATTTTTTTCCGAAAAACGCCCAAATCCGGACCAAATGCGAGAATGAGTCCTATAGGGCTACACTGTCCCATGCCCTTTTCAAGCAATCATTGACTGAATATCTTTAGTTTTGTTTATTGGTCGTACTAACGTAATATGAAATCTTGTAGGTAGGTAGGTACTAAGTACCTATTGTCAGTGCATTAGTGCTCAGCGGAACCAACCGCCGCGGTTCAAGCCAAGCTCGAAGCCAAGCCAGAACGGTAAGTAGGTAGGTACCTACCTAGGTTGATATAGGTACCTAGTCCTATTATACCTAACTGCTTTTGTCCTTGTCACACTACGACCGAAATTAAATTCGGCGCCGTTACGCCAGCAATGTTACCTAACTATTTGCATTACGGATGACACACTTCAGCCGAAATTCCGTCCAGTGTTCCCAAACCTACAGATTTTTCGGTAGATCTACCGAAATGGGACTTAACTTAATCTACCGATCTACCGAATTGAGACAAATATATACCGATTTTTCAGTTTTTGGGGTTTTTACTTAGAAATGTACGCCGCACCCTTCAATTTTCACGAATTTTATCTAAATTTGGACGATCCTTGAGTAAAGTTCAGTTTTCTTCAAGCGATTCAGATGAAGCGAATGAACTAGGTACGTGCGATTTCGCGGGAACAAAATGGCGCGACGGCGTCGCGCACGTTACTAGTGCTATTTCGGTTCGTTTTTTGATTGTATTTGTTCGCGAATTGCAAAAAAAGACTTCATTTTGCTCATTTCCAAAATCTACCGAATTCTACCGATTTTTCGACTGGGAATCTACCGAAATTATTATTTTTGGTTTGGGAACACTGATTCCGTCGGCGTCGCCGAATTTCGGTCCGAAGTAATTAATTCGGTAAGATATTTACGTACCTACGTAAGTAATTTCGGCGCTTAAAGCGTGTCTTTGTATTTGTATTTGACAGCTGTCAAATATGGCCTAAAGTATGGGCACCTAAACGAGATAATTAATGTAAACAACTTTTGTATGACTCGGTGACAGTTATTACAATCTGTCCTTATCTGTCATATGGCATAAGAATAAATAATAATAATGCATGCATAGACTTATATATATAATATATAATAATGTATAATGTCAGCTGTCTCTTTCTGTTTTTTTTACACTTTTTATCTCGTCTGGTTGGCCTTACTTTAGGTATTCGGACGCCGCCGGTACTAAAGGAGGTAAGGGAATAAGGGATATAAAATAAAACAATCCAATGAACATTGTCTATTTATTTATGTATGTCTTAGTGCTAACATATACTAAACTGGGCTATACATTCACGGATCGAGCGAAACTTTTGTTTTATTATAATAATAATATTAGTTTTTTTTCTTATCACTAGAAAACCTCACTCAGTCCTTTACTTAACACTGGCTTAAAGATAAACGAATTTTGGCGCATTTATAATATAAATTAAATTACAAAATATATTATGCTCCATTTTGCATTTTTAAACACTAGGTACCAATAAAAAAGGTGTTCGATACAAAAACTTGGAGAATGTGGCACGGTGGTAGTGCAAGCGCCAAGTCTCAGATTAGGTAACTAAGTATGGCTTCATATTTAATATGTTGTTTTGAAACCGAATTTTTGAAATTACAACCGTATCTTTCATTTTATTTCTAACGATTTACTGAAAGAAATATACTTATCTGTCATCGAATTGTGAAATCTTTTATTGCATTACTGATTCTTATAACACCAATATATATTATGAAAATAAAAGCGAACTTACCAAACTAGAGGCTACACATAAATTGTAAATGCTCCATTTAACCAAATGAACTAATACTGTCACTTTGGTTTCACTGTACATTTTAAAATATACAAACTTAAAGTTATTGCTAAATTAAAGTGTCTTGCATAAAACTCTCAAAAATAATATAAATAAGAAACAAACCAAAAAGTAACAGTTCTCCTTAGACAAAATAACGGACGGAAATAATTTACTTCAAGAAATTATAACTATGTCGATAAAACTAAAGATCTATGCTTATGTTTGTTTCTCTGGTTGTAAACTTATATAAAATAGGAACTGTCAACCACTCGTAAGTTAGTGATTTTGTGGCTGGGAGTTTCGATGCTAGTGGTTTAAATATAATGATGCAAAATATTTGCCGGTTTCGCTCGTCATATACAAGGTTATAACTGCGATGCGGCGACGCAATGTTGATTGTGACGTCAAATATAAAGCAATACTTATAATTAACTTTTACTTTGCGTAGTTTGGCGTCGCGACATCGTTGGAAAGTGGTTTTGCGTTAAGACTTTAGAGATACGCAAAATAAATAACCTGTAGATCTCGGCGTCAAATCAAACATACAAGTGTAATATCTGTTTTTAATTTTGATCGTGACTGATCGTATGGATTGATTTCGAACATATTTTACTCTGGTTTAATTTTACATTACAAAATTTAAATAAGAAAAGACATGTTTTCCGTTTTATCCTACAACAAGTATTAAATCTAATTTAAACTGGAATGTTTTAGAACGATATCTACTTATTTGATTACCACAATCTTTATAAACATCAATATTAATCGCTATTTTATAATTATTAATAATAATATTACTTAAAGATTAAATAGCTTCAATTGTAAACTATGTACTAAAATTATTATTATTTTATTATTGTACCAACGCGTATACATATTTCCAAATACAGCTCAATTATTATATACTTACATATTGCCTTCGCAATGTCTCAATGTTTTCATCCTTCCGTATACTTAGTTTACTTAAGAAAATAAGACAGGTCTGTTTTTTTCGGCTTAGTATTTTGTAGAGCTTGGCCAAATTTTACAATTAAATTTTTTTGAAGCTTTAGAAAATACGGTAGCTGTCGAAGGATACGTATTTTTCAAAATTTAGTATAGTACTATTTTTCCATAGCGCAAAAATGAAATATGTTTAGGCAAACAGAAACTACATAAAATGCAGACTATCAGGTTAACCGTAGTTAAACACACGTTTCAGTATCTCAATTCCTTTTCGATTAATGTCATTCAAGACTCTGCTTGCAGCTAAAATATTTATGAGATCCCCAGAAAAAGATCTCTAGGTTTTATTTTTTTAGGTCGCTTCGAACTACATGAACATTCGCTTAAAAGATGGTTGAAATTGCTTTAAGATCTTGTCTTTTATTATATTATCAAACTTTGTTAAGTTAAGAATGTTGATGCTGTCAAATAGATATTCTGAATCCTAGGTTCAAATAAAACCGCAATGTTTTTAGATTTCCTTAGATAATATCGCAATGAAAAAGATATTTCTAATTTCGGATTGATTATTCACAAATGAAACCATGATGATTTAGCAATATGATTATTCAACCCAATTTTGGATTCTAGCAATTCTCTATGAGAATCAGAGTTCGGCTGCAGGCTCCAATAGTTGCTGGTTGTTTAAACGTTTAGACGCTCGTCAGTCGTGATCATCACTACATGTTTTATTCCCATGCTAAAATGTGACATAGAAGATGTACTTCAATTCCAGGTATTTCCCCTTTCCGCTAAAAGTTCAATCCTTGCACCAATTAACCATGCTCGATATTTTGTTCTCATGATAAAAAGTGACATAAAAGGTGTTCCGGAGGGATGGCAACTGATAGTTCAGTGCTTGCACCGTTGAACCATGCTTGATATTTTATTCTGTGACAAAAAAGATGTTCTTCAAGTCCAGGCATTTCCCCTTATCTACCCGAACACATGGTGTGTCACAAAGTGAGCGTCGTAGTTCAGCTGGAGGTACGGAGGATGGCAGCGGATAGTTCAATGCTTGCACCATTCTTCTTTGTCGAGTTAATAGTAACAGGATCACAGTACCTAATTTGGACCAGTGTGTTGCTACAGCGATGGCTTTGTTATTTTCCTCTTGCAGATCTTACACCATTAAACCATACTCGATATTTTATTCTCGACGACGAAAAAGATGTTCTTCAAGTCCAGGCATTTCCCCTTGTCTACCCGAACACATGGCGCGGTCAGTAGACGGGGCTGTGAGCGTCGTAGTTCAGCTGGAGGTACGGAGGAATGGCGGCAGATAGTTCAGACGCTCGTCGCCGCAATGCAGCGATACTGTGGCCGCGCCAGACCTCTTCCTCGCCGCCTTCGTTGCCGCCTCCTGGGAGAAAAATATAGGAGTTTAACAGTGAATTTTAGGTAAGTAAAGACTTGTGTGAGTGAGCTCATCCAGAAAAAAACCTTAACGGACAACAACGACAAGATACAGTGAAAAGTTTGTTGTTGAAATTAAAAGGGAGGGTATTTGCAAGTCAAAAGTCTACTACCAATAAGCGATCCCACCGTTCAGTTGGTCTTTCTCAAACAAGTTAGTGGGGTAGTTTTGGGAGGTGATAATCATCATTATCATCACATGAGCCCATAGCACACTGCTGGACATAAGTCTCCCCCAGGGTATGACGCCACAAGGCATGACCTCCCGTTTTTCCCCATCCAGTTGCTCTCTTTATGGCTGCGCTCCATCTGGCCGAAGGGCGACCAACGCTACGCTTGCTGAGATATTTCCTTCACTCGAGAACCCTAAGTGGGTTCTACCGTCCATCGGTTCTATGACAGATGTAATCAGCCCACTGCCATTTTAGGCGCTACACTCTAGACTATGACGATAAGATAGAATGTAGGTACTCGTATTACCTGAAGCAGTAGGTGAGGCGTTATTGTTGGCGCAGTGAGCCATGTGCGGGGGAGTGGGTGAGCCCTCCAGAGGTCCTCCGCCCTGCTGACCGCCGCCGATGTTGTTGCAGTAAGACATCATCGTGTCTCCTGAAACAAAATAATGATATTTCCAAGTTTCCAAACGTTAATAAGCGTTTTTTGGAGAAACTTATCCGTGAGATGGCGTTGTACGCCTCAATAGACTTAAAGGGATTAGCTGTCAAATTCACTTATTCCATGTTAGACTATAGCGTACAACGCCATCTTGCTGTTTAGTTTCTCCAAGAAACGGCCATTGAACCTATTAACGCGTCATATATCGTTCAATATAACTACGTCTTCTTTTTCGAGTGGGACACCGAGTCGTCCTGATGAAACCTGGCGACAGAGTTTTTCAACCGCCTGCTATAAGTAGCAGGTCTCTGACATGGTTGGGTAACAACCACCGTCTAAGTAATCTAATCATAGACAGCAACCGGGACCTACGGTTAAACGTGCCCGAAGCACCGAAACATCTTACTTTTGGAAAATCAAGTAGTGCAGCCTGCATTGTCCTAGCCAGAAAATGATAAACAGCAACATTGTGAAGTGACCCACCAGGTTTGAACCCGGAACCTTCGGCGTCGCAGGCAATCGCACTACCACTGTGCCACATCGACTGTCAATATAATTGAATTCTTTGAACATTACTTACCTAAAGAATTGAGAGGGTAATGCGGTTGGTACGGCTGTCCTGAAGACACTGAGCTGATTGGTAGCGCCGGGTTTAGATCAGCTGCCAGCTGTGGTAGTCCACCCGGCCCAAACCCTCCCATGCCGATGTTGCCCTGAGATAGTTGGCCTAGGCCTGGAACAATATAATAACCATTTAGGGTCAATACCGGGACAAAACAAGACAAAAAAACAGAAATACAGACAGAAACGCTTTAATACAAAAACAAACAACATAATACAAGCATGCCACTTCTTATAAAATATACTCCGTGCGTGTTGCCTCGAGGGATGAATAATGTAGACTATATTCGCGACTTGGCTCAGTGCACTACCGTGCGGTCTCTAGTTGCTCAGTTGGGAGGCAGGGCAGCAGTTTCGTTATGTGGGTCCGTGTGTTATGTTACAACCGTGCCGATAGATTAAAAATTATTAGGTACGTATAAAACGTTTGTCATGTCATGCAATGATATTATTATCGTAAATCTCAGTATCTAAAGACTGTAAATCCTAAATAGTGCTTATTTTGTGACAAAATCACAGAATATTATGTCAATTTACAAAAGACTTATTACAAAATACCACAAACCGTTCAACCTGCGGAAGCCGCATAAAAATCTTGACCGATTTCGGCAGATCTTGCGTAAATGAATTACCCTCAATGACTTATATTAACTTGCATTATATTATGAGTCTGTTACGTATATAAGTATGCGTTTTGGTAGGAAACGGTCACGGTCACTAAGGAAACACCACAGACTAGATAACTTAGACTACGCATACACAGGTGGATTTGAATTCATTTTTTATGTTCTCCAGAATAACATTGCATAGAACTTTGTCTCACTTACGTGCAAGATGAGTATCTAAAGCAAATATTCGAATAAGACTTCCGAATACCCCTCATCAGATATCTTAACCCCTTGGAAGCCTATAAATATAACCCAGCAATGGACTTTCTTGGCTTCGATGCTATAAATTATAGATATAGTAGATGTAGCAGGTTTATGGTAAAATCAGGCTTTTGACAATGAAAATCGAAACTCATTTCATCATAAACTTAAGATTTTAATCAAAAACATGCACTTATTTGCCGTGTGGTAGCGGCAAAGAATACTGCCACCCCTAGTCCATTTAGAGTGTTTCGTTAAAGACGACGTTTGAGCTTTTGTTTTTGACGTCAGCTGAATATCTGTCGAATATGGTCAACCGCGTGGTGACGGTGATACCACCTACACTACAATAGTATTCCCAAAGAGGGTTGACGTTAGGCAGGCGGCTGGTCGACATAAGAAGATTTTGTGTTGTAATTGTAACAAAATGTTGCGCCGACCCCCAAATATTTGGGATACAGGCAAGAAGATGGTGATTATAAAAACCACAAAACAAATTGTACAGATTTCATGTAGCACTGTCAAGTCAAGTACCAGGATAACAACAAATATAAGAGCTGACCTGCAGGCATAGACCAAGGCCGGTCTCCAAACACACCAGGACTGCATACGTCTCCGCCGAAGGGAGGAAGGCCGTGCGACGGTAACAGGGAGCCAGGGGATCTGAAGACGTTCGTGCTCTTCTTACGCTTCTTCCATTTCGCTCGCCGGTTCTGGAACCACACCTGTGGACAAAAATAAATTTATGTAAAACTGTGGTGAAGCTATGAACAAGAGAACGGCAGAATTGGGCACTGGACTGACAGGTCAAATTATGTTTAATTTTAATAATATTCATTTATCTAAGCAAATACTTAATACTCAATATGGTTGATTGCTCTTCTTGTGTTACATGGATCTTAAAAATTATATATAGGTATCCACAAGACCCTGTTATGGAACAGCAATTTATAGCGATTAATCTACTTATTTATATAACCATTAAGTCATAAATTAAAGACGACAAAAACAAAATTAACTTATAAAAATGAGATCTGTTACAAATTCACTCATTTTAGTAATTATATTAAAGAGCTAAGCCAATAAATATCCCTTTATCTATAAAAAAAAACGAAAAGGAACACGTTAGATTTCCGCGACATTGCCCCAAACAGCAACGCCGTACGTCAAAACGGGGTAAATATCAATAAATAAAGATCACCAGCTCATCCCCACATTACCTATCAATATCTCCGGTTTGACAAATGACGCGCGATCGCTGAACGATCCGCGAGATTACGCTCGCCCGAGGGTTTACGAAATCGAGATAAATGGACTACTTCGGGCCTTGGGGACTTTCTTTTTCGTGTGGGACACCGAGTCGTTCAACGACCCGATGAACCCTGGTGTCAGAGTTTTTCAACCGCCTACTACAAGTAGCAGGCCTCTGACATGGCTGTGTAACGACCGCCATCATAGACAGCAACCGGGACCGACGGCTTAACGTGCCCATCCGAAGCACGGAACCATCTTACTTGCGGACAATCAGGTGGTTCAGCCTGCAATGTCCTAACCAGACTGGGAACAAATTCACAAAGTGATAAATATCAACTTTGTGAGTGACCCCACCGGGAATTGAACCCGGAACCTTTGCGTGGCAGGCAGGCATGCTAACCACTGCGCCACATCGGTTGGGACTCAGTACCACTAATGGCGAAGGAAGCGTAGATGTACTACTTTTCTACCGCGCGACGTAGTCGACGTCAAAAGAGCATACCGAGGACCGCCTCAAATGGTTCAAAATATATAGGGTGTAATTTTATTAGTAGCGGATCCGTTAAGGTTGTGTTCTGTAAATGAAACTGAACAACTTTCCCCAAGGAACATAAGTCGAAATATGAAAAAAAAATTTGGCCCTCCCATACAAATTGACCCGGCCGGCCAACACATAGTATGGGAAGACCAAAATATTTTTTCGTATTTCGACCTATGTTCCTTGGGGAAAGTTGTTCAGTTTCATTGACAGAACACACCCTTAACGGATCCGCCACTAATAAAATTGCATCCTATATTTTTATTCGCAAGGTCTACATTAATGTTTTACTTTTATAAATAGAGTTAAACTAGTTGCATAGACAACAATATAAATAATTTACGTAATGTAGAGAGACATTTTGAACTCCTAGGTATACCTAGGTATACATACTCTTTTGACCCCGACCAACAACATGGATGTTCCACTGAAAAAAAAATGGTAAGTCTAGAAAAAGTTAAATTTAGTTTTCATTCCGCAGGTTTTCGTTAGCTAGCCGATTTTATTTATTTACTATTTATAATCGCCCGGGGGATATCATATTGTATTTACAAAATATCTACCGAAAATGGTCCAAGAACTTGGTTTGATTTTACACTGCATTGTTTTTAAGCAAAGTATTAAATTACCTAAAACTTGGCAACTTTTCACGACGAAAAAATGTGGAATGTAAATGCTTATCTATATCTATACTTTTATTTCTAAGATAATTTCTTTGGAAATTTGGTAGTTATCGGCTCTAGCCAAGCGATGGACATTTTTTCATGGACATGGCCTATTTATGTAGGTAGGTAGAGATACCGACGATACCTTTAATACTGGTATTCACCAATGCTGACGATATTTATCAAATGTTAAAAAAATATATTGACTTTAAAATATACTGCTTTATTCGTTAAAAACAGGTTAAAACACGTTAATGGAAAACTTTAAAACAAAATCACTACCTGTCTCCGTCAGAACGTCACTCGCCGCAGACGGAATAAACTTCAGTCGGAAACACGTCAACAAAAAAATAAGGTGTGAAACAGAAAAACACATTTCACCACTTTCCAACGCAAACAAAAACCCGGGTACATCGCAAAAAGTCCGACGCATCAAATATTCACCGCGGCGCGTGTGCAAAAGAGAGGTCCGAGGTGTGTGAGCGAGACGGCGATACTCATTTGGAAACTGTCAGCGGCAAAGCGACATTATTTATTGAATGTCAGCGCGCGGCCGACGCTCAGACGGTGTTTAGGAGTTTTCCGTGTTTGCCCGAATCTGTTTATTGCATACGACTTTATGTATCTAAAAAAGCAGTTTATTTAGGCAGACACGCTGCATTTTTATCGCAAATTGTCGCTACGTCTGGTAACATAGCTTAGCCAGGACAGGACTATCCTATCATATATCCCATTAGATATTGAACGTATTTTAAACGAGTTAAAAATTACATATTTGTAGCATTTATGTAGTGTAAAATATTTGTAGTGTAACATTTATGATTTACTTATACAATATTTCAAATTTCTGAGAATGTTACACGCAAGTTTAACTGGATTCGCATTCCATTTCATAACTTTTTTCAAATAAATAGAATTAAAAATAACCTTGTTTGTTTAAGTCGGCATCAAAAGTTATATTATATCCAGAACGACACCATTCTAAAAACAAGATGTGTCGTAAAAAAAGCATTCCACCGGGAATCGATGGACCACCGGCCCGAATCAATATCCCGGGGAATCCTCGACGATTTGCGATAATCCAGTACCATCAGTCAACTTCTGAGGATTTTGGTCTGTACGTTGATGATTGATTATATGTATGTACATAATGTTGTTCTATATATAACTGTTCAGTTTTATAACCGACTTCTTATAAATACGAAAATAATTTTGTTTAGGTAATAAAAGGAAAAAAAGCTCACCGAAATTACTCAAATAGATACCTAGGTGTTGATTCTTGTGATAGACTTGGCTGTGACACTACCATGCTACTTAAGCCGTCGGTCCCGGTTGCTGTCTATGATCACTTAGACAGTAGTCGTTACTGATGTCAGAAGCCATGGTAGTTGAAAAACTGACACCAAAGTTCATCGGGTCGTTGGACGACTCGGGTATCCCACTCGAAATGAAGACGTACCTACCTGCTCGGAATGTTGATTTGCATGCTACTCTTCTGATCGCACTTTGTTATATATATTACTAGCTGCCCGTCAGCGGTTTCACCCGCTGCAACCTATTATTCCGCGGGAAAAAAAGCATTATTCGCCAAGAGATGTCGCTGTTAGTTTTCGGCGAAAACGTTTAATATTGGAAAATGCGTGATCCCGTGGGAATGAGACATTTTTCCGTGGTAAAAAGTATCCTATGTGTTATTCCAGATGCCCTTTTATATTTCTGCAAAGTTTCATGTCAATCTAATCAGCCGTTTTTGCGTGATGTCGTAACAAACACACACAAACATCCGCCTTTATAATATTAGTAGGATAAGTGAATACCCGTAATTGGTTTACTCGTAAGTTCATAAATAAGTAAACATCATTTTGTAAAAACTGTTGGTGTTCCAAATAAAAATTATTTAAATTTATTTATTTATTTTATTATTATTTATCTACTTTTATGTAGGTGTCGTAACCGCATGCTCTACGAAGCGTGACTGCTGAGTTAGCGAGTACCGTTACTGCCTACCCCGTTACCGTGCGGGCGTGACTATGTGTCGTAACCGCGTGAGGGTTGAATTAGCAACTATCGCTAGGTTTGTTTGAACATCGTGCGCGCGGAATCGCCTCGAGCGTGGTATGAGACATAAGCGGTCGCGGGAGCGATTTCTTAACTTTTGACTACCTATGGTCATACATTTTTCTTTTCGCAAGATTTGCTTGTGTAGTGGTAACCAGCTGTCATAAAAGAAAGAAAATACAAATGGCGGTCGTTTAATAAGTGAAAGGGGAAAGCATGAACGCTTAGTGTAATTCAATTCAATTCAATAATCTTTATTGCAATATCACAGATACACTTGAGAGTAATCGTGTGACACCCCGGGGGGGCACAACAATATAAAAGCTATACTTAATTACAATAATTAAAAATTGCTTACTTTATTAGTACAATTTTTATAGGTACTATGTATTAAATTTTTAAAACAATTAACAAATAAAATTTATATCAAGTAGGTACCAATACCTACTCCTAACATACATTTATATTTCTAATATTATCAGTAAGAAATTCGCTGATGTGATAATAACATTTTTCCAGCAGATTATTTTTGAATTTTTTTAATAATCGTATATGTAGAACCTAAGTGCGAGTGAGAAATCATGACCTCCAGCCGCCATTTATATTCCCTTTTTTCTGTGAAACGGGTTATAGCAAAACGTGAAAGTGGTAAAATGTAAAGTATCAAGGTAGCAATAAGACAAATTAACAAATGACATAGATACTACCAAACGCTCGTAACCAAACTTTTATTGTATGGCACATGCAAGATTTTCAGTTTGAGAAAACCTGCAAAGTTCTTATGCCGGTTGTAGAAACCAAGTCGGTAAAAGCAAGTCAAACTTTGAGATGCTCTAGATTTTAAGTTCTTTTTATTTTATTTTACTATACCATGTTAAAAGATTTTACGGATAAGTAAATGTCAATTGAACTTGGCACTTTTTTAACACATCAACTTGAACTTTTCCAACACTATTTTTTTTACTTAAACCTTGAACTTGGCTAACAATTTTTACATTTATGTTTTTGGTGGGATTTGTATTTTTACACCATACACACAGCAGTCATACAAACAAGTTATACATCTAATATATTTCACAAACATTAAATAGGTAGCCGTTGCTACCCACTGAAGGGTATCGAAGTGGCCCAGCGAGAATATCTAACGTTACCTGAGATACCTGAGCTGTCTTCTTCTTTTTCGAGTGGGACACCTAGTCGTCCAAAGACCCGATGAACCCTGGTTTCAGAGTTTTTCAACCGCCTACTGCAAGTGGCAGGCCTCTGACATGGTTGTTTAACGACCCGGGACGAAACCATCTTTCTTTTCGGACAATCAGGTGGTTCAGTCTGCAATGTCCTGACCAGACTAGAAACAAATTCACAGAGTGATCACTTTTGTGAGTGACCCCCACAAGGAATTGTACTCGTTACCTTCTGCGTCGCAGGGTCGTACTAACCACTGCGCCACATCGGCTGTTAACTATGCAATTTAACGATGTATATCCGTTTGGTCGCTGCTAAGAATCCTGCCACCCCTATTCTACTGAGGGTGTTTCGTAAAAGGCGACGTAGAGTTTTTGACCTTGGCTACAATAGGTATCTGCCGACCATGGTCGGTCAATCGTATGGTGGCGGTAATACCACCTACGATAGCAATCCCAAAGAGGGTTGACGTCTGGCAGGCGGCCGGTCGTAAAATTAAGCAACATGATTTTGTGTTCACACAAAACATATTGTTCCGACCGACCCCAAGTAATTGGGATAAGGGCAGGAAGATGATGATGACCTGAGCTTTAGTTAATTTAAAACTACTTATGATTTTATGCATGACCAGCCGTGGTAAGCCGAGTTACGCTGGTCGCGTAGTATCTTAGTATTGCGACCAGCATAATTTGGGCTCCCGCTTAGGCTGGTCATGTCATTTCATGACACTATGATTATGAATGGACTTTATGCCTGTAACGAATCGTTACTAACGATGCCTATCCGTTTGGTAGCGGCTAAGAATTCTGCCACCCCTATTCTACTGAGGGTGTTACGTATAAGGCGACGTAGAGTTTTTGACCTTGGCTACAATATCTGCCGACCATGTTCAACCGTGTGGTGGCGGTAATACCACCTACGATAGCAATCCCATAGAGGGTTGACGTCAGGCAGGCTGATTTTGTGTTCACACAAAACATATTGCACCGACCGACCCCAAGTAATTGGGATAAGGGCAGGAAGATGATGATGACCTGAGCTTTAGTCCATTCAAAATCATGACCAGTTATGACCAACCGTGGAAAGCCGAGTTATGCTGGTCGCGTAGTATCTAAGTATTGCGACCAGCATAATTTGGGCTCCCGCTTAGGCTGGTCATGTCATTTCATGACACTATGATTGCGAATGGATGCCGTGTAGTGCCGGCAGAGTAAAATAACCCTCTCTATTCCCGTGGGGGTCGTAAGAGGCGATCGAAGGATAAACCCGGCCATAACAGCCAAAGCCAACCGTATGGTGGCGGTTAATCCACCATAAAGGCATTCCCAAGGAGGGTTGATGTCTGGAAGGCGGCCGGTCGTAAAATTCAGCCAAATCTTTTTGCAATTGCGCCGACCCCAAGTAATTGGGATAGGGGCAGGAAGATGATGATAATTGCGAATGGACTTTATGTCTGTAACGATATCTATAGGTACATGTGGTAGCAGCTAAGAACACTGCCGCCCCTAGTCCACTCAGGGTGTTCGTAAAGGACGACCTAGATATTTTGACCTCGGCTGAATATCTGTCGACTAAAACATGGTGGCGGTGATAGGTACCACCTACAATAGAATTCCTAAAGAGGGTTGACGTCGGGCAGGCGGTAGGTCGTAAAATTAAGCCAAATCCTTTTGCAACATGATTTTGTGTTCACAGAAAACATGTTGCGCCGACGCGACCTCAAGTAATTGGGATAAGGGCAGGAAGATGATGACTCATGACATGACCAGCCGTGGGAAGAAGAGTTACGCTGGTCGCTGGTCATGTGACACTTGCGAATGGACTTTATGCCTGTAACGATGCCTATCCGTGTGGTAGCGGCTAAGAACACTACTGCCGCCCCTAGTCCACTCAGGGTGTTCGTAAAAGGCAACGTTGACCTCGGCTGAATATCTGTATCGCCGCCAATCCATAGAGTCGGCTCAAGGAAACGTCGACCTCGCTAAACTCACGCAGAGGTTTGAACTGGCTTGTATAGAATATCGACAGAGTTCGGTACTGCCGATCGGCAAAATGACGACTCGCAAGTGCAAATATTTTTGTATTGTACCTACTTACTGTAAGTTATAAAATGGGGCGAGCTGTCCTTCTGTAAATTCTCTGTTTTGTGCTGAAACAGCCACAACTACAACAGTTCACTGCTGGACATACCTAGGCCCTCCCCTATCGGGGGGGTATTTGCCATACTCACTACGCTTGGCAGGCGGATTGGTGAGCGCAGTGTAAGATGTTGAATTGACAGGGAATGCTGCTGCCCATTCCTTGGATGATTATCCCTTAGTCGCTCTTTACGACACCCACGCGCAGAATTGGGGTGATGCTATTCTGAGCCGGCATCACACGGCAAGTGCTGAAAGTCAAGCTCAAGCAAACGCCTACGAGAATCACGGCCGATGTCCTCACGATGATCGCCCCTTCGCTGCCAAATTGATATTTATCGTCTCGTTGTGACCGGCCTGCCGACGGCCGCATTACGCTACGACCCCGCCGGGCGTGAACCGGGCTTTAGGTGTTTAGCATTCGTTTCAGAACTACTGTTTTCTGAAAAGTACGTAGATATCCACATAAGTTATACTAGTGGCACGTTGGCTGTTTCACCCGCTGCAACTCATTTTCCTGCGGGGAAGAGGAAATTTTTCGGTATGTCTTGTAACCTTGTAAGTACATAGGTACTACCTATAAAACCTTTCTCGTGAATCATTTATGTTTATCACAAATTCGCAGCAACATCCGTTGCGTGGTTGAGGAGGAGTCAGCGAATTCCAGACAGAAAACGCAAAAAGCGACTTCTTTTGACTTTTTTGGATTTCATACGGATTTTAATAATTTTTTTTTGTTATAGATAGAGTAATTTAAGGAAGGTTAATATGGTACAACACATGCTTGCTTGCGATAGATTTGAGCTATTTTTAATCGATTGCCATAGATGGAAGGTTATGTTTTTCGAGATTATGTATGTGGGTAGGTATGTACCTACCTACTCAAAATATAACTTTGGATTTACCGCAGTCGGGTTATTGGTTTTTAATTCATGTATCTGCGTTTTATGAATACTTGAGGTAGATTTATGATTTAATATTACTACTATTAATAAATATAAAAGATATTGCTTGCCTGAATGGACGTGGCAGCGTTATTAAACTGAAACAATCATAAAAATATCTGTGATATTTATTTTATTCAGGCATATTCAAACAGTCAAGTGACGAGATGAAATCGCGTAACTGCACTTTTGGTAATTTTGCGGAAACGATAGTTAGTTCTTTTTGTAATTTAAAGTAGTAGGTACTTATTTCATATGTTTACTAAGTAAAACAAAAATGAATTGAAAATGTTTATTTGTTTCATTTCAAAACTAGGAAGTGCATTTTATGAGTTTACCGCCAGAAGGATTTATAGTAAAATATGCAATCGAACAAAAAATACAATTGATGTCCTTAATTAATTAATCAAATAAATAACATACATAGTCTATATCCCATGCGGGGTAATCCGGGGTATGCAGAGCGTAAACGGCTGCAAAAACGATCATTTACACCACGTCTGACAAAAACTTGAGAGTATCACTATAGTAACAGGTTGTCAGGCTGTGGCCTAAAATTAGGGTTAAGAAGTATAGTAGAAATTAAGATTGGTGATACAAAAACGTATGCATATAATGTTCTAGCATTTGACAAAGCTAAGTGCCTATATACCTACATTTACTATCTAAAGAGTCCTCAGCTTAGTCATTGCAATACCTGCAACTGAGTGAGTATATAGTGCTAGGCTCGCTCGATACAATTACCGCGCAAGCGCGTAGTGCGAGGCTAGTGATGGGGATGTATAACATTATTTTGTAAGAAGGTTTCCATTTTTTACATTTTGCATGTTTAATAGATGTATCTTATCTATCAGGATTTTGGCAATCACAGAGCTGTATTATATTATTACATTAATTTATTTTTTTACTGCATGAAAGTTTTGAATCTTTTCACCGGAACCTAAACCTATGGCCATGGAAACCTTCCGACAAAAATTTACGACCGCTATTTACAGAATAACCGGAGTTCTGGCTATATTTATTTAGCTTAACATAGAATCTCTCCTCTCGATCGATTCTCTTGACACTTTCTCAAGATGACGACCACGTGAAGCAAAGTTATGTAGGAGCTATATCAATCAAATACTCTTACTCATACTCTTTACTCTCTGTCTGCACTATCTGTCTATATACGGTTACATTTAATTAAGTACAAATTTCTTGGGTGTAATCAGTTCACAAAACTGAACAACTTTTGATAGAAACTTTTCTTCGAAATATGAAAAAAAAATTGGACCTCCCATACAAAAATGTTGAAAAAGTGTGTCACTTAGTATGGGAGGTTTTTTTTTCTTTCATTTTTCCAAAAAAACTTTCTAACAAAAGTTGTTCAGTTTTGTGAGTAGATCACACCCTCAAGAGATTTGTACTTAATTAAATGTAACCCTATATACTGTTTTCGACACTTCTATCGATAGAGTGACACACATCACTACTGGTCCCGCCCTCTTCCGGAGGAAGCGCGGCTTATGTGTTTACGGGACTCATGTTATATCGCTTTATGTGCCTTTTATTTTTATTTATATTGCGCGCTTGGTAGTTTTCACAAAGCTTTTTTGATTGCACTTTACTTTTATTCTTTGTGCATTTAATTTTGAAAAAGATTCTCTAAAGTTTTGGGTGGAATGGGTATTTGTTTTTTAAGTTAATAAGTTCTCAACATTTCACTTACTTTTTGATGTTTTGGTTGTGTAAGTATTGGGGCTTAATAGCTTCAAAGAATAACATGATAATCATCCTGGCTAGCCCAGAGACCCTTAATAAAAGCGATACTTTGCCTGTAAAAATTGAATTGACAAGGTCCGTGATTGAGATAAAATTAAAAAGTCAAAGTAGTCAAAGATGAAAAATCTACTAAAGTGGCCTTTTCCTCAAACTCTTAAACGAATTGCAAATGAAAAATTAATAAAACTCCATTCCATAAGAACCAGCAACTTTATAATCCATTTCCCGACTCCGGCACAAAGGCTTTCCTTTAATTAGCGAGACAAGGGCGGCTATATTACGATTGCAGTGTGTTAGAAAGAGACATGAAATGTCAGCCGGATTAAATCGTCTGCGTTATTGTTTTGTGCACTTCTGTTTGTTTCGTCTTATTGTTTAAGTTTGAGTCGCGAAATCCGCTTTTATTGCGTAAGCGACTTTGTTCTTAAAGCTCTGTTTTGCAATGATACTTTTCGTTGCAGTTTTCATTTCAATAGATAATTGTTTTCTCGTCTACTGATTATAATCTATAAAACAAGCAGATGTACCTATTAAAAATCAACACTCGGCTATAGCAATTTCAAAGTTGTTTATGGCGATAAAAACATGCATGCATCATGGTACATTATGCGCCGAAAGGCTAAAGTTTATGAAATTTAACCATAGCCAGTGTCACTCGCGCTGCTGAGAGAAATCTAACGACTATTAATATGTTAAGGCCGTTTGGGCTGTAGCCCGTGAAAGAAATTCTTGTCTATATAAATACATATATACCTAAACCTACACCATACTGTCGAAAAACATTATCCTCCTTCTGAGACAGTTGGGTAAAAATCGGATTGTAATAAAAAATAATTAAGTTTTGTAGTGTTATTTTAAATGAATTGATAGATACGCCGAAATTCGCCAGTTCAAATACAACTACTGCTTGTGTGAACTTTTTGATTTCTGAGTTATAACGATGATTTTTAGATTACGCCCATTAACGCCAGCCAGCTCTCTAAAACAGTATCACACCGCCCTCTACATTTTTACTGCACCCTCAATCAGAAGGACAGTTACATGTAAAGAGAATTAAAATTCCCTGGGGAACAACTCTGGTCTGGTAATGGTCTGATGTTCGGGTTCGAAGCAGTATAGAGCTATAATAGCGTCTAGTTATGTAACAGGTATAATTATAATAAACACCTAACTAAGGAGCCGTAATAAACCATTTCAGTTGCGTGATGGCCGCCATCTTAGAAATTTTTAGCCATTTTTTAGGCATTGTACCGGCTGTATGTACGCAGTGCAAAAATAAATTACACAATCCCCGAGTTAGACTGGCTCTAATTAAGAATAATTCCTATGCTATGTCCATTCTTATTTTTACAAACTTTTTTATATTTATACGTCTAGCTGTCAGCATGTAGGTACATGCCTGTAAAGGCAACTTTCAGTGATACCTTTTATGCAATTGTATTGTATCAGCAACCTTGTAATACCTACCTGAATGTTTTACATGAAATAAATTGAATCGAATTGACCTTTACGATCTTTCCAATCATGGTTTCTAATATCTTGGTAAGATTTTTTAATAATGTTCCCCTATGTTGTGGTAGATGGACGGCTACACGTAAAAAGAATTAACCCTCCCCAGGGAAGAGCTCCACTGTGGGTATGACGCCCTGGTACTTTTGATACATCTGTTCTGTTCTGATTTTATGGTTCATTCACTTTTGGACTTGATTAGGCGTTTGTGAAGGTCAAAACGCCGAAATGGTATGATTTTTGACTCACAAAACATGAAAGTAATATCGTTACGTTGATAATTTTGTGGTAAATCTTCTAAGAAACTAGCAATGTAATTAAGATTTGATTTGATTTTAATTTTTTTGAAACGGAAGGGATTTTGCTGCTAGGTTATTTATTAATTTATTTAACCGCTTAGTGTACATAGTAAAAGACAAAGGACATAACATAAAACAGTACACAAGAGGTCTTCCAGCAGACCTAATGAATCAACCAGTGTAACTCCAAAATGTCTGTAACAGCCAAATTTTCTGATCCCGGTCCCCAAAAACTACAAGTCACCTCCCAGTAATGGGTCTTTCTTCAGCACCAGAGAAATCACTGTCTTGGCCTAAAATTTGCACATCTTGCTATTATAGAGGAACAGATTTTTTTATATGGTTAGTACGGCTATTACTGCGATTGGAGAAGCAATAAAAATTTATAGGGATATTACGCTTTTTTTATAAAAAATATTTATGCCCCCAAAATTGACGCTCTCTGGCGTGTCCGAAAGCTGACTTGCTACATTCATGGATTTATATTTCGATAACTATTTATGATACGAATTTGTGACGATGTTCACAGACCTTTTATATGTTCTAGTTTAACTACAATTAATATTTAACCATACTTATAACAGTTTAACGAGTTACAGAATAAAATGTCTCTGTCCGAGTAAAATCCTAGGATTCTCTGGCGCGTAAAAAACATCGCACACATCACTAGTCTTTCTAGGTACGCTGTCGGCATCCCGGCCGCTCAAAAGAGTCAGTAAAGCCGCAGCAGCGGAGGTGTGTGCACTCGTGACTCGATGTTACATTTTGGATTCATCGAGGTAATCAAGAGTTATTCTGGCTTTGGTACACCTATACATTTGATTTCTCTGGTAAAGTTAATAATTAATTGATCAGTCATAATGTTGTGATTTTGTTAAAGAAACGTAGCTTTTTGGGTGGTGAGCTGGTTGTGTAATTACGATTATATTCGCTTTTACGGTTTAAGGGTTATTCTAAATAATCACTACTTTTTGCTTTCTCTGGCATTGATTTCTCTGGCGAAAATGCCAGAGAAGTCAAAAAAGTTGCCCGAAAAATCAATCAGGTCTGTGACGAGCCTCCGAGCAGACAACAGCCACGCTATCCTGGCCAGTGGCTAGGTCAATTCAATTCAATTTATTCAACAACATTACCACTTGTGGTCTTCTTCTTTTCGTGTGGGACACCGAGTCGTTTCAACGACCCGATAAACCCTGGTGTCAGAGTTTTTCAACCGCCTACTGCAAGTAGCAGGCCTCTGACATGGTTGTGTAACGACCGCCATCATAGACAGCAACCGGGACCGACAGCTTAACGTGCCCATCCGAAGCACGGAACCATCTTACTTGCGGACAATCAGGTGGTTCAACCTGCAATGTTCTAACCAGACTGGGAACAAATTCACAAAGTGATAAATATCAACTTTGTGAGTGACTCCACCGGGAATCGAACCCGGAACCTTTGCGTGGCAGGCAGGCATACTAACCACTGCGCCACATCGGCTGTCACAGGTGTAGTTGTACAATTGTGATCTGTGTCGAGCCTGCGAGCATACAACAGCCACGCTAGCCTGCCCCGTGGCTAGGTCTGTGGCCGCTTCTGCTCACAGCGCTGCGAGCAGACAACAGCCACTCTAGCCTGCTAGGTTGCTAGATCTGTGGCCTCTTCTACACACAGCGCTGCGAGCAGACAACAGCCACGCTAGCCTGCTAGGTTGCTAGATCTGTGGCCTCTTCTACACACAGCGCTGCGAGCAGACAACAGCCACGCTAGCCTGCTAGGTTGCTAGATCTGTGGCCTCTTCTACACACAGCGCTGCGAGCAGACAGCAGCTACGCTAGCCTGCACGGTGGCTAGGTCTGTTGCCGCTTCTGCTCACAGCGCTGCGAGCGGACAACAGCCACGCTGGCCTGCTCGGTGGCTAGGTCTGTGGCGAGCCTGCGAACAGACAACAGCCACGCTAGCTTGCCCGGTGGCTAGGTCTGTGGCCGCTTCTACTCGCAGCGCTGCGAGCAGACAACAGCCACGCTAGCCTGCCCGGTGGCTAGGTCTGTGGCCGCTTCTGCTCACAGCGCTGCAAGCAGACAACAGCCACGCTAGCCCGGTATGTGGCTAGGTCTGTAGCCGCTTCTAATCGCAGCGCTGCAAGCAGACAACAGCCACGCTAGCCTGCCCGGTGGCTAGGTCTGTGGCGAGCCTGCGAGCAGAAAACAGCTACGCTAGCTTGCCCGGTGGCTAGGTCTGTGGCCGCATTTGCTCGCAGCGCTGCGAGCAGATAACAGCCACGCTAACCTGCCCAGCGGCTAGGTCTGTGGCCACTTTTGCTCACAGCGCTGCGAGCAGACTACAGCCACGCTAGCCTGCCCGGTGGCTAGGTCTGTGGCGAGCCTGCGAGCAGACAACAGCCACGCTAGTCTGCCCGGTGGCTAGGTCTGTGGCCACTTTTGCTCACAGCGCTGCGAGCAGACAACAGCCACGCTAGCCTGCCTAGGGGCTAAGTCTTTGGCGAGCCTGCGAGCAGACGACAGCCATGCTAGCTTGCTCGGTGGCTAGGTCTGTTGCCGCTTCTGCTCACATTGCTGCGAGCAGACAACAGCTACGCTAGCCTGCTAGGTGGTTAGGTCTGTGGCCGCTTCTACTCGCAGCGCTGCGAGCAGACAACAGCCACGCTAGCCTGCCCGGTGGCTAGGTCTGTTGCCGCTTCTGCTCACAGCGCTGCGAGCAGACAACATCTGCCCTAGCTTGCCCGGTGGCTAGGTCTGTGGCCGCTTCTGCTCACAGCGCTGCGAGCAGACAACAGCTACGCTAGCCTGCTAGTTGGCTAGGTCTGTAGCCGCTTCTACTCGCAGCGCTTCAAGCAGGCAACAGCCACGCTAGCCTGCCCAGTGGCTAGGTCTGTGGCGAGCCTGCGAGCAGACAACAGCCACGCTAGCCTGCCCGGTGGCTGGGTCTGTGGCAAGCCTGCGAGCAGACAACAGCCACGATAAATAATGACTGACATTAGTAGGTAAATGATACAAATAACGAAATTAAAGTTACAAGTTTGATTTCTCTGTCCTGTTTGATTGATTTCTCTGGCGAGATTTTTTTAAACTTGTTTTTCTCTGGAACTATAAGTGAGAAACGAGGGCCAAAGGTATCATTTTTTATCTTTTGAGATATGTTTTCAATATCCATTGGTATTATTTCAATTAACTCAAAATTCATATTCGCCAGAGAAATCACGTGAATTTGCATGGTCCGGAGAAATACTCTAATCTATGCAAACAAAATAAACTGTGCACTACCTTATTAAAAGCCAGTACAGACGGACCAAATCCCTGTGATCCACGAGCTGGGGTCACACCTAATTACCTACACCACCCCTGCATTACGCTGGTGCATATTGCCTTTTAAATCGTGCCAGCTAGGGATGTGTCGAAGGTCTAGGAAACGTAATCGATTTAATTTTGATCGGGCAACATTATTATATTTTTACGTACATGTAACGGAGTGAAACCGAATAAATAAAGTTAAGTTATTTCATGTTGACTTTGTAGTTCAGGCGATTTTATATATCCTACCGGGCCAGCCAGTAGCACCATTCATTTTGTATTGAATATTAACTTCTGAAATGAGACTTATTTGGTCTGATGAGTGGTTTCCGAAATAAAAATAGCGTGTGTGACGAACATCTTTTATGTCAAATAATCCGCTAACCCGTTTATTTTATTTTAATCGTATTTTCTACAAGGCTTTATAATTTACAATGGACATCACTACGCATTAACTTGTAGACCGCGCAAGGCGCGCCGGGGCCGGCTAGTGTTGTATTATTAACGGATTATGACGCTCAATTACAAGCGGGGTCGTTTAATGCGATTTTTTGGGGTACCGTAAAAATTACATTCATTTGTTTTATTTTTTAATTGCGAAGTTCTTTATTTATATCTTAACTAGGTAGTTATTCTTTAATCAATATTTTAAATTATATTTTTACTAGCGGTTTTTAAATGACATTACTTTCATAGTAGAAATAAATTAATGAACTTTCTAAATCAAAATCTAAAAAACGGTTACTTTTTTAAAACCTAATCATCTAAAAAATCAGAATCCGTAGATAAAGAGATAATAAGAAAAATAAATCAAAACCCAAAACCACAACAGCTCGGTTCAGTATTTTGAAAATGAATAGCCATTCGCAATCCGACGTGAACTAACGATCGTCCGCCGCGTCCATCAGTAGACACACCTGGGATTTGAACCCTCGACCCCCCAGTAGTAGGTACGAGCCTCACTTATTAACTACTGCCCCTGCTAGCTAGCGGTCAGCAAATTAACTCGTGGTGATCTGGTAACGCTGAGGATTTTGAGAGATAGGGATGGATATTTCAAGAATAAAAAACATATTTTTCAAAATATTACTCTCATATTAAACTTTTTTTTAAATGAAGATATAGTAAATAAAAGTTATAATCTTCTTGATAATCAATTTAAAACATGTGTAAATAAATTACGACTCGAAGTATTACAAGACCTTGGCAATTTAAAAGTTTTAATTCTGTATGCGGCATTTGGACTTACATACCTATTGCATACTTTTGGCTTCACGAACTACTTTCTCCATCGAAATTCTTTCACGCCTCTCTTCACAAAATTGTTTTATGACTACAAGAACATCTTCGGATTCAGGAGCTTAGCGCACCCCTATCGGGTTATTGCAAATGGCGTCAAATAATGCTAAATCACGAGGATTTCGAGACGCACAATTTGAGGGCGGAATTTTTGCTCTTTCGGATTTTGTCTTTTATTGAGAAAAGTGTTTATTGTCGGTTAGCGGGTTTTGGCTTGTAATAACGTTATAGTTTATTGCGTTATTTTTGTTATGTGTTTTATAAATAGTAAGAACTGAGTTTTGTTGGGGTTTTAGTTGAAGTATTTAGTTTTTTTTCGTGTCAGTTGATACTTTCTGTGTATTTTCATAGTTTCTTTAGATGTCTTTGTAAGATATTGAATCTCAATTTCTGCATTATCTATTAGTGCACATAATAATGAGACAAAGACTCTATAAGTTTTTTATTTTACCAAAATCAGCACGAAAATAGAAAGTTCTGAAGTGAACATTTCTGAAGGTATATCCAAGGATTGTTTGTATAGTTTGTATAAATCAGTAGACTATCTGACTTCTACACTTAAGTTGAATAGCATTATCTACTACAAATAAATTAATCCTAACTAAAAATTTCTAGCAAATTTTTAGCAAATTTTTAACAATTTGTAATTCGTGACTAGCCCTATCACAGGCCTTGGTCTTTTTGGGTTGTCACAGAAACACCAAGTACCTAATATAATAACAAACGCATATTTGGATCTAGTCATTCGAGTGGTGTAATAAATAAGTTCTTAAATATTTTTACAAATAAACAAATAAACAAATCTGATCCAGTTTTTCACCTGCCAATCGATACTAGCGCCCCCAACCAGGTGTTGAATGTACTAAATATAACTCTCCGTTAATGTAACATTGTTTATTGATTGCTTTGTAATGGCTTTCATAATATTATAGAGGGGCTTAAATTGTTATTATAATGATGAGTTAACGAGGGGTCGAGTTATTGACAAGACAAGTCATGGTCTCATGGTGTAAAAATGTTTGAGTCATCAAAATTACCGTAAAACTGTTTAATATGACATTAATAAATCTGACTAAATATATTCTTTGATTTCCGTTTTATTTCGATTTTGTCACTTAGTATGTTTTACTTCTAGACGTCTTTTTACCTAGCGTGATTTTCAAACTTTACGAATATTAATAATCTCTACTTTCAATTCAATACCTTCAGCTAGATTTTCTACTTGTCGTGTGGGTCACCGAATCGACGAATGATGCGATCAGTAGATACATAGGTACATAAATCACGTCACTATCCCTTGCGAGGTAGGCAAAGTGCCAACGACCAGAAAAATACGATCGCTGTCGCCACATCTAACAAATCGCACATGACATCCTAAACTGACCTAACTCAAAAAAATGGCAAATCTAGTTAATAATGTATTAAAATAATATATATTTTTTTCTACAAATGGGTAAAACAATCGCAGCGCTAAATAATTTAGTTCAAAAGTTATTCAAATAAATGTCCATATTGCCCGCGCCACCCTTCACCGCCCCTGCAAGTCAACAAAGATGTTTCTGAGTTAGTGCGCTGGCAAAGGGACGGAAGCACGCTGCGCGCGCTACTATTCAAAAAAATACTCCCGTTTTTACGATTTCCGCCAAGATATGAAAGTCTATAGTGACAGTTTTTGAGTTATGCCTATTTATCCTGACAATTTTTTTGCTAAAACCGTGTATTATTTTGAGTTAGTGCACTGTTGCCTTTTTTAATAAATGCATTTGGTCAAATTTACTTCGTATTATTTGACTTATGCCTGTATAGCGATCGAAATTTTTGTGTTAGGCCTCTATAAACTTTTTAGTTTATAAAAAAATGTGTGTAGTTTTTTAGTTATGTCAGTATTGGGTGTTGATAATTTATATTTTTTTTTAGTTAAGGTAAGTAATTTTGTTGTACTTGTAGATCAAAATGGATCCCAACGAATGTGCATAGTAAACATCCAAGCTCAAGTAGCAGTGTTGTGGCTTTATTTTTCAAGAAAGGCGACAAAACGCTCCTCGAAAATTATAGGTCAATCACACTACTGAGCCACGTCTATAAGCTCTTCTCGGAGTCGTAACTATTTGTCTGGCATCAAGATTTGGCGCCTTCCAGCTACAACAGCTGGGTTTCGGAAGACTTTAGCGCTGTAGACCACACTCATACTGTGCGGCAAGTTATACAAAAGTCAGAAGAGTATAACCAACCGCTGTGTACTAAAGTTTTTGTGAACTACAAGAAAGTTTTCGACTCGATTGAAACATTGGCTGTTCTAGAGTCCTTGAAGCGGTGTCAAGTCGACTGGCGACATCATGATAGAGGTGCTGAGAAGCCTATGAATTGGCAATAATGTCAGTTCAAGTACAAAACCACATCAAGACCCATACAGATACTCCGAGGTGTAAGACAGGGTGACATTATATCCCCAAAACAATTCACAATGCGCTGGAGGATGTATTCAAGACCTTACAGTGGGACAGACTAGGCATTCTCATTAATGGTGAATATCTCACACATCTCCGTTTTGTTGACGGCGTAGTTATAATGGCCGAATAACTGCAGGATATGCAAAAATAATCTGTCTAGTCTAAATACGGCCTCGAGGCGTGTTAGACTCGGGAAAAACTTGGAAAAGACCAAGGTCATGTTCAATCAGCACGTAATCTCTGAGTTACGAGTAGTCTCCGCTGAAAGTGTAGACCTGAAAGTAGTTCAGAAGTATACCTTTGGCAAACATTGCAGTTACGAAGAGCTAACTTCGAGGCTGAAATTACCATGACATAGCATGACAGTTAAACTGGCCCAAAGGCTAGACGACACTATAGTGCCGTCATTCGAATAGGCCATATTTGACAGCATTCAAACCCATACTAGGAAACATGTCAACAAAGAAAAATAGACCTTATGTCATAGCATTAACATGATTTTGACAGCTTTCAAATATGGCCTATTCGAATGACGGTACTATAGGGAACTCGCTAATGGATCATCATCATCTTCCTGCCCTTATCTAAATTCTTTGGGGTCGGCGCAACACGTATCATTGAAAACAAAATCGCGTTGCAAAAGGATTTGGCTGAATTTTACGACCGGCCGCCTACCAGACGTCAACCCTCCTTGGGAATGCTTTTGTGGTGGATTAACTGCCACCATACGGTTGGCCCTGGCCTGGCTGTTAGGGTCGGGTTTATCCCTCGGTCGCCTCTTACGAGCCCCACGGGAAGAGAGGGGGTGGTGCTATTCTACTCTGCCGGCACCACACGACAGGATCTCGCTAATGGATAACGTCCGGAAAGAGATTATCAGCCAAAAGACTTGTCTGGAAATGTAGCAAACTGAAGTGGCAGTGGGTTGATCACATTTGTTGTAGAACCAATTTTCTACACATAGTATCGTAGAACCGAGTTCTCGAGAGAAGGCAACGACTTAGAAATCGTAGCATTGGACGCCCTCCTGCCAGATGGACCGATGACTTAAAGATAGAAAGAGATCGGCTGGTAGAGACTGGATGGTGAAAACGGGAGATCGTGCCTTGTGGCGTGCTCTGTGGGAGGCCTTTGTCCAGCTGTGTGCTGAAGTGATGTAATTATGAACTCGATATTTGAACATACTTTACCTAAATGCTATATAAATAATTTATACTATTTTTTCAATCAAAATGTAGTGTTTTAATAAGATTCACTTAGTAAAAAGATAAAATCTTTATTTTATTTTGCATTAACACTCCCTTATTATATTGTTATGAACCAGCTAAACTGACATATTTTGAATAAACGCGCTAGTTTTGAATAAAGAGTACAGTCTATAAAGGCATAAAACTAAAAAGATTTCAAAAATATCGGGCAGTAACGGCATAAGTCAAAGTGCTTTTTGAAAAATCTAATAAATAATAATTATTATGTTTAATATTAATATATTTTTCAATAAACAAAATAAAGATACTTTAAACTTTTTTTTTATATATCAATCATAACTCCGAGGCATATAGTTTATTTTTAAGACATATTAGAAGTTAAAAATCCATTTTCCCACAAACTTGCTTTTTTGAGTTAGGTCAGTTTAGGATGTCATGTGCGAAATATTGGAGGACTTTTTCAGAAAAATTATGTATCACTACTTCGCACATGACATCCTAAACTGACCTAACTCAAAAATATGGCAAATCTAGTTAATAATGTATTAAAATAGTATATTTTTTTCTCTACAGATGGGTAAAACAATCACAACGCTAAATAATTTAGTTCAAAAGTTATTCAATAAAATGTCCATATTGCCCGCGCCACCCTGCACCGCCCCTGAAAGTCAACAAAGATGTTTTTGAGTTAGATCGCTGGCGAAGGAACGGAAGCACGCTGCGCGTGCTACTTTTCAAAAAAATACTCCCGTTTTTACGATTTCCGCCAAGATATGAAAGTCTATAGTGACAGTTTTTGAGTTATGCCTATTTATCCTATCAGTTTTTTTACTAAAATCGTGTATTATTTTGAGTTAGTGCACTATTGCCTTTTTTAATTAATGCATTTGTTAAAATTTACTTCGTATTATTTGACTTATGCCTGTATAGCGATCGGAAATTTTGTGTTAAGTCTCTATAAGCTTTTTAATTAATGAAAAATTGTGTGTAGTTTTTAGTTATGTCAGTATTAGGTGTAGACAATTTATATTTTTAGTTAAGGTAAGTAAGTTTGTTGTACTTGCAGATCAAAATGGATCCGACGAATGTGTTAGTAAATTGCCAAGCTCAAGTAGCAGTGTTGTGGCTTTATTTTTCAAGAAAGGAGACAAAACGCACCCTTTTAAGGAAATCTAGGCCGATCACACTACTGAGCCACGTCTATAAGCTCTTCTCGGGAGTCGTAACTATTTGTTTGGCATCAAGATTTGGCGCCATTCAGCCACAACAGCTAAGATTCGGAAAGACTTCAGCACTGTATACCACATTCATACTGTACGGTAAGTTATACAAAGTCCATATAACCAACCGCTGTGCGCTATGGTTTTTGTGGACTATGAGAAAGCTTTGGACTCTATTGAAACCTTGGGTATTCTAGAGTCCTTGAAGCGGTACCAAGTCGACTGGTGACTTGATAGAGGTGTTGAGAAGCCTATGAATTGGCGACAATGTCAGTTCAAGTACAAAACATATTTCAAGACCCATACAGATACTCCGAGGTGTAAGACAGGGTAACATTATATAATAATAATATTAATATATACCCCAAAACAATTCACCAATGAGCTGGATGAAGACCTTATAGTAAGACAGACTGGGCATCATCATTAATGGTGTCACGCATCTCCGTTTTGTTGACGGCATAGTTCGTCCATTATACGAATCATTGCAGGATATGTCAAAAATACGGCCTCGAGGCGTGTTAGACTCGGGAACAACTTGGAAAAGACCAAGGTCATGTTCAATCAGCACATAATCTCTGAATCAGTCTCCGCCTAACGTGTAGACCTGAGACTAGTCCAGAAGTATTAATACCTTTAGCAAACATTGCAGTTACGAAGAGCAAGGCCGAAATTACCATGACAAAACATGACAGTTAAACTGGCCAATAGGCTACACGTCACTCAGAGAGCCATGGAAAGGTCTATGCTAGAGATCTTGCTAATGGATAAGGTCCGGAAAGAGATTATCAGCCAAAAGATTTGTCTGGAAGCGTAGCAAACTGAAGTGGCAGTGGGCTGGTCACATTTGTCGTAGAACCGGGTTCTCGAGAGAAGGCAACGACTTAGCAAGCGTAGCTTTGGACGCCTTCCTGCCAGATGGACCGATGGCTAAAAGAGAGCGACTGATAGAGACTGGATGGTGAAAACGGGAGATCGTGCCTTGTGGCGTGCTTTGTGGAAGCCCTATGACCAGCTGTGTGCTGAAGTGATGCAATTATGAAATCGATTTTTGGACATACTTTACCTGAAAGGTAATTAATATGAAATAATTAGTATTATTTTTTCAATCAAAATGTAGTGTTTTAATAAATTTCCCTTAGTAAAAGATAAAATCTTTATTTTATTTTGAATTAACACTCCCTTATCATATTGTTATAAACCAGCTAAACTGATATATTTTGAATTAACGCGCTTGTTTTAAATAAAGAATACAGTCTAAACAGGCATAAAACCAAAAATATGTTGAAAATATCGGGCTATAACGGCATAAGTCAAAGTGTTTTTTGAAATATTAAATAAATGATAATAATTATGTTTAATATTAATATATTTCTCAATTAACAAAATAAAGATATTCCAAACTTTTTTTTGATATATCAATGAAAACTCCAAGTCATATACTTTATTTTTAAGACGTATTAGAAGTTAAAAATCCATTTTCCCAAAAACTTGCTTTTTTGAGTTAGGTCAGTTTAGGATGTCATGTGCGACTTATAGTGACAGGTTGTCAGCCTGTCACCTAAAATTGTTATATAAGCATAAGAGAATAAGAATAAATGTATTTTACATTTTAATATACATTAATATCTCGAGTCCTTTAGTCGCCTCTTACGACACCCGCTTGAAGAAATGGGGTAATTGATGCTATTTTAAACTGGCATCACATGAAAATGTCACACGGCATCAGTAGAAACTATGTAGTAAAGACATTTTAAAGTGTTCATACTTGATTCATGCGGCGACTCACCCTCCTCGTCAGAGCACTAGCGGTTAAAAATAAAAATAAATAAATTATTTATGTCACCGCTTTTATTAACAAAGCCTTTCATAATTGATCGCTTTTTAGTGATGAGGTAAAACAAAAATGTCGATATCGATGATTGATTAATGTTTACTTAATTTTTGTTAGTCAACTTCTTCATATTTATTTTTTCTTTACAATTGATTTAAATTTAAAAGAAGATTTTAGATAGTATTTTACGTATAATAGAAAATTTAAACAAATTAAAGCTCACGACGAATACGTACCTCCTTTATTTTATTAGCTTTTTTCGCCAATCAAAAATTTTTGATTTTACATTTAAATTATTTACAAAGAAGAAAGCTTTGTTTAATCTGTTCTTTGTTTCTGAAAACTGGTATTTCGATTATTCATCCTAAAAATAAAATTGTATGTCCGTTCGGGCATTAGTTATTCTGGTATCAACCGACACTGGCTGGTTACACGAGAATCTTTTCTACTATTTTCATTATTCACGACACTTTTTGCGCGTGACATCACACTGGCGGCCGTTTGAAATGTGATTTCAAATTTCGAATCTCGAACGCGACGGCGAGCTTGCATGGTTTTGCATTTCCGCTATAAATTCTTAATTCAAATGTTGCCGAATGTATTTCAGTTTATTTGTTGAGTGTTTGTGGGTAGAATTCGATTGCAGTCCGAAAACTTTAATTACTTAATTGTCGAATAGTGGATTTCTATTTCAGCTCTACTTGTGTTTATTTTTAGCTGTTTTATTGTTGGCTCGTTTAAGTATTTTTATCAAAATTTGGAGATACCGTGATTGTCCTCGATGGCGGCAAAGTATCGGCTTATTTTTTCAGAACTAATGAAATCGTCATCAATGTCATGAATGATTGATCTTTTTCTAGGTAGAGTGCGTTTCATCTTTTAGTTCCTTCCTATGGCGTCATGTTGGTAGCTTTGGAAATTTGTATGTAATTTTTTGGCGCCGTTACCAATTTACAATGCTACCAACATGACGCCATATGAACTATAAAGAAGAAACGCACTTTAGTCTGTATGTCTATGACGATGGCATGGCAGTAACCCTTGGCAGTAGGTAACTCAAGAAGCTTGTAGCAGTAACTTCTGTAAATTCTCTATTTTCTGCCAGTACCCAAAACGCCGGTAGGTGCAGTACGATACAAACCCAGCCGGCGGCGGCCATTCATCTAGTACAGTAAGCCCCACATTAAAGGACATTAGCATGCGGACAGTGTGTTGAGATTTATCGGCTCCTCGTGGGGGCGACTGTACTGGAAAACACCTACTATCGACTGTCGAGCAGTGTTTGAAATTGCTAAAGATATTCAGTCAGCCGTGTTAATCGTGTTATGCCGGGTTAGAATAGCATCACCCCAATTCTACCCGTGGGTGTCGTAAAAAGCGACTAAGGGAAAGGTAATCATCCGGGGAATCGGCAGCAATGTTCCCTGTGAATGCAACATCTTGCACTGCGCTCGCCAATCCACCAGCCAAGTGTGGCGAGTATGGCAATACCCTCCGATAGGGGAGGCCCACGACCAGCAGCGGACTGTTGTGGCTGTTATGGTTTGGTTATTCAGGCGTGGTAGCGGCTGGCGATACTGCCATCCCTAGTCTACTCATGGTGTTTCGTAAAGGCGACGTAGAGTTTTTGACCTCGTCTGAATATCTGTCGACTATGGTCAACCGCGTGGTGGCGGTGATAGCACCTGCAATAGCATTCCCATAGAGGTTTGTAGTCAAGCAGGCTGCCGGTCATAAATAAAACATTGCCAAATCCAAAGCCAAAAACATGTTGTTTATGTGCCCTAATAAAACACGTTGCGCCGACCCCGACTGATTTGGGATATGGGCAAGAAGATGATGATGATTCAGAATTTTCTCTATGTACTTAGGACAGCTAGCCGGTAATCGACCCGATAAACCATGGGTTACAATTTTTCATTCACCGTAACAGAGGTCTATGATCGCTACGCCCATAATCTGTCTATTATACAACAAGCAACTGGGAATGAGGGCTTACCGTGTTTTCCGAAGCACGGGTCAATCTTTTCTGCGGAATATCTGGCTGCAAAGTCCAGAGCAAACTTTTCCAGAAAAGCAAAAACACCCAAAAAAAACGATGAGACCTCCTTTGACTATAATTTTACAATACAAAGTTTTCTGTATCAAACAGTCAATTCGATTATACAACTTGTATACCTACAACCAGAAGCTTCAGAATAATTGACCTCACCACACAATGCCCATTCACATACCGAAACATCAAAAAACAAATCCTTTTCCGTTCGTTTTAGCGCTACTATAAAAACATTAAGCTGTATAAAGGTGCCGATGTTTGCTTAAGGTGTTATAATGGTCGTATAGTAGCTTTATGATAGCGTATAATAACGCTTGTGTTTTCGCGATTTAGATCGGAATTTGATACATTTTATTTGAACACTTGTATCGTATTTTTAAGATACTGTCAGTAGGTATATATGTATTAAACCGCCGACAGCCGTTGTGACGCAGTGGTAGTGCGAGTGTCTGCGTCGCAGAAGGTTCCGGGTTCGATTCGCGGTGGGTCACTCACAAAATTCATATTTATGTATCACTTTGTGAATAAGTATGTTCCCAGTTTCTTTAGGACATCGCAGGCTGAACACTGATTGTTCGAAAAGCTTGATGGTTCCGTGCTTCGGAGGACACGTTAAGCCATCGAACCCGGTTGCTGTCTATGGTTATTTAGACGGCGGTCGTTACACAACCATGTCACATGCCTGCTACGTATATATTATAGTGGATGGTTGAAATCTTTCGACACCAGGGTTCACCGGGTCGTTGGACGAAGAAGAAGACTGAGTCAAACATACTAAACGGAAGTTTTCCAGTCTGCCGAACATCATAGGTAACGTGGTATCTAAGTACGGGTTTGTTCAAACTCTATCCCATTTTAATTTGTAAGGGCAGTAGGTAGGTACTTGGTTATTTGCAACTGCAACAACAAAAAGTCGGCAAGATAGATGAAGCAGTCTTCTTGCCTAGTTCAACGAGTCGATAAACCACGCAATGAAGCAGTATAAAAATGATCCAAAATCTGTCTCAGTGGAGTAGTATCCGACAGAACACAATATAAACAAAACGCGGTAAGAATCTCACAGTGTGGCGCGAAGAGGTCTGGGTCTGGCAGAAGCTGAAAAAAACGTATTAAAAAACCTGCTCGGTTACAATACTGCGTGGGTTTCAAAAGTGTAGATTTTAGTAAAAATACTGCTAAGAAGAGCTATTTGATAAATATAGGCGTGTGGTGTCGGTAGAGTAGAATCTCACTACCCCAAATCTGCCCGTGGGTATCGTAAGAGGCGATAAAGGGCTTCCGGGAGGTGGGCAGCAGCGCCTCCCGTGTTGACAACATAGTCCACAAACGCAAACTGCGGTCACCAACCCGCCTGCCCAGCGTGGTGACTATGGGCAAAACCCCCCATGGACAGGACGAGAAAAAACCGGCCCCTAGTTCCCGGCCGCCTTACTACCCCGGGCTACGGTAGCGGCCCGGGTAATGGTAGGGCAGGGGGTGCGAAGAATCCCCGGGCTACGGACTACGGCTGCCATAGACTGACCCTGGCGACGTATAACGGACGCAGTCTGCGGCTGGACGAAAGTCTCCAAATCCTTGAGGTAGAATTAGATAAGATACGGTGGCATGTTCTGGGATTGTCAGAAATCCGAAGAGAGGGGGAGGACACGATAACCCTAGAATCAGGTCACCTTTTCTACTTCAGGGAAGGGAGCGCACAATCCCAGGGTGGCGTAGGGTTCCTTGTCAATAAGGCTCTCTGTGACAACGTGGAGGAGATCAGCAGCGTCTCGAACAGGGTAGCGTACCTCGTACTGAAGTTGACCGAGAGGTACTCTCTTAAGGTCGTACAGGTATATGCGCCGACTTCGAGCAGCTCAGATGAAGAGGTGGAGGCCCTATACGACGACGTGTCGAAAGCCATACACCAAACCACTAAGACCCACTTCACTGTTGTCATGGGGGACTTCAACGCTAAAGTGGGACAGGAGCACGGCGAATCAAGCTTGGGACCACATGGCTACGGAGCAGAAACCAGAGGGGCCAAATGCTAGTCAACTTTCTTAGCAGGCAGGGGCTGTTCTGTATGAACACCTTTTATCAGAAAAAGCCCCAACGGAAGTGGACCTGGAAGAGCCCTGACGGCAGGACGAAGAACGAGATCGACTTCATCATGACGGATAAACGGCATATATTTAGGGATGTCTCAGTGATCAGTAGGTTCAATACCGGAAGTGATCACCGACTAGTAAGAGGCACCCTAAATATCAACTTCAAGCTAGAAAGAAACCGCATCGTGAAGCAAGTTCTCCGTCCCAATCTGCCCCAAGCCGGACATGAGGAGTTCCAACTTGAACTGAAAAATCGATTCGCTGCCCTGGAGACCCCGGCAAACGTTGACGAGGACCTAGAGAGCATAGTCGGGGCTATTCGCGAAGTGGGGACGAAGCATTTTCGTAAAAGGCGAACAGACAAGAAGTCCAAACTTTCAAGCGAGGCCCTGGAACTGATGCGAATTAGACGGGAAACACCAGAGGATGCATTGCCGGATCCCCAGTCACTTAACAAAAAGATCCGAAGTATGGTAAGACGCGACCTCCGAAGTTATAACACTCGACTCGTAAAGGAGGCGATTGAGAAAAACCGAGGGTCGAAAGTTTTTACCAAGACACTGGGAAGGAGTCATCTGGCAAAGCTAACTACCTCGAATGGTGTAACTGTCACATCGGTTCCAGAGATTCTCGCTGAAATTGAGGACTTCTATGGAAATCTGTATGCCTCACATGCGAAAAAGCCTCCACCTGATGCGACCCCAGACCCAAGAGCTCCTCTCCCGCCACTTTACAGAAGATCTCCCGGACGTAGATATAGACGAAATCGCGGCGGCTCTCAGACAGCTTAAGAATGGGAAGGCTCCCGGGAAGACGGGTGGCCTCTGAGCTACTTAAGGCCGGTGGAAAACCTGTCCTCGAGGAGCTGAAAAGGCTTTTCAACTCTGTAATAGCCAATGGGACAACCCCGAAGGCGTGGAGCAGAGGTGTAGTGGCATTGTTTTTCAAAAAGGAGACAAAACGCTTCTCAAAACTATAGGCCGATCACACTTCTGAGCCACGTCTATAAGCTGTTCTCGAGAGTCGTCACGAATCGTCTGGCATCAAGATTTGACGCCTTTCAGCCACCGGAACAGGCCGGGTTTCGTAAGGGCTTCAGTACCGTGGACCACATCCATACTGTAAGGCAGGTTATACAGAAGACAGAGGAGTATAACCAACCACTGTGTATGGCTTTGTGGACTACGAAAAAGCCTTCGACTCTATCGAAACCTGGGCTGTTTTGGAGTCCTTGCAGCGGTGCCAAGTCGACTGGCGGTATGTGGAGGTGCTGAGAAGCCTTTATCAAATGGCTACGATGTCCGTTCAAGTACAAAACCATAATACAAGACCCATCCAACTGCTCCGTGGTGTAAGACAGGGTGACGTTATATCCCCGAAACTCTTCACCAACGCATTGGAGGATGTCTTCAAAACTCTACAGTGGGATGGACTGGGCATCAACGTCAACGGCGAAAGTCTCACGCATCTCCGCTTTGCCGACGACATAGTCATAATGGCCGAATCGCTGCAGGACCTGCAAAAAATGCTATCTAGTCTTAACTCTGCCTCGAGACGTGTTGGACTTGGGATGAACTTGGATAAGACGAAGGTCATGTTCAATCAACACATAATCCCCGAGCCGGTCTCCGTCGAAGGTGTAGTCCTTGAAGTTGTCCAGAAATACGTGTACCTTGGGCAAACTTTGCAGATGGAAAGAGACAACTTTGAGGCTGAAATCACCAGAAGAGTGCAGCTTGGTTGGGTAGCATTTGGAAAGCTGCGTCACATCCTCGAATCATCTTTGCCACAATGCCTTAAGACCAAGGTGTTCGATCAATGCGTCCTACCAGTCATGACCTACGGAGCCGAGACGTGGAACTTGACAGTAAAACTGGCCCACCGGCTACATGTCACTCAGAGAGCTATGGAAAGGTCTATGCTTGGTATCTCTATAATGGATAAAGTCCGGAATGAGGCCATCCGAAAAAAGACCAAAGTGACGGACATAGTCTGGAAGTGTAGCAAGCTGAAGTGGCAGTGGGCTGGCCACATCTGTCGTAGAACCGACGGACGGTGGAGTAAGCGGGTTCTCGAGTGGAGGCCACGCCTCGGCAAGCGTAGCGTTGGACGCCCTCCGGCCAGATGGACCGATGACTTGAAAAAGGCGGCTGGTAGCGACTGGATGGCAAAAACGGGAGATCGTGCCTTATGGCGTTCCCTGGGGGAGGCCTACGTCCAGCAGTGGACTGCAATAGGCTGAAATAGAAATAGAAATAGGCGTGGTAGCGGCTAAGAATACTGCCACCCTTAGCCCACTCAGGGTGTTTCGCACAAGGCGACATAGAGTTTATGACCTCCTTGGATGATGATGATGATGATGATGATCTTTCCGGCCGGTTTCGGCTATGGCGACCACTTCTACTCCTGATCAAGTCGACGCTGATGCGCTCGCAGGTGGCTATTGTAGCCTATTTTGGCAGTAAACTCCCGTGCACTCCTTGGATAAATATCTATCGAACCGCATGGTGGTGGTGATACCACCTACAAACAATAGAATTGTCAAAGAGGGTTGACGTCAGGCAGGCGGCCGGTCATAAAACAGTGCCAAATCCTTTTGCTACGTGATTAATTATGCTCTAACAGAACATGTTGATCCGACTAGAATACTTTGAGCTCTAATAAAAATCTGATAAAATTGTGTATCATTTTATTTTTATTTTTCTGCATTTTTCGTATCTAAGGCAAACCGAACCGAGTGCAGTGATTTTTTTAAAAAATTGCTTCCGTTCATGCTGCTTGTGAACTTTCAATTTTACTTTTACAAGTTTCACTATAAAACATATTGTAAAATAACACATTGCTTGTCCTACAATCAAAGTGATAAACGTGACCGCTTCTGTTCTACACTTCGATCATTGAATGTGTGAAGATGATATTTTGTAGGGGCATTTTATGATCACTGACTTTTTAGATTTTTCGTGGGAAAAACGATATACAAGGTGGTCATTGATATACGTAACAACAATCATTCATAACAAAGGGGATGAGTCTCAAACGGTAAGGAGAAAATCGTGTGAGATTTTTCCTGAAAGTGCCTAACATAAACAAAATTTATTGACTATCACTTATTTTCAACAATACACTGTACAGTGTCTCACGCTAACTCATGACATGAGCATTGCTATTTTAAAGTTTTGATTTTGTCGTAATTGACACTGACAAGCCGGAAAAAAACTACGTTGTACAATTCAATTAACAATGCTGCATCTAGGAAAGTAACAAATTATTGGTGTAAAATATTACAATCTGAAAAAATGTAAACCTCTAATTTTGATTGTAGTGGGAGAGATTGTAGATAGATAGGTACTTTATATTCTTAGAGATGTTTATAGAGCTATCTAAAGTAGCTTACTAGTGTATATGCTTATGTGTATTTCTACCAGCGTATCGGTAAACACACGACTGGTTTCCATGCTGTTTGCCGGAGCCGTGAAGCCGTCGGTAAACTGTAGTAACTAAATAAGCCGCCGGCTCAGCAAATACAAACATGGCGGACGCGGGAACGGCAACAGATACAAATAAAGAAAACTGTTCCTGATTTTATACAAAAATAATGGTTTGCCGGAGACAGTATTTTTTATCGTTTCTAAGCATGTCTCCTCTACACTTCAGCTCTTAGTGTTGGAGTAATTGCCACTCTTGTCTTTAATTTTTCATTTAATACTTTTTTAAGCACGTTTACATGTCTAAACCTAGACAAGCATAACAACTGTCTTTGAACGTCCTCGAAAACAAATTATTTTTACCTAATATTAATATCTGAATCCTTTGAAATCTCCATCTGGGATTCGGGTTTTCTGGATTCGAAGTTTTGTTCTGTATGATAAATAAGATAATCTTCATCTTCTTATCACTTATTTTGTGAGAAACCAAGTCAACTAAGAAACCAAACTGTCAGAGTCAGAGGTGTCACAGTGGTTGCGATAATCAGTTGCCTACAATATTTCAAACAATCTCTCAAATGATACTCCAAAACATTCTCACAAATGATAGACTACCGAGGCAGAAAATGGCAATGTCAATCTATGTCTTGTTTATCCTCCAACACAGCATTGTGATTCACGTTTAGACAATCCATTGACAACAGTAGCAGGTGTAGTAGATGACATTAAACAGTCAAATGAAAAGTGTTAATACTAGGTTCGGTAGTTAACGATCCGGCAATTTTCACGGATTACAACCAGACTCTTAATGTGTGACACACTGGCAGCAAGTTTGGTGAACATTAAACCATTGAATTCATACTTAAACATTCTTACATGCAAGTCCGTCATGCATGATTTGGCCATTTTATATGCAAATTTATTTAAAAAACTAAATTTGAAATGACTTTCTCCCGATATACAATTTTTGAAAAACTTGCAAAATTTATTTTATGAGTCTTTCTTCAAAGTTGATATTAGCACAAAGAACTCCAGCGTCCGCGCAAGTCATTCCATGACTAGATCGATGTAAAAAAAATCAAGTCATAAAAACAGACCGATTCAGATTTCCAATTAGTCAAAGCAAACACAATTAAAACGCCATATCCTATCCCTCTAACGAAGATCCTTCAAATCAAAGGGATGAAACCGATGAAGACATTTAAACCACCTGTGTGTAGCTAGTGTTAACGAAATACAAATATTAGTTGACACACGACACAAATTAACCCTAACGCGTAACGCAAAGCAGCAGCTTAACAGTTAACTTGAAACTAAATGATTGGACAAAGCGACAGTTAACAGATTACCCACTCACTTATTCGATACTATTAGAACCTGCTAACTTATTGACAAGACCCGGGATTTGAGAATTTGTCCGATAAATGATCAAATTGGATCCGCATATTATTACAACTGATTCGTTGCAAATGGAAACAATTATATCGAGACAAATATTTTAAACACAGTCGTCAATCGATCTTGGGAACACGACATGAATGAAATCGAAATAAAAGCAAAAACTATCTTTTGATTGATACGAGTAAGAAGTCAATAACTGTATAAAATCCCGTGGGACTCAATAAACCGTGTGTGAATGTAACCGACACCATTCAGACACACAGTAGTCGCATACTCATAAAATAATAGTCAATATCCCGTCTCTAAAGTCCATAAAACACCAATAAACCGCCTCTCGCGGCCGTGAATATTTTACTAAAGCGTTTGACTGCCTCGACCACCCATTCGCGAAGGCTTAACTACACATAACCTCGCCTTATAGTCTCTTTATATGTGACACGCAGGTTGTATCCACTGTCGGTCGATTCAGGTAGAAGGTCCTGTGAAATGTATCGACTTAGTGCAACTTTTGTATGGAACATGCGAAGAGGGTGCCTCAAGGTGATGTTCTCGGGCCAGTTTTATTTTTTGACACGATTTTGTTTTTTTCTATTGTGAATATTGTTTCTCCGGATGTAGGGTAACGGTTAACGTTTTATGTTCGATATCGATTTATTTGTCAAACATTTAAGATATCTCAAATACTCGGATGTGTTCGCGATTTTGGTCGGTTAGTTTTAAAATGGATTAGTTTATCCTGATATGGATTAACAACACGAAAATTCATGATTGCTGCATTTGTACAAATCAATACAATAGCTTACCTGGACTCTGCTTTCTGTCAGTCCAATTCTCATCGCGATTTCTTCCCGCATGAAGATGTCGGGATAGTGTGTTTTGGAAAAACATCTTTCTAGCTCGTTTAGTTGTGCTGGAGTAAACCTGGGAAAGAAAAAAACTGTTAGAAATCTGTATTTTTTACTACGGTAATAAAAAGTAACTATGGAAAGAGATTGAACCTAAATAGGTATCTAAAAATAACCTCTATGGTCTTGTTTCGTTTCTCCAGAAGGAAACTAGACAAACAACTTACTGGATTGTGTAGTAAGCAAGTATACCTACGTAGACTCAGTCGGAGGTGTGAATATCCACAAGACCAAGTACACTGCGTTTGAACAGCGAACGGCAGAGACGAACATGAATCATTCCTTCGTACAATGTTGCACAGGGTAATAAAACAACACCTTTGGATACCAGGTACCTACTTAGATTTTAATCCAGTGTTTATTAAAGTGGCAATTCTACTCTATATTCTGTATGGGATTTTTTTGAGAAAATTGAAAAATGTCTCGGCGGTCGCTAGTGAATTTTTCAATTTTCTCATTATGTAATCTACATTCTGTTGTTAGTTTTGTTCAACGTCATCTTTTACCCTAACTATTAAGTAAAATAAAAAAAAATGCTGCTAATTTTTAATGGGTAAATCAGTCCATGAAATTGAACAACTTTCTCCAAGGAACATAGGTCAAAATATGAAAAAAGTAATGGTTTTTCCATACAAACTGACCTGCCCGACATTTTGTATGGTAGACCCAAATTTTTTACCGTTTTTCGACCTATGTTCCTTACGGAAAGTTACTCAGTTTCATGCACTAGTTCATCCTTAAAATATTTGCAATTGATTTTTTTACATTCTGTATTCTGTATATCCATTGAGGTGCTTAGCTCACCTAGTTCTATGCCTCTTCTGTTTGGTCGGCTTATCGGAGTCTGACGCTGAGGACGACATGCTGACGGGCACTGTCGCCATGTGACCCCCGCCGCTGTGTATGCCACCACCTGTGCAAGAAGTCGTCAAGATAACATTATGTTTAGAATTAGGATCGATATGAGGACGACATGCTGACGGGCACTGTCGCCATGTGACCCCCGCCGCTGTGTATGCCACCACCTGTGTAGGAAGTCGTCAAGTTAACATCATGATTAGAATCAGGATCGATACAGACTACCTCATCATCATCATCAGCTCACATCTACCCACTGCAGGGTATAGGCCTCTTCTCTGTTTCGCCACTCCTCACGGTCCTGTGCTAATCTCATCCATTTAGACCCGGTCAATTTGGTGACGTCATCTGACCAACGGGCTGATGGTCTGCCCACTGGTCTTTTGGTTCCTCTTGGCTACCATTACAGACTACCTAATCGAGTTCTATTCATAATTAGATAAAAAAAAATCAAGAACGTCAATCTTGCATTGATGATGACGATCAAATGCGTAAAGGACTAGCTGAGAGCAGCTGTTACTGTGTTTAGGAGCAATTTAGGTACAGCCTCTCCCTCTCTCTCACTGATGATAAACAATCCAAAATGTAAAGTTTCGAGTTTTTTCAGATTGTTATAATATAACAGCAATAATTGTCTTTTCTAGATGCAGCAACATTTATTGAATCGTACAACATACGTTTTTGTCCGGCTTGTCGGTATCAATAAAAAGAAAATCAATACCTTAAAAATGAAATTGTGCATCAGTTAGCGTGAGAGACTGTACCAGTCGTTGTTCTTTACTTGCTGGTTCAGTACCATCTTCTGATAAAGCTACTGGTTATGAGTCAGCAATGTACCTTGCAAATGGTCTGGGTGGACATTGAGCGCGAGCTTTAGGTTTTCTTCCGTCGCTAGGTATCACTAAACCACCATTCATCATCCTCTGCTGCCTTTGAACCAACATCTACCGCATTGACTGTCACTGTCTCTCTCTCCCTCTCTCTCTCACACACACGCAAGCTCTATATCTCTATCCCTCTCTCTTGTACTGTACCTTGCAAATGGTCTGGGCGGACGTTGTGCGCGAGCTGCAGCCTCGCTCCCAGCGCATGGTGACGCTCGAGGGATGGTTTGATCTCTGTCTCTCTTTCTCTCCCCCTCTCTGTATCTATCTATCCCTCTCTCTTGTACTGTACCTTGCAAATGGTCTGGCTCGCTCCCAGCGCATGGTGACGCTCGAAGGATGGTTTGATCTCTGTCTCTCTTTCTCTCCCTCTCTCTGTATCTATCTATCCCTTTCTCTTGTACTGTACCTTGCAAATGGTCTGGGCGGACGTTGTGCGCGAGCTGCAGCCTCGCTCCCAGCGCATGGTGACGCTCGAGGGATGGTATGATCTCTGTCTCTCTTTCTCTCCCGCTCTCTGTATCTATCTATCCCTCTCTGTTGTACTGTACCTTGCAAATGGTCTGGCCGGACGTTGTGCGCGAGCTGCAGCCTCGCTCCCAGCGCATGGTGACGCTCGAGGGATGGTATGATCTCTGTCTCTCTTTCTCTCCCGCTCTCTGTATCTATCTATCCCTCTCTCTTGTACTGTACCTTGCAAATGGTCTGGGCGGACGTTGTGCGCGAGCTGCAGCCTCGCTCCCAGCGCATGGTGACGCTCGAGGGATGGTTTGATCTCTGTCCCTCTTTCTCTCCCTCTCTGTATCTATCTATCCCTCTCTCTTGTACTGTACCTTGCAAATGGTCTGGGCGGACGTTGTGCGCGAGCTGCAGCCTCGCTCCCAGCGCATGGTGGCGCTCGAGGGATGGTTTGATCTCTGTCCCTCTTTCTCTCCCGCTCTCTGTATCTATCTATCCCTCTCTCTTGTACTGTACCTTGCAAATGGTCTGGCCGGACGTTATGCGCGAGCTGCAGCCTCGCTCCCAGCGCATGGTGACGCTCGAGGGATGGTTTGATCTCGTGCGGTTTTGTGTCTTCGTTGCACGAATCTTTGTGTCCTGTTGAACAAAGAAAGCGTTAGCATCTTCCTGCCCTTATCACTAATCAGTTGGAGTGGGCGCAGGACGCAATATGTTTTGTTAGAACAAAATCATGTAGCAAAAGGATTTGGCCATGTTTTATGACCGTCCGCTTGCCTGACGTCTCATCATCTGCCTGCCCTTATCCCAATTTATTTAGGGTCGACGCAACATGTCTTTTTCTTCCATTTATCTCTATCAGCAGTCAAATCCTTACTTACGCCTTTATTTTTCACTAGCAGCCCGCCCAGCGGTTTCACCCGCTGCTACTTACCTGTTTTCCCGTAGAAATTAGATCTTTGCCCGTAGTATAAAATCCATTACTCCGATCCAGCAGAGGTAAATGTGCGAGCAGAAGCGGCCCGTCATGCTGAATAACTTTTACTTTGAAGCCATTACCGTATCTCTTATTGTTTATATGGGATGCTGGTGGTCTACATAAGGTACTCCAGACCCTCGTGACCATGTGCCAGCAGAAGCGGCCCGTCATGCTGAATAACTTTTACTTTGAGGCTTTTACCGTATCTCTTATAGTTTATATGGGATGCTGGTGGTCTACATCAGGTACTCCAAACCCTCGTGACCATTTGCCAGCAGAAGCGGCCCGTCATGCTGAATAACTTTTACTTTGAAGCCATTATCGTATCTCTTATAGTTTATATGGGATGCTGGTGGTCTACATCGGGTACTCCAGATCCTCGATGACCATATGCCAGCAGAAGCGGCCTGCCATGCTAAGTAACTTTTACTTAAAAACCATTACCGTATTTCTTATAGTTTAGATGGGATGCTGGTGATGTTCATCAGGTACTCCAGATCCTCGATGACCATGTGCCAGCAGAAGCGGCCCGTTATGGTGAACAACTTTTTCTATGAAGCCATGACCGTATCTTTTATAGTTTAGATGGGATGCTGGTGGTCTTCATCAGGTACTCGTACTCCAGATCCTCGAGGGCTGACAAAAAGTAGTCCATGTCCATCTTTACTATGCTAGTAATATCAGTGCCAAATTTCGCGAAGATCGGTAAAGCGGTTTGGCTTATTTGGGTAATATCCGCTGTATTTCCCGCTTTTTTTGCTGCTAACCGTTTTCCCGTGGAAATGAGTAATTTTCCCGTGGTAAAAAGTAGCCTATGTTACTCAGGAATGTTGTAGCTTTCTAATGGTGAAAAAAATTTTAAAATCGGTCCAGTAGTTTCGGAGTTTATCGATTACATACATACAAAAAAACAAACAAACAAAAAAACAAACAAAGTTTTCCTCTTTATTATATTAGTGTAGATGTAGATATCGTCTTTTATACAATCCATCCAAACTTTTTAGGCCTTCCTCTTCTTCTGCGTCCATCCACATTCATGCTTGCCTGACGTCCTATTCTAGGCGGTATCACCACCGCCATAGTCATAGACGGATAGGTATTTAGCCAGCGTCAAAAACTCTACGTCACCTTTTACGAAACACCCTGAGTGGACTAGGGGTGACAGTATTCTTAGTCGCTGCCACACGGAAGAAAGAAAGTAAACACTCCCGCGTGAAGTTTAGTTTGCGAAATGTTTCAAATTGATATCCATAATTTTTGGCGCGCGTTTTCTATTCAGCGTCTGAATATGAACTATTACGTGCCTGATAATAAAAATAGGACGCATTCAAAGATCCTTATCAAACTACAGCGGTATCCGGACAGGCACGTGTAGGTTTAGCCAAAGTCGCTTGACAATTTGTTTGTATCAGAATAGGTATCTACCAATGATATTATATGTAGGTTCTAAGTTGATATCTACCACGTACCTAACTACCCATGTACGGTCGGTTATACCACATAAGGTACCAGGGGTACACCAAAAGGACTGAATTATTTCTGTTCCCAGCAATATTTTTTTCTTGAAATGAATATTTATTAGCCTTCCTTTATCAGAATATGTTTTTAATTTTGACTATATTTTCACTGGGATAAAAATAATCCAGTTCTTTTGGCGTAGCCCTGGTACCTAAAGTGCTATAACCGACTGTACAGTCTCTCACGCTAACTCATGAACAGTTTCGGTTAATATGGTTTCGGTTTTCTTGTGATTGATACAGACAAGCCGGACAAAAACTATATTGTACGATTCTGTAAATATTGCTGCATCTAGAAAAGTGACAATTATTACCGTAAAATATTACAGTATGAAAAAATCTAAAGCTCACATTTTGGATCGTTCATGAGTGAGCGGGAGAGACTGTACCGCGTCAGTTTTACTAAGGAAACCGTTCTAAAAATATCTTACATCGCAAAATTCGAAGTAAGAGAGAATATTGAAAGTCCTCTTGAGCCTTTGTAATAAAACCCTTGGTCAATGGCGGCGCTATCACCAGAATAGCCAAAGTTTTACGGGGCATTTCCATTTCATTCAACAGACGTTGGCCTCGATTCTGGCAGGAAACATCATTTTCTCCTCTCCAGCAAAATTAAGAGAAACGGCGCGCTGGCGCCTATACAGATGGCTCACTCAGTACTAGCGAAGATTTTGACGGTTATTTAGTGTCAAAAACTGGAAATAGGTAACAGGAATTTCAGGGGAACTCAAGGTAACTAAGAAGATGGTTGGCACGAGCACGAACGTCATATTTCTTGCATTTTGCTCAGAAATACTCTTTAAGACGTTCTTGTATCAGATTTGTCTGTTTTGATTGACATTCTTATACCTACTTACTTATTTTGAGGTTAGTAGCAACCCGGCTATGTACTTACCTAACAAGTGACTAACACAAATATACTGATTGATTATGGTCGAATGCACCTTCTGTAAACTCTCTTTTTAGTGGTGGTAGTGTGACCGGCTTAGAATGACCCCATCTTTTTCGTGGGTGTCGTAAGAAACGACTAAGGGATTGCAATTTTGGACGTCAGGCTGATAAAGTCATCTGAACATCTGAATGACTCTCAAATTCATGGATCTAGATCCATCCTAGATTCTAGGAAGTACTCCCTTCGGTGGCACAAACTTTTGTCAGCAGATGTAGTGAAAATGGCGGTTCGAAAAAAATATTTGTAATGTTTTTGGACGGGAGAAAAAAAATCTTAGGGTATCGTTGGATAGGTCTTTTAAAACGAAGTGAGGTTTCTTTGAAACAAAGTCTCTAAAATATTTCTGTCTCGAGATATTTTCTTTTAAAAGGGGCGTTTTAAAGCTATAATTTGTTCCAGCTGTAACTTCTAAAGTATGCACGCTAAAAATTTGAAAAATAATATGTAAAATATGAAGTTACCATGAAAACTATAACGTATACTGTACCACTTAAGATTAAGGAAATATTAAAGTTTTCAATTTGCGGTTGGTAACCATACAGCTGCAAACAAACCAGCAACAAAATTAACTTCGAACGATTTTTAAACGTTGACTACGAAACCCTATTTGTCAGCGTATCTGACACGCTCTCGGCCGCTTTTTTTTATAGTGTCTATAGCTATCTAGCGGGGTCCCCAGAGGTATAATGATGAAATATATAAAAATGAACAGGCTTTTCAATGTACTTCACGACTTTGATAATGAAATCCAATGTACCTCAATCCTTTGTCGAAAAAAAAACTCAAAAAACTACGTGATCTGGCTAGCGGGGTACCGAGTAAAATCATGCAACTATTGTCCTGTCATACAACTATGGTCCAAACCGATCTGTCACTTGACGAAGTTATAAAAGACAAAGTGTTGCCATATAGTTGGATAACTTTGTACTATTATAAAATAGGATCATAGAGGTCTTAGTTCACGCATTTAACGCTTGATGGCGACACCACTCAGAATGACTACTCGGCCGTGTATTCAAACAAGAACGAGCACGATTTTTTTTTGCCGCCCAACTTTTATCTAAAAAATATACTTAGAGTTTGAGTTGAAACCAGTGGATGTTTTTAGTTAAAGGTAATTTAATAATCACTACTTTGCGATAAATATTTTCTTGAAATACGGGTTAGTTTAAAAATGAAGGGGTTGATAATCATTTTCGGTACTTTGATTTCAACAATGGTCCAAATTTTTCTTTGGACCTTATTTAACAGCTTCTTATACAGCCAGTCGAAACTATTGACACTTCCGTATCTGAAGGCCCATTTATTAAGGAAGACGAAGAAACAGATCAATCAACCAGATATATCTTTGCCACCAAAGGCTCTCTCTCCAAAGTACAATTATGTCGTGGTTGAGTATGAAGGAGAAACGTGGCCTGGACAGATAGTCTCTGTAGAGAAAGACGGTGCATACGTAAAATGTATGAGACGGTCAGGCTTATGTTGAAAATGGTCTGAAAAAGAGGATTAAATATTTTATCTTGTAAGTGATATTAAATTTAAAATAAATGAACCTCCAACAAAAAAACACTAAAATGGCTCTATTCCAAGTCACAGAACTGGTTAATAGGTGGGGGATTTAAAGAAAAAGAAAATTATTTTCTACATGATTTTTATTGCTTATTATTTATAATTACCTCTTAAGTTCATATGAAGACTATTTTTGTTATTTTTTTTTAAGTTATAAGAAGAAAGTAGATTTTGTTAAATTTGTTCCCATGTTTAGCTTTCTTCTAATAAAAGGTAATTTTTTTTAATTTTTTTGCTATAGATGTTTCCCAAAACCCCCAATCTCACACAAAAGGATCCCAATTATAGTCCTTCATTATGTTTTCATACGTTTTTTTTGGTGAAATTTAACTTGGACCATAGTTGAAGACTCGTAAGACAACAATGGTCCAAATTTAAAAATAAAATAAAAAATGCTTGTCATGTTTTCTCCAGATACCAACCTGTAAATATAAAAGTGATATTATGAAGGTATACCCCGGATCGGAATGTATTACGATAGCAGCGTATTTCCATTTTATACAAGATCGCAAAGTTGAAAATGTAGAATTCTGGACCATAGTTGCATGATTTTACGGTACCTACTTTTTCATTTCAAAACAAATACAAATTATATTTACACAGTTCGATTCGCCTTCCAATGTACTCACCAAAACAGGTATTAAATCTTTAAAAAGTTTGTTAATTTACGCGAAATACCACAACAAAATATTTCTCTATCCAGCGGGCTACTTTTTATATTTACCACGTACAGACTTAAGAAGTATACCATTTGGTTGCATTTTCAATGTACCCATCAGTTTTACTAAGTTTGATGTGAGATAATATCCTAATGCAAAAATATTTTGAAAAAACGATAATGTCTTATACAGGATGCTGTACAAACGTAAAACTCCATTAAGGTTATGTGTGTGTTCAAATGTCAACCAATTTTAGCAAGGAATTAACAAACTTTTTTAAGATTAATTACCTGTTTTGAAATGAAAAAGTACCCCGCTAGCCAGATCACGTAGTTTTTTGGATTTTTTTCCAATAAGTAATGAGGTACATTGGATTTCATTAACATTAAAGTCGTAAAGTAAGTACATTGAAAAGCCTGTTCATTTTCATATATTTCATCATTATACCTCTGGGGACCCCGCTAGATAGATACACACGTTTTGATAAACTCTCTCTTCGTGTGGGACACCGAGTCATACAACGACCCGATAAACCCTAGTGTCAGAGTTTTTCAACCGCCCAGTCCAAGTAGCAGACCTCTGACATTGTTGTGTAACGACCGCCATCATAGACAGGAACCGGGGCTTAACGTGCCCATCTGAAGCACGGAACCATCTTGCTTTTCTGACAATCAGGTGGTTCAGCCTGCAATGTCCTAACCAGACTGGGAACAAATTCACAAAGTGATAAATTTCAACTTTGCGAGTGACCCCACCGGGAATCGAACCTGGAACCTTCTGCGTGGCAGGCAGTCATACTAACCACTGCGCCACATCGCCACATAAACTGATTTTAATTCAAGAAATCAAAATTTTTGAAATCAGTCTCCTCATGATACCCAGCGCCTAATCGTGGATAGCTGCGCCTTTTTTTCGCCTGCACTTCGTGCGCCCAGACACCATGCACTGCGATTGCCAAGCGGTGAGTATAGTATAAATATTCTCCACTAATAGATGACTTCTGTGGGTGTTTAGGTGGCATTTACAATAATCACAATGCTTGGCAATCATAGTGGATTCATAGGTTAAGCGGCAGTAAGTGCAGGCGAAATAAAAGCGCACACTAAAGTCCCTGTCTACAGAAATCCACATCAAATTGATCATAAACTCAGGGCAGCTAAAATGATTAAAAACGATAGCTTTCCGCCGCCGGCTTGTTTTGCATGGAAATCAATTCCGCAGGCCTTTCACCCCTATTTTGCCCAGTCCTGGCGAGATATCAAATAGAGTTTGACAAGTAATTTCTATAGAAAACATGTCACGTCATCAGATTTTTTGATCATTTTACGATTATTTTTACACTTTGTCTATGCTGTATCGAACTATGACAAGCGTGTTTTTGTCACAGGTTTTTGATCTAAAACATGGGTTAGTTTATGTTTTGTCAGATGTGGTGTAAATTATTTACAGCTGTTTATACTCTGCCCTCCCTGCAAGGGATATAAGCGTGATATATTATGATGTATGTATCTTAGATTATATACTCTAAGGTATGTTCAAATAAGTAACCAAGCAAAAACCTAAATGATTTAAAATTAGATAGCGTAGGTGATTAAATAGGTAGTATGCTACTGGCGGTGGATACAAATAAGTCTATTACTCCAATTAACTTTCACTTAAATATGTTTTTATCATTTTTTTGTAAGCAATATAAACCTCTTTCATTTCGCACATTTTTTTAATTTTCTAAAACAACAACAATTATTACATTCGTCGATCTTACAATTTAGCGGGGTATTATTTCAAAAGCGAATAAAATAAGTCCAGTTCAGGAAAAACTTGTTTTTTGACCACAACAACAACATCTGAGAATGCAATGAAATTTTATATTTCTTTTTAATTTTATGTACTTTCGTCAAACTTTTGTTTATTATCTAACTAAACAAACCACATACGATCAAGACAGCAGGAATCAAAACAAATTAAAATGTCCCCCTACGCTTTGACGGTAATACTCGGCTAATACGACGAACCTGACTGCAAATAAACCGACCCCTCTAGGATTATAGAGCTCATGTAAACCTGATTTAATGATATTGCAAACGGTGGAGAAATGATGCGCTTAAAACGGACGATTTAGGTAGGTCTGTTTGGGATGATACTTCTTCTTCTTTTCGTGTGGGACACCGAGCCGTTCAACAACCCGATTAACCCTGGTGTCAGAGTTTTTCAACCGCCTACTGCAAGTAGCAGGCCTCTGACATGGTTGAGTAACGACCGCCATCATAGACAGCAACCGGGACCGACGGCTTAACGTGCCCATCCGAAGCACGGAACCATCTTACTTGCGGACAATCAGGTGGTTCAGCCTGCAATGTCCTAACCAGACTGGGAACAAATTTACAAAGTGATAAATATCAACTTTGTGAGTGACCCCACCGGGAATTGAACCCGGAACCTTTGCGTGGCAGGCAGGCATACTAACCACTGCGCCACATCGGTTGTCAATGTCGGGATGATACTTTAAAGGGAAAATAAGAAAAAGAAAATTGAAAAAATCTGATTGAATGATATTGCAAACGGTGGCGAAATGATGCGCTTAAAACGGTCAATTTAGGTCATTTTAGGTGCCTTTGGCTGGGATTGAACTTTAAAGGCAAATGAAAAAAAAGCAAGAAAATTTAAATAACTGATTTAATGCTATTGTTAAACAGTGGCGAAGTTATGCGCTTAAAACGGACAATTTAGGTGCCTTTGGCCGTGATAAAACTTTTAAGACAAATTAAAATAAAAACAAGAAAATTTAAAAAATAATGTTATTGTTTGTTGCCATTTAGGTGGTATTTGCAATAATCACCATGCTTGACAATCGCAGTGGATTCGAAGGTTAAGCGCGCGCGCGTGAGTGCAAGCGAAATAAAAGCGCATCCTTAAGTCCCTGTTCACAGAAATCTACATCAATTTGATCATAAACCCAGGTTGTTGGTCTCAAAACGGAACATTAGTTTAGGTGTATAATCAAATCGAGACAGACGGCAAATAAACTTACCCCTCTAGGATTACGGAACTAATGTAAACTGATTTAATAATATTGCAAACGGAGGCGAGATGATGCGCTTAAAATTTACAATTTTGGTGCCTTTGGCCGGGATGAAACTTTAAAGGAAATTAAAATAAAATCAAGAAAATTGAAAATAGAATGTTAGCGTTGTTTGTTGCCGGCTTAGGTAGAGTAACACTGGCTTTTAGCAAAATCGTATTTTTTTATTTGAAATTGGAGTGATGCTTTTTAAATAAGTACCTACCTTTTTCTGCTACCTACATACCTATTTAGTAAAATCACAGATCAGGAAATATATTGGTAAAATAAATACATGATTTTTCTGATACCTATTGGAAAAAATGCCTTGATAAACAAATTTAGAGTAGGTAAATGAAATAATGTAGAGTAAATATCAAGTAGTTAATGTAGATATTGTTACACCGATAACTGCTACTAAATAATAACCTTGACTCACTGCGCTCGGTAGATTGAGCATTATCCAAAGGCACCGTCATAAAAAATTAAGCCAAAAATTGTATAATCCGTTTATTTGCAATAAGTACTTCAAATAAATCTCGAGCGGTCAAAATGCTTGGCATAGATGTATTTTAAAATAATTGCGTTACTGTCAGATGTATGAAGATAAGCCTATTCCGTCTCATGTTTGATTGCTTCATTTTACAAGTACGCATGCTCAATCTTCCGAACGCAGTGAGGCAATCATTTATCTAAGCTACTGTCTTTCAAAAACCACCATAAAAAAATAATCCCAGACTTATCATTAGGTACCTATTTATTATACCTACCTGACCATACTTATTTGACGTCGGGCAGGCGGCCAGTCGTAAAATTTATCCAAATTCATTTGCAACACGATTTTGTGTTTAAACAAAACATGTTGCGCCGACCTCAAATCATTAGGATAAGTGCATGAAGATGATGTTGAATTATATTACGGGTGACGGGTAAGTACTCATTGATAAAATAGTCATACCTACCTACCAAATAAATTAACGTGCATTTTGTGACACCCTGTAGGCATACTTTCAGTCAACCTGATGTCAAGACGAAATGATGCGCTTAAAACATAAAATTTTGGTGCCTTTGGCCGGGATGAAAATTTAAAGGCAAATTAAAATAAGAAAATTGAAAAAAGAATTTTAGCCTTGTTTGTTTCCGTGTGGTGCTGGCTTAGAATAGCATCACCTCATATATTTCCCGTGGGTGTCGTAAGAAGCGACTAAGAGATTTGAGAGTTGATGTATAGGTGTTGCAATTTTAGGCGACAGGCTGACAACTTCTCACTTTTCACTAAATGACTCTCGAACTTGTTAGACGTGATGTAGGTAAATGGTGGTTTTTTACAGCGGTTTACGCTCTGCCTACCTCGCAAGGTATATAGGCGTAATATATGTAAGTATGTATGAAAATAATATATGTAGGTACACTTTGCATGATTATACCTGGTCGAACTAATTGATTTATTTGACTCTACTACAGGGTGTCCCGGTTATCGTGGTCCAAAGAAAAAAAAATCTAGATTCTGGACATCCTAAGCTACCTTGATAGCAAAAAAAAATGTCCAATATTTGAAGAAAAAAGTTTTCATATTAATTTTGCTGCCTGATAGAGCATTTTGTATGGGAGGTCCAATTTTTTCTTCAAATATTGAACAATATTTTTTTGCTCTTATGGTAGCTTAGGATGTCCAGAGTCTAGAATTTTTCTTTGGACCACGATACCAGGACACCCTGTACCTATATTTGGTACATAGTTACCAGTTAGGTTCATAGCAAGGGATAGGTATAGGCGTGATATAATATATGTATTTATGTGCGTGCCTACCTCCTAAAGCCGTGGCAGTGAGGTTGTTGAGCATGGCCTCGCAGGGCCAGCGATCCCCGCCTCCTATACTGGCATCTTCAGTCCAATCCGCCAAAACATCCACACCACCCCACACAACACTCTTACTACACCTCTATACAACCATCAGTCACTACTGGCGCTCTTATAACACCTTTACACAACCATCAGTCACTACAAGCGCTAAACTCGCGGACGGCGAACCATCGCGTTCGAAATTTGAATTTAAAAATCCTAAAATGGCACCGCAATCACAATGTAACGCACTGGAGTCGAAAATTTTCAAGAAAAACGTCAAAAAGGACAAAATTCCAGCGAAAACCCGCCTTTAATACAAAACAATTAGCGCTTTATTACAGTCAATTAGTTTAAATTACGACTCCGTTCAAACTTATTTACACACTTAATTTTTGTTATAAAATTAATATAACCCGTTTAGTACCAATTTGTATAAATTTGCAGTTTGATTGGTTCGCCCTTAAAATGATCGTTTAATGTGAAAACCGACTGTCGACTGGTACAAAAACAGATAGTGCCACATTGTTGCCCGCTCCTAGCGAAAGACGGAACCTTTGAGATACCTTCGTCTCCCTCTAACCGGCACGTTTCCACATAAGCCTCTCCCTAGATTCACACGCGTGCATCAGTAATGGACGCTTACATTTTGTTTACGTTCGATTTGAACAAACGAATAATCTATTATTTCATTCGTACACGTATTATTGATACGACCTTTCAGCTTCATGCAATATTCAACCCCTCTGAAACGTCTACCTTTCTCCTTCCGCCCTCCATCGCTTCTATGTTGGGTTGGTATTGCTGTCTTTGTCTGGCGAAGCTTTGGAATATCGAACGCGCTTTGGGTGGCCGTCCGCGGACCAATAGGAGCGCGCAGAAATCACTTTGTGCGTCGCTAGGGCCGTCCCGGCCGCGGCGATATTGAAATATTATTGCTATGCCTCTGGCAGGGCGTTCCGCTCTTTGTAATGGAAAAAACAAATACAGTACGTCCGAGGTATTCGTATAGCTTGGTATAGGTGTGTGAGGAGTAAATAAGAGCACTCGAATAGAAATATTTCAGCCAGCGTCCGCGGCTGAGTGCGATTTCTTGTAAAGGCGCCTTTAATTTTCGGACGTTGCTGAATAAGGAATGCGAAGTGGGGACTAGCGAAGCGGGAGCGCACCGTTTTTATTACTATTTGGATGATTTTTTCAAGGCGATCTAGTTCGGCTTTTAGTATAATTGTTTTTTTTGTTTGAAATTAGAGTGATGATTTTTTAATACGTTTTTATTTTATTTTTTACCTATTAAGTAAAATCATAAATACCTGCTGATGGTGTGCTACAACACGATTTTTTCTTATATCTCCCTAAGTATTAAATTGAAGGAATATTGTTTCTCATAGAGCGAATTAAAAACAAGACGAAATAACGTATAGTACCTACACCTTTAGTATCTATTCTTACTTTCACAAACCACCATCAAAAAAGCAACTCCGAACAATGAGTACCTATTTATTAAACCTAAGCCACCTAAGCATATTTATTTACTCATTTATAAATCATAATACATACCTACCTTATAAATTAACCTGCTTTTCGGGACACTCTGTATATCTTTAGTCTACCTGACGTCAGGACCAGGAATGTAATTTAAAAATACTTGAGGCACAGACAGACAGACAATATTGTATTTTGGTGGAGTGTTGCCACTATATCTGTATACAGTACAGGGTGCTAGGAAAACGTAGCGTAGGCACAAAATAGAGAGTATGCAGAAGGTTCATCATTTAAGATTTTTGTGACAGTCAATTGTTACATTACCAGGGTCGCTACTGTCAAAAATCTCAAAGTAGAAGAATATCAAAACAACAAAATCTGATACAAGAACATCATACTATTCTGAGCCAATTTTAATCCAAGATAAAGGTATGACGTTCATATTCTTAGTTACCTTGACTTCCCCTGAGATTCCAGTTAAAGCCAATAAGCGTCAAAATCATCGCTAGTACTGAGTGAACCACCTGTGTAGGTGCTCCGCGCGCCGCCGCCGCGCCGTTTCCTAATTTGTGGAGTGTTGCCACTATATAACTGTGTATACAGGTTGCTGGGAAAAATGAACTTGATCTTCTTTGTCCAAGGATCAAAGGCTAAAAACAATTATACTTCCAATACTTATCTCATAATCCTATTAGTATATACCTACTAAGTAATACCTTCATGAGGTATAATGTTTATTTTTCACATTTTATGGGCTTTATTTATTTTCCCGTGTGGTGCCGGCTTAGAATAGCATCACCCCATATGTTTCCCGTGGGTGTCGTAAGAAGGGACTAAGGGATTTGAGGGTTGATGTGTATCGCAAATTCAGGTGACAGTCTGTCAACCTGTCACTTAGGTTATACAGTCTTTTTAATGACTCTTAAACTTTTACTTACTTGGCGTAAATGGCCGCTTTTACAGTCGTTCACGCTCTGCCTACCCCGCAAAGGATATAGGCGTGATATAGGTAAGTTTATTTTATTGCCCTTACGAAAACATCGAACATTGCCAATTTACAACAAATTAAATAGAAATTTTAAAAGCTTGCACGCTTAGGGATACCTACCTACTAATTTTATTAAAATAATGAGAAATTATGCCGTGTGATGCCGGCTTAGAATGTCATCACCCCATATCTTACCCGTGGGTGTCGTAAGAGGCGACTAAGGGATAAATTCATCCAGGGGTTCAATCACTGGATGAATTTCACAATCGCGTTGCAACATCTTGCATTGCGCTCACCAACCCGCCAGCCAAGCGTGGTGAGTATGGCAAATACCCCCCTAATAGGGGGAGGCCCATGTTAAGCAGTGGACTTTATTGTGGCTGTTATGATGATGAATATGATGATGATAGGAGAATATTAAAAAAAATGCTTTATAGACAATTTTACTTTCTTATTTTTTCTGAACTCACTCTACAGTTTTACCAATTAATTGCATATAACACCCTTACTCGACTACAAGCTGTATAAGCGCCGCGCTGCAGGCAATATACCGCTATTGCATGCTAGGAACGCCAGATATTCGCTTTGTGCCAATTAGGCCTGGGGGGAGGGGGGTGCTACGGCGTAGTGGATGGCTACGGCGTAGAGGGGCTACGAGTGGCGGGGTGGATATTGCATTTTGGCTGTTGCGCGATTCGGTAATTTCAAAATTAAAGCGGGAAACACGCGTAATGACCGTTGGTGCGTAATTTTAGCGCAACACTATTGCGTAAGGAAAATGCGATTTTTCTCTATGAAAATTGATTAAATACCTAGTTTTGCAATATTTTGAATTATTTAAAATTAAAAAATACACGAAAATTTTAAAATTCGTAAGCGTCCATCCCATTGACCTGCCTATTGAGTTGAGACACCGGGCGCCTGGCCGATCGATCCAAACGAATTTTTCAATCTATTGATGCTCGTTTCGAAGCAACAATTAATTTATGAGAATGATTGTTTGTTTATGATTTCTTTCCATAATTCATTACACTTAATTTTCATTTAACAATTCCAAACACAACTAAGAATTCACTTACACTTACTTAAGCAACTTAACCTCGCTTAGGCTTAACACTTCCGCTACCAACCTTCTACCAACTCCTTCTACAGACTCATTATCATCTGCCTGCTCTTATCCCAGATCAGTTGGAGTCGGCGCAACATGTTTTGTTAGAAAACAAATTGATCTTAAATTGATATACTTACAAAGATTTGGCAATGTTTTATTCGTTGTCGCCTGCGTCGACTTTGATTGTCATTGTAGGTTGCCATCACTGCCGTTGACCATAGTTGACAGTTATTCAGTCGAAGTCAAAAACTCTACGTCGTATTTTACGAAACACCCTGAGTGGACTAGGGGTGGCAGTATTCACCGAAAAACACTGCGACGGAAATCGGTGCAATTCCGTCGCCGAAATTAACACGTTCCCGGACACTAAGTCACACGACTTTGACACTGCTTTTTTGTATGAAAAGCTATAGCAGTTCTGTCACATAGGTCGCAATACGCGTAATTAAATTGTGACACTAACTGCTAAAGCCTTCGACTGCTACTGCAGCTCTGTCATATGCAATAGTAAGTAGACACTGTTAAGTGCGGCAGAACGGCTATAGCAGCGAATGTTAATGCAGTTCTGTCACTTGCTACAGTCAGATGTTGCTATAAATCGCGACAGAACTGTTCTAAATAGCTGACCTGATTACACTACCACCAAGCTCTTGGAAAGATAGGCGTCTCCCAATATTGATGTACTAATCATGGTTTATCATCCATGTTTGAACTTATATCTTGTTTTGATCAGACATGTCTTGCTGTTGATCAGGAGATTCCTTTAGACAAGACCTTAGGTGTCCCTCCAATAAATCATTGATTCGGCAGGATCTTTGAAAGATATGCCTCGCACAATATCGATTTGAGGATCGTGGATCAACGTTAATGTTTCTACTTCCATCTTGTTTTCATTATAAAGTAAATATTTTTCTTATAAGTGCAATTATGAAATTTGTTATCTCATAAAGCTGTAGTGTGGATTTACAAGTACGTAGAGGTACCTAAGCAATTTTTCCGTGATAAAAAGCTACCTATTTATAATCTACTAGTTTTATCCAAGCTACAAGCCATAATAATGTAAATAAGTAATAAGAACACATACTCAAACCCTTAAAATATTACTCAGTTAGTACAAGTGGGATGCTTAGCAAATTTCTATTACCTATAGAAATTTGAAATAAGTAAAATCATAAAAATCAGGGTTAGTCTAGCTTCAAATAGTCAAAGATTTTTTGAAATTGGTCTGTATTTACGGGAAGTATCGATAATATGTACACAAACAAACCACAAAATTCATTATTTTCTTACTGTGATCTATGCTTATTTGAAGTATTTAGGGTATAAAATTGAATTTAGGATAGAGTATTGAATTTACGCTTCAAATCTAATGTTATTGCATCATTATAAAGCTAAAAACAGGCTACTGGCATCAATTAGAAATCCTTAAAATTTGGCGCAAAAACGGTCACATAGACACATCTGCTAATAGTGACACACGCCGGCCGACTGAAGAAAATTTCATACAACCGGGAATGGTATACCCGCTCTGTCATTTTGGGGGGTGAGGGGGGAGACGGGTAACACGAAACTTTGAACACATGTAAAAACTACTCTAATTGACACTGACAATATTGGAAAAAGTTGCCCAGTGACACTAAAAAATGCTCTTCTCATTTTTGTATGAATGGAGCGCATGTTTGGGCAGCTCTGGCTAAAAAGTGACCGTCAATTTGGTAGGCTATAACAGTTCTGTCACTAGACGAAGTGCAAAAGCGAATGCTATGACCGTTCTGTCCGGGAACGTGTTAAGAATTTCGGTTTAAAGTAATTCGACGTGATTTGTACGTAATTTCGGCGCTTATTTTAGTGTGTCATCCCAACCGAAAACGCCGAAAACTGACGAAACGGAATTCAGACGCCGAATTTCGGTCGCGTAATTTCGGTTGTACCTGTAGTGTGTCTACTAGTGTTGATGAGTAGGAGTAGGTAAGCTGTTATGAGGAAGAGGAAGCAGAAGAGGAAGCAACAACCTACAAGTTGGAGGATGAGGATTTATTTATGAGGAAGAGGAGTAAACTGTCAAAGAAAACGAAAAAAAGATTAAATTATTGTGTCAGCGGAAACGAAAAAAAAAGTAAAGGGGAAGAGGAACTTAGAACTTTCTTTTATGTCGAAACCTTAAAAATTGCGGAACTTCCGCGTTATAAGGATGTGGAAGAGGAATCCTCATCAACACTAATGTCTACACACTAAGACGCTACCACACGACTACAAGACGCTACCACAACACTACAAGATAAAGCACGATTTCTTTATCATTCCTTCTGTCTTACCGTCGGCAGTCAAAGTGTTAACAAAAGCCTGGTTAGGCTTAATTCGTCTTTACTTAAAGCTAATGCTATTAGAGTGAACACGAGTGAAAGGGAGGCAAGATCAAATGACTGAATTGATTGACAAAGGTAGAGGGGTAAGCAAATTGATATCTACTTATTTGTGATTATTTCTACGAATTCTGCATTGGATTGATTCATTTCGACATTGAACCGTTGTACTTATTTGTATGAAAAAAAATTAAAAAAATTGTAAAAGGCGACGTAGAGTTTTTGACTTCGGCCTTGGCTGATTATCTGGCGACTATAGTCAACCGCATGGTGGCGGTGATTCCAGCTACAATAGCATTTCCAAAGAGGGTTGACGTCAGGCGGCCGCCTGCCTAAAACATAGCCAAATCCTTTTGCTACATGATTTTGTGCTCTAACTTACTTCTGGCACGTTTGTGTTATGGGAAGGACTAAGTATATTACGAAAGACGATACTAAAAGCGATAGGTAAGTAGGTATTCGTCGTTACGAAAGGTGAATTATGAAAAATTTGCGCTTCCTATACCTAGTCCACTCGAACCAGCTAATCGGTAATTTTGTAGGTTAGGCAGGTCCATTTTTTTCATAGTTCAACTTATGTTCTTTGGGGAAATTGTTACTTTTCACCAACCTGTCCTGCTTTTTCGTTATCAGTATAGAAAAATTTCATCGTATAGTAGACTCATTGCTATGGATTTTATCAAAAATTGTTAGCTTTTTGAGCAAGGTAGGTAGTATAATAGGTAGCGTGTAGTAGGATAATAATACCTATATTAACCCGTGGTCGCGGGTGGACTGGTGCTATATTTCACTGCAAAATGAACGCTTCTTCCGCGCTTAAATCGCGCCCCGCATAAACTTTACCGGCCGTAGGGATGGGGCAACAGGCGGTCTTATCGATATAGGGCCCTTTTCCTGTCATGCGTATTTTCGCACGCGCGTGGATCTGGTCCGCATGCGGGCCGCACGCATCTTATCTTTTGATACATGTTTTCCTATCATGCGGCTAGCACGCGCGCGGAACGCGGATTGACGCAAACGAAATCCCTGTCCTGCGTGTGACCAGGAGCGTGCTATCATCCGCATGCGGACCAGATCCGCGCGCGTGCGAAAATACGCATGACAGGAAAAGGGCCCTGACAAAGGTTAACATATGGGACGCTAGTAATTTTTTTAATTTTCTCATTTTCAATTTATGAGAATTATATTGCGCTACAAATTCCAATACATTGGTTTAAAGCAAGCTTTATCATATGGTTTGAATTCCGCTCATAATGTGGACTAACCATGTAGTAAGTTCTAAATACTTTCTACAGATGTTGCTGGATCGTCGGTTCAAGACGAGCATCAAGAGGTTGAAAGATTCACCAGGGTACGCTAGGCGCCCGTAGCTCAGTTGGTAGAGCGGTGGAACGGCAATCCACAGTCCCGGGTTCATGTCCGGCGGTCGCTAGTGAATTTTTCAATTTTCTCATTTTCAATGTATAAGGTTAACATAGAGTTCGTGCCACAAAGGCGACCGTGGTACGACATGATGCCAAGTTCAACAATTATTCTGAATAGATTCTCTTAGCATAATAGCGATGTCTGTTCCATGCTGCGGACTCTATCAGGTGATGTTCTATCTGCAATTCAGACTCCATAACAGCCAGAACAGTCCACTGCTGGACATGGGCCTCCCCCTATCGGGGGGGTATTGCCATACTCACCACGCTTGGCAGGCAGATTGGCGAGCGCAGTGCCAAGATGTTACATTTACAGGGAACGCTGCTGCCCATTCCCTGGCCTGGATAAATATCCCTTAGTCGCTTTTTACGACACCCACGGGTAGAATTGGGGTGATGCTATTCTAAGCCGGCATCACACGATTCAGATCAATCAATTCAGACTCAAGAGTTTTATACTAGGTAGTGAATGATCATAATTAGCTCCACGCCTAACTTATGTCAACTATTGTTGACTATAAACAAAATACTTAGGCACGCACCTTAGATGCTTTGTTTTGAGCTGAAAATAACTGATGTTACTTTGGGAAATTGGTGACTGGATGAAATTACTTTATCGTGAAATCTTTCCCAACCTCCGGGCTTCTTTTTTTTTGAGTGGAACACCTAGTCGTCCAATGATGAACCTTTACCTATATTAGAATATTTCAACCAGCTACTACAAGCAACAGGCCTCTGACATGGTTTGGTAACGAACGACCGCTGTCTAAGTAATCATAGGCTGTCCAAACTTGAGCACCGCTGGAACTCAAACTTTGAACATCGCTAGCAAGATCAGCGCAACATCCACCGTCCGGTGACACGGTTAAGAAGAACTGCAAGAAAACGCCGCGTCGGTACTTTACACGCACGACACACAAAAATAATATTTGAATGTGTACTGTAAATAATTTTAGTATAAATAGATTGGTATTTTGTAAATAAAATTAATTAGCCACTTGCAGTTGAGTTTAACTTGTCTCCTGCACCCAGCGAAGTACCATTCCGCTGCTCTCACAGTTGCCAAGCCTCCTTTAGCAACAATAGATCAGTGAGGCTGCTGATCTGCTGTGAGAATTACACCCTCCTTACTTCCCCTCGCTGTTGTTAAGCCTACCTAGTAATTTACGGCCAGTGAGGCTGCTGGTCGGCAGCGAGGAATTCCTCTTCCGGTACACATTGCACTTCGTGTACCATCCTTGACATCCTACCCAACTTCCGCCTATTGCCTTAGGGCTAGATCGCGGTAATAGGCTTCCTGGTGGTTAGGGCTGTAGGCACACACCGTCAGGGTGAATCTCTGACAGGATAGGTTTGTGTTATCCCCCTGTAAATTGTACTGTGCAGTGGCGGCACGCGGTTTGCTGTTCGTTACACTTACATACACAGACATACAACACTTACACGCACACGCGGGTTAATATTTCGTATTTTAGCCGCCCACTGTACATTTGGTCCTTCGAGTTTTTTTGTGTTAAACCAGTAGGTAATTTTTCGCGGCCCTCTTGTCCCTGATAGGTTTAAACTTGACTGACTGACGACAAACGATAGGTGATAGGACAAACGGGTGCTAAGCTGGAACCTTAGGAGCTAAGGGATAACTGTCCTCAATCGCAGTTATAACAACGGCGTACTAAGGCATTCAGTTTGAGTACATAAGTGTTTCTTGCATTCTCGCCACGGCAGCGGATCGCTCACTGGCTTCTCACAAGCGAGTTCCACCAGTGTGTTGAGAAGTCGCATATGTCGTATGGTAGATGAGGGTGTAAGATCATTTTAGTACGAGCACACGTTATTAGGGAAACCGTAGGGAACTGTAGGGCAGCAAGAAAGAAGAACATCAAGAAAGAAGAACAGCAACTAAGAAGAAGAATACATCAAGATGGAGATAGCACAGATCAACCAACTTATCAAAAGTCAAGAAACTGACTACTATGAGATGAAACAGTTACTTACCAACATGAAGAAGGATTCACCTACAAGGAAAACTGATCAATATATAGCGGAAAAAGAGCCAAACTTACAGAAATTTTTGAGAGGACTAAAACAAACCACGCAAGGCTGGAGGAGCAGGAGGTCTTATCCACCCATAGATACATGACTACCAATTACTTCGGACACATAGAAAACCAATACAAGGAAGCAATGAAATACTTACTGCAATGCGAGCAAAACCAACAATTACTAAACCAACTTTACGAACCAACCTATAAGGAAGATGATCCGGAACATAACTATTCACCAAAACTATTTATACAAATTTTTCGCATTAATCAAATGCAGAAAAAACTACAACAAACTACTGAAACTATACTACAAAACAAACCAGTGTGGTACCTGGAATCGCTACTGACAAACCTACAAAAACAATGGCGGGAAATTGAAGAAACCCATGTATTGATATTAATGGAAAGCAGCACCTTTGAACATAAATATTTCACTGACAACCTATACGAAACAGTTCAAAATGAATACGAGAGTGTAACAGAATACTTATTTGCAAAAATGAGCGAGAATAAACCAATAGAAGAGACACCTTACAGATCCAATAGACTACCAAAAATTATTTTACCGGTATTTACTGGCTCATATGAGTCATGGAACAACTTTCATGATTTGTTTACAAAAATTATTCACAACGACCGATCTTTGACCGCAACCGAGAAAATGCAATATTTGAAAACGCACGTACAAGGTGACGCAGCAAAATTGATCAAGCATCTATGTGTAAGTGAGGCAAATTATCAAACAGCGTGGAGTTTGCTGACAAGGCGCTATGAAAATAAACGATTAATTATAACAAAACATTTGGATAACATACTGGAAATGACACCAATTAAAAGATGTAGCGCTCATAACTTGAGGAATTTACATGACACCATCAATGAAAATTTAGAAGCCTTAAAATGCCAAGATATTGACATCTCTACCTGGGATCCGATATTAGCGAGAATACTAAGCAAAAAATGGGATTCAGAAACTGATGAAAATATGAAAACCAGCTGGATGAACCTAACAAGTTACAAAAGTTTTCAGATATGATGAAATTTCTCGAAAAAAGATTTAAATGCTTGGAAACGACAACGTCATCGAAAGACGACCGCCAAACAAATAACAAACCTAAACTAGAACAAAAACCAGCATGCAAAAATTATAATAGTGCCTGTTGGTTTTGTAACAGCAATGAACACAATGTTTACACATGTCCTGCATTTAAGGCGTTATCACTACAAGAACGAGCAAAAGCGGTGTCTGAAAAACGGATATGCAAGAATTGTTTGGCACATGACTCCTCACTAAAATGTTTTTGTACTAAACTGTGTGGATATTGCTCAAAACAAGGTCACCACTCATTATTACATCAAGAAAATTACAAAAAGACTAACACGCTTCCGCAAAAAAGATTTAATTACTCGGGACACTGGAAACAGGATGAGCCGAAGAACCATCCACCACCGAAGTCAGGTACCAAACCAAATAACCAAGTTTCGTCCAATACGTCGTCCACAACCACTAAACCAAAGACACAAACAATGGCGCTCCTTGCGACAGCAATTGTAAGAACCACGGCCCTTGATGGATCGTGGCATTTACTTCGAGCACTGATCGACCCAGGGTCAGAAGCCTCATTTTGTACGGAAGAGGTAGCACAACTACTAGCGCTCCCACGTACAAAAATCCAAACAGATGTAACTGGGATAGCTGACGAAAAGCCCAAAACATCAAACTACACTATTGATGCTACATTGCTACCAAGATTTCCGAGCTAATACAAGCTACCAGTAACGCTTCATATTCTACCAAAACTAACAGGCCCGTTACCAAAAACCGACATACCACAAATACAAGAACAAAGCTTGGAAAACAAACTTATTGCTGATCCAACATATTACAAAAAGGGACCTGTAGACATAGTGTTGGGAGCCCAGGAACACAGTAAAATACTAATACTTACCGGGTTATACAAACTTCAAGACGGAATAATTGCCCAAAACACCGAGTTTGGATACATTTTCTCCGGGTTTTGTGGAAGCACCAACAACCAAATAAAAGTTTTGAGTATGATAACTCGAGCTGACGACATACAACAAATACAAAGGTTTTGGGAGTTAGAAGAAGTAACACAAACACGTCAATTGTCTCAAAGTGACCAATTATGCGAAACATTTTACGAAGAAACCACCATAAGGAATCCAGACGGCACATATACGGTTAGATTACCATTCAAAGATCAAAATATGGAGTATGGAGACACAAGACAAATAGCTGCAGCAAGGTTGTTGCAGCTAGAACGGAAATTCAACAAAAACGAAAAATTGCGACAACAATACCAAGAATTCCTAGACGAGTACCTAGAAATGGGCCACATGAGAAAAGTTCCAAAATCAGATTATTACAACGGCAAATACTATATTCCTCATCAACCAGTAATAAAAGAAGACTCACTGACAACAAAATTGAGAGTAGTATTCGATGCTTCAACTAAATCGAGCACCAAAAGAAGTCTTAATAACAATATGCTCACCGGTCCAAGACTACAACATGACCTAGCAATGATACTGTTGCGCTGGAGAAAACATAAAGTTGCCTTCATGGCAGATATAGAGAAAATGTATCGATTCATAAAAGTAAACGAACAAGACTTACCATACCAACGCGTGTTATGGAGACAATCACCACGACAAGAAATCAACGAATATGAACTAACAACAGTGACATATGGAACAGCATCAGCGCCATATCTAGCAGTTAGAACATTACAACAACTTGCCAGAGACGAACAACACAACTATCCAAAAGCCAGCCAAGCTACGTTGCAAGACTTTTATGTAGACGACATTCTATCAGGAGAAAGCGATATACAATCAGCCAAACAGTTACAAACAGAGTTGATAGAAATGTTAAAGACAGCAGGTTTCAATTTGAGAAAGTGGTCCTCAAATACAGCAGAGTTGTTAGAGAACATACCAGAACAAGAAAACGAGGCCAAAATGTTAAAACTACCGTTAGAAGAAAACAGAAAATCATTGGGAGTATTATGGTCACCAATTGAAGACTGCTTCTATTACCAAGTAACTGTAAATGAAAACGATAACCCAACTAAACGATTCATAATGTCAGAGGTTGCAAAACTGTTTGATCCACTGGGATTTCTTGCGCCAATAATAATAACCATGAAACTTATCATTCAAGAACTGTGGACAAATGAATTAGAATGGGATCAGCCGGTAACGAGCAATTTAAGAAACAGATGGTTGGGTATACAAGAACAACTCAAAAGTATTGAGCAGATTAAGATACCAAGGTGGGTTCACGTGACACCAAACCATAAGGTTGAACTACATGGGTTTTGCGATGCATCAGAGAAAGCATATGGCGCTGTAATATACAGCCGGGTGCAGAATAGTAACAAGACTTACAATGTCACCCTATTACAAGCAAAAACAAAAGTAGCACCAAAGAAACGAAAAACAACATTACCACGGTTGGAGTTATGTGCAGCAGTATTACTCACAGAGTTAATGGAAAAAGTTATAAAAGCAATGAACCTAACAGTCGCCGAAGTATATTGCTGGACAGACTCAATGATTACTCTCGGATGGATAAAAGGAGAAGCTGAAAGATGGCAAACTTTTGTGGCTAATAGGGTGTCCGACATACAAAAACTAATACCGCTAGCGAAATGGAACCATGTAGCTACAACTCAGAACCCAGCTGACGTCATATCCCGAGGAATTGAACCGACCAAGCTGCAAAACTTAGCACTGTGGTGGAATGGTCCTAGTTGGTTACAGAACGAATACTTACCTATAACGAAGACAATACCAGAAATCTGTGAAGAGATAAAGAAAAGTTATAATACTAACACAATAATAATAACTAAAGAAGAAAACGAGATATGGGAAAGATTCTCCTGCTACCAAAGGATGCTCAGAGTATTGTCATATTGCTACAGATTCGCTCACAAGAAAGGAAGTGACAAACCACTGTCAATAGAGGAAATCAACAATACAACTAATCGAATATTGTTCCTAGTACAACAAGAAACACTTCACGAAGAGTATAAAACACTAAAACAAGGAAAATCACTGAAAAACGGAAACAAACTATCAAACTTGGACCCTTTTATTGATGAAGATGGACTGATCCGAGTTGGAGGCAGGCTGCAAAACTCAAAATTACCGTACGATCAGAAACATCCAGTACTATTACCACAAAACCATCACGTGACGTCATTAATTATAGACGACGCACACCTAAGAACTTTACATGGAGGCAACAGTTTGACCTTGGCTAACATAAGACAAAGATACTGGATACTTGGCGGCAAACGAAAAATTAAAAGTCATATAAACAAGTGCATAACTTGTATAAGACACAAATCAGTAACAGCATCACAAAAGATGGGTGCATTACCAAAACCACGCGTAACAGAATCATTCCCGTTTAGTCACACGGGAGTCGACTATGCAGGTCCCATACAAGTAAGAGCCATGAAAGGACGGGGACATAAATCCTACAAAGGATATATTGCGGTATTTGTATGTTTATCGACAAAGGCAATCCACCTCGAGCTAGTAGGCGACTTAACGACAGAATCATTTATCGCAGCACTGAGGCGATTTACAGCACGAAGAGGTCCTGTATCACATATCTATAGTGATAACGGAACAAACTTTGTCGGAGCTGCAAACTTTCTACACCAAGAGTTACTGGAAATAACACAATCCAACAGTTTCCAAAACGCAGTAACTACAATGGGAACACAATGGCACTTCATTCCTCCATCATCTCCACATTTTGGTGGAATTTGGGAAGCGGTGTAAAATCAATGAAACACCATTTGCGTAGAGTAATAGGGAACAAACACTGACATACGAAGAACTAAACACGTTCCTTCACCAGATAGAAGCGTGTCTAAATTCAAGGCCACTGTGTGCACAAAGTGAAGATATTAACGACAATGTAGTACTGACACCCAGCCACTTCTTAATTGGTCGAGAGGCAGTTGGAATACCCGATCCGTTAACTAACATCAATACGGATATAGTGAATAGATGGAAACTGATTCAGAAAATGAAAAGAGATTTTTGGAACAGCTGGACTAGAAACTATCTACATCAACTTCAGCAAAGGTACAAATGGAAAACAAACCAAGAAAACTTAACAGTAGGAAAACTAGTACTAATAAAAGACGACAACATCAGTCCCAGTAAGTGGCCGCTCGCAAGAATTACAGAAGTTCACACAGGAATGACGGAGATACAAGAGTTGTAACCTTACAAAATCCACGGAACTAAACAAAAAGGTCCATCCATACATTAATTCCATTACCAGTGATGGAAACAACACAAAACAATCAAAGCAAAAGTCCTACTCAACCAGTACAAGTGAACATGGCTCAAACCGCTATGAATGCAAAAAGAAATAATAAATGGCACACAAATGGAAAATGGTCAAGCATATTGTTCTATATGTTATTGATGATGATACTACAAATTGTGGGTACAACGGCATCTACATATTCAGTAAGAAGTGTAGAACCAGGCATTTATGTGGAACATATAGGAACGGCCAATATAGATAGAGGAACATTCAGGATTGAAACCAACTATAAAAAAGAAAATTTGGAACAAGATTTTATGAAGATCCAATCAGCAATAACGCAGTTTAATCAACTATGCAAAGCCGTCGTATATGAAACACACTGCAACCAATTCTACAAACATCTGCTAGAAGAAGAGGCAAAATTTGAGAGAACCAAAGAATATCTAACTGAAATAAACCAGACTAGGAGGAAGAGAGGATTGTTGGGACAGTTCTTAACGTCAATATTTGGAGTAAACGATGAAGTCTACCGAGATATAGATACCTAATCAAAACCAACAAAACTTAATCAATACTGCGAACCAACAAACCAAATTGATGATATCGACTATTTCGCAAGTAAATAATACAGAAGAAAAGATAAAGGAAAAACTAGAGAGATATCAAACAAAACTAAACACAGTCATAGAATACATCGACAAATACAACCATTGGTATACAACCGTTGACAACAACCACGTGAACATCCAGATTATGCAGACGTACCAACTAGCGAACAATTTCATACAAGAAATCAGTGAACACTATTCCGGATTATTAGACATATTTCTGTCCAGAGCCACGGTATACAGCATACTGACACCAAAGAACGTCAGTGATTTAATCAAGAACGCCAACAAAATATTACCGTCGAATCTAAGAATAAATCAACAACTACTACTTGAAACTAAAATTGCAGAAAATGAAACCCACATCCAAGTTTACGCGTATTTCCCTATACAAGACATCACTAAGTACACGTTGATACATATTACTCCAATACCCCAAAAGAATAATGATAACTCATACCGAAGTATAACAGTTGTAAATAACTACCTCGGTATAGACTACAATAATGAGCCATATTTTGAACTAAATCATGAACAGTTTAAGGGGTGTCTACAGAAATCGACCAGTTTTCTTTGTTTTCCTGTGGCGGTGAAGAACATGCAATTACAAGAAAATTGCATTGTTGCCCAACTCTTCAAAAACAAGACAGTGACAACTTGCGAAACAAAATTAGTAAAAATAACCAACACAATACTATGGAAACAGTTATACATGCAGAATACCTGGTTATTTATCGCTAAGGGTCGTGTAACTACTTCTATAATTTGTGATGGGCAAAGAACAGAGATAGAACTTCGGAATGTTGGTGTAATACATATATCTGATAACTGCATCATAAAAACTTTTAATAACATCTTAGTTGCTAAAAGATCTACTTCAGTTCAAGTTGTAGCTTCTTATATAAAAACCACTAAATTTTTCTGCTGATCACATTACTTCTTCAACTAACCTACTGACTGATATTTCTAAAGAACAGATTATAGAGAACAATAAGGACATTTTACAAACCTTAGTAACTAAAGAGCAATCACTACACACAGAACTAGATAACACCACTTGGAAACAAATTCACTCTCACACATACGTTACTATTTTTATTTCATCAATAATTACTTCCATTATCATGTTACTAACACTTTGTTATGGTCCACAGGTGATCGCAAAATTGGGAGCAGTCCTGCCACGATGGTCCAGAGGGCATCCGAGTCATTCTCCGCCAGACCAACCTATCGAACGAACTCCAAGACGCGGCCAGGCCCATACGCAGCAAGGACATCGGCAAATGAAGCAACCAGTAGCTCCAGAACGGATCTACAGCATTCCCAGGAGACACCGAAGAGACGACGTAGAGCTGTACGAGATGCAGTCCGTTTGCTGAGAGGTGGCAGAATGTCCAAACTTGAGCACCGCTGGAACTCAAACTTTGAACATCGCTAGCAAGATCAGCGCAACATCCACCGTCCGGTGACACGGTTAAGAAGAACTGCAAGAAAACGCCGCGTCGGTACTTTACACGCACGACACACAAAAATAATATTTGAATGTGTACTGTAAATAATTTTAGTATAAATAGATTGGTATTTTGTAAATAAAATTAATTAGCCACTTGCAGTTGAGTTTAACTTGTCTCCTGCACCCAGCGAAGTACCATTCCGCTGCTCTCACAGTTGCCAAGCCTCCTTTAGCAACAATAGATCAGTGAGGCTGCTGATCTGCTGTGAGAATTACACCCTCCTTACTTCCCCCTCGCTGTTGTTAAGCCTACCTAGTAATTTACGGCCAGTGAGGCTGCTGGTCGGCAGCGAGGAATTCCTCTTCCGGTACACATTGCACTTCGTGTACCATCCTTGACATCCTACCCAACTTCCGCCTATTGCCTTAGGGCTAGATCGCGGTAATAGGCTTCCTGGTGGTTAGGGCTGTAGGCACACACCGTCAGGGTGAATCTCTGACAGGATAGGTTTGTGTTATCCCCCTGTAAATTGTACTGTGCAGTGGCGGCACGCGGTTTGCTGTTCGTTACACTTACATACACAGACATACAACACTTACACGCACACGCGGGTTAATATTTCGTATTTTAGCCGCCCACTGTACATAGGCAGCACTTCGTGCCCTGCGAGTACCTACTACTACTACGACGACTGCGACGGCCTATGGATCAGCCTGCTATGTTTTAACTAAACACGGTTAAAATTCATAAAGTTGATGTTTATCACCTAAGGTTTTAAAGTGATAAATATCGAATCGAACCTGAAACCTTCTGTGTCGCAAGCAGTTGCACTACCACTGCGCCACATCGACTGTCAACCGGCTGTTTCCGGTCAGTAATGTTATCGATAAAAGTGTCGTATTGCACATCTCTAGTCGAGTATAAGAGCTAAGTTATACAGGTCGGAGCGCTCAACATATGTGATAGGCCCAGACGTTTATAACCGCCTGCCAGACTGTGTGAGAGATGCACCGTCCATCGTTTTATTTAAAAGTAGGTTAAGAAAATGGTTGTTAAATAGTCAATTTTATGACTATGACGAATATTTTGAATTGCCTATGCAAATGTAATTTATTTAATTATTATAATTTTAATTTTAAACTTGACTTGTGACCAGTGTTATCAATAAATTATTTCATTTCATTTCATAAGCTCTGTTTTCGCCCCTGGAAAGCTAATAAGGGTATCAGGTAATTATCGATAGCGATAAAATTGCCGTATTGCACATCTCTAGTCCAGTGTAAGAGCTAAGCTCTGTTCGCGCCCCCGGGGAGCTAATATATTGTTGTTTGTACTGAATATCTCCGGGATGAAGCTAAGCATAGCTATAGCTATAAAGCGAGCCTGTAATCATGCCGAATTTGTTCCTCTAATATACTACCACCAAAAACATTGACTTGAAAAAAGAACCAAGTCTCGCCTCTCAGTTCTTCTACTGACAGCCGATGTGGCGCAGTGGTTAGTATGCCTGCCTGCCACGCAAAGGTTCCGGGTTCAATTCCCGGTGGGGTCACTCACAAAGTAGATATTTATCACTTTGTGAATTTGTTCCCAGTCTGGTTAGGACATTGCAGGCTGAACCACCTGATTGTCCGCAACTAAGATGGTTCCGTGCTTCGGATGGGCACGTTAAGCCGTCGGTCCCGGTTGCTGTCTATGATGGCAGTCGTTACACAACCATGTCAGAGGCCTGCTACTTGCAGTAGGCGGTTGAAAAACTCTGACACCAGGGTTCATCGGGTCGTTGAACGACTCGGTGTCCCACGAAAAGAGAGTTCTTTTACTAAAAAGTTGTGAGATCCATGTGATGCCAGACACTATCTTTTAGTAATCAAGTCATTCTAGTTATTGTAAATATAAAAGTTTTTAAATATTGATATGGTTACTAAATAAGATAGTGTCTGTTACCTAATTAGTAATTACGCAATAGCTTGAGATGAAAGTTCCCTGAAGTAGTCCTTGAATAAATCAATAACCGACTTAGCATCACATCGATCTCACAACTTTTTAGTAGAAGAACTGAGAGGCGAGACTTGGTTCTTTTTACAAGTCAATGTTTTTGGTGGAATCTCATTTCTTTTTGTAGGTAGTCTTTCTCTTTCTCTTTACTAGAACTACTTCTTGAGCCTCAGCTACAGATGTCCTCAAAGCCCATCCGCAAAGTTAACTTTGTAATCCTATACATTTGTATGGAAATACAAAGTTAATTATGCGGTTGCAATTATCCGAATTTGCAGAATGTTATAGTTTTCCCTTTATTCATACACCAAATACAAGTTATATTCTAAATTTGAAGCTCCTCAGTCTGCTAGAAGTACCTTAGAAATTTGATGATCGGTCAGTCAGTCCAGTCAGTCAGGCAGAAAATTAAGAAACTTTGAATAACTATAACTTCTAAACCACAGGTACACATTAGATGAAATTTTAAATGTATCGTGTGTATGCAGTGCTTGATAAGATATTTTGAAATGAGGGTTCTAAACTTATCGACAAGGGAGTTACAGGGGGGTCGAAAATGGCCTGAACTGGTTCGAGAAAATGATGTTACGGCCGTGCCGCTTTCAGCTCGACTTGGTGGGGGCACTGCCGTGCCCCCAGATTTTGAGATAATTCCAGCAGTTGTAAGACACTACATAAACCGGGAGTAACAAAAAGGGTATAACAAGCCGAAAGGAGGTCAAGGTGCTCATGAAACTGGACAACTTTCCTCAAAGAACATGGGTCATTTGACAAAACATTGGACCTCCCATAGTGGGTAAATCAATCAGCGGATTGGCTGTTTTGTATGGGGGAGATCCAAATTTCATACAGCTTTCTGAATGATTCTCAGACGTGGTGTAAGTAGCCGGTTTTTAAAGCCGCTTACGCTCTGCCTGCCTCGCAAGGAATTCTTATAGGCGTAATATCGATATGTACGTGTACCTATGTGAGAATATTTTTTTCATATTCTAATTATATTGACCGAAAATGTACCACGAAATCAACATTTCATTCTTTGATTCTTTTTCTACCCCGTGTTTGTTTCGGGACGGTACGGTACAAAGCAGCGTTTATGATATGTTTTGTCTGTGGGGAGGGGAGGGAAGAGGGGTGAGGGGTTGAGGGGAGGGACAGAAAGTTAAAAACCGTGTAAGTTTGATACAAGCGGGGTGCGACTGCAAGAGCGGACAAAAACTTCGGTGCTAAATTATTCGTCTGATAAACAAGTGTGATTCTCTTCTCTCTCTTTTCGTGTGGGACACCGAGTCGTTCAACGTCCCGATGAACCCTGGTGTCAGAGTTTTTCAACCGCCTACTGCAAGCAGCAGGCCTCTGACATGGCTGTGTAACGACCGCCATCAAAGACAGCAACCGGGATCCGAAGCACGGAACCATCTTAGGCCCTGCGCACATATGAGACACGATAGTCGCACGACTATCGTCCTCCTAATGAAATAGTACTTAGGTGCGCACATACGCGACACGACTTCGCCCCGACAAAAAAGTCGGGGCCCGACCGCGATAATCGCGCGACGCAACTATCGGGCGGCTGGCGGCTTCCTTTGAGTAGGGATGTGACTTTAGTAACAAAAAAATCGAATTGCCAATAATCGATTATTTTCAATAAATTGATTTTATCCAAAGAAAACATCGATATCGAAAATAATCGATTTTTCCGTATTTAACTTAATTTTACGCAATTTTTTTTATCATATAATTTTTGATAGAAGTAAAAAAATGCCGTTTAAACAAAATATTACAAGGGTCCTGATAAAAGGTGACGTGTATTTTTATTAATACTTACTTATACACAAGATTAAAATATACCTCCTGTATATACCTATTGTTGGAAATCAAGAAAAAATAACAATTTTGGCGTCCTGCGATAAAACATGTGCCAATATAGATAGTACACAAAAATACAAACAGAAAATACTCTTTGGTAAAATGTCGTAACATGTACGGTTTCTGAGAAAATGAAAGCTAATTTTAATTTTCTATGAATTTTGACTCTCATTTTCTCAGAAACCGTACATGTTTTGTAGATTTTTGTTTTGTATTTTTGTGTATTAACGATTGGAACACATTTCCCCCAATGTAACCAGAATTCATACATTTTTTATTATTTTCTTAGAAACCGTACATGTTACGACATTTTACCAAAGAGTATTTTCTGTTTGTATTTTTGTGTACTATCGATTGGCACATGTGTTATTGCCTGAAGCTGAAATTGTTTTTTTATCATCGTGAAGTTTAGGTATACCACCTTTCACAGTAAAATGTCCCATGCTCTTTATCGATAATGAGAATTGCAAAATCGATTTAAAAAAACGATTATTTTCTAATTTTTACATCGTTTTTTCAATAATCGATTATTTTTTCACATCACCAGTGCCGAGTCGGCCGAGACCCTATAATGCACAACATAATAATGCACAGTGTGACAATGCCGACACTAGAATTTAGAGGGTCTAAAGTCTGTAGGTACATAAAATATGTTCGAAAAAAAAAAAATGTTTGATGACAGGTAGTGTGATTATCACAGAGCACGTTCCAACTAATTTTAGTTTATTTTTCTGTTTAGATGATAATATGTGACAGCATTATGAGGATTTTGAGGAGGGAATATTCAATATACATAATATAAGGAACATAAGACGATAAATGAAAAAAAAACCGCCCAGGTGCGAGTTGGACTCGCCCACCGAGGGTTCCGTAACGATTTGAAGTACGTTTTTTTTTGTAGTACTAAGATTTGTGTACGTAGTTTGAGGTACGGAACCCTAAAAATGAACCATCTTGCCGTAAATGCCGTAATGGACGTCATTCCTATATCCCTTGCGGGGTAGGCATGGCATTCCAGGTGAGCCCTTGCACCCCAAGAAATGATGAGGTTTTAACGACCGTCAAAAAGGTCGTTATCACAACTACTGCCAAGTATTTGAGGATCATTTTAAGCAACTGTGCTGTGTATCACTGTAATGTCAAGTTGTCAGACACGCGCTCTAGTCGTGGAGACATTTGACAAGAAAATCTTTTTTGCAATAATTTGTGCTATCTGGATATTAATAAAGCATCAAGCATCATTTTTATTATCACGTTAATTAAAAGTACGATTCAGTAGAATATTGATGGTAGCATTAAAACATGTACATTATAATGTTTATTTACCACTGATGAAATATTTTAATGTGTTGCATTGTCGCACACTGGTTCCATTTAATAAAAAAGTGGACATTAAGGAATTTCGGGTCGAAGGTCAATGGATGTGGCTGATTTTATTTTTGTGGACAGCTGTTGCAATTACTAGTATCTTTTATACATGTTGTTTATTATTTTTTAAATATGCCTTATCTACAGAGATAAAAAATAATGAATTATTATTTGTATGGAAGAAGTCATAATTTTGACTATTACTTCCAAGGTTCACATGTATTTAAAATAAAACTTAGCGCAGCTTGTAGAGGGGCTAATTGCTCACAACTTTGTCATAGATACTCAACTGCGCATTTTTGCGCGTTTTGAGTTACAGGCACTTTAAATATTTTATCACCGGATGAGCATTTTTTTTTAGATAGCTGACGCAATTACAAGTCACTTATATAGATGTTTTTTTTTTTTCAAATATGCCTTATCTACAGAGATAAAAAATAATATTGAATTATTTTTTTGTATGGATAAAAAACAGTGTTGCTACCCTCTGATTTTTATTTCCCCTAACTCCCCGTGAAATTCCCCTAAATTTGGCACTTTAAAAAAAATCCCCTAATACATTTCTTATAACACATACATAATAAAATCCAAATTGAAAAAGAAAAAAATAAAACAGATAAAGTTCAGTTCGGATACATGCACATCAATAGAATTAAATAAAATCCGTCCAGATTCATGCATTCAAACTTTTATTTGAAATAAATTGAATGAATTATTTATATATATATATATTTTAATACTAAAATATCCCCTAAGTATGTATATCCCCTAAAATCCCCTAAACACGAAAAAATCCCCTAAATTTCGGAGAAAACCCCTAAGGTGGGATGAAATCAGAATTTTGACTATTTCTTACAAGATTCACTTATGCTCATCCGGTGACAAATTTTTTAAAGCGCCTGTAAATCAAAATGCGCAGTTCAGCGTCTATGACAAAGTTGTGAGCATATAGCCCCCCTATAAGCTGTCTTAAGTTTTATTTTGATTACGTGTGAATCTTGGAAGAAATAGTCAAAATTATGTCTTTTTCCGTACAAATACTAATTCATTATTTTTTATCTCTGTAGAGAAGGCATATTTAAAAAAAAAACAACATGTATAAAAGATACCTACTTGTAATTGCATCAGCTGTCCAAAAAAAAAAACAGCCACATCCGTTGACCTTCACCCGTAATTCCTTAATGTCCACTTTTTTATTAAATGGAACCAGTGTGCGTCGCGACAAAACTATCGCAAAACAGTCGGCCGACTATCGCGCAACTATCGCGTCGTGGTCTGCGCGGGGTGGACGACACGATAGTTTCGCGATTGTTTTGTCGGGGGCCGACAAAACAGTCGTGCGACTATCTTGTCTCAAATGTGCGCAGGCTCGACAATCAGGTGGTTCAGCCTGCAATGTCCTAACTAGACTGGGAACAAATTCACAAAGTGATAAAATATCAACTTTGTGAGTGACCCCACCGGGAATTGAACCCGGAACCTTTGCGTTGCAGGTAGGCATACTAACCACTGCGCCACATCGGCTGTCAAAGTGTGATTCGTATGATATAACTTAGTAAACCTGCCATTTCATCATTGGAAAGTGTGATAGACCTTATTAACTCTTGAAATAAAACTGCTATTTCACCATAGGAAACTCTGAACATAAAATTCTATCACAAATTGTTCGTCTACAAAACTATGAGAGCTTTTTAGGGTGTCGTATCCGAAGGATGTGGGGCTCCCATACGAGAAACACGAATTTTATGCCATTAATATTAATGGTATGGAACCCTTCGTGCGCGAGTCTTACTCGCACTCGGCAGATTTTGTATAGCTGCTTGCAACGTAACCTATTTTGCCTTTTTTCATGGTTAAAAACTGATCCATCTGTTAAAAAACTGATTCTCGCAAAAATTCATAATAGTCTAAGCGGGTACGGTCAAATATCACCCGAAAGCTGTTTTGCCGGCACAGTTGATGCCGCTTTGCTCAGTGATACTAGGGACCATTATGAATGATTCCATCCGAGGAAATGAAAAATCCATCCACTGGATTTCAAGATGACGGACCTTCGTTTTTTTGTATGGCATTAAAAAAATAATTCTTCTGGAGCCCATAGTGTGGGGTATCAAATGAAAGGGCTTGACGAGACGATTTTAAAAATATATCGTTTTAATAAATTGCAGTTTCCCTGTTAGAAAAAAATCAAGTTACATTTTTAAAAGTAGTCAAAACATGCCAAGTTTAAGGTCCAGTAGGTACAAAATGACTGACATATAGTTTCTTAAAAGTATGCCAAATGATCCACCATATCCTGAACTCTAACGTGACGAAAGGAATTTCGAAAATAATAAGATTTAATGTATATTTTGCAATTGAAAGTAGATCATTGGGAACTGCGTAGGTCAGTAAGAACTGCTTGTGCGCCTCCATAAATGTTTAAGATGCAATTCTTCTCATGATTGCCTTTACACTTAAAGCATGTGCCGGATCATTTTGAATTTGCAGGCACGGTTGTGCCCCCGCCAAGTCGAGTAAAAAGCGTATTTGCCATAGGTACCATATTGCTCTACTCATGATTGCTTTAGTAGGCCTGTTGTAAGAAAAATTCTTGTTAGAAATAAGTATTGCCTGCTGTGTCGTTTTTATTTTTGTATTTGTCCTATATTTGTTTTTGTGTACAATAAATGATTAAATTCAATATAAATGTTTCTCTCGAAACAGTTCAGGCCAATTTCGAACACCCGAACAACGATATTTTGGATAACATTTGAAACCTGTGTTTTAAAAACCCAAACAGTCATAAAATAAACATTGAATATTTAAAGAAAAATCATTGAATTCCCTTGAATCTGTTACTAATTCGACCGACCATAAAACTTCTAATTTAAAGCACTTTTAGATCAAAAAACTTTATGTAAAGATATGAGATACCATTACAATCAGTTGCAATCTGATTCCGATGCAGTCAGACGTATTTATAATCGTCGGCTGTATCAATGCCGTAAATTGCAAATAAGCGCTATTTTATTTGCATTCGTCGAAATGGCGCCTCCTAAGCGCTCTGATACCATCATGGTCAACGAGTTGTTGGCGTTCGTGCAGAACAAGCTGGATGTGATGGACGTGGTCAGCCTCGAGCAGATCTGCCTCACCAGCTACTCCGACGTCGACATCCACGCGGCCATGGTGTTCCTGAACGACTCCGCTGAGCCGAAACGTGTGCGCCTCAACACGCGCAACCGGGAAGGAAGCGGGAAGAAAAACATCCGGGACATCATCCGAGTGTTCCAGGGTGAAGATCCTGATGACGTCCCGACCTATGTCGCACGGGATCTGAGTAAGCTGCCGCCGGTGACGTTCGACCACGTCGACGTCACTACGTTGCTGAAGGATATCCTGCTTCTGAAGGCTGACGTCACAGACATCAAAAGGAAATTAGAGGTTTCTGAGCAAGTGAACACCGAGCTGCGACGCGAATTGACCTCGTTGCGAGGGCAAAACACCGCGTCAGCAACTCCGCCAGCCGCGTGCAACGTGACTGTACGTAGCGACGACACCGTGCAACACGAAACCTCACCTGTCATCAATTCTGCGAGCCGTGCAACTGCCGCCGATGTACTGCGGGTCAGCGACCCCGCAGCTGATAGGAAGAGGGACAATAACATCCCGCCACCTTCAACGCCCCGCCCCGAGCCTGCGCTGCATCCCGATGCTGCTCCTTTTATTCCCGGAAGCAAAAGGAAGAGCCGCCGCGGAAGACTCGCCGCACTCGCCGCAAGCGACAGCCTGCGCCTCCCGTCACACAAAAGGGGAAGCAGACGGCAAAACCTGCGGTCGAAGAGCAACATGTCGCGCCTAAAGCGATTGTTGACGAGGATGGCTACACACTGGTAGAACCCAGGAAGCGTCAACTTCGTCGCAACCGCAATAAACGCGGCACCGTTACTGCAGCCTCAACATCTCTCAAGGCTGCCGAACCCATCGCACAGCTGTATGTGTCCCGGCTAGACAATAAGACGACACCGGAGGACATCTTACAGCATCTGGAGCAGATGGCAAATCTACGCCGAGATCCTTCACGAATCAACACCGGTATGACGCTGGGAATCCGGAAGCTGGAATCTAAAATTTCAACAAATTTTAGGTCCTTTGTTTTGACGGTTCCCCGCAAATACGTGTGTGAATTCATGCGAACAGATTACTGGCCACAGGGAGTCGTATTTAGGCGCTATCGGCCCCCTGCGCAACGTGAGTCGCTGTCACGGAAAGTGCCTACGTAGCTTATTAAGTCATGTTATTGTAGTGTATTTATAGTATTTGTGTTAGATTGTAAGTGATATTGTATAGTTTTATTTTATTTTATATGGGCCTAGTTGCCTGAAATAAAAGGATTTATTATTATTATTATTTATTATTATTACAACACAACTCAAAAAAAGCAAGTCTCACCACTACTCATCTCAACACTACATTTACATCTTCCGCAAAAAAATGAGAGTTTTCGTACATAAAATATTGACTTTATTGATTGATTATTGACCAATAGGCCATATTTAAGAGCCCATACTAAAAGACACAGCATCAAAGAAAAATAACCTTATATCTCAAAATTGACAAATATGGCGTATTTGAGCGACCGTATTTAAATAATTACAAAAACAAATAATCATATACTTACTACTTGCAAGATATATAGGGTGAAATTTAACTAGTGACCGATAGCGAAAACTCAGAACCGGCTGGTGACAAGGAACATAGGTCGAAATAAGAAAAAAATTTTTGGACCTCCCATACAAAATTGCCGCTCAGCTGATTTGAGTTACTATGGGAGGCCAAAATTTTTTTTTCGTATTTCGACCTATGTTCCTTAGGGAAAGTTGTTCCTTATCACCAGCCGGTTCTGTGGTTTCGCTATCGGTCACTAGTTAAATTTCACCCTATATTTTGTTAAAGACAGCCAAGTTCGCCACTCCACCAGAAAAGCTGTGCAATACACGACTTCGTCGGTACGAAATAACTGTAGCATCATTGTATTTCATATTTATACACTAAACACTAACAAGATTCTACAATTAAAACTGCAACGAATGCTGTTTCGTTGTAGATTTAAAATGGTAATCCTGTGTATTTACATAGAATCACTTAGTTCATTGTTTTTTTTTATTCTTAAACTTAACACTTAAGTATTTTACTCCATTTAGAAATCTGCTAAATGAAATATTTCAATTTTTATCCAACATAATCGTTTATAGGCTTATTAAGATAAGATCAGGAGATATCGTTATTGGGGTCTCATCTTTGGCCGAAACTGCTTTAAGAGAAATATGGTACGGCAAAGCCGCTTTTTACTGGACTTGGCGGGGGCACAACCGTGCTCGCACATTCTAAATGATCCGGCACATCCTAATCTAGCTTAAAGTGTAAAAGCAATCATGAGAAGAATTGCATTTTAAACATTTATATTGGCGCACAAGCAGTTCTTACTAACTTACTGCAGTTCCTAATGATCTACTTTCCATTGCAAAATATGGGTGGTTCGCAAAACACACAATTTTTTTGTTCATGAGACATAAAAAGCAGAAAAGTGGATAAATGTCTGTTTTTACGTAACGAGATTATAGTTTTTCATTGAAACTTTCAACCTGCGGACGGTGAACTTTGTGATAGATCGTTTAATATTTATTTTAAATTTTTTAACACCAAAAAGTACGTTTCGGTGGTCTGTTCAAAACCCGCTTTAGCAAGTTTAGAATGTGAAAAATAAATGTTAAACACATACTATCTCTCTTTTTAACCTTTAACACGATTCAAAATATCTTCAAGATTGTTTTTTGAGTTGGCCATTAAATAATGTTTAGCCATTTTCATTTTATTTCCCGTTCGCATATGTTACAAAGATTGCGCGTCTCATCGGTGGTACAAAAAAAGACACACATAAAGTGATTTTTTTTCTAGTGGCAGATCCAATAGAACTCAGTTCATTCAATTCAAAATTTTGAAAACAGCTGACTTTCATTTGTGATTGCTGTTTGTAATTTGAGTGCAAAATTTTAGTTGATTCGCACAAAAATTGATTTCTGGAAAACCTCATAGGATCTATTCGGTGACCGACATAAAGTGTAAGTAAATGATTTAATAAATCATGTATACCAATTTGTTTGTAAATTTTATTGATATCTTTACAAAAATGTTGGTTCTTCCTATAAAATCTTAAAAATGTGTAATCTCTGCCCACTTGCGAACGAAAATTCCGTTCGGTGGTCATCTTTTCGGAAGTCATTTCTGGTAACCGAAAAGACGCTTGGTCACCGAAAAGATCTTTTAGTGCATATTCTGTTTAAATTATATAAAATTAACAAATTTTTTATAATAATTAATTTTTTATTTTAATTACAGTTAGTGAACAGTATAACATATTTTATTGTTAAAGTCCCACCTGTTCTCATATTATAATCGAGATAAGGTTGGTAGAAAGTAGACTGGGAAGAGATGCGGCCCTTCTATGCATTTTAGTAAAGAAATGGTGGTAAGCCTGTTTTTCTTCGCGTGATTCTTCGGCCTTTGCTGATACAGGGTAGTAAGAAGCAGAATATTTTCAATCCCTTTCTCCGACTCCGACTTGGTTACAAAGCTTGGCTTTAGAATATGCCAAAACTGAGGCGTGTGAACAATCTGCACAACCAAGCCTGGGTCCATGCTTGCGACTGCAAAGTCTTCATCGATGCAACATCTTCTTGCGGTTGTCACAGGGGGTGGTTTACCAAGGCTCTTCTTAAAATCTTGAAGGCCTTTGACAAGACAAGTTTGCTCAGCAAACTTCTTTCTTATGGCAGCCCAGTTCATTTTTGTTGTTGGGATTTTCTTCGGCTGATTTTCCAACTTAATGGCCAGGTTTCTAAAGGAGTCTGTTATCCAATCACTAAGACTGTCTGCTGCTCATCAATGTGCTTTTTTGCGTGCGCGTTTAATAGTACCGTCTTAGAGGGATACTTGCCGTAAGCAAAAACAGTTGAAGATGAAATGCCTTCGTCTGTTAACGAAAGCCAGTGAAGAGAATAAGTTTGACCTTAAGCCAACAAACTCTTAATGAGGTGACAACAATCTGGTCTTATACAATGCCAACAAAAGACCAGCGTATCGTTGCTTCAACGCTAAAAATAATCCTCTTGAATTGGCATCTACTTTTCGAGACGCATCTGTTCCTGCCCCTGAATAGCTTGATCCCCAAGGCATAGAGCTCTCACCAAACCAAACTCAAACGGTGGCTACGAACAGGGAATCTTGAACAGAGTGAGGGATACCTTACACCTGAACAGCTTAAATCTCTTTGATAAACGATCCTGCATTTACTATAGCAGTCACTCCAGAAGATGGCATACTTCACTTGGTTGAACGTAGAGGTTTATTGGCGACGATTGAGCATTTGGTACATTACCTACCATACTTCATAGTTTGACACACACTACCTTGTTTCGCCAGCTCACTTCCACCACCAGCCTCTTTCACCATCGGTCTGTTTTTATGCACGCATTTCAAGGTACCTTTACCTGGTTGCCATTCCACCAATTCTGTCGGATTAAGTGTTTTCTACTGGCTTTCAATGTTGCCTTGCTGGAACACATTACCTGCACCTGTGTTTTTTAAAGCACCTATACAACCTTAAGTCTCCAGGCTGAGAGACTTTTTCCGTCTTCGCTCGCATCGTCATCATACAGACCGGTCACTCTGTTGTGTCCAATGTACGTAATTTTGGACTACCGAAAAGTTGTCTTTTCGGTGGTCCTTAATATTTCTCAACTTTTCTTACTTTTTATAAACATTTTTAGGTTTTTAACTGTTAATTTTATTTTGTTATTTTTCTTTTATTTCAATTATTTCATAAAAGAGACTATTAAGGGTACATTTTTCCATAAAAAGTCATTTTGGTGGTCATTGCGACTTTTCGGTGGTCACAAAAAAAATTATATTTGTTATAATATCTGAATTTAAGGTAAACGATCTCATAAATTATATTCCTAAGGAAAGATTTTTGATTTTACATCGAATCACGTTAAAATGTTGGTAATATTTCATTTTTATTATTTTTCAAATTTTCGATCCCTTAAATGCGAATGGCCCATATACATTAAATCTTATTATTTTCAAAATTCCTTTCGTCACGTTAGAGTTCAGGATATGGTGGATCATTTGGCATACTTTTAAGAAACTATATGTCAGCCATCTGCTACCTACTGGACCACAAACTTGGCATGTTTTGACTACTTTTAAAAATTTAACTTGATTTTTTTCTAAGAGGACAACTGAAATGTAATAAAACGATATATTTTTGAAATTGTCTCGTCAATCCCTTTCATTTGATACCCCACACGATGGGCTCCAGAAGAATTATTTTTTTAGTGCCATACAAAAAAACGAAGGTCCGCCATCTTGAAATCCAGTGGACGGATTTTTCATTTCCTCGGATGGAATCATTCACAATGGTCCCTAGTATCACTGAGCATAGCGGCATCAACTGTGCCGGCAAAACAGTATTTTTTTGCTAAGGACCATGACTATAATTAAAAGCAAAGGTTGGTATACTTGTCATAATTTAGTACGATTTGAAATCGCTTCTATACTATAAAAGCTTCTATAGTTACTGAAGTATCACGCTACATTGTCCGCAAGTGTACAGGGAGATCGCTATCGTATGAACTTGTAATAAACGCCAAGCGGTTTTACGCCACATTGTACACACACCCTAATTTTATACGCTGGTTTATTTCATGATCAACCTTTGTAGGTTAGGTAGTAATATCTATAGATTATTTTTGTTAAAAATCGAATCCATCGAATGTAGGTACGTTTACTTCGAAAATGCTAAAGAAATTACCGAAAATACCAACGAGGTCTATTACTATAGAGCGGACACCAATCTCCACCACGGAGTTTCAATCCACTGGATCCAAGTAGGCCCAGCACACTCAGTTTGTTGCTAGCCTTGAAGCTTGTTAGTCTCGTTTGTTTTGAGCTGATTTTTATACAAAATCTCACGAAATCTTTCTGAAAATGCCGTCGTGCGTATTACGATATTGCAATAATAATGCAAAGAACACTTCTAAGTGCAGAGGAATAAGTTTTTATCGATGAGTAGCTAGAAAATCATTTGAAAACTTTATTCGAAAATAATATTTAGCGTAGACGCCATGTTGCGTCATTTGTCCTAGATGAAATATTCAGAAGTTTCATTGTGTACGCAACAAAATGTACCTACGTAGGTAGTGTAAGTTGATATTTCCTTTCATAGCGAAATGTAATATTAATATACACTATTTAGATTAGAAAATTATTGTCTTCTGTAACAAAGAAAATCTTCAGTAAAGATGACGAAAACTGCGATTTTTGTTGGGAATGCTTATTTTGTTTCAAGGTATGATGGGACGTAAGAGACAGTAGTGTACTAAAAATTCTGCTATAAAACAACTACTTTTTATATGTAAGCGGTATTACTAGGTAAATGAAAAAGATCTACTGTAGATAAAATATATATTCCCATTCAGTTGAATGAAACTCGAAAGAATAAATCCCGAATAAAGGTCCTAAAGTTTTTGGTGCACCATCTCTTACATCCGGTATAAGAATTATTAGGTATCGATGAATAACAAGCATAATTTAATTTATTTTACAACGTCACCGTAGGTATTAAACTTGTACTAAACCTACATAAGGAAAAATATAAACGAAGTGTCGCGTCTATGACGGTGACATCGAATCTTTGTTTCATAACTTCCCCCCGTGGACCCCCCAACCCCCCGCTTGCTGCTCCGGCTTTTGTTAGTACCAGCGCTTCTAGGACGTAAGTTCATATTATAGTAGAAGATATTTTTACGGGAATTGTGACACATCACCTAGAGCTAGCCAAATTTTTACCACGAATAGCGGTGGCCCTAGATGATCATTTTAAGATGTGGAGGGAAAAAAAATTCAGCCAGGGGGCGCGGGTGGAGGGCGTCAAAGGGGGGAAATTACGCATTTCTATGATATTTTTTTAACGGGCTCATTTAAGTGAGAATAGCAAGTTTGGTGTCATTTTCATATAAAAAAAACACAAAGAATTCATTTCTGAGGCTTAAAAAGTATGATTCCAAACTAAAATATTATTTATTTAACAATTGAATGACCATCAATTTTCAAAAAATATTTTCAACACGTTATATTTTATTAAAATCATTGGTCTGTATGAACACAAAAAATACTATAACAAAGCTTATTAACTTATTATATGTAGTTTACAGAAATATACAATAATTGTATACTATTCATACAAAAAGTATAGACAAAAAAATCAAGAGCATGTGTAGAAACTGATGCGCACGATGCTCTGGGGTCAAGTTACTATTTTTAATAGCTCAATAAATGCGACAAGTACCTATGTAGTATCGTTTTTATAGAAAGCAAATACAAGGAATTCATTTTTGATGCTTAAAACGTATGATTCCATACATAAAAATATATATATTTCAGTACGATAATAACAGTACAATTACAAGCAATGTTGGGTATAGAAAAAACTTTAACTCGTCATATTTATTAAAAACTTTCATTCATATAATCATCTAGTTTACAAAAAATTACTTTTAATGGTTGTGTACTTTTTAAATATTAAAAAAACGCATTGTGTAACAATTTAAGCAGTACCTACTTAGGTACTCCAGACATAGCAAGCTAGCGATGCGATGCATGAGCGATAATTTTTACAGGTTTGTTAATGTATTCTGGTTGAGCGAAGGTAGAGTAGAATGAATAGATTACCTTTTTTTTTTTTAAAGAATCCTATAGATTTTTTGCCAATTTGAGAAAAGCCTGAAATGTTAAAGTGATAAAAAGTTTCTAGGTCTAGGTACTTGTTAAATAATAGGATAAATGTAATGATAAATAAATAAATAGCGTCTGCTTTAACGAGGATAACAAGAAGCAGGTGGTTCTTGAGTTGTATAATAAAACAATCACCGGCACAGAGACATAGTGCTGTACATTTGAGTGCAGCTTTCCTGCGTTTGCACCTTCTGGTGGAACCTTTTTTACAGCTACACCTTATCTTTTCTGCACTTGAAGTCCGAAGTGGTTGCCTCTCGTCCCAGTCCTTCCTCCATCCCCAATCAGATGGTTGAGGCATGTCTGGAGCTTTTACTAATGCTTGCGTCTATATGTGGGCTTGATAAGAGGCGCGCTTTAAGTGCTGAAGGAGTACTGCCTTCGTTGGGTGCATGTTTTCAACGGTGCGGGGTTTCTGAGTTCAGGGAAGAGAAAGAACAGCTGCTTTCTGGCTTTGTTGCCTCCTTTTTATGGCTTTACATTTCATGTCAAGTCCGCAATGGAGATTTAGACACGTTTTTTTTTTCAAAGAAAATCACACAGCTCCCACATCTTTGTCAAATGGTGGTAAAGTACGAAACGGGACTAAAACAGGTTTACTTAAATGCCTTGAAACAAAGTTGTTTGAACATATTATTGCACCCGCAGTTGACATAACTATACTGGACGGTGTAGTTGTGATACAAATGAGTACAACTGCTTCTAAAGTTTATTACAGATGCTATTAATCATAACTTTAAGCCTTTTTATTCTTACCTACCATTAAAGTTTTATCCTTTTACATGACGAATAGACCTAAAATTTTTTTGTCACTTTAACATTTAAGCATTTCTGACAAATATTCTTTAAAGAATACTAGGATAATCTATTTATTCTACTTCGCTCAACCAGAATAAATTAACTAACCTTTAAAAAATATCGCTCATGAATCGCATCGCTCGCTCGCTTTGCCTGGAGTACCACTAAGGACTTGACATGATATGTAATGTCATGCAAAAAAGGGAACGATAAAGCCAGAAAGCAGCTGTTCTTTCTTTTCTCTATACTCAGAAGTCCCGCACCGTTGAAAACATGCACCCAACGATGGCAGTACTCCTTTAGCTCTTAAAGCGCGCCTCTTATCAAGCCCACGTCTGGACACAAGCAGCTCTAGACATGCCTGAACCATCTGATTGGGGACGGAAGAAGGACAGGGCCGAGTGGCAGCCACTATAGACTTCATGTGGAAAAATGTTAAGGTGCGGCTGTAAAAAAATAATGCACCGGTAGGTGCAAATACGGGAAAGCTGCACTGGTTGAGTTATACAACTCAAGAATCACCTGCTTGTTGTGATCCTCGTTAAAGCAGACGCTGTTAATCATAACATAATTTTATTCTTATCTACCATTAAAAAAAGCAAATATCTCAAGACAGAAACATTTAAGTGACTTTGTTTCAAATAAACCTTTCCTTAGCTCTAAAAGACTTATTCAATATTATTGAAATGAGTTTTTGTCCCACTTTCACTTGTATGGGAGGGGGTCCACATTTGATATAGTTTCATGTCGATAGCTCTAAAACTGACGAAGATATAAGAGCGCGGCATACAGACAGACAGACTTGACGAAATGATAAGGGACTACGAAATCCTAAAAAGAAAGATAATGTATTTATTCTACCCTTTTTTCTCTAGTCAAAGATTCTACCTTACCTGCGCTCAACCAGAATACATTAACTAACCTGTAAAAATTATCGCTCGTGCATCGCATCGCTCGCTTGCTATGTCTGGAGTACCTAAGTAGTTACTCCTTAAATTGTTTCACAACGCGTTTTTAATATTTAAAAAGTACACAACCATTAAAAGTAATTGTAAACTAGATGATTATATGAATGAAAGTTTTTAATAAATATGACGAGTTAAAGTTTTTTCTATACCCAACATTGCTTGCAATTGTACTCGTATTGTTATTATTATCGTATTGAAATATATTTTTATGTATGGAATCATACGTTTTAAGCATCAAAAATGAATTCCTTGTATTTGCTTTCTATAAAAACGATACTACATAGGTACTTGTCGCATTTATTGAGCCATTAAAAATAGTAACTTGACCCCAGAGCATCGTGCGCATCAGTTTCTACACATGCTCTTGATTTTTTTGTCTATAGTATTTGTATGAATAGTATACAATTATTGTACCTATATTTTTGTAAACTACATATAATAAGCTTTGTTATAGTATTTTTTGTATTCATACAGACCAATGATTTAATAAAATATAACGTGTCGAAAATATTTTTTGAAAATTGATGGTCATTCAATTGTTAAATAAATAATATTTTTGTATGGAATCATACTTTTTAAGCATCAAAAATGAATTCTTCGTGTTTGTTTACCATGAAAATGACACCAAACTTGCTATACTCACTTAAATGAGTCCGTCAAAAAATTATCATAGAAATGCGTTAGTTGCCCCCTTTGACGCCCTCCCCCCGCGCCCCCGGACTGATTTTTTTTTCCCTCCACATCTTAAAATGATCATCTAGGGTTACTCTATTTGTGGTAAAAATTTGGTTAGCTCTAGGTGATGTGTCACAATTTTTGCCCTTTTGTAGGGAACGTATCTTCTACTATTAGTTCGATGGAAAATACGTACCAATTTCATGGCGAAAAATACATCTATCGTCCGTTTGTGCGTTATTTTTGCGCTGCGCTATCGCATGCGTTAAGAAAATGCGATTTCCACACAGCCTGAGTGGACTAGGAGTGGTGTATTCTTAGGCCATACACAACAAAGTCCAAAGTAATAGTCATCAGCCCATTCTAAGTTTTCAATATAAGTCTTGTACCTCACTTAAACAAAAACACCGATGGCGAAAGGTCCTGGTTGTTTCACCTTCATTTCGGATCATCAGGTACGGAAGTGTCCATACGACAACTTTTTAGTATGTATAGTCCAGATGAACTATGAATGCGAATCTGCGAGGCATATCGGTCTCACGAGTGTTAAAAAAAAGTGAACAAGGATTAGGTACACTGTAATGTATACAAGTGGATTATCGTAGAGGACGAAACTCACAAGAGTTGTCGCAAGACAATCGTCAGACCGATGCCTCGCAGATTCGCATTCATAGTTCATCTGGATTATAAATATCCTAAAAGGTCTTGTACCTTTCATTTTAGCGACTAGTAAACCAATTTTCCCAAGACCAGTACGAAAGCTATAATTTATAGTGTGTCATCGCCTAAGGCTGATGATTGTTAGGGCAGGTGCAGACAGGGCGGCGCGTGGCGATGACGCGGTGATTCTCGCCGCGTGTGCGCCGGGCTTTATTGGAAAATTGATGTGGGGTAGTTGTGATAAAATAGGGTACGATCATAGAGTATGTATGGTGTAAGGAACGGCGTAACAAAACTTTGCGGGCGTGCTCAGACCAAGCCCAGACCATGAAACTGAACAACTTTCTCCATGGAACATATGGTGGTAAGCGAAAAACATTTTTTGACTTTCCATACAAAGTCAGTCAGTTTTAATTCAAATTCAAATTCAATAATTTATTTCTTAGTAGGAATTTACAAGATTCTCTTTAAGAAAGTCACATTCTAATTCAAACTTAAAAAAGAGAAAATTTCTAATGCAAAATTTTCTATTTTTTATAACAATTTGTGTTCCAACTAACATTCACCACCACCATTCACCACCATTATCTTCCATGGGGAGACAGTTCCGCGCTTCGTAGGGCACGTCGGTCCCGGTTGCTGTCTGTAATTGATTACTTAGATAGCGGTCGCACAACCATGTCAGAGGACTACTAATAAGTAGTAGGTAGTGGAGCGGTTGAAAAACTCTGACACCAGCGTTTATCGGGTCGTTCCTTTGTCGACCTATTGTAGCATTGCAATTTGCAGCACACGAAAAGAAGACAAAAAGTATTTATTTTGGATCGATAAAATAGAAAATTAAAGCACGCACTGTAATTTATCGAGGAGCCAATCAATATTAGGGTGCGTTCACACCCGCAGCGGTAATGACCGTGCATTTAGGCGCGTACACAAATGAATACACATTACACAAACGCGCCGCGACCGCCCGCTGAGACGCGCGGATTTTCTCACCCCAACCCTCCAAGATAATGCATTCGCCGAGTTAATATTAAAAACATTACAGTTAACCCTAATTTATGCCCATTCTAAAGCTGTTTTAAAGTTGATGTGTTTGCTTTATTAAAAGGCGCTAGGTGCGATGAGTTTCAACTTTTAATTTTGAAATTTAGGGGTATCTATAATCGTGGTCAAGCAGGATGCTATTGATGAGGTATACTTAGACTTACGTACTCATCCGCATACATATATCTATACCAAAATTGAAAGGCTCAACGTCCTTTTAGCTCATCAATCTTGGAAAGCTTCTTTTATAGGTACCTATGCGGAAAACTAAAATGGAAGATTATTTTAGTACAATTTCCAAGTATAATATTGAGGGTGTGGTCTACTCACAAAACTGAACAATGTTGGTTAGAAACTCTTCTTTTAAATATGAAAAAATATTTTGGGCCTCCCATACAAAAATCTTGAAAAAGTGTGTCACTTAGTAAGGGAGATCCAATTTTTTTCATATTTCGATGATAAGTTGCTAACAAAAGTTGTTTAGTTTTGTGAGTAAAACACACCCTGAAGAGATTTGTACTTAATTAAATGTGTAGCTACCTACGTCACGCTACAACATACATAGGGTCATTGTGCCGGTTCGCGACCATGCGTCAGTTCGCGACCATTTTCAGGACTGACCTCAGTAATATTGCAATAATAAGAGTTACATTTCACTCTTTGTAAAAAAGTGTGACTTAAATAAGAGAAGGATAACTGCTGAATCTACGCCTATTCAAATCTATTCATTAAACCTCACCAATGTACCGCAAATAAATCATCCATTTTGCCAGTCGCTCTGCCCTCGAAAAAACACCGAAAATCTATCAAAAAAATAGTGAGCACGTGCCACTTCAAAAGTGAAAATTTTAGAATTTCGTGTAGTTTTTACAACTATAACGGTTCTATACTGTTCATACTTTAGTGAAGTATCTGATTTAACGATAATTTCGTGTTATTTTTAAGTAAATTTATGATTTATTAGATGGTCGCGAATGGGCACCCCATTTTTAGAAAAATGCTGGATAGCGACCGCGGTCGCTATCTAACACGATGCTTGAAAAAAGTTTATTTTCTCCCAGGTTATCTTTTTAACAAAGTTTTGATTCTTACAACATTAATTAATTCTAACAGACGTTTTTTATACCACAGTTAGTTTGCGACCGTCAAATTATGATTATTTGACCGGTTTTTTAACAGTTATTTAGTTGAGTGGTCGCTAACTAGTACATGCTAAAAAACTATGTTTAGTTAGCGACCGCCTCAAAAATGTATGAAAAATAGGCGGTCGCAATCAGACTCCAAAAATTTTTTACGTTACTTAGCGACCACCACTTTTGCTCTTACACTGTATTGTTGGCTCTTTGATAGGTTTTTGTTACAAATGTCTTTTACTAGTCTATTATTATATTGCTTAGGGTGCATGAAAGGAGCCTCCCCGAGTGACGCAGCGAAATTTTCCTATGCGTCCGGCGCACCCTGGGCAACAGTCTGCAGGACGGCAAGTCGGTAACGCAGACTGGCCGATCCTTTCACCACGATCGATGGCGAATCAAAGTATTTTTAAACGGCCCATTATAGGGCCCCAAAAACGGTCCTTTTCAGGACCAAATAAACAGAGAGAGAGGGGTAACACTCCACCTTTACAGTCAGCTCTAAGAGTCTTGTCCATTAATATAGAAGGCTTCTCCACGGACAAATCCGAGATCCTCTCTCATCTATGGCAAAAAGAGAAATGCGACGTCATTTGCGTGCAGGAGACCCACCGCGATGACAAGCAAACTAGGCCGCATATACCCGGTATGACGCTTGTAGCTGAGATCCCCCATCCAAAACACGGAAGCGCCGTGTTTGTTGATCCCAGCATAAAAGTGAAATCAGCTTGCACCTCATCCAGTAACTCGATTGAGCTAATTAATATAGTTGTTGGAACCTGCAGTATCACATCGGTTTATAAACCACCTGGCTTACCCTTTCACTTTAATAAGCCTGAACATTTTGACGACGAACCCACTAAAATAATAGTTGGTGACTTTAATAGCCACAGCACTAGCTGGGGATACCAAGAGACAGACGCAAATGGTCAAGCTGTGGAAGAATGGGCAGATGCGTGTGAATTAGTCCTGTTGCATAACGCGAAATTACCATCATCCTTCAATAGCGGGCGCTGGAAACGTGGATACAACCCCGACCTTATCTTCACCAGTCCGAACGTTAGTCAACAGGCTATAAAAACCGTCTGTCCATCTATACCAAGAACCCAGCACAGACCTATCTTGTGTTCAGTTGAACCAGTAGTCCGACCAATAAATGTGGCTTTTAGGCGCCGGTTTAATTATTCAAAAGCCGATTGGGAAAGCTATGCAAAGTCCATCGATGAAATCCTCTTGAATGTTGACCCCAGAGCGGAAAACTACGACGTGTTCGTAGAAACGATAGCAACTACATCTCGAAAATACATTCCAAGAGGCTGTCGATCTGCATACATACCCGGCCTGTCCCAAAATCCGCTGAAACCTTGAAACAATACGAGCGTCTCTTTAATGAAGACCCCTTTTCAGAAGAGACTGTACAGAAGGGTGAAGAACTGTTGTTTCAGGTTCAAGAAAACCGGCGAGAGAAATGGACAGATACGGTCTCAAAGATAGATATGACGCACAGCAGTAGGAGAGCGTGGACAACAATTAGAAAGCTTACCAGTGAGCCACCACAAGCTTCTCCTCCAAGTAAGGTTACGGCAAACCAAGTTGCTCATCAGCTCCTACTGAACGGCAAACCTAACGGTCGCCTCAGTAAAAAAGCCAACACCAGCAGTTGTCTCAACCCTGCGAATGTCGTTAGCTCACCATTTCTGCTCACTGACATCATTAAGGCCATTAAATGTCTTAAAAATGGAAAAGCTTCCGGGGTTGATGACATATCTGTGGAGCAAATTAAAAATCTTGGGCCGGTCGCGGTGTCTTGGTTGCTCGCTATGTTCAACAGTTGTATTGAGTCAGCCAAAATACCCCGCCTTTGGAGGAAAACGAAAGTTTTAGCTTTACTTAAACCAGGAAAGCCAAGTACAGACCCCAAAGCTACCGTCCGATCTCGCTCCTGTGTCATACATACAAACTCCTTGAGAGAATGCTGCTGAATCGCCTAATTAATGTTGTGGACCCCAAGCTCATTCCAGAACAGGCTGGCTTCAGACCAGGTAAGTCCTGCTGTAGCCAAACCCTGAAACTCACTCAACACCTAGAGGATGGGTTTGAGTTAGGCCTAGTAACTGGCGTTGTGTACGTGGATTTATCAGCAGCGTATGACACAGTGAACCTGAGAAGACTTCTGTGTAAGGTAACCGATATCACAGGCGACGTCAACTTTGTGAAGTTTCTGGCTGAGATGCTAAAGAACCGCCGCTTCCAAGTCTACCTTAACACAGAAAAAAGCCGATGGAGGGCACAAAAAAACGGCCTGCCCCAAGGTAGTGTACTGGCACCACTGCTCTTTAACATGTACACAAACGACCAGCCTTCATCACCCAACACGGATCGTTTCTTGTACGCGGATGATCTGGCGTTGTCCTCACAGGCACGGACATTTGAAGAGGTTGAGTCCAATTTGTCAGTAGCTCTCAACACCTTAAGCTGCTACTATGACAGTAACTCATTAAAACCCAACCCTTCAAAACCCAGTCTTGTGTACCACCTTAAAAACCGAGAGGCAGGTCGTAAATTAAACATCACTTGGCGTGGCGTGCCCATAGTTCACAATAACGAACCTAAATACCTCGGTATTACTTTGGATAGAGCTCTAACTTTCAAACCGCACTGCAAGAACACTCAGCAGAAAGTTAACACGCGGAACAACCTACTGCGCCGTCTAACCTCAACCAGATGGGGAGCTTCGCCGGAAGTACTGCGGACGACAGGAATGGCTCTCTGCTTTTCGGCAGGCGAGTACGCCAGCCCGGTATGGAGCCGTTCAGCACACGTGAAGCTGGTGGATACAGCTTTAAACGACACATGCCGAATTATAACGGGCTGTCTTAAGCCAACCCCGGTTGACAAGCTGTATCCACTGGCAGGCATTGCCCCACCTGACGTCCGCAGAGAAGTCGCAAGCTCAGTTGAGTGTTTTAAATCAATGAACGACTCGAGGCACCCACTTCACAATATCACTCAGGGACCCCAGAGACTTAAAAGTCGTAAGAGCTTCCTAAAACACACTGCTCCAATTTCAGGCAGTGCATCAGAAGCCCGACGTAAGCTCTGGCGTGAGAAATACCCCACAGCTACCCCACACGAACCGGATGAAAAGCTGCCCCAGGGCATAAGCTCCCGTGGCCGACATGGAAGTCTCTAAACAGACTCCGGGCCCAAGTCGGCCGTTGTAGGGACAACTTGTGCCGATGGGGGTACAGTTCGAACAACGAGTGTACATGTGGTGCCTCTCCTCAAACTATGGCACATCTCTTGAACTGCCCTGCGTGCCCTTCATCCTGCACGCTAGACGACCTTTACAACGCCACTGGCGACGCCGTGCGTCTGGCTGATTTCTGGTCCGAATTTATTTAATATCGCCAAAGCCGATCGACACGAAAAAAAAAAAAAAAAAAATTATATTGCTGCTCTTAGGTTCTTTGTCTCGGAATGCGTAATAACTCTGGAATCTCCCTTTAACAAATGAAACAGTGCGAGACGCCGCGCGCCGCGCCCCGCCAACATCATCTCATGGACCCTGTTGGCTTTTAATGGAGTTTCCGCGTTCTAAAGTAGTGGACCTGTTTCAACTTCTTCTTCGCTGCTGTTGGATTGTGCACAATGGACATATGTAAAGAGCACCAGCCAGCCTTGCCTTCCTCGAGCTATGCAGAAGTACAGGCAGAGTTTCTTTGGGCTGTCCTGGTCTATACACGCCATCCTTAAATCTTCACACCGTGAAATCAAAGCTATTTCGTAATGTCATATATGCCTGGGGTGAGGTTTCAGTACGTGCGGGTCAGCTGCGTGGAGAAGATACACGTCCTAGGATCGAGGCCTGGGTGACTTCTGTGTACTTTGAGCTGATGCATTCAAATTCCTGATTGTCCAGAGAATTCAGCTCAGTTTTTGTTGAGCAGCAAAGTGTTAGCAGAGAGACTCCTTATAGCGTATAATTTATAGATAGAAGCCTCGTTGGACTCTCTCAGGAGTTGGGTCTTGTAAAGTAGTTCACCACAATAGGGCAGCAAGTTCTCGCTGCTTTTTTACTCACTTTGAGGCTTTGGAGACAACAAAGAAGCAGGAAGTTCTCACTTCTTACTGACCTCCACTCAGTCCTTGCCTTAAGGGAGAAGGGTGCTGCCATGTAAAAGCAATGTTTTCGGATACAGGGGTATTTTATTTCACTCTGGCTGCCGCCGCGAACCCACCTAATTACGTCGAGCAAATTTACATTGCATCAGATTTTCCATGCCTTCCTTAAAACCCAGAACCATCCCTTCTGCGCCACACACCCATGCCTCCACGCTAGCGTAAAACTGGGACTATAATTCTTCAGGGTAGCTTGCGTTGGCAGATTCTCGAGCTGTGTCATTGCTGGCAGAGGTTGAATAAGGCTGTGCTGCTCTCACATCCTTCAAACTTCATGTTGGGTTGAGCAGTTCCATGACCATGACGTCATAGATATTTAAAAAAGGTAGGTGAAAAGGATCCGCGTTCGGTGCACTCACACAAGTTTACCTGCCGCAAGTAGCCTGGGTAGTCATAGTCAGCTAGACCTGCAGACTATGAAGGCAATACAGCCAATATAAACACCCAAGGGTTCTGGAAAAAAGAAAGAAGGCTAGAGGCTTGATGAATTCCTGCGACGTGACTGACGAAGATACCTCCAACAGAGGAGAGAGAATACAGGAGACCAGAAAGGACTCACCATAAGATGATAAAAAAAATTGCCAGGGATAGAGAGCTACGTTCTAATCTACTTCTGCTGTGTGTTGTTGACCGGCAAGAGTCTTTGTGCAATATTTATGGGTCGTTCTAGGTACAACGTGGGTCGTACTGTGTAAGCGAATCAGGAAGTTCCAAGACCGATACTTTGTAGCACCGTGAAGTAGCCAAACTCGGAATTCCTACTCGCTTTGATAGGTACTCGAACCCCGTCGGTCTATGTGCTCTGGCGTCAGCGCGTATCTAAAGGTCTGTCTCCTGAGCTCCCTTCGATGTTTGTCCACTAAATCCCACCTCAATCGAGGGTGGAATTTCATGCCTAGTGGCTGCGTAAGACAGATCCTGCTGGTCGAATTTACGGATGGAGCTGAACAGGCTTAACATTGCGCGCTGGCGTGATTGGTACAGGCAAGGTTAGTGTTTATGCGCACCAAGGTATGATGCATGGACAGTTCTGGTGCGGTGTGATCTTGATAGCTAGATCTGGGCTGGGTCCTCGGTGGTTGCATTAATGAAGTAGAAATGGTTGATCCTCCCCAGTATCTGAAAATACGCATTAACCTAGCTTGTATCGGTGCCGTACATATGCGCGCTGCAGACCAGCTAGGTCTTGAAGCCTCTTCGGTTCACGCTGAGGCTTCGGAGGCAACAAAACGTAATAAACAGCGTCGGCAAGGGTTGTGAGGCAGCAAAGTCAGCAGTAGCCATTGCTGTGAAAACTGTTTGGTACTACGAAATATTGTTATTTTTTTTAATCATGTCTAAATAGGTACTAGGTCACAACCTTAGGTGTAGATTTTTATAGGATTGTTCAAGTTGTATGAGAAATGTGCAAAAGTCATTTTTTTTAATAAATAATAGTTAATATGTCCATAATAACGGTAGTAAAACGGGCGGTCGCTATCTGACGCATACGTGGTCGCTATCTGAAAAAAGCGGTCGCTATCTGGCATTTCGGGTACTTTTCGGTTCAAAATTATTTTAAAAATAAACTGTTACAGTATTTCGCAAATACTTCTCGAAAAGAATATCTTGATTATATCTGCTATGCTCACAAAAAAAAATCAACCTCCAAATATGAAACCTTCATATTTATATCATGGTGTAAAGTTGGGAAGTCAACTAATCGGTCGCCAACGGGCGCAATGACCCTACCTACATGTACATCGACTGCGAGCGCGAATACCTACATGAGCGCATAGGCAAGGCGATACATACAGCGTTACCTACAAGCATTTCGCCGTGCACATACTAAGTCGGAACCTACGCGTGTGACGTCACATACATACAAGCGGATGAGTACCTACTCTACTAACAGGCGTGCGGACAAGCAAGCGGCAAGCGGCGATCGATCATCAATACCTACATTCAATAATGCGCACTATGAAGCATATCTACAGCTACAGCTACTAATAACTACAAGCAGCACTACCTACGCATACACAACACAACTGGGAAGACGTTAGTTCAACTGAAACTTCGCGCCATTCCACGAGGGAACAGCAGATCAGACGTTAGCCAGAAACTTATAGCTGTCCATGGTGGGAGCAGCTGAATATAGACGTTAGTGAGATGAAACTAAGATGGAGCTCTGAAAAGAGCTGTTTCATGTGCATCAGAGCACTGCCTATCAGAAGACACGGCGATCCAGTTCAACACTCCACTCGTCGAAGATCTTCATCAGCACAGCATACAGCATCTTCATCTTCACGTCTTTATTGCTTTGGCGCGGCGCGACACGGAGCTGCGCGGACGTCCATCTTCCTCGGCGAGCGGCGACGAAAAAGAAAGCGCGAGCGTAATAGTCTTCTCGACGGCCGTGAGGCCGTCGGGGAGACGCCATTTAGGCAGAGCCTACTGGGCGTAAAAATCTGTCGCCGCCCGTTAAAACGGGCGGGTCATGGGGTAGGGGGCCGTGGTAAGTGTGGGAACACATATGTCAAGAAAGCGCGAGGTCATGACCCCGTATTTATAGTTTCGCGGACCGCGAGCCGCGGCCGCGAGTCCCTGCCCCCGCGCGCCCCGCGGAATCGCGTATGTGAGCGCGCGTGTGCGTATGTGTGCGTGTAATTTTAAGTAGTATGTAAGCTCTGTTTGTAAATACCTAATTGCGAACCTTTTGATGTAAATATAGATAGGCATATTTTGTAAATAAATTCATTCCAAAATCTGATCCCGAAATAGTGTTTCTTTTCTGCAAGAGCTCCAGTTCTACCTAGTTAGCGGTACTCCCTGCTAGTCACCATAGCCACAGTATCGCTAAAAATGTAACCTTATATATCTCGGAGGAAAAGATACAAAATTAGAGTACAAACAAATTAATATTACATTTTACCTGTCCGTACATCAAACGATTCGGAAACAATAATAAACCGATCAAAACGCATCGCTAAATCGCAACAACAGCTCGCACGGCAGAGGTAATGAATTTGCTCTTCCTATAGAGTAAAGCTAGTGGCGATTCTAGTGAACGCTTTTCTAAGTTGATTCGAAGATATGTTATGCGTTGCTTACTGGAATGAGAAAAATATGCTAGAGAGAGAGAAAATCTATTTATAGCCGACGACTAAAACGACATCTTGTGTCATGAATACCAAATTTTATAACACTTTCCGTGACAGGTATAGGTGCAACTTTTGGAATATTTTACGCCGGCCAAGTAGTTTTGTGCTAATTAAAAAATACTTATGCTGTACCCGATTTTATCAAACTACAGGGTACAATTCTACAGGCAAAATTCGATGTACATTGCCTACCCAGTTCAATAATGGGATCATAACCTCTAACCGGCTACGCTACGCAGTGTAAGGTATATTGCCTGTAGAATTGTAGCCTGTAGATTTATTGCATAGACCACCGGTGGCATAAAAACTACGTCTAAAACAATTTACTTGAAGGCAGCTTCTTAGAAATCAAACACTTCTAACTTCATATCTCCTTTCTTTTCCATACCTACTAAGAGAGTATCAGGACAGAAGTAGTCTTAACATTTAGCACGACTAACCTTGTTATTTCGTATTGCATCGAAAAGTCTAGATTCTATAAGCCTCGACTTAAAATAACAAGGTTAGTCGTGCTAAAAGTTAAATATGAGTTATCCTTGTTCTTGCTTATGCGAGAATCGACCTCGATGAATTAGTTCTGTCTACATACATTACCGTTGACGGCGCGGCGGCACGCGGCGGCGCGTGGCGGCAGTTAGCCGCTCCGTGTGCGGGGGCCCTTATTCGCATTACAGTTCCTGTAATTCCGGTTTATTAAATAACCTGTGTTTGATCTGACGTGCTGCAATGGCGGACGACAGGTGACGTGATAGATATGTTGCAGTTTGTAGATAAATTCAAGGATTTTGACTCCCCCCGGATATAAATTGATGTTTATTGCGTTTTGAAGGGCAAACGTTTTAATTTAAATGTCAAACTTGATTTCTCACAAACAAAATGGTATTTCATGAAACGAGTTAATGACGTCAGGCAGGCGACCGGTCGTAAAATTAAGCCAAATCCTCTCGCAACATGATTTTGTGTTCAAACAAAATGTTAATTGCGCCGACCCCAAGTGATTGGGATAAGAATGGAAGATGATGATGATAAGTGCAAGATATTGCTGGGAACGCTGGTACCCTGGTTGATTATCTGTCCCATAGGTAGTCGCTTTTTACGACACCGGTAGAATTGGGGTGATACTATTCTAAGCCTGCATCACACGGCGAATGTCGTCCAAATAGGTAGAACAAATTATGTCTGTGTACACTTTTTGTAATTACCTACCCGGTTTGTAGTTTATGAACCGGCGTTTTTATTTCACGCCTCTCCGGCTCTATCTCTTCCGGGGTAGGCAGAGCGTAAACCTGCCAAACTGCTGCTGCATACCTAATAAGGCATTTGGGTCAATCAACTTTTAAGTGTACATTGACGAAAATCTTAATAATTTTAAATTTAATTTCCAATTTTTGTGATTTAATATTTGTACCGTAGGTTATAATCTATATTTTAAGAATCCACTTCAAGCAGAACGAGTTTTTAAATATAATGGTAATTTTGACTCAAAAATGCAAATGTTTCTAGTTAAGATAGTCCCTTGGACAACTGAATAAATAGGGTTTAAAACTGTTTTAAAATCGATCCAATTGAAAACTGTTACTTTATTCTCACTAATTACAGGTTGGATTTTAATTTACCCTCCATAAATAAATGACGCGACTTCTAAATTTAAAGTTATTTCTAATAATAATGTCTCCTGGACAACGACAAATTAAACATGTAACAAACTTTTTACTTATTTTTGAAGTAACGATAATACGTAATGTAAAACTCAATAATAAATTAAATTGTAATTGTTACGATCATAATTTCAAAATTTAGTTAACTTTACTGCTTTATAAAAAGTAAAAATGTCGATAATGAGCCTTTAAGAAACAGGGACAAATTGGTTGTCCAGTGGACATGTACGGTTGTTCATAGGACATGCTTGGGAGTTCAAGTGAAATACTAGGGCTGAAATCACCTAGTAGTTATTATTACTAGTAAAGAAACACAGATTTACGTCAATAAGTTTTATTACAATTTGTTGGCGCATTTCTAGTGACTGTTTTCGCAGCTTCCAGATAATTCTGCAGTTTTTTTAATCTTCTGGCGGCATACATTCGATTCTCGGGAAAAAATGGATAAAAATAAATTTTATCAATATTTGACAATACTAAATGGTAAATACTATCCCTTACAAGACGCCATCCAGTGACTAATTATTGAAAGAAAATGTGTACTTTGCTATTCTTAATATCCTATGGACAACCAAAATGTACCACGGACAACCGTTTTGGTTGTCTAAGTGACTGGTTGTCCGAGTGACATTTATCAGTCTTTAAGCTTTCTAGCAATAAATAATGATATTATGCATTAGGGCTTACGCGCAAGGAAAAATATAGATTTCATTGAATAAAGTCCAGTTTGATTAACTACGATATGTCAAATACTTACGGTATTTTGCTGGTGGTCCAGTGGACACACAATAAAGCCACGCACCCGTTCAACATGAACTCGGCTGACTGACACCGCGAAAAAGATGAAATGAAAATGGTGGCTGGACTAGTGCTGTTACCGAATCAATGGACTTGTTCTTAAGGTACAGATCACGCCATATATGTTTTGCTTTCGGGACTTTTTTTCAGTTGTCCGGTGGACGTAAGGATTGTCTACGCTAATATAATAAAGAGGAAAACTTTGTTTTTTTGTTTTTTTGTTTGTTTGTATGTAATCGATAAACTCCGAAACTACTAGACCGATTTCCAAAATTCTTTCACTATTAGAAAGCTACAACATCCCTGAGTAACATAGGCTACTTTTTACCACGGGAAAATTCCTCATTTCTACGGGAAAACGGTTAGCAGCAGGAAAACGGGGAAATAAAGCAGATATTGCCCAAATTAGCCAAACCGCTTTACCGATCCTCGCGAATTTTGGCACTGATATTACTATCATATAAAAGACGGACATGGTCAGCCCTCGAGGATCTGGAGTACCTGATGAAGACCACCAGCATCCCATCTATACATATAATAAAGTTGTAGAGGGTCGAAAGTCTGTACATAGAAGATTTTCGAAAAAAAACTGTTTGGTGATACTTAAAATTGATAACAGAACACGTTTCAGCAATTTTTAGATTTTTTTTCTGTTTATCTGTTTATTTGTTTATTTGTTTATTTGTTTATCTGTTTGTATGTGAAAGCATCACGCAAAAACGACTGAACCGATTTTGATGCAATTTATACCAAAATGTCGGGAAAATTACCGACCAGGTTATAGGCTAAAAAAATTCGACCCCTAAAAGGGGGGGTTGCCACTATACTTGAAATAAGTTTGCACGTAAATCGATATTGCGTGCGTTGCGTGCGGTAGAGGAATAAGTTACTATAAGATGTAAAAAAAACTACTCAAACTATTTCAAGGGGTGAACCAGTCCATGAAACTGAACAACTTTTCCTAAGAAACATAGGTCGAAATACGAATAAAAATTTGGCCATCCCATTCAAACTGAACCGACCGGCCAGAACATTTTGTATAATAGTAGGTCCAAATTCTTTTTTCATATTTCGACCTATGTTCCCTGGGGAAAGTTGTTCAGTTTCATGGACTGGTTCACTCCTTAAAATATATGCAGTAAATTTTTACCTATACAGGGTGTTAGGGACGGTGTGACGAAAACTTTGCTGGCATGATCAGACCATCAAACTGAACAACTTTTACTATGGAGCCAATGGTGGAAAACGAAAAAATTTTTCAACCTCCCATACAAAGTCAGTCAGCTGATCGTAAATTTTGTATGGGAGGTCAGAATTTTTTTTTCGTTTTCCACCGTTGGCGCCATAGTGAAAGTTGTTCAGTTTGATGGTCTGAGCACGCCTGCAAAGTTTTCGTTACACCGTCCCTAACACCCCGTATTTTGAACTACCTATGTTTCTTGGGGAAAGTTGTTTTCATCCTATCTATTCGAAAAAAACACGCCGCAAAGTTCTTTTATTTGCACTTTTTAAATAAAGAACTCAACAAATGCGAATAAAACTACTTTGAATTTAGAACATCTTGATGTTCAGTCAGCGCCAAAGAAATAGAACGCAAATATTGTTCGAATAAAGGCTGTATGGGACGACGACGGCCCATAGTCGCGCGTCCCCAATAGAACTAAAAAAAAGATACGCGCGAATTACAGTCCGTAATTTTCACCAAAAATTACACGTATGTTAGAATTTTATTTAACTTTTTGAATAATTAGTTCAAGTGACAGTGAAAGTATAACATTGCAATAAAATATGAGGCGCCTTTTATTTTCTCATAGAGGGTGATGAAAAGTAGAGTGAATTACTCGGGCGCAAAATATATTTTGGCTTCGGGGATTCTACTCTAGAATCCCTTACTTCGCTCTGAATTCAAAAAAGCGCCCTCGCCGTAGAAGTGTTGTTTTGCGCCCTTATGGTATCTACTAAAAGTTTCTTGAATTGGTTCACCCGCCCTTACTATATTTGCAGTTTTTTTTTACTCCCATATTGGAGTCGAGATTCGAACACGTACCAACATAATAGTAAAGCAAAATAAAAAACCAGCCAAGAGCGTGTCAGACACGCCCACAAATAGGGTTTGTAGTCAATGTTAAATATCAGCGTTACGAAGTTACCTAATTTCGTTGCTGATTTGTTTGCAGTAGTAAGTATGCTTACGAACCACAAATTAAAAAGCTTTTATTTTTCTTAAAAACTTGCGTGGATACAGTATCCGATATAGTTTTTATGGTAACTTCAGACTAAGAACTAATTTTTTTTTCAAATATTTAGTTCTAGGAAGAGTAAACTCCCTATAAAAGCAAATACTTCGAGGCAGAATCAACTTTGTGATTTTTTTAAAAAAAACCTCGCCTTAATTTTTAAAGATCTATTACCGATACCCTACTTAATATAGCAGATGGTTTTTTTTATCCTCCTTTCACATGTACCTACGCCAAAAAATAAAAACTTTTTTTTCCCAACATTCTAAATTTGTGTCAAGCAACACGATCTATCTTCACATCAAAGATGTCGATCGATTGAAAATGACGAAGTATGTACATGTATTAAAACTGTTACAGGTCGGTGTCAAGTACCCCTGCAATAGTTTTCAAAAGAACATTTCGATAGCGTGTCTTAGAAACAGCTACAAAAAAAATATGTACAGCTTGATGGGCAGCTCCTGCAGGCCTATCACTTTTGGTAGGTAGGTACCTAAATAAATAAAAAGTATGCATACCTATTACCTACACAACTATTTAATAAGAAAACAAAAACAGAAGTGAAATAAGTAAGTAGAAGAAATAGAAAGAAACAAGCATCCTTCGACATGGGTCAACTCGAATTTGCTCCTTCACATAAAAATAATAAAAGAACACCGGTGTTGGTACTGTAGCCAACTACCTATATCATCAAGATGTACCTAACTCAGGCGCTCAGACTTTGAAACAGGAGGGATCGAAGTGGGCTTTCCCCTTCAAAGTCAAGTAACAAACTCACATCGGCGGTAGTCTGGGGTTTCTCCAGGTTATTCCATCATCATCGTCATCACCATTATCTTTGCATGCTCTAATCGTACAAATCACGCATAAAATAATAACCATGAGTAAAACATCGAAAATGAAAACGTACCATTATGTGTAAAAATTGTGCATGAATCACTCAAAAATTATGCGATGTTTTTAGATATTTGGTATGGTGGAAGATAAACGTTCTGATCATATTTTATGATTAGTGAGAACCTTTATCAGCACTGGAGGTACTCTCTGTCTACCTACGTGACGGAACACCATGAACTCGGCAAAATATTAAAGGGCGCCACACACCGGGCCCGTATGCGTGACGTGCACGTTATCACGCGCATAGAGATGACGTTGTATCGTCTGGGATTGTATGAGGCACCGCACACCGTGCTACTCGCGTGATTACGTGCACGCATACATAGGCCGGCCTCTCATACAATCCCATACGATACAACGTCATCTCTACGCGCGTGATGACGTGCACGTCAAGCATACGCGCCCTGTGTGTGGCGCCCTTAAGAGATACGAAAATGTCTGTATTGAAAAATTTGTTTAGCATGATGTGCCGCTTCTGTCGGCTCAAAAACTTCTCTTGGCGAAACGAAGTTCGCGGGCACCAGCTAGTATAAACTATAAGAGATACGGTCATGGCTTCATAGAAAAAGTTGTTCACCATGACGGGCTGCTTCTGCTGGCACATGGTCACGAGGGTCTGGAGTACCTGATGTAGACAACCAGCATCCCATCAAAACTATAAGAGATACGGTAATGGCTTCAAAGTTAAAGTTATTCGCCATGACAGGCCGCCTCTGCTGGCACATGGTCATGATGAGTAACTTCTGCTAGAATGGATTAATGGACTTTTTACTACGGGCAAAAAACCCATTTCTACGGGAAAACAGGTAAGTAGCAGCGAGTGAAACTGCTGGGCGGGCCGCTAGTAACAAATATCAGGGGACCAAAATAAACATGCTGAAAAATCGTAAAATATATAAAGCAAACTAAAACGTATATGCTTGCATCATATTAGACATTGTTATGAAGAATTATATTTATGCGTTTTTCAATGGCCATATAGTATTTTTTTTGTATAACGTAATGTTTTAATTTACCAAGCTACTGGGGGACAAACAAAAAAACACTACAACAGACGTTTTGTCGATGGGACAACCGTTAAAGGTCCAGTTTATTTGTGTTAATTGTTAAAAAATTACTCGTATGTTTGGTCATTACTATAACAAATGCAATAGATGCAATTAAACAACTTATTTTTCTTTAGCAGTCCAATTATTGATCAAGGACAAGACATACTACTTACTGTACAAATAAAAGTTGATTGACCCATTTAGACCAAGTCTGACAAAAGTTTGAGGATCATCCAGGAGACTGTATATCGACTAGTTCAGTTCATAAACGGCCATAAAAACAACCATTTAAACCACGTCTGATAAACGTTTAAGAATCATTCAGGATACTGTATATCGATATAGAGTGAGTTTGTCGGCCTGTCGCCTGAAATTGCAATATAGGTACATCAACTCTCAAATTCCTTACTCGTTTCTTTTAAAACCTATGGGAAAGATAAGGAGCGACGCTATTCAAAGCCGGCACCACACGGCAAATACAACAAATTGTCGTCCAAATACAACGAATTCTGTCTCTATGTAATACATTTTGTAATTACCCGGGGATCAGACGCGATCCACACACGCTCACCGGCGTTTTTATTTCCCCGAGCGCGATAAACACTCCGCATACAAACTGCTGTTAACTAGTAGTGAGGGGAAGCGAGTCAGTGAGTCGATTCAGTAGAAAATGAGCTTCTTCTTCTTTGACACACAACTTATCCAACGAATGAACCCTGGTGTCAGAGTTTTTCAACCGCCCACTGCAAGTAGCAGGCCTCTGACATGGTTGTGTAACGACCGCCATCGAAGTAATCATAGACCGGGACCGTTTTTATTTCGCGCCATCTCCCCGAGCGCGCAAACACTCCGCATACAAACTGCTGTTAGCTAGTAGAGACGTAATAACTAGTAGTAATAGAAAATAAGCTACATACATACATATAATCATGTTCATGCCTTTATCCCTTGCAGATTGTAAACCAGCTGTATAATAACGGCCACCACGTCGGACACTTTTTTGACTCATTTAGAAGATTGTGAATCACCATAGTGACAGGTTGTCAGCCTGTTGCCTTAAGTTTCAGTACAAATCAACTCTCAAATCCCTTAGTGGCTTCTTACGACAACCACGGGACGGTATGTGGCGATGCTTTTCTAAGCCGGCACCACACGGCACGTATAAATATTTACACTTCTTGTGTAAACGTAACCTGGGGATCACACATAATCGTTACAGCCCCGATTATGAACCGGCGTTTTTATTTTGCGCCATCTCCCCGAGCGCGTAAACACTCCGCATACAAACTGCTGTTAACTAGTAGAGTAGGGACGTGATCTATTGAGTCAATTCAGTTGAAAATGAGCTTCTTTTTCGAGTGGAACACCAACTCATCCAACGACCCGATGAACCCTGGTGTCAGAGTTTTTCAACCGCCCACTGCAAGTAGCAGTTCTCTGACACGGTTGTGTAACAACCGCCGTCCCAGTAATCATAGACCGGGACCGTTTTTATTCCCCGAGCGCGTAAACACTCCGCATACAAACGGCTGTTAACTAGTAGTGACGTAATAACTAGTAGTAAGCGAGTCAGTGAGTCGATTCAGTAGAAAATGAACTACATACATACATATATCACGTTCACGCTTTATCCCTTGCAGAGCGTAAACCTGCTGTATAATAACGGCCACCACACCACGTCTGTATTTTTTTTAATCATTCAGAAGACCCACACGGCACGTATAAATATGTACACTTTTTGTAATAACACATAATCGTTACAGCCCCGATTATGAACCGGCGTTTTTATTTCGCGCCATCTCCCCGAGCGCGTAAACACTCCGCATACAAACTGCTGTTAACTAGTAGTGTAGGGGAAGCGAGTCAGTGAGTCGACTCAGTAGAAAATGAACCAACAGTGAATAAATAAGTCTGGCTCTTAGAGTATACATATTAAGCAAGCTACAGAGTGCGCGTATCGCTCCTCTCTGTAGTGTCAAGCGTAAGCAAAGACAAGTTCTATAGAAACCCACGTCAAATATAGAAGAAATATAGATGTACAATAGAGTTGTCATTGTTCTTTTGCTACTGATGGAAAGACAGGTAGTGCCACCCGCTCATAGCTGGTTAGGCGTACTCTATAGCTTGCTAAATGTGTACTCTGTACTGCTGACCATGACTGCTGCCATATCCCGGAGCCGGTAAACACTCCGCATACAAATTGCTGTTAACTAGTAATGTAGGGGAAGCGAGTCAGTAAGTCGACTCAGTTGAAAATGAAAACAAAGTATACGTTTTAAAAAAACCCACGACAGTTTACTGCAGCGCCCCCTCGTGAATTGTTCGTGTAACATATGCACCACTAAAATCCGAATATATCACTGCAAAACGCATCAAAATCGGAAAAGCAGTTTTGGAGACAATACGGACAGTAGGGTCAAAGAGGGTTGTCTCCGCGGTAATTTTGCTCCACCGTAAACTTAGGAAAGAGCACCACGAAAATACACCCTAAAACTAACGCGATGCCATCTGCAGTGAACTGACTCACTCAATGATCCAAAAGAATTACGAACAAACGACTTGCTTCATCATTCCCAACTCTACGGCCGCAGCATCCCGGACATAACTCAAATGTTAAACCCTGATTTATAAAACTGCCTTATAAACCGGGAAACTGTGGAAAAAATAGCGTTATTCCTCCCCACCGAAATCCTACAATGAAGTACAAGTATGTCCACCAGGGTTTAGGCATATGAGCCATCTCGCGACATACGAAATTTAGCTCTGAAGTGATTTTGATGCAGTTTTCTGATGAAGATTTGACTGGAAATTGTTCTTGTGTAGTGCTATACGAATAACTCACCAATAAACTGCGTTTTTCAACATTTTTGTGAATTTAGTAGGACCTAATACACATGGCTAACTCAGTGCTAGCGGCTATTTCGACGCTTACCTGGCCTGAAAATTACCGGAATCCCAGGGGAACTCAAGAGTGACTCAGAAGATGGTTGCCACGAACGTCACATTTCTTGATTAAAATATGCTCAGAATCATTTGAAGTTCCTGTATCAGATTTTCCTATTTTGATAATCTTATAAGTACTTTGAGATTTTTGACAGTAGCAACCCTGGCTATTACGTGACAATCGACAATCGCTAAATCCTAAATAGGGTCGAGTGATCCTTCTGTAAACTCTCTATTTTGTGGCAACGGCACGTCTCCTCGGGGGTTTCGAAGCACATTTTGTGAAAGTCTAACTATACTAGGAAATATAGTCCATCCGCAATCATAGTGTCATGAAATGACATGACCAGCCTTAGCGGGAGGCGACGTTACTCTGGTCGCAATACTTAGATACTACGCGACCAGCGTAACTTGGGTATCCCTTTCATAGGCATAATTTTTTTTCCACTAATATGTTTTGGCATAACATGTTTCGCATAATTTTTTTTCACCTACCATTGCTTGGACATAATAATTTCTTGGCATAATATGTATCTTGGCATATTCATATTTTAGACTATTGTATTTTATACTAACAATATTTTGGCATAATTGCTTTTGCAATAATTTTTTTTGGACTAATATATATATGTTTTATTTAGTTCTAATGGCAGGAAATGCAAGTCAATTTTGTTTTTTTATTAAGAAATATTAGATTAAATTAGGTCAGTTTAGGTTAGGTTAGGTTAGGTTAGGTTATTTTTATACAATTTAGGGGTTCTTCTAATGCATCAGATTTTTATGCCTATTTTGATTATGGATATTACAATTTATGGTTTTGTATTTTAGGCCTATGTACTATTATGGCAATATTTTTTGTGCGTAAAGAAATTATGCCTAAACTGTTATGCGTACATGAATTATGCGTAAATATCATTAGTTTAAATTACAGTGTGCCAAAACATATTATGTCAATTCCTTTTATGCAAATGGATAGAGAACCCGTAACTTGGCCTCCCGCTTAGACTGGTCATGCATGACACTACGATTTTGAATGGACTTTACCCGTTATTGCAATAAACATCAATCAAGCTACAATTAAATGCAGCTTTGTGACGGATGTTCCGTTTTGGGACTGATTTCAATTTCGAACGTTTGAATTTAGAATGCTCGTTATAATTAACGGACCAGAGACCAGCACTTTGATGTTATGGGATATGAGAGTAAGTAAATGTTTATTGCAATTTTAGGCGATAGGCTGACAACCTGTCACTATGGAGATACACTGTACTCTGTTCTGAATGACTTTCAAACTTTTGTCAAACGGCGTGTAAATGGTCGTTTTTGCATCCGGATTGTTGGATGACTTGGTATGCCGCTCGAAGAAGAAAAAGAAGACAGCCGTTAATGCTCTGCCTACCCCGCAAGGGATATAGGCGTTGTACAAAATCAGAATAAACATCTCGATAAAACAATCAAATCAGGATGGGATTCGAACCCGGGCCCAGCACACGCGAGCCACGCGCACACCTGCCATGCACACGTGCCATAGCTGCACCTTAAAGTACACACCCTTTATTGAAACTAGGGTGGAGGTGGGTACCTATGAGAACTATCCGTTTTACCCCGCCAAATAAACATCATTGTCATAGAGGCGTCGTCGCCGCCAGTACCTACAGATGGCAAAGGTCGCTGCGGTGAAAAACTTCGCAAGTTTTGCAAAAATCATAGTCTTATTTTTATCTTTTTGATCCACTAGACATTTTTAGGGTTTCGTAGTCTACTAGAAACCCTTATAGTTTCGTCATGTCTGTCTGTCTGTCTGTCTGTCTGTATGCCGCGCCCTCATATCTTCGTCAGTTTTAGAGCTATCGACATGAAATATGGTGAGAAGATAGATCGTGTGGACCCAAATATAGAAATGTTAAAAAAAAAATATTTTAAATGTTTTTTGGACCCCCATACAACTGAAAGGAGGGCAAAAAATTTTTTTTTCTTCTGCAATATTGAGTAGGGTATCGTTGAATAGGTCTTTTAAAACTAAGGTGAGGTTTCTTTGAAACAAAGTCACTAAAATGTTTTTGTCACGAGATATTTGCTTTTAAAAAGGGCGTTTTTGACCTATAATTTGTTTCAGCTGTAACTTCTACAGTATAAACGCTAAAAATTTGAAATAAATATGGAATGTAGCTTACAATCTGAAGTTACAATGAAAACTATAACGGATATTGTACCCTTAAAGGTTTCAGAAAAAATAGAGTTTTTCTATTTGCGGTTGGTCATCATACTGCTGCTAACAAACCAGCAACAAAACTAAGTTTGTAATGCTGAAAAACCTGATATTTAAACGTTGTCTACGAAACCCTATTTGTGAGCGTGTCTGACATGCTCTTGGCCGGTTTTGTTGATGCTTAAAATCAAGGTTGCCAAAGAGCCAGTCGACACGACAATGATACTAATTGATGCTATGTTCCTAGTACCTAGCTAGACTGATAATAATAACTAGTATAGATTCTTCCTTGTATTTGTAGGTAGGTATGTCACTTGCGATGGTTTGTACTTACATTGAAATAAACGTTTTCTATTCTATTCTATTTCATTCCATTCCATTCCATTCCATTCCATTCCTTTCCATTCTATTCTATTCTATAATAAAATCTTCTTCTTCTTGGAGTGGGACACCAAGTCATCTAACGACCCGATCGATGAACCCTGGTGTCATAGTTTTTAAACCGCCTACTCCAAGTAGCAGCCCTCTGACATGGTTGTGTGTCGACCGCCATCATAGACAGCAACCGGGACCAACCGTATTATACATATAGGGTTACATTTAATTAAGCACAAATCTCTTGAGGATGAGGTCTACTCACAAAACTGAACAACTTTTGTAAGAAACTTTTCTTCGAAATATGATAAAAAAATTGGACCTCTCATAATAAATGACACACATTTTCAACATTTTTGTATGGGAGGTCGCAGGCAGTCGTACTAACCACTGCGCCACATCAGATGTCAAATGATGAAATGACATTCCTGGCAATCTTGACTGGAATTGAAGAGCACTTACCAAGGTATTCGGGCAACCGACTATTACTTTGTAGCTGCTCTGTAGATAGGAATAGAGGTAGGTATACGTAGGATGAATAGCTAGAAATATTAGCAAACACACGAGAAGGAATCTCGTGTGAGAACGACTTTTGAACTCATGAGAAAAATAAGGCGTTTTTCCCTCGTGTGACGAAACGATATTATCCGTGTACCACCCCTAGTCCACTACGACTGCGACGTAGTATTTTTGACCTCGGCTGAATATCTGTCGACTATGGTCAACCGCATGGTGGTGTTGATACCACCCACAATAGTATTCCCTAAACCTCCTCCTCCTCGCGTCGTATTCCTCAATGCTGAGGGTCGTGATTTCCTAGCAGCCGTGGCATCAGCTTCTGCCGGATGGTGTTTCGCCACTTGCTCCTATCTTTGGCAGAGTGAAGAGCGTCGTGTAGCTTAGTGTCTAGGATTGAGCGGATCTGATCAGGCCATCTGGTATCTAGACATCTTGGCCTTTTGCCGTCAACCTTGCCTGTGACCATCAGTTGTTAAATCAAGGTTGTGCCCTTCTTTTCTTGCGATGTGGCCGAAAAACTCTAGCACTCTTTGTAGGCAGATAGTCGATAATCGGGTCTTTAATGTTCAGCTCGCGTAGAGTGGACACATTTGTGCGGAAGGCTGTCCATGGAATCTGAAGCATCTTTCTCCAGCACCACATTTCAAAGGCATTGATGCGGTCACGGTAAGCTTTTTTTATTGTTCGCGTCCCAACCCCGTAACAGAAAACGGAGAACACTAAGGTCTTGACTAATTTTATCTTAGTTTTCCTCGAGATGTTTCAATCCTTCCATATTCCTTGTAATTGGGCCATGGCATTTTTGCTCATTCCTATGCGTCTTCTAATTTCCTTTTCACACGAGCCGTCTTTACCTACTGATGTTGGCCCCGAGGTAAATGAAATCGTTGACGGTTTCCAATGTGAAAGCACCTGTGAGCTGCAGCTTGTTGCCACTATCAACCACCTAGAGACCACAAAAGCAAATCACTTCAAATCAGCATTCACTACCTCTTGCGTTCTGTTTACCATTTTCTTCCCGTGTGTTTCCCCTATATTAATGGGACGAGGAATTAATTTGTCACCGTCACGGTTGCCATGGCGACCGCCCGAGCGACAGACATTGCACAGAGACAGACTCTCGGCACAAAATAGAGAGTTTACAGAAGGTTTACTCTTTTTTGAAAACTTGTAAAATTTTCCACCGCTGGCAAGATTTGAACTTACGACCTTCGGCATCTGTACTGCCGACGCCACTACCAACTGGGCTATCGCGGTTCTAATCGAGCCTGCGAATTAAGCAAGTAGGTACCTATATCTTGTCCACTATCGCGTGGATGGGCTCCATCTACCGGGATAGTTTTTTAACTAATTCACTCGGCCCTATTTCGGATTTTCGCGATTGGCACTTGTTACATAGCCAGAGTTAGTACTGGTAGGTACTGTCAAAAATCTCAAAGTATAAAAATATCAAATCAGCAAAATCCAACGCAAAATCTAATAAAGAACGTCATATGATTCTGAGCCACCTTCATAGTTACCTTGACTTCCCCTGAGATTCCGGTTATTTCCAGTTAAATTCAGTAAGCGTCAAAATCATCGCTAGTACTGAGTGAGCCATCTGTATAAGCGCCCCGCGCGCCGTTTCTCTAATTTGTGTTCTCGGATAAGCTACTTAAAAGGGGCTAGCTCCACAGAATAGACGCGCGACGCGACGAGCGTCATGACATCTGTCAGACAAGCGATCGTCAGCCGTTATCAAGCGACGCGCGTTTCACGTGTGTAGCTTGCCTCTTCTGTTTCATACATTTTATATGGGAACGGTTTTAAGTTTTAAGCGTTACGATGTCGCACGTCCCACGACTCCGACGATCACTTCTTTGACAGACAGATACATTCTTCCGTCTCACGTCTACTCTTTCGAGCTTGCGCCAACAAAGATTGATCGATCACAATTTTTGAGTACTGTACATATTTTTAGAATATTCATTTGTTTCACGTATTATCCAGCGATTATTATTATAATTTTAGAGGTAGTATTTTTTTGCAGGTCCGGCTCATCGGTCATTTTTGCAAGTCATCGGTCCATCTGGCCGGAGGGCGTCCAACGCTACGCTTGCCGAGGCGTGGCCTCCACTCGAGAACCCGCTTCCTACTCTACAGTCCAAAGGTTCTACGACAATGTGACCAGCCCAGTGCCACTTCAGCTTACTTGCCAGACTATATGTTCGTTATTTTGGTGGATCATCTCGTTCCGGACCTTTCTTTTTAGCTCTCTGAGCACCTCTGAGTGAGACGTGTAAGTGTACCTAACCGATGGGTTCGTCCTGGATGGGCCAGTTGTACTGACATGTTCCACGTCTCAGCCCTGCAGGTCATGTCATGAGTGGTTGACTACGAAACCTTATTTATGGACGTGTCGGACACACTTTTGGCAGGTTTTTAAACATCTCATTTAAACATCTACCGCTACTTCAGTTTATATTTTAGTCGTTTCAAAGCGCAAAGTTACATAGGTATTTTCTTTTCCATTTTCTGGCATTACCAGACCCAACATATAATTTCATTGGTATTATTGGTATTAGGTACCTACAACAAAGCTATAACTTCATTCCATATTCATACTCATTTACTTTTTTCACCAGCCAGTATAATTCTTGTTTTAAAAATTCAAATTTCGAAGTAGCGGAAGCGCGCAGGCGCACGGTAGCTGATGCGGCAATTAACAGGGTGATGTGAAAACGTTGTGTGGACGCAACGGAACGTACAGCGTGTGGAAAATTTTAGATATACGTTAGAGAGAGTTCTTTGACCAAATATGTATGACTCTAATGGGTGAATTTTTACTTGTGACCGATAGCGAATACTGAGAACCTGGTGATAAGGAACAGCTTTTCCCAAGGAATATATGTCGAAATATAAAAAATTAAATAAGATCTCCCATAGTAAGTCAGCAGCAGCTGATCGATAATTTTCTATGGGGGGTCCAATAACATTTTGATATTTCGAGCTGTTCCTTGGGGAAAATTGTACCTTTCAAGACACGCGGCAGCGTGTCCAGCCAAGTTCAAGCAAAGAACTGGCGGACCGGGCCGTGTGTATACATTTAGAGCCACTTTTTACCCCCTCATAACTCTAAATATATTAAAGATAGGCACACCAAATTTAGTATACGTGTTTAGACCTCCGAGATGACCTAGTATACAAAATTTCATAAACATAGGTTGAACGATTATGAAAATATTGACGATCAAAAATCGGCATTTTTATCATTCACTGACATATATATAGATCAAAAACCTAACCCACTTCTAGATGACCTAGAGACTTAAAATTTCGCACACACCTAGATAACTATGTGAATACACAGGAAAAAATAAAAAATCTATAATTTTTCACTTTTATCACAAAAAAAAATACGAATTTGTGATTTCAGGGTGATTACAAACTTATATTTGCAGCTAAACTTCTGAAACTCCCATATACAATGTATGGGATTTTATTTTCGCAGCGGCAAAGGTAAATTGGTTTTTAGTACCGACCGAGTAAGATTTGAATGAATATTTATTTTGATGAACTGTAGATAATAACGTAGAGTAGAGCTACTCAGCAGGTTGGTTCTAGAGTGGATGTATATAGGGTGTTATTAGTTGATGTATACAGAGTGTTTAAAATATCATGGGTATACAAGGTGTTCAAAATGTGTGTAGGGTGTTGAAAGTGGATGTGTACAGGGTGTTAAGAGTGGATATATACAGGGTGTTAAAAGTAGATGTATACATGATGTTAAAAGTAGATGTATACAGGGTGCTAAAAGTGGATGTGTACAGGGTGTTAAAAGTGGATGTATACAGGGTGCTAAAAGTATCATGGATGTATACAGGGTGTTAAAAGTGGATGTATGCAGGGTGCCAAAAGTGGATGTGTACAGGATGTTAAATGTGGATGTATACAGGGTGTTTAGAGTAACATGTATGTATACAGGGTGTTAAAAGTATCATGGATGTATACAAAGTGTTAATAGTGAATGTATACAGGGTGTTAAAAGTGGCTATATACAGGGTGTAAAAAGTGGCTATATACAGGGTGTTAAAAGTGGATGTATGCAGGATGTTAAAATCCAAATTAAAGCGCAAGAGACTTCTATAATAGAGTACAATCGCCTGCGAACTCTTTACCGCCCTGATTTAGAAAGTTTAACAATAATCAGAAAACGCAAAAAAAATGTTAGTGATAATGAATGGGCAATGCGTTCAAGTGTGTCAAAAGTCCAAGAAAATTAACAGAACCGCAGAAAAGTCAAATGTTTTAAAAGTCTTTGTATCGTCTTTAGCACTAACAAAAGTAATGATATCCCACCAAAACATAAATGTGAAAATTGGTAGCCAAGTTCAATGTTCTGCCGAAAAAAGTATTGATATGAACATGGTCGCCAAGTTCAGTAAACATTCTTGAAATTAATTTCTTTATAAGGTCGCTTAAGATTCTTTACTAAAATAAAACAAACACCTTAAAATCTAGAGCACCTCACAGTTTTGCTTGGCTAGTTTTTAATAGGACTTCAAATATTGATTAGAGTAGATAATAAACAAGATATTAAACAATTAGGAAATTGTGAAAACTAGCCCAGTCAAACTGTGAGGTGCTCTAGATTTTAAGGTGTTTGTTTTATTTTAGTAAAGAATCTTAAGCGACCTTATAAAGAAATTAATTTCAAGAATGTTTACTGAACTTGGCGACCATGTTCATATCAATACTTTTTTCGGCAGAACATTGAACTTGGCTACCAATTTTCACATTTATGTTTTTGGTGGGTTATTTCCACCCGATTCTGAGTTTTCGCTATCGGTCACTAGTAAAATTTCTCCCTATTATGCAGTTTTACAATCAATCCTGTATCCAGGGTTCATCGGATAGTTAGACATCACGGTGTCCCACACGAAAAGAAGAATCAACATCTGATGCGTTTACCTCTCATCACGTCGTCAGTGGATCATATTGGAAAGTCACATACCAATTTTTAATTCCGATTCCAACTTGAAATTCCGATAGTAAAAGAAAATTGGGGCTGAATCCAGAATGACTCAATTAAAGAAAGATAAAGATACAAGATACTTTATTGCACAATAGCAAAGAATATTACATAAAGAGCCAAAAATAAGAATACATTATACAATTGGCGGCCTTAAAGCTAATGTAGCTATTTCTTCCAAGCAACCAGGCAATGAGGAAACAGCAGAAAACATAGAGAATTAAAAAGGGTGCAACAAGATACGAAAATTGGGGCTGAGTCCAGAATGACTCATAACTTTCAAGTCCTTAATTCGTGTCCACCCTGTATAAGATGTAAATGAACAACGCACGAACCTGGCTGTTCACACCACACGTACTCTGGAGGGGTAAGGAGGGGTTAAGAGGGGAGGGGGGTTATCACGATATGAGAGCTACAGAGCTACTGTTGTAGGTAGATATGATAGTAAGTTTAGGTATAGCCCATTCGATAGCATGATCATGAGTAATCATAGGTTTGTGCGCTATCAGTACCTATCATACCTAAGCGGGAGGCCAAGTTACGCTGGTCACAATATTTACTTAGATACTACGTGACCAGCGTAACTTGGCCTCTAGGAATGACACTGATGATAACGCACGAACCTGGCTGTTCACACCACACGTACACTGGAGGGGTAAGGAGGGGTTAAGAGGGGAAGGGTTATCACGATATGAGAGCTACAGTACAGAGCTACTGTTGTAGGTAGGTAGATATGATAGGTATGATTGTCCATCCGCTATCACAGTTTTTTTTGCGATGGCAAGGGAAAATCATCATGGATACCATAGGCCCGGGCGTTATGGCATGCCCAACTACGCTGGGTTACTTCCAGGGGACCTACGGACTTTAACTAGCTACTGCCGGGACTTGAACCCGGGACTGTGGATTAACGTTCTACCGCTCTACCGGCTGAGCTACGGGCGCCTAGCGGACCCTAGTGAATCTTTCAACCTCTTGATGCTCGTCTCGAATTTTACAACGAAATACATAGCAATATAGTATAGTATAGCTCATGGCTAGCCTTAACGGAAGGCCAAGTAACGCTGGTCGCCTAGTATCTAAGTATGGCGACCAGCATAACTTGGCCTCACGCTTAGGCATGCAACTCTGATAGCGCACGAACCTGGCTGTTCACACCACACGTACTCGGGAGGGGTAAGGAGAGGTTAAGAGGGGGGTTATCACGATATGAGAGCTACTGTTGTAGGTAGATATGATAGTAAGTTTAGGTATAGCTCTTCCGCTGTCATAGTGTCATGCTCATGATGACCAGGACCAGCCTTAGCGGGAGGCCTAGTTACCTATGCTGGTCGCTATACTTAGACACTATCCAACCAGCGTAACTTGGTCTCCCACTTAGTAAGACACTTTGATAGTGATAGCACACGAACCTAACTAGCTGTTCTCTACACTACGATATGAGAGCTACCTACTCTTGTGTAAGTAAACTTGATAGTAGTCCATCCGCTATCATAGTGTCAGTCATCATAGTATCTAAGTATAGTGACCAGCGTAACTTGGCCTCCCGCTTAGGCATGCCACTCTGATAGCGCACGAACCTGGCTGTTCACACCACACGTACACCCGGGCGGGGTAAGGAGGGGTTAAGAGGGGGGGGGGGGTTATCACGATATGAGAGCTACTGTTGTAGGTAGATATGATAGTAAGTTTAGGTATAGCTCTTCCGCTGTCATAGTGTCATGCTCATGATGACCAGGACCAGCCTTAGCGGAGGCCTAGTTACCTATGCTGGTCGCTATACTTAGACACTATCAACCAGCGTGCCTTGGTCTCCCACTTAGTAAGACACTTTGATAGTGATAGCACACGAACCTAACTAGCTGTTCTCTACACTACGATATGAGAGCTACCTACTCTTGTGTAAGTAAACTTGATAGTAGTCCATCCGCTATCATAGTGTCAGTCATCATAGTATCTAAGTATAGTGACCAGCGTAACTTGGCCTCCCGCTTAGGCATGCCACTCTGATAGCGCACGAACCTGGCTGTTCACACCACACGTACACCCGGGCGGGGTAAGGAGGGGTTAAGAGGGGGGGGGGGGTTATCACGATATGAGAGCTACTGTTGTAGGTAGATATGATAGTAAGTTTATGTATGGTCCATCCGCTATCATAGTGCCATGATGACCAGCCTAAGAAGGAGGTCAAGTTACATTGGTAATTTAATGTCTAAATAAAGCTTCTTCTTCTTCCTCGAGTGGGACACCGAGTCTTCCAACGACCAGATGAACCCTAGTGTCAGAGTTTTTCAACCGCCTACTGCAAGTAGTAGGCCTCTGACATGGATGTGTAACGACACCTCGACCGCCATCATAGACAGCAACCGGGACCGACGGCTTAACGCGCCCATCCGAAGCAAGGAACCATCTGCTTTTCGGACAATCAGGTGGTTCAGCCTGCAATGTCCTAACCAGACTGGGAACAAATTCACAAAGTGATAAATATCAACGGTGACGGGAATTGAACCCGGTACCTTCTGCATGGCAGGCAGTCATACTAGCCTCTGCGCCCCATCCATCGGCTGTCCATCCGATATCATAGTGCCATGCTGTTGCTGACCAGCCTAAGCGGGAGACCAAGTTACGCTAGTCACGTATGTAGTGTCTAAGTATTGCGAACAGCGTAACTTCGCCTTATGCTTAGGCTGGTCATGTCATTTCATGACACTATGATTTCGAATGGACAAATGGACATCACCTATAGTCCATCCGCTATTAGTAAACATGATCAGCCTAAGCGGAAGGGCGATCAGCGTTTAGCCTCCCGCTTAGGTACTTAACTTACCTATGACTATGACTATCACACTAAATCATTAGATCTAACAATTCTTACCAACCCCCAGAAAACCAAAACTAAATTACGGCGTATTACTTTAAACATTATCATCTCATTCCCACTCAATCTTCCCCCTAGCATGTATCTTAGACCCGGACCCCAGAACCGTGGGGTCGGAAAGTCCCCGAGTGGTGCCGCGCAGCCCCAGCGAATAAATCAGTTCCCCGTGATTTAATATTAATGATGTTTTAACCTTAGTGATTTATCTAGTTTGGTGTAAGTGATGAAAGACTCAACTAAATCTATAAAAACTTTAGAGGCAAAAATCATCATCTGCCTGTCCTTATCCCAAATCAATTCCCAAATCAATTGGGGTCGGCGCAATATGTTTTGTTAGAGTACAAAGTCATGTAGTAAAAGGATTGGGCAATGTTTTATGACCGGCCGCCTGCCTGACGTCAACCCTCTTTGGGAATGCTATTGTAGGTGGTATCACCACCGCTACCACGCCGTTGACCATAGTCGACAAATATTCAGCTGAGGTCAAAACTCTACGTCGCCTTTTACGAAACACCATGAGTGGACTAATAGTGGCAGTATTCTTAGCCGCTACAACACGGCAAAAGCAGAGCGCATTCAATTTTTTCTAGCAAATTTGCAAATATTGGCTTTATAAACATGCGAGTTTCTCGAAAACCGTTATGTAAAATTAATATGTTACTTGTACATTTAATCAAGCATATCTTCATCTAAAAAATGTACAATGTAAATATTAACATTTTGGTTTTAAACATGTTACAAACAGCGATATCTAAAGCAACAAAACCAAAATTCAGGAAAAGACCTCAAATCAAGCGTGAGTTTTAGAGTTTTGGTTCACTGTAAAAAAATATCAATTATACAAAAAAATAGAGTATTTATTTGAGAACAAAGTCTACAGTGAAAATTTTACAATTTTATTCAGAAATATAGAATAATACCACGTTTTTATATACGAATTTTTGCAAAATAATGCGCCATTATAACAGCTTCTGTATGAATAAATAACAGTAGTAAAGATTTAAAAAAAATATATGTTATTTAAGAAGATATACTTAATCTAATTGCAGAAAAATAAATTTATTTTTGTTCATAATATCACTGTAAAAAATATTCAAACATTCCCATGTTTTTCGCAAAACGACGCTCCGAGCGGTCTGGCAGGGAAAATTGTATGGGCTTCGTGAAAACCTCTATAGCGGCCTTTTTCTATGCGTCGTTACTCCCGAGGTAGCTTGTAAAGATTATGTAGAGTACCTTACATAGGTACCTCCCTCTGTCGAGAAATGTTGTTAATATTTTTCACCTCACCAGCTTATATTTTCTGATTCCCAGTAGCTTTTCTATCAAACTGTTTTGTACAAAGGCTCCCTGATCCCAGCTCTCGTACGCTTCTTCCTTGCACCACTACCCGTATGTTCGCGGGCCGTTTGTTTATTGCTAATAAGCCGGTAAGCCATCGCCTCGCCGTGGTAGGGCCCTGAAGAAGTCCTATTCTGGGTAGCGAATGGACTGGGTATTTCTTTAGAAAATGGTAGCACTAGCTAAGTAACTAGCACATAGTCTTAGCATTGGAAAACGCGAAGTGTGACGGCCTCCTTCCAGGTGGATCGAAAACCGGGTTAGACATAACGGAAAGCAGTTGGGCTGGGAATGCTTTCTTTTTCTTCACAAAAATGTTAGACGAGGGTTGAATGCATGTAGATATAGCGATTTTTGTTTGAAGTTTTATTTTTTTAAACACGCGTTCAGCACAAGTCCGCAAAATGTATCCCTCCCATCCAATTCCATTAATTATGCTGCTCTACAATTTCGGACTCATTGCCTTGCCTCGGATTTCTTTTGTACCTACCTAGGTATACCTACGAACGGAATTTTCCAAAGAGGTAAAACCGTTTGTATCAGAATATTCCCCCAAGGTCCACGGGGGACAACAGTTATATTCTTTTATGACCTTTAATAGAGCAGAAGGTGTTTGTATGTTCGATGCGGTCGGTAAGACTTTTTTATTTATTCAAATTGGTTTACGCGTGGCGAAGGTTCGGAAATGCGCCGCCGTCCGCCGAATATTGCGTAAAAAGTTGTTAAAGAAAGGTGGCGTATTTTGAATTATGTTGGTAATTTAGTTTCTTGTTCAGTACCTAAATCAGGATAGTTTATAGGTATATCGACCTAGTCTTACAGTGCTTTCATTCATATCTTTCCACGGTAATCGTAAGAAGAGGCGTGGTGAATTAGTAATTTTGTCAGATGAGGTGAAAGCGATAGCGACCGTAAAACTATCCAGGTAGATGGAGCCCTACCACGCGTTAGTGGTCAAAATGCACTTGCTTAATTCGCGGGCTTGGAGTGAGCTGATGTAGCTCAGTTGGTAGAGGCGTCGCCAGTACAGATGGCGAAGGTTGCTGGTTCAAATCCAGCCTGCGGTGAAATTTTGCAAGTTTTCCAAAAATTGTATACCTAAAGTGTTTTAAAGTTTGGGTATTCAGCGACCGTTTTTACGGCCGTTTACGTTCTGCTTACCCCACAAAATATATAAGCGTGATGTATGTACCTATGTATTGGTATACCACAACCCGTTACCCAACAAAGTGCTCCATATAGACCGTACGTGCGAAGTATGTCTGAGGATAGAAACCACTTTGCACCTCACTGTTTTAACACGTTTTCACATCTCCAAATTGTATTTGTCTCGAAAAACTGTAACGCTACCTTACACCAACTTATATTTGCTGCTAACGAAACCAATATTAGACTCTATCCCTTTGAATTTCTAAGTAAAAATGTTAAACAAAGATTTAGTCGACCGTATTTTGTAAATTGGTAGTTCAGCTGAAATTCTTAGACTTTGTGGAAAATAGTTGACAAAAGTGGGTATTGGGTTTTGGAATGTTGTTTACTTACAATTTGGAGTTTCTACCTAAGTAGGTATAGTTTCAAATGGACCAGATTGTCTTTTAAAGGACAAGACAAGAGTTTGAAAGTTTTCATAACCGCGTAAGGCATTTTTTAGGGTACCGTAGTCCGTACCGAGTGAAAACAGAACCCTATTCCTCAGACTTCGCTGTCTGTCTGTCTGTTCGTCCTTCATCAGGCTGTATCTCATACACCGCAATAGTTAGAGACTGGAAATTTTCCCAGATGCCGTATTTTGTTTCTATAACAACAAATACAAAAAATTGGAAACAAAAATGAGGGATGCTCATAAACAACAAATCTGATTTTAAGTCATTTTATACTTATTTTATACTCATTTTATTACTAATTTATATGGATGAATATCTGAAATAAAAGATTTTTATTTTATTTATTTTATTTATTTATACACGACGGTACGGCACCCTTTGAACGCGAGTCCGACTCGCACTTGGCCGATTTTTATACATGGACAATCTTCTTACGTGTCGCTCTATCTTAGTTACAAGTAACAATCAATTTAGACAGAGTCCATGTGTAGGTAGTAGTCGTCACCTTACATGGAGTGCAGATTGGTATTCTAATGAAGATTCCATATCCTGGGAAATAGGTACCTACCTATAGAATAGAAATAGCCTCTGAAGTTGTTACTACATAGCATTCAAGCATTCTCTACAAATGAAGTACCTAGGTAGGTAAGTATTTGTCCGTGGTCACTGGTTGCAAAACCGAACATAGCATACCTACCTACCGACAATAATGGTGGTACAAGACAATCAGAATTTCCATTAAGCATTTCTAGTTCGGCGTAAGCTCCATACAGAAGACGTGAGACGTAAGATGGCATCTGTCAAACAAGTAATCGTGGGAGACGTGAGACGTGCGACATCGCGACTCTTGAAACCGTTTCCATATAAAAAGGATGAAAGAGAAGTGATAAAGCTAAACACGTGAGACGCGCGTCTCATCGATGACGACTGACGATCACTTTTCTGACAGATGTCATCTTACGTCTCATGTCTATCTACTCTATGGAGCTTGCGCCTTAAAACCGTTTCCTTATAAAATGTAGGTAGGTATGAGAAGTGATAAAGCTACACACGTGACGTGACACGCGTCTCTCATCGATGACGGCTGACGATCGCTTGTGTGACAGATGACTTAAATAGGTATAGAAACTACAGGGTTCTTACCGCGAATTTTATGTGAAAGTTTAAAAGAAATATGTCTGACAAATGTCATGATGCTCGTCGCGTCGCGCTTCTATTCTGTGGAGTTTGCCCCCCAGTCTCTAGGTACCAGGGTACCAGAAGCCAGCAAGCATTCGAGTATTCCTCTAATTTCTCTCGAATCCCGGCCTTAATACCTTTTTTTTTTTTTTATCTAAGATGGGCTTACTCTTGACCCCAATCTTACCTAGAGCAGAGATGGGATCTACGGTGGAGCGAGCTTGCCCAGAAGATGCCTATTCACTCTAGACTTAAAGAGATTCAGGTTATATGCACTCGGAAATACAGACGCAGGCAGGAATTCCATTCTTTAGCCGTGCGCATAATGAAAGATGATTTGAAGCGCTTAGTGCGTAATGTGGGTATATCAACTAAGAACGGATGGTAGCCGGCCGTGCGTCTGGATGTCCGATGGAAGAAAGGAGACGGTGGTATGAGCTCATGCAGCTCACGCGCACACTCCGAAGTACAATCTGTAGAAGACCGATAGGCAAGCAACCTTGCGGCGGTGAGCCAGGCTGTGAAGCTTGGTCGCCACCAGTTTTTTATCGCCTATTAATCTCTTGGCTCTGCGTTCCACCGAATCCAGTGCAGCAAGTTGGTATTTAGCCGAGCCATCCCAAAGGTGACAGCAGTACTCCATGCAAGATCGGACTTGAGCTTTATAAAGAGTTAGAAGCTGTTCAGGCGTGAAGTACCGCTTGACTTTATTCAGGACGCCCAACTTTCTAGCTGCAATTTGAGCCTTGGACTCGATGGTGGTGCCGAAGTTGAGGTCAGAGGACAACTCCATGCCAAGGAGTTGAAGAGTGTTGGTCACTGGAACAGATGTACCCCGAAAAGTAGGAGAAAAGGTGAAAGGACTCCTTTTGCGGAGAAAAGACACGCCTGCGTTTTGAAGCATTGAAGCTGACGAGATTGTCTTCGCCCCACTGGGAGACGTTACTTAACGTCAGGCTCGTACGCTCCATCATAGCCTTTCTCAATCTTTGGATTTCATCACCACTGGCTCCTGCGCCGGACAGATATTTCTCGGTGACAGTACTGTCATCTGCGTACCCAACAATTCCTGAAGATAGAAGGTCATTGATGTGCAGCAGGAAAAGCGTCGCGGAGAGTACAGACCCCTGAGGAACTCCGGCGTCAATAGCCTTGAGGTCAGAGGAGCAGCCGTCTATGACCACTCGGATCGACCGTTCACTCAGGAAGTCAGCCACCCAGCTACAGAAGCCAGTGGGTATGCCGTACGCTGGAAGCTTGCTCAACAGACTCGCATGCCACACCCTATCGAAGGCCTTTGAAATGTCCAGCGACACTGCTATTGCTTCGCCGTGGTTTCAATGGCCTCGCCCCATCAATGCGTTAAGTACACTAGAAGATCTCCAGTGGAACGCCCTCGGCGGAAGCCATATTGACAATCACTGAGAAGATCATTGTCTTCGAGGTACGAAAGCAGTTTGCAGTTCAGAACTCTTTCCATAACCTTACAGAGTACGGAAGTGATGGCGATCGGTCGATAGTTGCTAGGGTCGGCACGGCTACCCTTCTTGGGCACAGGTTGCACATTGGCAAGCTTCAAGATTTTGGTACAATTTTGACACGAGAGAGCGGTACAAGCGTGTCAGTACAGGAGACAACTCAGGCGCACAATACCTCAACAATCTTGCTGGTATGCCATCAGGACCACTGGCCTTGTTCACGTCCAGACTGCGAAGGGCTCTACGGACCTCTTTATTGTGCACTGTGATCTCAGACATCAAAGAATCACAGTGAGGTAAGGTGGGTGGATATTTCGAGCCAGCGTCTATACGAGAGTTGCTCGCAAACAGATCGGCAAATAAATTTGCTTTCTCTGCCGCGGTGTGGGCAAGCGACCCATCAGGTTTCTGCATTGGAGGTAGTGAGGACGGCAGAAGTTGGATTCGACTGATTTCGAAAGGACCAGAACTGCTTACTACCCGGTGGGTGTGATGCAAGCTTTGCCCCAATACGGCTAATATGGTCGAACCTAGCTTTTCGTAGCACCCGTTTGCTATACCTGGCGGCGGCATTATATGCTCTCTTCTTTGCTCGCACTCTTCTCGCTCGCACTTTTCGATCACGAGCTTTTACCCAAGCGCGGACTGTTTACGAGCCTCAGCTCGAGCACAGTCCGCATTGAACCGGTTGGGCTTTATAACCGAGCGGGATATCGGAGAAAGGAATGAAATATTCCATTCCCTGCCGGATTACAGCTGTGATCGCATCAGCGACGTATGAGGGTCTTCCGAAGAGAAACACATTTGCCGCCACGGGTATGAAGCAAAGAAAGCACGCATCTCGTCCCAGTCTGCTGACTCGTATCGCCATACTCTCCTCGTGCCCCTAGGGTGTAATCCGAGGAGAGCAGATGGACACGGATTTCACCACACAGTGGTCGGATGATCCCAGCGGAGCCGAGACCGAAACCGAATGTCTGTGCGGATCAGTTGTCAGCAGAAGGTCCAGGCAATTGGGTGTGGTCTGTGATATCTGGTATTCGCGTCGCTTGTTCCACCAGCTGGGTGAGATCTAGCGCCAATGCTAGTTTACGCGCCTCTCGCCCAGCATGGTCAGTTTTCTGGTATGGGAACAGCCACTCTTTATGGTGAGCATTGAAGTCCCCAGAAAAACAAGCTCTGCTGTTGGATATCGCTGAATTGCTGTATCTGCCGTCTCAGAGAGGTACTCCATGAGTCTAGTCGTCTCCTGATCTCCGCTGTGCGAACGGTAAACACTGGCGTAGAGAGTTTTCTACCCAGTGTCAACCAAAAGCCACAGCACGGGAAACCCTGAATTCTCAAAGCCACGGAGACGCTTACAGCAAACGTCATCGCGAACATACACACAGACCCTGCACGCTTCTTAAACTTGTGCTCAAGAGTGTAACCAGGGTAGTTGAGGTATGCCACGTCCAACGGTGTTGCTATCTGCGTCTCCGTTAAGAAGAATAAGTGCGGCTTCTCGGTCTCCAGGTGGTGATGGACCGGATCTAGGTTTGTGTGTAGACCTCGGATGTTCGTGAGGTGCACTTTGAGTGGGAGGAAGTGTTGCCGTTGGTCAAACTTTTCTTCTTTTTAGCTTTTTCATGTTTTTAAAAGAGTTTTTGTGGGGAAAGAAAAGATAGTCGAGGCGCTGCTTAGAAACCCTACTCGTACCTTTCGGTTCAACTGATCAGAGAGGAACTCGCTTGGAGACTGCGGGGACGCCCGAGCCCCCAATAACACTCCACCGGGTCCTCCCATCCAGCCGCCAACTGGCACGGTGGAGTATACCGATTTTTCACAGTTGGCGGGGCAGCCTTTGCGCGTGGCTCGCGCGCAAGTCGGGCCCCTACTGACTGCGGTCGGCCAACGGCTGAGACCGTGCCTCGGATCCCGCTACCCTCCAAAACGAGTTACCGGATACAGCATCACCTAAAGACAAAGACCGGTTCCGGCAGCGCAACTGACTACATTGCTACCCCCAATGGCACTGGCAGTCCGCACACCGACGGAACACAGCAAGGCTGTTTGGCGCCGGACTCCGGCGGGATGGTGGTCGCGAGCCAGGCGGCCCCTTTCATGGCCTACCACCGCTTTTGGGATCTTCAGCCGCCAACACATATTGTGAGGACGTTGCCCGGGGTGGACCGCTAGGAGGTAGACCCCACCCACCCCAAGCTGACGAAGTGACGATCGCTTTTCTGACAGATGACTTAAATATTAAAACGGGATTCTTACCGCGGTATCCTTTTTCCCGATATTTTATGTGTGACTGCGAAAGTTTAAAACAATACCTATACTATTTGTCTGACAGATGTCATGTTGCGCGTCGCGCGTCTATTCTGTGGAGTTTGCCCCCCAGTCTCTACTTCCCTCAGCTATAGGTAGCAGGGTACCAGAAGCCAGCAAGCATTCGAGTATTCCTCTAATGAAGTTTCCGTGTCGGGCGGACGGCACTGCCAAATGAATTGTCGATTCATTCCCACGGGAGCGAAAGGGAGAGATGCTGTCAATGGCTGGGGAGTGAGAGAGATGGGGGAGTCTCTGTGTGAGGTGCTTTCCTTTGTCTAAAATTGAAATTCTTGGAAAATTCTGGCTGAGTCTGAGAGCCTATTGTTTTCCTTGAAAGAACGGTATTGAAATTGAAATATCTATTTTCGACATTTCGGCTGATTCGTTCTAAGTAGGCTGGTAAGTCATATTCTCAAAAATTCAAAATACTTAGTTATTAAATTATAAGAAGGTACTTACCTACCTACTTAAGGTCTCTAACTAAAAGCTTCTCAGCGAGCTGTTCTGTATGTCATGCATGGCCTACGAGGTAACTTACGAAAAACTGCCTGAAAGTCAATTTGGTTCTTAAAACTATATTCTGTGCTTCAAAAGGCACGGTATTCCATCAATCTTAACTACTTACCCGAGTAGGTAGGTAGGTACTTTGATAGCTACACGAGATAGAAGGTTCATAGACGTTTTTCTATTTTCTTCTATTCTATTCTATTTCGTCTTTTGATGTGAGAATACGGCATGGCAGCTCGTTTCACAGGCAGAAGCTTAAGATAATACCTACACAACGTCTATGACCATGCTATGACCAAGATTAGTAACCCCATAGGTACCATACCTACATCTGCAATGGTTTGTATGAATAGCATCTCTCGGGGTGCGTCCCACTGGGAGCACCGACACGACTCCGCCATTATGACGTCACGGCGATGTCATGTCATGAAGTGACAGCAGGATTCTCTGTAGGGTGATCTGGGTACAGAGAGAAACAGTATGATTGAGGACTTGCTTGCTTCCTAATGGGTGCATGTGGCTCTACTATGCACAGTATAAAATATGATTTTTGGAATACCTACCTAAATGTTTACTAGGCAGGTAGGTAGGTACCTATATCTACCTAATATAGTGTCTTTTTTGTATTTTTATCTATGTCTTACCTACCTGTTGCTGTTGGTAAGTGATGTGGTGATGCAGATGCAGACGATCTAGCTTCTTTCTTTTTATTTATACCTAGGTACCTACCTAGGTAGGTACGTATAATGGTGAATTTTCACTAGTGACCGTTAGCGAAAACTCAAAACCGGCTGGTGATAACTTGCCCCGAGGGACAAGGAAGAAGGGTAATTGGGCATACTAGGTCGAATCAGGAAGAAAAATTTGGACCTCCCATAGTAGGTACCTACCTATATAGATAACTCAAATCAGCTGTTCGACAATTTTGTATGGGAGGCCCAATCAATCAAGAGGAGGGAGGGAAGTCATGAAAAAATTCGTACCCTGTAGGTAGGTAGGTAGGTATGTGTTTATTCAGTTTCATCCGAGAGCTGTCCCATATCTACACCCTGTATATCAGTTCAAAATAAGAAGATTTGTCATGTCATGACAACATACCTACCTACCTAACATCCCATTTTGGTGATGTATAAAAGCTAAATAATAAATACTCGATTTACATGGTTTTTGATACTAAGTGCGCCATCTAGTATTGAGTAGCTGTACTTCGTTAAACAGCTAAAAATAATTAGGTACTTATACCACAGAACATAGTGTATTTTTAGGGTTTCGTAGTCTACTAGAAACCCTTATAGTTTCGTCATGTCTGTCTGTCTGTCTGTCTGTCTGTCTGTCTGTCTGTCTGTCTGTCTGTCTGTATGCCGCGCCCTCATATCTTCGTCAGTTTTAGAGCTATCGACATGAAATTTGGTGAGAAGATACAACTAAGGTGAGGTTTCTTTGAAACAAAGTCACTTAAATGTTTCTGTCACGAGATATTTGCTTTTAAAAAGGGCGTTTTTGACCCATAATTTGTTCCAGCTGTAACTTCTAAAGTATAAACGCTAAAAATTTGAAATAAATATGGAATATAGCTTACAATCTGAAGTTACAATAAAAACTATAACGAATATTGTACCTTTAAGGATTTCAGAAAAAATTGAGTTTTTCTATTTGCGGTTGGTCATCATACTGCTGCTAACAAACTAGCAACAAATTAAGTTTGTAATGCTGAAAAACCTGATATTTAAACGTTGACTACGAAACCCTATTTGTGGGCGTGTCTGACACGCTCTTGGCCGGTTTTTTTTACTTCAGTAAATTTTACACAAGAGCTGATGACCCACAAAGCTGTGGATTTATTTAAAATTAATCACACGTTTGCAGAAACCAGAAAATATATGTTACGAAAATGCATAAAAAAAATAGTGCCCCAAAAAGCGTACCAAAGCACCATTCAAAGCACGCACAAACTAACTACTTTATATCACCGATTCACACAAAACTTTTTACAGAGACATCTAGCGGCCACAGCACAAACTACTAACACCGGTTTACACAAAACTTTTTACAGAGACATCTAGCGGCCATAGCACAAACTACTAACACCGGTTTACACAAAACTTTTTACAGAGACATCTAGCGGCCACAGCAGAAACTACTCACACCGGTTCACACAAAACTTCTCACAGAGACATCTAGCGGCCACAGCACAAAGTACTAACACCGGTTCAAACCACACTGACATTCAGATTAAAACCACCCATGCACACAATGTTTCACGCCACGCCACGCGAAAACGCAGCGGGTGTGACACAGCCTTTAGTTTAAACCATAAACAATAATGACAGCTATGCATTTTCTTCTTCATGTTGGCAGCATTGCTTTTCAATTTCAAACGGTTTTCGAGTGTGTAGTGTTTTTGATCGTTGGATGAATTTATAAAAACTATTGTGAAAGTGGTGTTTTCTTAGTGATAATTATGTCAATTTTCAATGAAATACTTCCGAAGCTCCTTGCTATATCGAATACTACAGTTAAAAACTTCAATGACGAGCTTCAGGTAAAGAAAACGCTGCGGTGTTTCAGTGGCCATTTTGCCCGAATTTCGTTTGTGTTAGATTGCTTTTTATTCAAAATCCGTTGTATTCCTAAGCTTGCCTGGACTATTTTTAGATTATTTATAATGTGTAGTGCGTATTTAGTGTAAAAAGTGGTGATTTTCAGGCGGCCTTAGACTGCTTGGATAAGTTTGAAGAGGAGCACCAAAATGGACGAGGAACGGCGAAGGAGAGGGCCCAGAGGGAGAAGGCCCGTATGACGACATTGCAAAGCATTCATGAAGATGACGGTAAGCGTTTTACACCGAGAAATCACTAGAAAACATTGTAAACATACTCGTAAATTGGAACTCTGATTTTGGGGTTATTGTCCAGGTTTTACCCGCCTTTTTGTGTATTTAGAGCTCTAGGTGTAGTTGTAATATTTTTATTGTTGTTTGTCGTATTTTTCCGGATTATTTAATACAGCAAACAACTGCTTATAGGTTTAGTTTTCTATGAAAATCACAACAACAGAGTAATAGCAGTTGATGGCTGGATGTAGGCTGACCTCGACGTAGGCAATAAGGCGCAAGCACATATTTTCCCCATCCAGTCACTACAATTTGCTTTGATTCATTTGGAAATCTTTACACTCTGTATAATAAATTAGAACTTGTACAGATTAAGAATGGGTCCTGAATAGGCAATATTGTCGCCAAAACATAATAAATAAATGTTGATAAGAACCTGTTAAACTATAACTATGAAAAATCCTCCTGGTATGTCATATAATATGATAGAGATGCATACTACCAACTCAGCATCCATTCTTTATCTGCTCAAGTTACTATCAGTGTTCTCTGTAAATGCTTTTACAATTTTTCTATGTGTTACAGCAATGTCTTTTTTTTTATTTGGTTAGAAGGGCTTGGTCCTGGTCAGACCAACAGCCACTGCAACCTTTCCAGATCTATTGTGGCTGACCCTTACGACTATGTCTTACAAATATGTTTAGATTCTCATCCCCAGCAAGAAAACATTAAAACTCATACTGTTTATATTTATTCAGACAAAATTTAAAACAAAATCAAATTAATTATCTATCACTTAACATAAAATACCACATCTTTTAGATGAAAACAACACTCCTGACTCAGCGAAACCAGCGACCAAACCCGATGAGAAACCAGCAGAGTCCAAGCGCCGGGCCTCGAAGAAACGCAGCAAAGATGAGGTGGAGGGCATGACCAGCCCCGACCAGGACAAGCGGGCTAAGAGGAACGCTTCTGTTAAAGCTCAGAGCATTATCAGTAAACAGGTAGGAGAAACCTGCTCCTCAGAACTGAAAACAGAATGTTTTTTAGGCTTTGAGGAAAGTTGTTCAGTTTGATTTGCTAAACTAAGTGTTTTCAAGAAAGTGGATTGTTCAGTTTCACCCTGTTTAATACAAAAGATTAATAATAAGTGAACATTCTTGTCCACACTGAGCGAGGCTGCTCAGGTGCTCATTGCATTGCGCGGTAATCGACCAAAAACTTACGAGGCTCACCCAAGCCATTGCATGCTCATGCTAGGGCAAACGCGCGCAGCCGGTGCCAAAATCAACGCGCCTAAGATGTTTGCGTATTATTTTATTCAGGTGTCCAAATTGGGCCAAACTTGGCTCGCCTTACATGTGCAGTGTTCCTTGCAAATGTAAAACTTACACTGCACTCACTAATCTACTTACCAAGCAATGCAAGTATCCCTCAAAAATGGAAGGGCCCTGTCCAACAGTGGACTGTTGTGGCTTTTTGATGATGTGTTAAGTACACAAGAGTTCTAGATAATAGATTCAGCAGGGCAGATTATTTAAAAATCATTTTGTATTTTTTACTGTTAATTAGTTTGACGAACAAACTTATAATTTCTGTTTAGGATGAAAGAGAAAGAGGAATATTGAGAGAATTAAATGAAGAAGGAATAGCGTTTGTGTCTACTACAAGTGCGGTAACAAATCAAGTGTTTCATGTAGTTAATGGTGTTGTAATAGTAATCTTATTGGATTTGTTTGCTATATAGGGTGTTAATTTAAAGGTGTGCCATGGCTTAAGGGTAGGTTAAGTAGGTATCGATGAGGGAACTCGTTAGTGGACAAGATATACTTGCTTAATTCACAGGCTAGTTTAAAACCGCGGTAGCCCAGTTGGTAGTGGCGTCGGCAGTACAGATGCCGATGGTCGCAGGTTCGTAATAATTATGAAAAAAAAGCCTAGTCGAAATATTTTTCTTATGATCAAGCTGCAATCGTCCGCGCCAGTAGACTCGCCTGTACAATACTCATGCTCGGGCGAGAGCGCGAGTGAACGAGCCTATTTCTTTAAATAAAGAGTATCCTTAATGCCTGATTGCCTGGAAGATATTGCTTTGCTACTGTAGCAATAAGGCCGCCAATTGTACCAATTCGTTATTTTGTTTTTGTTTCTTTGTCTGTGTTTTGTTGTGTAATAAAGTATAATTTGATTTGATTTGAGCCAACCGGTGGTGCCGGCAAACCTGTTTTCTATAATTATTTTTACTAGGATTTTTTCGGGGGTTCCTTTGTTGACACTCAACCAGTCCTTTAGCTATGGCACGCATTTTAATTAATTTAAAATGCTTGTTCAAGTATTTACTCATAAATCATTTAATTCATACTTAAATATATTCATAAGCCTAGTATTCAGACTTGAGTGTATTTTGCTTCATTTCATAAATCCGATTCACTACTTCACAACTTTGTTAGTTCATTTATCAAGAGCATATCAATCAACCTGCCCATTTTAAGGATCAATATTATTACTGGTTATTCTTTGTAACTGTACGAAAAACTAGCTTAAGTTGTACCACCAGTTCATTTTCAATTCAACTCTGCTACCTACTGTAAAGAGCGCGCATAGAACCGTGGTAGCCCAGTTGGTAGTGGCGTCGGCAGTACAGATGCCGAAGGTAGGTTCACATCCTACCTGCGGTGGAAAATTTTGCATGCTTTCCAAAAATTATATACCTAACTCGGGAAGTGTTTTAAAATTTGGTAGTCAATGTCTTCTGAACCTAGCAGCTATGAGTGAATTACGTGTTAGATTTTTACATGAATTTCCATGTATATTAGGTGAACGTGAACCTGACTCAGAAAATGCGTCGCGATGACTCTGTGCAAGGGGAGAAGAAATCACGACGACGCAAGGAGGATGACAAAGAGAATGACCCACTGCCGCCTATACAGAGTAAGTTATTCATACATCATCATCTGCCTGCCCTTATCTCAAATCTGTTGGGAGGTCGGCGCAAGATTTTTCGTTAGAACACAAAATGATGTAGCTAAAGGATTTGGTTATGTTTTATGACTGACCGCCTGCCTGACGCCAATCCTCTTTGGGAATGCTATTGTAGGTGGTATCACCGCCACCATAATTCATAATTCAATTCATAATTCAATAATTTATTTCTTAGTAGGAATTTACAAGATTCTCTTTAAGAAAGTCACATTCTAATTCAAACTTAAAAAAGAGAAAATTTCTAATGCAAAAATTTTCTCATTTTTATTACAATTTTTGTTCCTACTCTATACGCGGCTCGGGCGGGATAAAAAAATAAAAATAAAGGCACTGCCTCGGGGCTGGCCAGGCCAACCACACAGCATGTAACTTTATGCCTCAGTAAATGGAATTAAATTCTGTCAATATTTTAAAAAGGTGTTCCATGCATAGACATAGAAACGATAGACGAACATAGTGTGCAAAAGAGAAGAAAATGATTTATGGAAACTCAGTAAGATAGAAAAGAATAGCGAACCTTATGTCACTGTAACCTGTTTTGTATGACAGATCGTCCCAATTCAACCCGCTGGTTTTTACTTGTACATTATTTTGGTGTTTTTTTCAGAAATCCTGATTTATTTTTATAATTTGATTAGTGTGCAACGATGGTTATGTATTCAGGATGCGAATTTGATGCGAGTCTTCATATTTACCCGGAAAACTGCACATTTTACAGGTAAATTCTCAAAAAGTCGTCACTGGGATTACACGTGAATTTTTTGTTTAAATGTGCCTTTTTTTGTAAGTAAAATAATAAAATACGCAAATCCTTATATTTCCTTTCGTATTTTCGATATGTAAAAGTGTATTAGTTCGTAATTTTCATAATATTTGGGGATAAAATAATTTCGCAATTAGGCCAGGGATTGACTGCAATTTATCGACAAAGTTATCGATAGTTACCTAGAGATACCTTACATACTTTGAATAGTATCAAACAACAAAAAATATGCAAATTTTAAAGATTCGCTAAATAGTTACTTGAACAATTCAGACATAGTTTTTTACAAATACATATAACATTATTTTCAACTACATCCAACAGATACACTTTAGATCCAGTTATTAGAGATCGACTCGGTGACTCATGCGAAATACTTAATAATACCTATTATTTTCAGGGTCGTATTAACGAGAGATTCGCATCATCGTACGTAAACCGTGACATAGGCCCATCTACGTCTCAACATTGAAGGATGAAGAAAGATGTGTTTGACCACCGGCGATCACTTGTCTGACAGATGTCATTCTATTTCTGGTTTCGCACGTCTTATTTGTGAAGATAGCGCCTATTGACCAGGATTCTTACTAACAACCTTCTCAGCAAATTCTAGAAATACGTAGGAAATACGCTGACTGCAAAAAAGGAAATGACCCGCCGCAGCAAAGAGAGCATTATGTCAACATTTCAATTGAACAAATAAATAAAGTTGAAATCTTCATACCATTTTTTATTTGAAATTATCGATAACCCTCCAAATTGAATAATGTACATCACTAGCTGAGGTAAGCGCGCCAAAACCAAAATTGGTCACGCGAGATCGAGCTGTCAGTTGGTCTATAAACGCTAGTTTATATATATAAGTCTATGGTTCCATGTGTATAGTTAGCCGGACCCCCTGGACAGGAAAACCCCCCAAAAACCTGCCCATAGTCGACAGATATTCAGCCGAGAGGTCAAAATCTCTACGTCGCCTTTTACGAAACACCCTGAGTGGACTAGGGGTAGCAGTATCGCCGGCCACTACTTCATACATCACGCCTATAATATCCCTTGCGGGGTAGTAATAGCGTTAATAGTACAGTTTTTAATACACGCGAAGCCAATACACATGAAACCCTTTACGACACCTGCGCAAAATAAGTGGAGTGATGCCTTTATAAGCCACCATTATATTGCACTTAATTTCAATATTTCATTTATTTTCTGTTTGGACTGTTTTGTGGCCGCAAAATAAAGATATTTAAATTATAACTTACGCGTATATGGAATAGATCTCTAAAATGGTTATCTCAGTGTTTCCCACAGCATGATCTTTAAACTTCCAATCACAAATCATTTCTTTATCTGCTTGTCTTATACTTTTATTATTATTCCAGTCAAACAAGAGAAGATATCTCTACCCCCGGAGCCGATGGACACTGAATCCTTGCCAGTGGATATAGTGGTCAAACAAGAAGCGAATAAGGACGACAATGCCATGCCGCCGCCCGTGGCACCTGTACCTAGTAAGTATAATGCTTCTTAGCTTCGGAGGGCTCATTAAGCCGTCGGTCTCGGTCGCTGTCTTTGATTACTTAGATGGCAGTCGTTACACTACCATGTAAGAGGCTTGCTACTTGTAGTTGGCGGTTGTAAAGCCTCACCATGGTTCATAGGGTCGTTGTTACTAACAAGATATACTTTTTTAAATTTATTTTTTATCCGTAGAACCACGAAAAGCCCTTCAAAAAGAGAAGTCGAAAGAGAAACTCAAGGAAAAAGAAGATGACAATACCATCAGCGACAACGAAGAGACTTCTAAAACCGGTAGAAGCCGAAGAACTACGAAAACACGCAAAGAGACTGACACCATGCCACCACCGACCGCACCCGCGCCTGGTAAGCTTGCTTTCAAACTATTCACATTTGGCAGAAGATACAATGCATTCTTCTACCGGAAGTAATCTATAACAAGTTTCAAGAAGGTCAAGGTATTCATGAAACTGTACAACTTTCCCCATGTAACATGGGAAAACATAAAAAAATATTTGGGCCTCCCTCCCCCACTCATAGTAAATCAATTAGCCGATCGGCAATTTTGTATGGGAGGTGCAAAATAATTATTTTTTCATATTTTGATGTATGTTTCACAGCGAAAATTGTTCAGTTTCATGAGTACCTTGACCTCCTTTCGGCTTGTTATACCCTTATTATTACTCCCGGTAGAAATGCATTCTTCTATCAATCTTTGCCGATACAATGCATTCTTTGTCAACCTTTGCCAATACAATGCATTCTTTATCAACCTTTGCCAATACAATGCATTCTTTATCAACCTTTGCCGATACAATGCATTCTTCTATCAACCTTTACCGATACAATGCATTCTTCTATCAACCTTTGCCGATACAATGCATTCTTCTATCAACCTTTGCCGATACAATGCATTCTTCTATCAACCTTTACCGATACAATGCATTCTTCTATCAACCTTTGCCGATGCAATGCATTCTTCTATCAACCTTTGCCGATACAATGCATTCTTGCATCAACCTTTGCCAATACAATGCATTCTTTATCAACCTTTGCCGATACAATGCATTCTTCTATCAACCTTTACCGATACAATGCATTCTTCTATCAACCTTTGCCGATACAATGCATTCTTCTATCAACCTTTGCCGATACAATGCATTCTTCTATCAACCTTTGCCGATACAATGCACTCTATCAACCTTTGCCGATACAATGCATTCTTCTATCAACCTTTGCCGATACAATGCACTCTATCAACCTTTGCCGATATAATGCACTCTATCAACCTTTGCCGATACAATGCACTCTATCAACCTTTGCCGATACAATGCATTCTTCTATCAACCTTTGCCGATACAATGCATTCTTCTATCAACCTTTGCTGATACAATGCATTATTCTATCAACCTTTGCCGATACAATGCATTATTCTATCAACCTTTGCCGATACAATGCATTCTTCTATCAACCTTTGCTGATACAATGCATTCTTCTATCAACCTTTGCTGATACAATGCATTATTCTATCAACCTTTGCCGATACAATGCATTCTTCTATCAACCTTTGCTGATACAATGCATTATTCTATCAACCTTTGCCGATACAATGCATTATTCTATCAACCTTTGCCGATACAATGCATTCTTCTATCAACCTTTGCTGATACAATGCATTATTCTATCAACCTTTGCCGATACAATGCATTATTCTATCAACCTTTGCCGATACAATGCATTCTTCTATCAACCTTTGCTGATACAATGCATTCTTGCATCAACCTTTGCCGATACAGTGCATTCTTCTATCAACCTTTGTCGTTACAATGCATTCTTCTATCAACCTTTGCCGATACAGTGCATTCTTCTATCAACCTTTGTCGTTACAATGCATTCTTCTATCAACCTTTGCCGATACAGTGCATTCTTCTATCAACCTTTGTCGTTACAATGCATTCTTCTATCAAACTTTGCCGATACAGTGCATTCTTCTATCAACCTTTGTCGTTACAATGCATTCTTCTATCAACCTTTGCCGATACAATGCATTCTTCTATCAACCTTTGCTGATACAATGCATTATTCTATCAACCTTTGCCGATACAATGCATTATTCTATCAACCTTTGCCGATACAATGCATTCTTCTATCAACCTTTGCTGATACAATGCATTATTCTATCAACCTTTGCCGATACAATGCATTATTCTATCAACCTTTGCCGATACAATGCATTCTTCTATCAACCTTTGCTGATACAATGCATTCTTGCATCAACCTTTGCCGATACAGTGCATTCTTCTATCAACCTTTGTCGTTACAATGCATTCTTCTATCAACCTTTGCCGATACAGTGCATTCTTCTATCAACCTTTGTCGTTACAATGCATTCTTCTATCAACCTTTGCCGATACAGTGCATTCTTCTATCAACCTTTGTCGTTACAATGCATTCTTCTATCAAACTTTGCCGATACAGTGCATTCTTCTATCAACCTTTGTCGTTACAATGCATTCTTCTATCAACCTTTGCCGATACAATGCATTCTTCTATCAACCTTTGCCGATACAATGCATTCTTCTATCAACCTTTGCCGATACAATGAATTATTCTGTCAACCTTTGCCAATAAAGTGCGTTCTTCTGTCAAATAATTCTAGTAGGAGTTGTTCTTTTAGCAAAATGTGATCATTCTTGGATGAAGTCACTTGTTTGAAATAAAACTATTTTTATTTTCAGTGGCAAGCGCCCGCGCCACGCGAGCAAGCTCCCGCGCAAGTACCCGGACCACGAAACAAAACGACCATGATGAATCCGCAGCCATGCCACCGCCCGAACCTAGACCGAAAAGGACTAGGGCTAAAAAGGTAAATAATATAAGTTAGTGGCCAACATATACTTGCTTAATTCGCAGGCTAGGATAGAACTGCGGTAGCCCAGCCTTTGGGGATACTATTCTAGGCCGACACTTTTGTGATTTCGTGTCACTCTAGAGACCTGTATATAAGCTAGCTATAGAATGCGCGCATCGCCCCGCGACGTACTATCAAAGCGTAAGCAGTTGCTCCCTGGATACAGTCGTCAAATGTATGAGAAGTTATAGAGGTTCAATAGCGCTGTTTTAGCTTTTTAAGCGCACTATAGCTTGCTTAGGTATATACGATACTCTAAGCTAGAGACTCTTAATTTTGTTTTCCATATATAAATGTTCTCCAAAGTTAACGAATTGTTTTTTTTACAGAAACTATCGGATAGTTATGTGTATCCTGACGGAGAAAAGACCACAAAACAAACTTCTGTTGAATGTGAACCTGGTAAGAAAAAGATCAATAAAATAGTCAAGAAATGGCACGAATTTAGATTTAAGGCGCGTATTCATAGGGAAAAAAGGTCCCGCGCATTGTATTTGTACAAAGTTCTCAAAAAATATCCCCACGAAATCTCTCAGATACTATAAATACGCACGCGCCTTAAATTGACAATATACATGATACACATAAAACCTAAATATATGCCGTGTGGTGCGGGCAGAGTAGAATAGCACCACCCCCTCTCTTCCCGTGGAGATTTTGTGTTCAACGAAACGTGTTGCGCCGACCCCAAGTAATTAGGATAAGGGCAGGAAGATGAAGATGATGACATAAAACCTAAATAGCCATTATTCAATTTTACAGCATCCCCGACTGAAAAACCCAGACCTAAAAGGACACGAAGAGGCAAAAATGCGTAAGTTTCGTTTTTATTCTATCATAAACCTAGGAACTATTATAAACTTACCTGCTTGACCAAGATTCCTTGGTTTTTCAACAGATAGCGCTTTTAGTTTAAGGTCAACCGGGGGAAATGCGTCGTATTTTTCATTTCTTGAGTTTGATGGCCCACAAATTTTATACTAAGAAGTTTTTTTTCACAATATTATCAAATATGAATTTCGTAATGAATTAAGTTTAAGATTTATTGATAAGCTTTCTTCAAGACTGACACACAAAAAAGTTATTCGGGCTTTTTCTAAAACATGGATTTTAGCCGCATTTACCCCAGAATGGGTAAATGCGTCTACTATGAATTACTCCCAAACCAGAGAGTATTTTATGATGAAATGTACAGTGGAAGCTATCTTTGAAATTCCATGTTTACATATTCTTAACATGTGAAAATTAAGCAAAAAACCAATCAACTAGAGACATTTTAATCTACGTGGGGAAAATGCGTTACACTGCTGTATGACGCATTTACCCAACGACCAATCCAGTGGTTCTCAACATTTATTAAGAAATTTCCAAAAAAAAAAAAGATTGAAACAATTTTTGGTAAATAAAACCCATCTAGATCTATGTTATATGTATACTGGGTGTTACAAAACTACCAATAGAGCTGAAAGGAGCTCAAGTTACTGATAACAATGAACAACTTTCCCCATGGAATATGGATCGAAATATGAAAAAGAAATTGGACCTCCCATACAAAATGAACTCAATTTGTATGAGAACTTTATTGGTTGTTTTGTTACACGTTGTTACAGTTCTTGCTCGTTTAAAGGTATTAGACGATTATTTACCCTATTTATCTTAAACTGATTTTATATTACAGCGAAAAAGAAAACGAGCCCCAAAAGCCGGAACCACAGACCACAAAACCGAAAGAGACCGCGCAAGACGCGCCACAGACACCCAAACAGGAGCGGACCTCGCTACCACAGTCGCCCGTACTGCAGAAACCTAAGAAGGACAAGAATGACAAGAAAACTAAGACAAGAGGCAAGAAGGGGCAGGATTCCGATGATAGTGTGCAACTTGTAAGTAGCTTCAATCCTGAAAGACATTTTCTTGGCTATACTAGTCACTTTACTAAATATGCAAAAGAAGCTTGTCATTTTTCTAAATAGGCAAATAACAATAAATAGTGCATTCTATGATTACACCATATTTAACTAAACAAACGTCATTCTAACAGGCATAATTGAATGAATGAAAATATTCTGTTGCTTGTTTTGTTAAAACAGCTATAAATAATAAAATAGTGGTGCCATTTTAGAATAGCATTGCCCCATATCTTTCCGTGGGTGTTGTAAGAAGCGACTAAGGGATTTAAGAGTTTGATGTATTATTGGCGCATATTTTGCAATTTTCGACAGGCTGGCAAAACTGTCACTATGGTTATACACGGTTACTAACAGCCTGAATGACTCTCAAACTTTTGTCAGACGTGGTGTGAATGGCCTTTTTAACCCCCGACGAACCAACCGGAGGGGTGTTATAAGTTTCACGCGTCTGTATGTCTGTGTGTCTACGATTCTTTGAGGCAACGTATCTCCGAAACGACTGAACCGATTTCAATGCGGTTTTGTTTATATAAAAGCTTGTATGGTCAGGATGGTTCTTAGCCATATTTCATGAAAATCTGATGATGGAGACGGAAGGTAGACTAGGAATCACACTACGCACTATATCCCCGTGATTGAGCTAATTTGGCTCGGAGTTGTCATATCTTTCAAGTCATGCATGACATTATGGAGGTCCTACTCCTACCTAACTATTTTAAAATATGACTTCAATGAGCGTACTCGTATTTATTTGACTTTAGGAAATAGGTAGATAAAAGATCTTTTACTTAAAACCTGTGCGTACAGTGTGTGCGTAGGTATAACATGTATTTACTAAGTTAGTAATATTACAAAAGTTATATGTAATACTTCTTTATGTACCTATGATATGAGTACCTGTACCTGTACTTTATCCTGGGTGAATGAGTTCCTTGCTTAAATAGGTATGTAGAAAATTTATTTAAAACCCGTACTCAATTTTGCTCGCTTTGCTCAAGGACTGCTTAACCTAGCTTTATTCACAGTTTACCTATTATTGCCAGTGTAGGAAAATAGACTTTACAAACAAAATATGTGCTTAAGAATCCAGATCTATTTTGGGTAATATTGTAAAAATTTGCGCTCGCTTCGCTCGCGATCATCTAGAGTAATTGCTTGGCTTACCCCCTCAGAAGATGGCGTCAAATGTCTATTGCAGGATTCTTACAAGCACCAAGTGTCATTACCGGGGTTGAGGGGCTTGCCCTCACAGACGAAGACGTCAAACGTCTGTTGCAGGATTCTTACAAGCACCAAGTGTCATTACCGGGGTTGAGGGGCTTGCCTCTCACAGACGAAGACGTCAAACGTCTGTTGCAGGATTCTTACAAGCACCAAGTGTCATTACCGGGGGGTTGAGAGGGGCTTGCCCCCCTCACAGACGAAGACGTCAAACGTCTGTTGCAGGATTCAAGCACCAAGTGTCATTACCAGGGGGTTGAGGGGGGCTCCCCCTCACAGATGAAGACGTCAAACGTCTGTTGCAGGATTCTTATAATCACCAAGTGTCATTACCGGGGTTGAGGGGCTTGCCCCCCTCACAGACGAAGACGTCAAACGTCTGTTGCAGGATTCTTATAAGCACCAAGTGTCATTACCGGGGTTGAGGGGCTTGCCCTCACAGACGAAGACGTCAAACGTCTGTTGCAGGATTCTTATAAGCACCAAGTGTCATTACCGGGGTTGAGGGGCTTGCCTCACAGACGAAGACGTCAAACGTCTGTTGCAGGATTCTTATAAGCACCAAGTGTCATTACCGGGGGGTTGAGGGGGGCTTGCCCCCCTCACAGACGAAGACGTCAAACGTCTGTTGCAGGATTCTTATAAGCACCAAGTGTCATTACCGGGGGGTTGAGGGGGGCTTGCCCCCCTCACAGACGAAGACGTCAAACGTCTGTTGCAGGATTCTTATAAGCACCAAGTGTCATTACCGGGGGGTTGAGGGGGGCTTGCCTCACAGACGAAGACGTCAAACGTCTGTTGCAGGATTCTTACAAGCACCAAGTGTCATTACCAGGGGGTTGAAGGGGGCTTGCCCCCCTCACAGAAGAAGACGTGTCGTTGCATTCATCACAGAAAAAAGCTAACGTCTGTTTTGGAAATGTTACAAGCCCCAAATGTCATCACTAAAAATGAAATGAACATCTATTTTGAAGTAGTTCAAAAACAACCAAAAAATTTGCTCGCTTTGCTCGAAGACTTTTTTTCTCCTGCTTCTGCTCAACGTTGTTTTCTTCACCCTGCTTGCTTTTTTTTGGCAATGTAGGAAAAGACACTTTATAAAGTAATCTACTGAATAATCCAGATAATTTTTAGTAAATATCGTAAAAATTTGCGCTCGCTTCGCTCGCGATCTTTCTTTGTGTTTCGCTTTCCGTGCTTGTCGTATTTCAAACTGAGTTGACGTACTTATACATCAGGTTATTCTTAGTTCAAAAAACACAAAAATCTTTGTAGAATTTTGCGCTTGATTTGCTCGCGGTCACTCAGGTTACCCTGCTATTCCCGTCTTGCCTATTTTTCTGTCCTATAGGATATACAAAAGATCACTGTGTTAATTTACACAAAAAATAAGATTATTAAGCTAAATTTTATTGTTATATAAAATTACTGAGCAGCAGCGGGTAGAACCGTCGTTTAAAATGCTAGTGAGAAATAGTAAGCGCTTAAAAAATCATGCTGTATGTTGTTTAAAGGCAGAAACAAAATATTAATTTAAAAAGCTTCAAATAAAACTTAAATTAAAAATTTAAAGGAACCCCCGACTTTCAATCCTTTAAAAAGTTAAAAATAATTTATTTATCCAATAAAATATTGTAAACCATAACACTCCAACGCGTCGGGGGGCCGCTAAGTAAACAATATAATGTTAGAAGTTTACAAAGCATAATAAACATATAAGTTGCAAATGTCATTTCATTTCATACAAGTACGTCTTACGATTTTATTGAAACTTCTTACCTATATTGTTTACTTAGCGGCCCCCCGACGCGTTGGAGTGTTATGGTTTACAATATTTTATTGGATAAATAAATTATTTTTAACTTTTTAAAGGATTGAAAGTCGGGGGTTCCTTTAAATTTTTAATTTAAGTTTTTTACAGCCATTTACGCTTTGCTACCCGCAAGAGATAAAGGCTTGATATATGTATGTATGTGTCTGTAAAAATAACTAAAAAGTTAGGAAATATTCTGCCGAAATGTTAAGCTGTATTGGTATTCAAAATAATCAAGATTCAGTTCTCTTACTTATGTTTCAGTAAAAGAAATAAAGGCAATAAATTTTAAAATAATTTCTTTACAGCAAAACCTAACATCCCAATCGGACGACACAGCCAAAGTCAACGAGACCAACATAATCCAATCAAATATGAACGTAACTGTCACTATAAACAATACTGTCACCGTAAACAATGATCATAACATGGATAAGACCATGGTTTTACCGAATGGAGTCTACAACCATGCGCCAGTCACGCCTAGGAGTATGGTAAGTTAAAAAAAAAACTAACTATGACATTGCAGAAGAAAATCGATAGTCCTTTTAGGAAAAGAGTCATTTTCGTTTGAGATAATTTTTGGTAGGACTCATTTGATCGTGGATTTTGTAGGAAAAAATCGTTTTAGTTTTGGATATTATGTGAAAGTATGTACCCTTTTTTTCTTTCCACAGGAAGTAAACGAGACGATGGTACTACAGGCCCACGAGACGAACTGCCGGGAAACCATGATTTTAGATAAAAACACCATAAACGATGCCACCGTTATTATAGACAAAAATGCCACTATGGTTATAGACAAGGAATCTAAACTAACTGATGCTACCATGGTTTTGGACAAGAATTCTAAAGAAGTTAATATTACTGATGACAACGATTCATTGTTGACTGAAGATGGAAGTGAACCAGATGTAAGTGCACAAAATCATGCCATTTTTCCCTTGCGGGGTGTACATAGCGTCATAGACAATAGATAGCACTAAAGACAAGAATGCAACTATCGACGTGACATCATAGTCTCTAATATTGTCATCAATTCAATATACATAGTATAAAATGAGGAGCTTAGGAACAAAAGGTGACATTTTTTCAGTGGTGCGACTAGGAAATAATACCTAATTGTTTCTAACGTAAGGTTCATTTCACAATATTGCAAAAAAGTAAAATGTCACCTTTTGTTCCTAAGCTCCTCAAATGAAGTCGCTTTTTGCGTTTCTCTGTATCGTCTGTCGTGGAATTCGCTAACTTCTCCTAAATCACGCAACGAATTTTGATGCGGTTTTTGTGATAGAAAGAGTTATTCCTGGAGAATGGTATATATTTGGCTTTGGTTGCAAATAAATTCTTGACCAATCAATATGTTTATACATATGCAAGGAAAAAGTCCTTTTCCTGTGGAAAAATAGTTGCAGCGGGTGAAACCGCTAACGGGCCACTAAAGTAAGGCCAACGAAACGAGAAAAATAACGTAAACAATTTTAGCTATTACGATCTGTCCTTATCTGTCATATGGTATAATGTCAGTCGTCTCTTTCTGGTTTGCTTACATTCTTTATCTCGTCTGGTTGGCCTTACTATAGTACATAATAACGTTTTGAAAAGCATCTCGTTAACTTTTAGAAATATAACGTATTCTATAGTAGGATCCAGTAGGTATTTAAAAAATCTGTGAACAACCTTACAATGGCTGAATGACAGCTGATATGTTCTGTCCTTATCAGTCGTAGGGTAAATTGTTGTCCCTCCTTGTCTAGTTGGTTTACATTATTTTAAATACCTACTTGATCTTACTGTAGTAAACGTTTCTGCGTCGCCAGGTAGCAGAAATCCACACGCCACCGCCATCCGTCCCGCCCGCGCAGCCCACCTCCGCCGTCAAAGAGAAAGTGCAGAAGTTTGAAGAACTAGCCGCGAGGACAACCAGGACCAAGACCAGGGCTATGGCCAAGATTGTAAGTAATACCAAGCTAACTAGACTAATGTGTCAAACTAATGTATCAATCAAGCAGCCCACCTCCGCCGTCAAAGAGAAAGTGCAGAAGTTTGAAGAACTAGCGGCCAGGACCACCAGGACCAAGACCAGGGCTATGGCCAAGATTGTAAGTAATACCAAGCTAACTAGACTAATGTGTCAAAGAGAAAGTGCAGAAGTTTGAAGAACTGGCAGCAAGGACCACCAGGACCAAAACCAGGGCTATGGCTAAGATTGTAAGTGATACCAAGCTAACTAGACAAATTTTTCAAAAAGAGAAACAAAAGTTTGAAGAGCTAGCCGCCAGGACTACTAGGACCAAAACCAGGGCTATGGCCTAGATTGTAAGTTTTAATGTCATTCATAGTCCCCATTTCCTTTTTTACTTTTTACCAGGTTGGCATACAGACACTTAATAGAAACCAAAATTTATACACGAGAGATTTATAAATTTCAAATGACTGATACTAATACTACCAATAAGAATATGGTTTTACTAATAACAACTTTCCTAAAAGGGGAACCATATGTAGAAATACAAATTAGTTTATTAGTATTTCGCCTAAAATTAATCACTTGATTCCATTTACTTTGGCAATAAGATTTAAAATAACTGGATGCATTATTAACACGAAATTCAAAATTGGCGCGGCTACTTTTGCACCCTAGCCAATTTTAGAATGGCTATATTTATAGATGCGGAAATGCACGAATACTACACTCATGACATTATATCATGTAAACACAACACACTTCTATTATTTGATATAGAAGTCACATTTTAATCGTGAAATCGCTTCAAAATGTCGCATTCTACCGTGTTGCTTACAATGTGTTTTGGATGTGGCGGAAGACATGAGAAAAAGTTCAAATTTAAAGTAACGTGGCACGTATTAATTTCAGACAGTTTTCATACCATATTGTAATATGCTATTAAAACCATTAAAGATGTCTATTTTACGGTGTTTCGTAAAAGGCGACGTAGAGTTTTTGACCTCGGCTGAATATCTGTCGACTATGGTCAATCGCATGGTGGCGGTCATACCACCTACAATAGCATTCCCAAAGAGGGTTTACGCCAGGCAGGCAGCCTCGAATAAAAGCCGAATCTATTTGTTTACATGATTTTGCGTTCTAACAAAACATGCGCGAGTAAAACATAGCCAAATTTGCTACATGATTGTGTATTCTAACAAAACATGTTGCGCCGATTCCAACTGATTGGGACTGGGCAGGAAGACGAACCATTGAGATGTCTGAAAGGAATACAACACTTTTACATTTTATGACATATTTTTTATACAGGCAGATGAAGACACCCACACCCCGCCAGATAAAATCATCAGCTCGAAACCAGTGCTATCCGCCGAGACGCTGAATAAAATGAACAATATGATCTTCAACGGAAAGCCACCTACGGTACGTTTCTTTTTTAAATAAGATAGGCCCGCATTTGTCTTGGTAAGTGATGATGCAGACGATGTTGGAGCATGCTTGCCTAGGTAGTGCCTATTCAGGCAGGTTTTTTTATAAGATTCATATATTAATAATCATTTCCAAAATAGTTCACTGCTGAACATAAGGAAGGGGCAAGCTCTGCAGAGTAGACACGAGACGTAAGATGGCATCTGTCAAACAAGTGACCGTCGGAGACGTGAGACGGTTTCTATATAAAATGAAACAGAAGAAACAAAGCTACACACGTGAGGCGCGCGACGCATCGTTACACAACCATGTCAGAAGCCAGCTAGCCTGCTACTTGCAGTAGGCGGTTGAAACTCTCTCTGACACCGGGGTTCATCTGGTCGTTGGATGACTTAGTGTCCCATTCGAAGAAGAAGACGATAATTTTCTTTTTATCATAATTTTTTCAGGTATCATCAGCGTCGGCCTCCAAACCGCGCGCGATCCCCGTCCCCACTAAACCTCACCAGCCCGCGTCCACTTCAAAACTCTCCGCTCTCAACAAGCACAAGGAGGCTGCCGAGAAAGAGAAAGAAGATGCCAGGAAGAAGAAGGAAGCCATGCTCGAGGCTAAGAGGGAACTGCAGAAGAAGTAAGTTGGTGCTTCGAAGGACACGTTAAGCCATCGGTCGCTGCCTGTCTATGATTACTTAGACGGCAGTCGTTACACAGAAGCCTGTTACTAGAAAACGGTTGAAAAACTCAGATCACAGGGTTTATTGGACTTGTTGTCCCAAAAGAAATGCTTTCATTGTAGTGAGTTTGGGGGTCAATCAACTTTTATTTGTACAGTAAGTAGTATGTCTTGTCCTTGATCAATAATTGGACTGCTAAAGAAAAATAAGTTGTTTAATTGCATCTATTGCATTTGTTATAGTAATGACCAAACATACGAGTAATTTTTTAACAATTAACACAAATAAACTGGACTTTTAACGGTTGTCCCATCGACAAAACGTCTGTTGTAGTGTTTTTTGTTTGTCCCCCAGTAGCTTGGTAAATTAAAACATTACGTTATACAAAAAAATACTATATGGCCATTGAAAAACGCATAAATATAATTCTTCATAACAATGTCTAATATGATGCAAGCATATACGTTTTAGTTTGCTTTATATATTTTACGATTTTTCAGCATGTTTATTTTGGTCCCCTGATATTTGTTACAATCCTTACGTCCACCGGACAACTGAAAAAAAGTCCCGAAAGCAAAACATATATGGCGTGATGATTCGGTAACAGCACTAGTCCAGCCACCATTTCCATTTCATCTTTTTCGCGGTGTCAGTCAGCCGAGTTCATGTTGAACGGGTGCGTGGCTTTATTGTGTGTCCACTGGACCACCAGCAAAATACCGTAAGTATTTGACATATCGTAGTTAATCAAACTGGACTTTATTCAATGAAATCTATATTTTTCCTTGCGCGTAAGCCCTAATGCATAATATCATTATTTATTGCTAGAAAGCTTAAAGACTGATAAATGTCACTCGGACAACCAGTCACTTAGACAACCAAAACGGTTGTCCGTGGTACATTTTGGTTGTCCATAGGATATTAAGAATAGCAAAGTACACATTTTCTTTCAATAATTAGTCACTGGATGGCGTCTTGTAAGGGATAGACCATTTAGTATTGTCAAATATCGATAAAATTTATTTTTAACCATTTTTTCCCGAGAATCGAATGTATGCCGCCAGAAGATTAAAAAAACTGCAGAATTATCTGGAAGCTGCGAAAACAGTCACTAGGAATGCGCCAACAAATTGTAATAAAACTTATTGACGTAAATCTGTGTTTCTTTACTAGTAATAATAACTACTAGGTGATTTCAGCCCTAGTATTTCACTTGAACTCCCAAGCATGTCCTATGAACAACCGTACATGTCCACTGGACAACCAATTTGTCCCTGTTTCTTAAAGGCTCATTATCGACATTTTTACTTTTTATAAAGCAGTAAAGTTAACTAAATTTTGAAATTATGATCGTAACAATTACAATTTAATTTATAATTGAGTTTTACATTACGTATTATCGTTACTTCAAAAATAAGTAAAAAGTTTGTTACATGTTTAATTTGTCGTTGTCCAGGAGACATTATTATTAGAAATAACTTTAAATTTAGAAGTCGCGTCATTTATTTATGGAGTGTAAATTAAAATCCAACCTGTAATAAGTGAGAATAAAGTAACAGTTTTCAATTGGATCGATTTTAAAACAGTTTTACCTTTACAGCCACAACAGTCCACTGCTGGACATGGGCCTCCCCCGTATTGGGGGGATTTACCATACTCACCACGCTTGGCAGGCGGATTGGCGAGCGCAGTGCAAGATGTTTAATTCACAGGGAACGCTGCCGCCCATTCCCTGGATTATTATCCCTTAGTCGCTTTTTACGACACCCACGGGTAGAATTGGGGTGATGCTATTCTAAGCCGGCATCACACGGCATCAAAACAGTTTTAAAGCCTATTTATTCAGTTGTCCAAGGGACTATCTTAACTAGAAACATTTGCATTTTTGAGTCAAAGTTACCATTATATTTAAAAACTCGTTCTGCTTGAAGTGGATTCTTAAAATATAGATTATAACCTACGGTACAAATATTAAATCACAAAAATTGGAAATTAAATTTAAAATTATTAAGATTTTCGTCAATGTACACTTAAAAGTTGATTGACCCTTGGACATGTAAATCTGCAATAAAGTGAATAAAATGTTTTCAATGTAACAAGTGCGGACATTTCACCTTGATTTATCTCATCAATTGGATTAATGAATGTAGAAAAAACAAAAAAAGTATGCAAGTTTGAAAGGAGTATGGTCATATAGAAGGATCTAAAAAAATATGCAAGAATCGTAGCAAGTGGAAGGATTTTATCTCTGCTTGCATTAACCATTACAGTCACAACAGTCCACTGCTGGACATGGGCCTTCCCCGTTGGGGGGGGGGTATTGCCATACTCACCACGCTTGGCAGGCGGATTGGCGAGCGCAGTGCAAGATGTTTAATTTATAGGGAACGCTGCTGCCCATTCCCTGGATAATTATCCCTTAGTCGCTTTTTACGACACCCACGGGTAGAATTGGGCTGATGCTATTCTAGGCCGGCATCACACGGCTGCATTAACCATATCATTTATATTTTACAGAAAACGCGAAGAGAAGATGGCTAACGCCGCCGCAGCGCGCGAGGCGGCCGACAAGGAACGCAAACTTGCCATGGAACTAGCGGCCAGGGAACGTATGGAGAAACAAGCGCACGCCGACCAGGGGAAACTGGAGAGATTGAAGGAGGTCGAGAGAGTAAGTATTCATGTTGGGTAAACATCTAAGTAGTCCACTGCTGGACATGGGCATAGTATAAGGAAGGGGGAAGTAAGTCATCTTAGAACAACCGCACCGCACGCTGCTTGTATGTGTGCGCAATATATGCGATCGCCCGCTTGTCGCGTACACTCACATTGGAAAACTTACTGACCACTTATTATGGTTATTTTCATTCACTCCTGACATATGGGATAGACTTATGGGCACTGGCAGCCGACAGAGACAGACCGTTCGTCCTCCAAAAAAAGGCCATCAGAATGATGTGTCGTGTCCCTCCTGATGAACCAGCTCAGGCATTATTTGTTCGTCTTCGTGTTTTGACAGTTCCCTGCCTATACATACTAGAGGTGGCCAAGTATGTTAGGACAAACATGACTGACTTTCAAGCCACAATGAGGTTCTCTGCTAGGAGAGGGCCTCAACTGGCACCTACACGTCATAGGCTGGAGAAGACCGCAAAGTCATTGTCTGTTATGGGGCCAAGGATATTCAATAAATTGCCAATAGAAATAAAAGACGCAAAAACTTATCCGATATTTATAAATAAACTTAAAAACCTCCTTGTCCAAAAGGCTTACTATAGTGTCAAGGACTTTATGGACGATTTAACTATCTGATTAACCATTCAATTTTATTACCTATCTTACGATAAGTAGGTACCGTTTACATACCTACTTATAAATCTAATAAAAATAATGTTATACTTTTTATGACTATTGTATAAACTTGCTTATATTTATCAAATATAAATGAAGTATATATAATTGTAATATTTGACAATGTAATAATCTTACTATTTAATAAATGAATGAATGAATGAATATATCTGTACGCGTCGCCGCACGCACACACTGACAAATCTCGGGACGTTTCGGGCACGCTCGGTAGGGGCCGCCATTAGATGTGTGCGTGCGGCGACGCGTAGATACTATTGCGCACACATACAAGCCGCGCGCGGTGCGGTTGTTCTAAGATAACTTACTTCCCCCCTTTCTTTATACTATGACATGGGCCTCATGGGACAGTAGATAAATTAAAATACGCTCGATTTGACTGCTTTTAGATCTATCTTAAAGGAGTCGAAGGAAAGATACAAGGTTGTAAAGTCATATAGAGGTCATATAAAGTCAATAAAGTTAGATAGTGGCGATAATAAGGTGAGGAACGAAAACTCGCCATGGAATTAGCCGCCAGGGAACGCATGGAGAAACAAGCACACGCCGACCAGGGGAAACTTGAGAGATTGAAGGAGGTCGAGAGGGTATGTATCTACAGTTTTGGCAGCTGTCATAGACCTAATATAGTCTGTCATATGTGTCTGTACATCCAAAAGGAGTCGAAAATATAAGGCTGTAAAAAGTCATATAGAGGTCATATGAAGTCAATAAAGTTAGATAGTGGCGATAATAAGGTGACAAGGAGCGTAAACTTGCCATAGAATTAGCGGCCAGGGAACGCATGGAGAAACAAGCGCACGCCGACCAGGGGAAACTAGAACGACTGAAAGAAGTGGAAAGGGTAAGTATTCATGTTGGGTAAACATCCAAGTAGTCCACTGCTGGACATGGGCCTCATGGGACAGTAGATAAATTAAAATACGCTCGATTTGACTGCTTTTAGATCTATCTTAAAGGAGTCGAAGGTAAGATACAATGCTGTAGAGTCATATAGAGGTCATATGGGGTCAATAAGAGTTAGGTAGTGACTATAATAAGCAGACAAGTAGAGGAAACTCGCCATGGAATTGGCAGCCAGGGAACGCATGGAGAAACAAGCGCACGCCGACCAGGGGAAACTAGAACGACTGAAAGAAGTAGAGAGGGTATGTATCTACAGTTTTGGCAGCTGTCATAGACCTAATATAGTCTGTCATATGTGTCTGTATATCCAAAAGGAGTTGAAAGTAAGATATAAGGCTGTAAAGTCAAATAGAGGTCATATGAAGTCAATAAAGTTAGATAGTGGCGATAATAAGCAGTCAAGGAAAGAAAACTCGCCATGGAATTAGCAGCCAGGGAACGCATGGAGAAACAAGCGCACGCCGACCAGGGGAAACTAGAGAGATTGAAGGAGGTTGAAAGGGTATGTATATACAGTTTTGGCAGCTGTCATAAACCTAATATAGTCTGTCATATGTGTCTGTATATCCAAAAGGAGTCGAAAGTAAGATATAAGGCTGTAAAGTCATATAGAGGTCAAATGAAGTCAATAAAGTTAGATAGTGGCGATAATAAGGTGACAAGGAACGCAAACTCGCCATGGAATTAGCCGCTAAGGAACGCATGGAGAAACAAGCGCATGCTGACCAGGGGAAACTGGAGAGATTGAAGGAGGTTGAGAGGGTAAGAATTAAAAGTGAAGCCCGTTTAGGGAGCCGAATTTGACTATTATCTCAAGAAAAAGAAACAGATTTGACTGCTGGCAAACATGCTTTAATAACTATCTGGAAAGGTAAGATAATAGATATAAGGTCATACATAGATAAGATAGGGTCAAAAAGTACCTAATAAAGTTGCCAACTAGTAGCTGTTAAGATTTAGTGGCCAATAGAATTAGATAGTAAAAATCATATAGGTTAAGATCATATAGAATCATTGACCGACTAATTTAGACTCTAAAGTCACATACGGTTCATACAGTTACGTCTGGTAGCTATAATAAGCAGACAAGTAGAGGAAACTCAAAGGCCAGGGAGCGTATGGAAAAACAAGCGCACGCCGACCAGGGGAAACTGGAACGACTAAAGGAAGTGGAAAGGGTAAGCATCTACAGTTGGCTACAGGCAGCTGTCATATATGTGTGTCATACATGTCTGTGTATCTAAAAGAAGTCGAAAGTCATATAGGGTTCATTTATAGTATCTTAAGTAGCTATAATCAGCAGACAAGGAACGAAAACTGGCCATGGAATTGGCGGCCAGGGAACGCATGGAGAAACAAGCGCATGCTGGCCAGGGGAAACTAGAGAGATTGAAAGAGGTGGAAAGGGTAAGTGAATGCAGTAAAGACAATTTACAGAGTCTGATATGACAATATCCTCGAAAAAAAAAAACTATAAAAAAACTGGGTTTCACAGTTGCCAAACGCGTCAAAATGGCCTCGAAAAGGTAAAATAGCTCTAATCTCGCATAGAAAACACGGTTAATGTACAATAATAATATAATAAAGAGGAAACCTTTGTTTGTTTTTTTGTTTGTTTGTTTGTTTTTTTGTATGTATGTAATCGATAAACTCCGAAACTACTGGACCGATTTCCAAAATTCTTTCACCATTAGAAAGCTACAACATTCCTGAGTAACATAGGCTACTTTTTACCACGGGAGAATTCCTCATTCCCACGGGGAAAAGGTTAGCAGCAGGAAAAATGGGAAATATAGCGGTGTTACCCAAATTAGCCAAACCGCATAACCGATCTTTGCGAAACTTAGCACTGATATTTCTAGCATATTAAAGACGGACATGGACTACTTTTTGTCAGCCCTCAAGGATCTGGAGTACCTGATGAAGACCACCAGCATCCCATCTAAACTATAGGAGATACGGTCATGGCTTCATAGAAAAAGTTGTTCACCATGATGGGCCGCTTCAGCTGGCAAATAGTCATCGAGGATCTGGAGTACCCGATGAAGACCACCAGCATCCCATCTAAACTATAAGAAATACGGTCATGGCTTCATAAAAAAGTTGTTCACCATGACGGGCCGCTTCTGCTGGCACATGGTCACGAGGGTCTGGAGTATCTGATGTAGACCACTAGCATCTCATCTCAACTACAATAGATTCAGTAATGGCCAATTTCTACGGGAAAACAGGTAAGTAGCAGCGGGTGAAACCGCTGGGCGGGCCGCTATGTACAATAAAGTGCAAGCTGGTAGCTAAGCCAATGATAGAGAATATGATTGGTGGAATGGAATCATTTTGCCAAAAGTACTTATTGCTCTAAGATCATATAGGGTCCATAACTCCATACAGTATCTTTTGGTAGCTATAATAAGCAGACAAGTAGCGAAAACTCGCCATGGAATTAGCGGCCAGGGAACGCATGGAGAAGCAAGCGCACGCCGACCAGGGGAAACTAGAACGACTGAAGGAAGTAGAAAGGGTAAGAGTAGTATACTAGAAACTAAGAACATTCGATTCATTAGCAACCACCGAGACTTGAACCCGGGACCGTGGGGTACCGTCCCACTGTTCTGCTAACTGAGCTACAGGCGCTTAGCGGACCCTGACGAATTTTTCAATTTTCTCTTTTTCAATTTATGAGAATATTAATAGCACTGTGAGTGCATTAACCCAATACATTACCTGTCATATCTGTTTCAAAGGAGTCGAATTTACAGCTATCGAACATGTTAAAATAGTTAAATGGATACGAAAAGGTAGGATATAAAGCTCAAGTATGGTATATAGAAGTCACGGTCGATGTACAATAAAGTGCAAGCTAAGCCAATGATACAGTATGTGATTGGTGGAATGAAATCGTCGCCAAAATTATTTATTTCTCTAAGATCATATAGCTTCCATATAGTATCTTTAGTAGCTATAATAAGCAGACAAGGAGAGGAAACTCGCCATTGAACTAGCTTCCAAGGAAAGCATGCCGACCAGGGTAAACTTAGAGATTGAGGGAAGTAGAAAGTGTAAGAAGTTTAGAGCCACTTATGGACATTGTGAAGCATCGAGAAGCATAGCGAAAGACGCCCTCCGGCCAGATGGACGGTAGCGGCTGGATGACGAAAACGGGAAATCGTGCCTTGTGGCGTACCCTAGGGGAGACTCACGTCCAGCAGTGGACAGCTTTAGGCTGCTGTGTGATGATGATATAATAAGCCGATATAATATAATGATATAAAAAGCCAGCTAAGGAACGTAAATAAAGCGTGATTTGACTACTACAGTAGGCGGTAAGTTTTGTGGGTAGCAACAAGATAAAGGTGCGTACGGACTAGAGGCAGCCTCAGGTTGAGCAGCCTCGCCACGCACGGTTCGTGTAGAGGCTGCCTCGGTAAATAATTAAAACAACCTGAGGCAGCAGACTGAGGCAACCTGCCTCGGGTCGAGCCAGGCCAGGCGCGACGAGATGGCGCCGGATCGACAAAGACCATCACGTTGGTGGATAGAATTTCTATTCAAAAACAGAAATAGTTATGGCGAAACGTTGCTTCTTCATATTACTTTTAAGTGTGAAAATTACTTTTCGGACAATGAGTATACCAACCTGTTACACAACTAACCAAAAAAAAGAATATTTTTTATTATCATCAGTCGATAAAATAATCACATCACTAGTCTAGGTCAGGTGCTACACTACCTGGCGAACAAAGTCCGCTTCGGCATACATTGCTGGTTGACTTAGTTTCTTGTATTGTTGACATTCATGTAATAGCCAGCAATGTAGACCGAACTGCGCTTCGCCGCGTCGGCAACTTCATTTGAACTTTGAGCTGTCAAAATTAGTGCTGCGATGCCACGATTAAAAATAAGTGTAATTTAATAAAAAAATGTTTTTTTCATAGTTTTCAAAAACGATACTACGGCTCTAATTTTTTGTTAATTGACTCTTTGCAACGGACCTTTCCACACCCTTTCAGCTTTATTGGTTGTTTTGTAACACGTTGTATAATCATATGATAGCAGAAATAATATAAACTTCCAATCTAATTTCAATTTAAGACACTGATCGAAAATAAAATAACCTCAAAAACGAGAAAGAACCATTTATTTAGTTGTTATGGCTTGGAATACAAGGACAATACACAGACTTTTCGCCATTGTGCATGACTCGCTAAAACCGTGCTCAAAACACGTCCATACTTGCGAGGCACGTACGGCGAGGCGCCTTTGAGCACAGTCAAAAAACCGACACCGAATGGCTCACGCCGAGGCAGCCTCACGCGAGGCGCGCCTCGGGCTGAGGCACGTACGCACTTGAGGCAACAGGGCGAGCCATGCGTGCCTCAGGCGAGGCTGCCTCTAGTCCGTACGCACCTTTAGGAATTTTCCTTCAATATGTTTGTCCGTGTTCGGATGGCATCAGCATTTCTAGTTTTATTCATTCCACTATTCGACTTGAAAACGAATAATTTCTGCTGGACACTAAGGAGCCATCGTATCACATTTATTTTTGTATTATGTAGTCTACGCGCCCACGTCATCACACCCTGACGAAGAGGTTGATGAATTTTATTACTTGCTGGATAAAGCTTGCGACGAACACCGTGGATCCTGGACCATAGTAATGGGTGATTTTAATTCCAAAATAGGAGTAAGGCAGAATGCGGACAATGAGCGCGTATTGGGACCACATGGTCTTGGAGACCGGAATGATCGTGGAAAGCGTCTTATTCAATTCGCATTTGGCCAGACCCTTAGCATAACTAACAGCTACTTTTATAAAAAAGCCCATCGCCGTTGGACCTGGGTCTCACCCAGCGGAACAATTAAAAATGAAATCGACTTCGTACTCACTTCCGACAAAACCGTAGTGCAAAATACAAACGTCATTAACAACATCAGATTCCACTCAGATCACAGACCGATTCGAACAACCCTTATTTTTAAAGTTAAACTACTCCGACAACAAACTTTTAAACGTAGAATAAAACTTTTGAAGAAGGAAACATTAATAGATAATAAAGATCAATTCAATATCGAACTTAAGAACAGTTTTGATATTTTGGAAGAGGTTGAGTTAAATAATGTTCAACAACAGTACAACAATTTAGAAAAATGCATCAGGCTAGCTAGTAATAAAATAAAACAAACAAAACCCAAACTAAAGAAGCTCACTAATGATACACTAAAATTAATTGAAAATAGACAGGAACACAAAAACAATATTTATAGTGAACAATACAGATTATTAGACAGAAAAGTTAAAAGAAGTATACGGAAGGATATCAGGCAGCATAATACAAAACTAGTTCAAGTGGCCCTAGACACCAACACGTCACTAAAAATTGCTCGTAAGGGAATTTCAAGAGGTAAAGGCTGGATAACATCTCTTAAGGATAAGGAGGGAGTAAAGCACAGAGATAGAAGAAAGATCGTAGAAATCAGCACGGACTTTTATAAGCAACTATACTCCCATCCTACTACTACACAAACCCCAGAGCCTGATACTTTATATGAATGTCCCGATAATGTCCTCCCAATTACTGAGCATGAAGTTCATTGCGCAATCCGTAAAATGAAATACAACAAGAGCCCTGGTCCAGATAACATCTCAACCGAAACTTTAAAAATAGGCGAACCGATCCTTCTTCCTCACATAACCAAACTGTTTAACTCAATCTTACACACCGGACAAATTCCAGAGGGAATGTGTCATTCTGAAATCATACTTCTCCATAAAAAGGGTGATAAGTCAGATATAGGCAATTACAGGCCTATAAGCCTTGTCTCTCACCTTTACAAGGCCTTTATTAAAGTAATTGAACGCCGCATATCTGGCCTACTCGACCTAGCCCAACCACCGGAGCAAGCCGGCTTCCGCCCCGGTCTCTCTACAACAGACCATCTTCACGCCCTCAATCAGATCATAGAAAAACACCATGAATTTCAGCTCCCATTATATTTAGCGTTTGTTGACTATTCAAAAGCGTTCGACAGTCTAAACCACAATTCCATGTTTCAAGCGTTAAACAACCAAAATATCCACCCTACATATATACATCTCATTAAAAATATTTATAACAACAGTACAGCAGCCGTAAAATTACAAAACCCCGGGCCATCTTTTTCCATAGAGAGAGGCGTGAAGCAAGGCGATCCGCTGTCTCCTAAGCTGTTCACATCCACTCTGGAGGAAGTGTTTCGGAATCTCAACCCTAAATGGGAAGACAAAGGGATTGCCGTCGGCGAAGCGAAGCTGACAAACCTTCGCTTTGCAGACGACATTGTCTTGTTTTCTTCAACTGCTTCTGACCTACAAGAAATGCTCGAAGACCTGAGCAGCGCAAGCCTTGAGGTTGGACTGAAAATGAATATGTCGAAGACCAAGCTTATGACAAATCGTTTTGAGCATAAGGTAGAAGTGAATGGGGAAATAATCGCATATGTCAATGAGTACATCTACTTGGGCCAAATAGTCTCTTTCCAGGCAAGACAGGACAAAGAGGTCGAAAGACGGATTGAAAATGCCTGGAAGAGCTATTGGTCCATGAAAGAGCTCATGAAGGGTGACCTTCCACTGACACTGAAGCGAAAACTCATGGACATGTGCATTCTCCCCATTCTTACCTACGGAGCTCAAACTTGGTCTTTGACTGACATTCAGAAGTCCAAACTTAAGGTCTGCCAGCGTAATATGGAGCGCAGCATACTCAGTGTCAGATTGATAGACCGAGTCAGAAACACAACGCTGAGGGCTCGAACGCAAATTTTTTACGTAGGTCAGAAGTCAGCATACCTGAAGTGGGATTGGGCTGGACATACCGCTAGAATGCCAAGCACACTGTGGGCAAGCATCACAACTTCTTGGGTCCCTCCTAACGCCAAACGGGCACGTGGTCGACCACGAAAACGGTGGAGAGACGAACTTGATGCCCACGACAAGAATTGGATAGAGGCGGCTCAAGACAGGGAAATGTGGAAGAAGGGGAGGGAGGCCTTTGCCCAGCAGTGGGACACTTCAGGCTCATAATAATAATAATAATTATGTAGTCATAAACTGTATTTCTGACATTGCCATACATATCGGGTGAAATTTAACTAGTGACCGATAGCGAAACCACAGAACCGGCTGGTAATAAGGAACAACTTTCCCTAAGGAACATAGGTCGAAATATGAGAAAAAAAAATTGACCTCCCATAGTAACTCAAATCAGCAGATCGGCAATTTTGTATGGGAGGTCCAAAATTTTTTTTCATGTTTCGACCTATGTTCCTTGGGTAAAGTTGTTCCTTATCACCAGCCGGTTCTGAGTTTTCGCTATCGGTCACTAATAAAATTTCACCCTATATATTTTGATAATTTTATACCTTGTTTTCTATTTGACGATCATTTTATTCTTTGTGACATTTATGTATGAATTATGTAAAGACATTGATATTATGAAATAAATTAATCTAATCTAATCTATTATTTTTACAGAAAAAGCAGGAGCTAGCGCGCAAAGTAGCTGAAACGGAAGAGAGGCGGAAAGCGGAAGAAGCGGCGCGGATGCAACGACTAGCCATCGAACAGAAGAAAGCTGAGGCGGCGAGGAAGAAACAACTAGAAGAGGCTGAAGCGTAAGTAAAAGTCCTAAAACGCGGTATCGAAGTGTTTCCGCCCATCGCTATATATACAACTTCCAAATACGACAGTAGCAGAGATAGGAAAGCAGTACAAGCGGCGCGCATGCAACGACTAGCCATCGAACAGAAGAAGGCTGAGGCAGCGAGGAAGAAACAATTAGAAGAGGCTGAGGCGTAAGTATAGTCCTAAAAAGCGGTATCGAAGTGTTTTTGCAGATCGCTATACAGAGTTATTTTTAGTCAGTGCGCAAACTTTGCAGGATGTTTCTACTCGTGATTCTGAACAACTTTTACTATGGGGCCACATGCGAAATCTAAAAAAAATTTTTGGTTGTTCCATACATTTTTTCCGAGTAGGTATAATTTTTTCTATGGAACAGCCAAATTTTTTTTTTGCGAATTCGCAGTTGGTCCCATAATAAAAGTTGTTCAGAATCACGAGTAGAAACACCCTGCAAAGTTTGCGCACTGACTAAAAAATAACCCAGTATATACAACTTTCACATACGAAAGTAGCAGAGATAGCAATGACTTGCAATAGAACAGAAGGCTGAGGCGGCGAGGAAGAAACAACTAGAAGAAGCTGAAGCGTGAGTACAAATCCTAAAACGCGGTATCGAAGTGTTTCCGCCGATCGCTATAAATACAACTTCCAAATACGACACTAGCAGAGATAGGAAAGCAGAAGAAGCGGCGCGCTTGCAACGACTAGCCATCGAACAGAAGAAGACGCGGCGAGGAAGAAACAACTAGAAGAGGCTGAAGCGTGAGTACAAATCCTAAAACGCGGTATCGAAGTGTTTTCGCCGATCGCTATATATACAACTTCCAAATATGAAAGTAGCAGAGATAGGAAAGCAGAAGAAGCGGCGCGCATGCAACGACTTGCCATAGAACAGAAGAAGGCTGAGGCGGCGAGGAAGAAACAACTAGAAGAGGCTGAAGCGTAAGTAAAAGTCCTAAAACGCGGTATCGAAGTGTTTTCGCCGATCGCTATATATACAACTTTCACATACGAAAGTAGCAGAGATAGGAAAGCGGAAGAGGCTGCGCGGATGCAACGACTAGCCATAGAACAGAAGAAGGCTGAGGCGGCGAGGAAGAAACAACTAGAAGAGGCTGAGGCGTAAGTATAGTCCTAAAACGCGGTATCGAAGTGTTTTCGGCGATCGCTATATATAGAACTTTCACATACGAAAGTAGCAGAGATAGCAATGACTTGCAATAGAACAGAAGGCTGAGGCGGCGAGGAAGAAACAACTAGAAGAGGCTGAGGCGTAAGTATAGTAATAAAACGCGGTATCGAAGTGTTTCCGTCCATCGCTATATATACAACTTTCAAACATGAAAGCAGCAGAAAGAGGAAAGCATAAGAAGCGGCGCGCATGCAACGACTAGCCATCGAGCAGAAGAAGGCTGAGGCCGCGAGGAAGAAGCAACTAGAAGAGGCTGAAGCGTAAGTATAAGTCCTAAAACGCGGTATCGAAGTGTTTTCGCCGATCGCTATATATATGTCGCAGATATGTAGCGAAATCCGGTTATTCGCGAAATCCCTAGGCCCTTCGCGAAGAGCCGGATAATAGCGAAATGCATCGATTTATTCGCACATTTCCCGGAAATCTGCGAATTCGTTATTTGCATGGACATAAATCCAGGAAAACTGCGTATAAGGCGACACGCGGCTACGAAGCCGCCTACGCACCTGCTACGAAAGGTTCCATATGCAGCAAAGGTTCCATATTATGCTGATCAGGTGGTTCAACCTGCAATTGCCTACTCATTCATGTCAGCGGCCCACGGAACGCCCAGTGTCGTAAGGGTTCTTCGGGTGGTCATGACCATGCCCATGACCATGACCATGACCGTGACCGTGACCGTGACCGTGACCGTGACCGTGACCGTGACCGTGACCGTGACCGTGACCGTGACCGTGACCGTGACCGTGACCGTGACCGTGACCGTGACCGTGACCGTGACCGTGACCGAGACCGAGACCGAGACCGAGACCGAGACCGAGACCGAGACCGAGACCGAGACCGAGACCGCGACCGCGACCGCGACCACGACAACGACAACGACCACGACCACGACCACGACCACGACCGCGACCGCGACCATGACCATGACCACCCGAAGAACCCTTACGACACTGGGCGTTCCGTGGGCCGCTGACATGAATGAGTAGGCAATTGCAGGCTGAACCACCTGATCAGCATAATATGGAACCTTTGCTGCATATGGAACCTTTCGTAGCAGGTGCGTAGGCGGCTTCGTAGCCGCGTGTCGCCTTATACGCAGTTTTCCTGGATTTATGTCCATGCAAATAACGAATTCGCAGATTTCCGGGAAATGTGCGAATAAATCGATGCATTTCGCTATTATCCGGCTCTTCGCGAAGGGCCTAGGGATTTCGCGAATAACCGGATTTCGCTACATTCCTGCGACATATACAACTTCCAAATACGACAGTAGCAGAGATAGGAAAGCAGTACAAGCGGCGCGGATGCAACTATTAGCCATCGATCAGAAGAAGGCTGAGGCGGCGAGGAAGAAACAACTAGAAGAGGCTGAAGCGTGAGTAAAAGCTGGTTCACAAAAGAAATGGCAACATTATTGTTGAACTCTTGCTCAAATGTGATGTAACATGAAAAAGACTCAAACAATGGTGTTGCCATTTCGGGTCCCCGTTTTAAAACGCAGTATCGAAGAAATCCAAATGGTCTGTAACAAAAGCAACATTTGCTAGATTGAGTAACGTTTGTCGTTTCCTTAATCTTAATCTTCGTCAATGGCCATAATACTCCACTGCTGGACAATTAGCCTTTCGCCCACAGCAGGAGTAAATATATTAAAAATGTATTCTTATGACCAGTTTATCTATATAAATCAATACCAATAGTAGATAGTAGATTTAGATTTTTCTCTATCATGGAATTTTCTAACGCAATGGATTGAGTGATTCAAGGGGAAGGTGTATATGTATAACACATGACGAGAAAATGAGCTGCAGCGGGTGAAACCGCCTACAGGCCCTTAGTATATAATATCAAAAAATCTTTTAATTCTAATTTCCAGGATGAAGAAAGAAGCGGAGAAAGCCAAAGAGATAGAGAAGAAACAGCGAGAGTATCTGGAGAAACAGAAGTTGAAGCAGCGGTTAGAGGATAAAAGTTAGTACTTACACACGCTGGAAAGACCGCTCATCAACGGTCGCCGTTTGAATCGGCCATATTTGATAGCTGTGAACCCCATACTGGAAGAAATGTCAACAGCAACAAGAAAAATAGACATTAACATATCAAATATAGCCTAATCAAACGGCCGTACTGTAGATGTCCTCTGATCCTAGCAGCATCATCTTCTTCCAAATCAATTGAGGTCGCGCAACAAAATCAAAATCAAAAAGTTTTATTTCTCAGTAGTAATTTACAAGATTCTCTTTAAGAAAGTCACATTCTAATTTTGTTACAACACAAAGTCATGTAGCAACAGGATTTGGCTATGTTTTATGAAAAGCCGCCTTCCCGATGTCAACCCTCTTTGGGATAAGATAAGATAAGATCATTTATTTGCCATAAAACCATACAATTTTACATTTAATTGGTATGCAAATCAATATACAAAATAAAAACATAACAAACATAGAAAATTACAATACATGTTTACAAAATGTCAATTAAAAACATGTCTAATAAATACAAACTCTAAATCTATTGCTTATTATCTACTGCTTATTGGGAATGCTATTTTAGGTGGTATTGTGACAAGTAAACAATATGTTTGATTCCGAAGCTGATCTTAGCGCAGTGGAAGCAAGTTAAAGTTATCTTAAAATCTAAAACTAAATGGTCGATCAGCCTCGGAACAACATTTGACTACGATTCGTAGTGCTCTTTACTATAGCTAAATAAAATAAATTTAATGAGAGAATTTTTGTTCCGGAAAGTTTCCGGCCGAGAAATTTTTGTTTCCAAAGTCTGCGACGGCTCTCTCACAATCTCCTACTAAGATTTAACTGCACCACCACAGCTCATATCTAAAATAAATATACCAAGTTCCGGTTGTACTAAAGGTCATCAGGGTGGTGACCTCCACGTAATGTTGCTAAATCACTGCAATGAACGTACTTATACAGGACCTAGCAGCGAATTGCTTACCGTGCGAATTATGACGCCGCCGTTCCCTTGTAAGTCTAGTTTTGACAGGAAAAAGGTATCAGGGTTTGAGGAAGACACTTGGATAGGGATTTAGATACTAGACTTACGGCACCCGGGCACCAGCTCGTGTGGCACTCCGTCCCTCCGACAATTTTGGTTTCACCTTAGTTTATCACTCTATTATTCACTAGTTCACAGTTGTTCATAGTTCGGCCACGTTGGCCCTCAATCAAGAAACCTGCCCAGTTCGCATTCAAAGCGCACTACCAAACCACTATTCACTTGGTTTTACTACCGCACAAGAACAGGAACTCTTCCCTGGCAGCAATTGCGCATGCGAAAAATAAACCCAGACTACTTAAAATATGTGCCTAACACCGGTCGCGCGAGTGACTAAAAGTAAGAGGTTATATCGCCGACCGCGCGATTCGCGGGGTTCGCAAAGCGAGAAGCAAGATGGCGTCGACCGAGCAGCCGGTGTCAGACGAAATGGCGCGAAACTATAAAACGCGCGTATACATGATGCGAAACTAAACACAATAATTTAACTTTCTTTCAGCAAACACCCCGTTCAAGACCCCCGGCACGCCGGGCTACTACCCGCAAGAGCCTGTCTACATGTGCGACGGGTTCCAGTACCTCAACTCCGACGAGGAGGACGAACCCACTAACAGACCCGTACCCGCCTGGAGCACTAGCAAGGTCAGCCTCGTATTTATACCTCAATACGGGGTGTTAAGGACGGTGTAACGAAAACTTTGCAGGCGTGCTCAGACCATCAAACTGAACAACTTTTACTATGGAGCCAATGGTGGGAAACGAAAAAATATTTCTACCTCCCATACAAAGTCAGTCAGCTGATCGTGAATTTTGTATGGGAGGTCGGAAATTTTTTTTCGTTTCCCACCATTGGCTCCATAGTAAAAGTTGTTCAGTTTGATGGTCTGATCATGCCTGCAAAGTTTTCGTTACACCGTCCCTAACACCTCGTATACTTAGCTCGCAATATGTGTTGTATTCTTCGAACATGGAATGATGCGCTCGCTTTGCTCGAAATGAAATGAAAATGAAAATTTATCTACATCTACACTAATATAATAAAGAGGAAAACTTTGTTTGTTTTTTTGTTTTTTTGTTTGTTTGTTTGTTTGTATGTAATCGATAAACTCCGAAACTACTGGACCGATTTCCAAAATTCTTTCACTATTAGAAAGCTACAACATCCCTGAGTAACATAGGCTACTTTTTACCACGGGAAAATTCCTCATTCCTACGGGAAAACGGTTAGCAGCAGGAAAACGGGGAAATAAAGCAGATATTACCCAAATTAGCCAAACCGCTTTACCGATCCTCGCGAATTTTGGCACTGATATTACTATCATATAAAAGACGGACATGGTCAGCCCTCGAGGATCTGGAGTACCTGATGAAGACCACCAGCATCCCATATAAACTATAAGAGATACGGTCATGGCTTCATAGAAAAAGTTGTTCACCATGACGGGCCGCTTCTGCTGGTACATGGTCATCGAGGATCTGGAGTACCTGATGTAGACCACAAGCATCCCAAATAAACTATAAGAGATAGGGTAATGGTTTCAAAGTAAAAGTTATTCAGCACGACAGGCTGCTTCTGCTGGCACATGGTCACGAGGGTCTGGAGTACCTGATGTAGACAACCAGCATCTCATCTAAACTATAAAAGATTCGGTAATGGCTTCAAAGTTAAAGTTATTCAGCATGACGGGCCGCTTCTGCTCGCACATGGTCACGAGGGTCTGGAGTACCTGATGTAGACCACGAGCACCCCATCTAAACTTTATTAGACTCGGTAATGGCTTCAAAGTTAAAGTTATTCAGCATGACGGGCCGCTTCTACTGGCACATGGTCACGAGGCCGAGGGTCTGGAGTGCCTGATGTAGACCACCAGCATCCCATCAAAACTATAAGAGATACGGTAATGGCTTCAAAGTTAAAGTTATTCGCCATGACAGGCCGCCTCTGCTGGCACATGGTCATGATGAGTAACTTCTGCTAGAATGGATTAATGGACTTTTTACTACACGGGCAAAGATCCCATTTCTACGGGAATACAGGTAAGTAGCAGCGAGTGAAACCGCTGGGCGGGCCGCTAGTTTGCTAATAAATATGGTACAATAGGTCTTATGTTGTTTAAAGAATCACATATTTAGCCACACAATAAATGACATGCAAATATTAATTAAATTACATTAATAAAATAAAACAATGTCAATCAGTTGGTAAGTAAATGTCAAATATAAAAATTTAAGAATGGTCAATACATAACATGTCACATAAAATCATAAAATTTAAGAATAACCAATAATTAAATGTCACATACATTTTAAGATTAAGACATAAATTTGAAGTCGTTGTTACATTTATTACAATACTAAGCATTTTTTTATTTATAGTTATAAAACTCCTTAAGGGAATAAAAACAGCTATCACACAGCCAGTTGAATAGTTTTCTTTTAAACATTGGTAGCGGCAATATTTTTAAGTCTTCAGGTATAGCGTTATAAATTCTTACTACCATTCGTGGACAATTTTTATCAAATAAAGCGCTTTTTCCACGTGGTAGGGCTAATTTATTTGGGTACCTAGTATTGAATTGGGTGATTTGCCTTTTTGACTTAAAAAGATGTATGTTTTTCTTAACAAAACAAGCAACTTCGAAAATATACAAAGACGGTAGAGGTAGAACCCTAAGTTTGCGAAAAAGTGGACGGCATGAATCCAGAGGCGCTGCATTGCAAAGTGCTCTTATGCATCTCTTTTGCACTACAAACGCATCCTCTAATTTTCCAGAATTTCCCCAGAGCACCAAACCATATCGTAAAACTGAGGCAACGTAGCCATGATAGGCCATAAGTGCTGTCTTAGTGTCGCTAATACAGCGAATTCTATGTAGGGCATACACAAATCTACTTAAACGATTGCACACATTTTTAATATGAGGAACCCATGTACAATGCTCGTCCAGAGTGATGCCCAGAAATATTGCTTCAGGAACTTCTTTTAGAGTATGATCACTACATTCAATTTTAACGTCTAGTGTTTTCATTTGCCAGTTACGAAATAAAGTATATTTAGTTTTGTTTATATTGACCTGCAAATTGTTGTATTGTAGCCAGTCATAAACAGTATTAATACAATTATTAATTTCTGTTTCAAATGTACATTTATTATTACAAGGGATTATGAGCGAAACGTCGTCTGCAAATAGTACGGTTTTATAGTCTGTAATTTCTGGTAGGTCGTTGATATACAAAAGAAACAACAAGGGGCCTAACACGCTACCTTGTGGTACACCATGACTATTAGCTTTAAAGGATGATCTGTATGGAATAAGATTGTACCTGTCATCTAATTTTGAGATTTCAACACATTGTGTTCTACTAGAGAGATAAGAAAAGAGCCATTCATTAGCAACACCTCTTATGCCAAATCTTTCGCATTTACTTAAAAGTAGCTTGTGATTCACGTAATCGAAAGCCTTGGACATGTCGAAATATACTACAGCAACTTGCTTTCCCTTGTCAATATTTTTGGTTATTTCCTCAACTAATAAGTAACCGGCTAACGCCGTTGACTTGTTTTTTTCGAATTACGTAATGTGCTATTATTTTAATGTGAAATAACGAGCTCGCTTCGCTCGCAATATGTGTGGTGGTTGTTGTCGCCAACTGGTTGGTCCGCCTACACATTTTGTCTATTGTTCATTTTTTGAATCTGATGTTGTCATCCTTTGACATAAAGTCATTATATGCTATATAATTGGTTGTTTTTCTTGGTTTAGGTATTACAGTTCATATTTCCAGGTGTTTTCTCAACAGGTTGTTATTCCTGTTATTCCGTTGTAGAATAACGAGCTCGCTTCGCTCGTAATATGTATGGTCCCTATTATACCGTTGTGGAATGCCAAAGCAGGCAATTAGACTCAAAGAAATGACAAAGGTTTCGTAGTCAGTCTATTACAAAGGGCATTAACACACCTCATTACACTCACCACTGCCTGATTTCTAAATACACCACCCACATCTTAAATAGTTCACTCAAGAGCATTCTTTTTTTCTCCAATTTCAGCACCGCAAGCTCGTGCTGGCGTACCAATCGCAAGTGGAACAGGTCCACATCGATAAGCTGTTCTCAGTGCGAGTACACAGCCCGGACTTGAGAGAGATCTTCCCCAACATAGAACGAACCAGATTGAAGCGTACGTCATCGGCTGTATGGCGCACCCCGCCTCGTCTACCGCCCGTGCTTGAAGGGAAATGGTATGTATAACTTGCGCAGATAAATAATGGATCCCTAATTGACAACATTATTGTTGGCATCCTGCTCATATGTAACAAAATAACTTACTTTCTGAAAGAGAATCCGGTATAATCAATACATAAAAAATTAAGTCGCTTTTTGCCTCCTATCGTGGAATTCGCTAACTCCTCCTAAACCACGTAACTGGTTTTGATGTGGGTTTTTGTAATAGATAAAGTGATTGATGATGAAAGTTTGTGAAAATGATACAAACAAGAATGATATAGTACGAACGGGGTGAAAGGGGTGTGAACAGACATGAAAGAGGTACAAAAAGGAACCCACATAAATGAAAGAAATTAGTGAAATTGGTATTCATTACAAATATTTTTTCTTTTTCAGATCTCACGCAATGAAGTATTGATTGGTTTTATCGAGTTTTGGTCGCAGGCGGCGCTTTGTAAATATTATTATTAACTTATATTATTATTATATTACAAAAATACTGTAATCAGAAACAATTACATGTAATGAAGTAGCTGTAGTTATTATTTAGCTACACTCGCTCATAGCTAGATTTTAATATTATTTTAGAAGTTTTTTTGTAAGATCATGTTATTTTTAAAATCTGACGTCAAAACACTACATAGGTTAATAGTTAGTTAATAAAATACGTTAAAAATTAAGGGTTGGACATAATTTGTCGATATAATAACAAAGTTGAAAACTCTGACACCAGGTTTTATCGGGTCGTTGGACCAGCAAGTGAAAAAAATACCTTTTTATATTTTTTGAGATATTTTTTACAGATACCCTGTGCTATGGCACAGATTTTAATTGAAACCCTGTATAAATAAACCCGACATTTTAAAGTACAACCCTTTTTTGTTTGTGTTTGGGGACATATTATAATATAGAAGTTGATTAATATATGTATAATCTTCAAGTTTTACATGACCAGAGTCTATGTTTGGTTGTATGAAACTGCAAAGAGCAACAAAAACTATTACTGTACAGTATTGCTCAAAGTTTGTAGTTATACAACGTGTTTCAAAACATCCAATAAATGTCCCCATACAAATTGAGTTAATTTTGTATGGGAGGTCCAATTTTTTTTTCATATTTCGACCCATATTCCATGGGGAAAGTTGTTCAGTTTTACGAGTACCTTGACCTCCTTTAAGCTTTATTGGTTGTTTTGTAACACCGAGTATAAAGATTGTATAGGCATTGAAATAACCGTAATCTAAGAAAGCATTTGCCGACCAAATTAACTGACCACCATAGGGCTTAGAATGAAGGCAGGTATTCATTTGGCAACATTTGACGCGCAACATTGTATATCAACAACTTCACGCGTGTTACATGGCAACTTCACGTTTGTTGCCGGCGAAGATTTCGCGTATACATTGTGTCTCGAGGATGGATTAAATAAGAAATGAGTATATTAGAGGGAGTTTGATAGTACCACCAGTGAAAGAAAAAATGAGAGGGAACCGGTTATCTTGGTATGGGCATGTAATGAGGAGAGATGAAGAGCATGTAACAAAGAAAGTAATGAACATGAATGTGGATGGACGCAGAAGAAGAGGAAGGCCTAAAAACGTTTTAATGGATTGTTTAAAAGACGATATGAAAAATAAAGGCGTAAGTGAGGATTTGACTGCTGATAGAGATGAATGGAAGAAAAAGACATGTTGCGCCGACCCCAAATAAATTGGGATAAGGGCAGGCAGATGATGAACACCAAGTGTAATCGGGTCGTGGGCCGACTCGGTGTCCCACTCAAGCCAACCTAAAAAAATAATTATCTAAATACTTAGTACAAAAGCATGTCAGTGGTAATAATAAATGGTTCATCGGGTCGTTGGACGAATTGGTGTTCCACTCGAAGAAGAAGTGGTAATACGATTTTTAACTTACAAACTTCGTAAGGTCGTTCGTCGACTGGATATCCCACTCGATTATGATTGAAATAAGTGGGGTTCTGTCTTAATTGTAAATATATTGGCCACCTTGATGATTTGATTGTAAATGAAATATACTTGCAATATTTTGCTTTCTATCGGTCTATTTCTGTGTCTGTACACTTGTATAAACGTTCGAATTAGAAACATTTTAGATTTTTTTTATCAGTAAGACTGTTATGGATTTGAATAAGTTTGAAATAAAAAATCCTATCGAGTAACAACTACAACCATTTTATTTTTAAATAAATTTTCCCACTTCAGGACATTAAGTAGTTTATAAAGTGAAATAACATAATACAGGGCGTAAGGGACGGTGTAACGAAAACTTCGCAGGCGTGCTCAGACCATGAAACTGAATAACTTTCCCCATGAAACATATGATGGTAAACAAAAAAAAAGGTTGTATGGGAAGTAAAAGAATTTTTTTTTCTATCAAATGTTCCATGGGGAAAATTGATCAGTTTCTATCATATGTTCCATGGGGTAAACTGAGCACGCCTGCATAGTTTTCGTTACACCGTCCCTTTCACTCCATAGATTATCAATTATGGCGTCGGATCTATCGATCTCGCTTCGCTCTCCTCGCCAGCCTAGTCTACGTATTGGATGAATGTGAAACACCACAGACCCGCCCTCCATGCGCCCTGCATGCTATGAACGAAGCTGTCACGTTGACGGCGCACTACGACGCCGCTGCGCTCGGTCTTTATGCCCTTTCCTGTACGACACAGTGGCGCCCTCTCGGTACCTACGACTCGCATTAGCAAGTGCCCCGTGGAGAAGATGGAGCTAACAGAACAACACGGGGAAAGAGAGGGTCAAAAGTTTCGCTACTGATCGGTAGATGGCAGTGTTCGGGTTTATGTTTTTGTTTAAATCGTCAGTGTAAAACTTGTAAAGTTTGTGTAAAATACTATTTACTAAGCTTTACCTATCTGCTGTGAATGTAATCGCTTCTTGGGGCACTATTTTTGGAACCATTCCGGAAGCGAACATCCGTACTATTTCTATAAGATGTGTGAATGAATTTATTTTATGTCTTAGTAATCCCTACATAGAACGCGGAATGGGAACCCCATGCGAAATTATTTCAGTACAGTCCATGCGCAATCATAGTGTCATGAAATGACATGACTAGCCTAAACGGGAGGCCAAGTTACAATGGCCACAATTGACAATACTTAGATACTCCACGACCAGCGTAACTTGACGTTCCGCTTAGGCAGGTCATGATTTTGAACGGTCTATAGGTAGGTACCTACCTACCGTTCCTTGCCAGTGAATTGCCCGTAGGCCGTAGCGTATCACTGCTCTGCACTAAGCCATATCTCTTCGTAACTTGTAGTTTGGCCAGTTCGCCTATTCAGAGGCGATGTGTATTATACTAGGTCTCGTTAGGCTAGACTAAGGTAGGTATACCTTTTTTGTCTTTACCATCTCTGTAGTTTTGAGGCTATCAAAACTAATTTACTCGTACACGCAAACGTAAACCTAGCTAGAGCTCATCCCTAGAGTTTGCTTCATGAAATAAGTTCCATTATGTGGCTTTTCATTCAAAGTTAGCCGTCATCCATCATGTAGGTTTGACAACCAATGTGGCGCATTGGCTAGTACGTCTGCCTGCGAAGCAGAAGCAGAAGGTTTCGGGGTTCAATTTCTGGTGCGGTTGTTCACTGTCTGGTTAGGACATTGCAGGCTGAACCACCTGATTGTCCGAAAAGCAAGATGGCTCTGTGATATTATATTATAGTCATCTGAATGACTCTCAAACTATTATCAGACGTGGTGTACCAGCCGTTTTTACAGCAGTTTACCTTCTGTCTACCCCGCAAGGGATAAAGTCGTGGTATAAGTAGGTATGTATGTACTTTTTGTAGCCTAGAATCAACTCTTCGTACAGTACGGCTGTTCGAGTAGGTCATATTTTACAGCTGTCAAAATATTTTTTTAGTATGACTTAGTCTTTTTCTTCTTTGTTAATATGTCTTACAGTATGCGTTTGACAGCTGTTAAATATGGCCTATTCGAGCGGGTGTACTGTAGCTCTTGGTTCGGGCAGTTGGCAGATATTTCGGTCGTTCAATACAACACGCGACAGCGTGACGCCGCCGCCGAGGGGTACTGGCAAGTGCACAACTTATTTAGTCTCTTTTATTATACTGGCTGTTACAAAAAAAATTACGGCTGTGCTAAAGTTCAAGCACAAATTCATGACTTCATTTTATGACTAGGTAGGTAGGTACTAAACTTCAAAACTATTTCAAACGAGACCGCAATAGTAATAAAATAATGTATCTACAAACATTATGGTTTTATCTGTTGTTTTATCTGCTTTAGTTTAAGAAACTGACTATTCAAAGCTGGAAAAGAGACAAAATACCAGCATTCATACCTAATTTACTATAGTTACCTACTAATCATCTGCCTGCCCTTATCCCATATTAGTTTGTTCGAACTTTACTATTATTGTATTCTGTGGTTCGAACACAAAATCATGCAGCAAAAGGATTTGGCTATGTTTTATGACTGGCCGCCTGCCTGACGTCAACCCTCTTTGGGAAAGCTATTGCAGGTGGTATCACCGCTATCATACGGTTGAACATACTCAACAGATATTCAGCCGAGGTCAAAAACTCTACGTCGCCTTTTACGAAACACCCTGAGTCGACTAGGGGTGGTAGTATTCTTATGCGTTACCATACGGCACCTACTAAGAATATAAGGCGTTGTGCAATAAATAATGATTAGTAGGATCACATAAAATGCTTGAATAAATTAGTTGGATACTTGAATAATAGAAGATGACACCTATAAATATAGTTCAAATGATTATCAACTGTAACTTTTCATGCCCGCATCGTTAAATGGTGTTCGATTTATCTAAGTATAATTTTCCCTAGGTTTTCTATTTTACATGCATCTATTGATAAAGGATCAAAAGTGCTTCAATCAAACAAGAGGTACCGAGTTATGCATACCCAGTTAGATAAAATACGAATTCAAACCATCTCGAATCGGAGAATCACAGCGCAATCAAGTGCATATCCAATTTATTTGTTTCTCGAGTGGCAGACGGGGCGCTCGACAATTTATCTCACAATTTGTACGATTTTCTAAAACGGTTCACACTTCAACGCTCGTATGTTTCGCAAATTGAAGCGTAAGGCGCGAAGAAGCCCTCGTAAACGTACGTGAGGAGTTCCATATTCAAATAACCGCGCGTCAGTCTCTCGACCCCGTTTTGCACAAAATCAAAGGCGAGATTCTTAACGTACCTTACGCGCATAGAGGTTTCGTGTACATACATAGCATTTAAACAAAGGAAGTAAATACATAAATAAGTATCAGAGAACATCATGAAGGCTGTGGGCAGCCGTTTTAGTGACGGCCCAAATTGCGAAAGGCTTAATGTCACAGATAATACCTACTTACTATCTTCTAACAAGTCGTCCAACGACCCGATGAACCCTGGTGTCTAAGTTTACCCTGCGATGACTGGTAAATGGCTATTTATTGTTGATGGTGACAGCGAAAATTATAGGTAGGTAGTAGGGTTTTCGAATACCCGACCAATTTAGATACCCGGGTATCGGGTACGAATTTTTTAAATACCCGGGTATACCCGGGTACCCGGGTATTACCTTTATAAGTAAAAATCGGTTCGAAATTGAGAAACAAAGATTTTAAAGTTAACTCTATTTATACTGAATTATAATACCTATCATTCAAGTTCAGAATGTGGGAATAATTGAGTAAAATTAGACAAACAAAACCAGTATAAAAATACTTCAGTCAATCTTACTTTTTATTACTTTCGTTTCCACTCGCTTCTAACAGTTTTCACGTGGGAGTAAGATATTTCTCCATGGTAAAAAGCATCTATCTTATTTAATTCCAGGATGAGTAACCTAGCATTCTAAAGGTAAAAGAAAGAAATCTTAAAATCATACTCGCAAGCTTTGAGGAAATTCGTTACAAACCTACAAAAATACTCCTAGAAAATAATCAAATATTTTCTCTTAAAAATACTATAGAAAACTAGATATATAAAGTCAATTTGTGTAGAAATCTATATAATATGAAGTCAATTCGTTAAAAGAAACAATACTTTTGAAAATATAAATAAATCCTTTAATCTTTTTACTCTATTATTGTATAATATCAGTCTATATATCTCTTTCTCGAGTACCCGGGTACGCGCGTCGTTTATACCCGGGTACCAAAAGACTGAAATACCCGGGTATACCCGGACCCGGGTACCCGGGTAGAAAACCCTAGTAGGTAGGTACTTATACTAATTTTTCGGAGAAATGTATTATGCTAATATATTTCATATTATTGAGAAGATAAACTAATAAGAATAATCTATGAATAAGAAACAAAATAAAAGAAGTTCCGACCCCTTCAACTGAAAACAAGAGTAGTTCACAGAGTTCGGGAAACGAGAAACGTCGAACGGAAAAGCCTGATTTTTAAAAGGATTTCTTTCCCCCCTTTTTCAATATAAGTTAAAGTGTATAATTACTGTTTTAAGGTACCCACCAAATCAATGATATAGGTACATAACTACCTTATCATAGAGTGCTTCATAAAGTTATATTGCTCCCGCGTTCGTAGTTTCATAGAACTTCGTACATCCTATGTTAAATTGGCAAAAAGTCGTATGAATTAACATAATTTCGTCCTTGGACACATCATAATTTTTAAACTGGACACTTTCATTGTTTTTTAACTGGACACTGGCTGGCAGAAGTGTCTCCGAAACAGATTAGAATGCCCAATTATACAGGGAGTAACAAAATGGGTACAACAAGCCGAAATTAGGTCAAGGTACTCATGAAACTGCACAACTTTCCCCAAGGAATATAGGTCGAAAAAAAAATTGGACCTCCCTTACAAAATCGCCGATCAGCTCGATTGATTTACTATGTATGGAAGGTCCAATTTTTATTTCATATTTCGATCCAGTTGCCCAGAAGTGGGATGACATAGGCTAGATTAGATAGATTAGATTTTGACCCATGTTCCTTGGGAAAAGTTGTTCAGTTCCATGAGTACCTTGACCCTCCTTTCGGCTTGTTATACCCCTTTTGTTACAAGGAATGTTTCGGCTTATTATATGGAAAACAACTAGGTAACACTGTTGCCCGCGACTGTACTATTCGCGCTGGTTCGGAATCTTCGCAACATCGGCCTTTTTATTGCATTTTATTCCATCGAGACCTCCTCGCCCTGTCGCCGGCTAGCACAAACACATACATACATACCTACATACATATATCACGCCTATATCCCTTGCGAAGTAGGCAGAGCGTAAACGGCTGTAAAAAACGGCCATTTACACCACGTCTGACAAAATTTTGAGAGTCATTCAGAAGGCTGTGTTTCACCTTAGTGAAAAGTTGTCAGCCTGTCGCCTAAAATTGCAATAGGTTGCTGTCGCACCCACGGGGAAGATAATGGAGTGATGTTATTCTAAGCCAGCATCACACGGCGAACAAAATTATCATAAATCACATCAGCCCTTAGCAGTCCACTGCTGGACTTAACCCTTTTTGGAAAGATTTGATGATATTCGATCAAAAGTTGTTTCCGATGAGCTATGTAGGTATGTCTAATATGTTTTGTTTCATTATTAGCTTTTTTTTACCCGACTGCCGAGAAGGGTTATTTGCTTTTAGAGCAAGTGAAGTTTAAATCAGACTACACTGTATTCAACGCCATATGAAATTAGAATAGCAATTCTATTTTACAACATTTGCTATACCGTTTCCGTCAGGCGCAAAAACTTTTTCAGAGAAATTCTTCGCAAAAATCATTCATCTCCAGGATTTTTAATATCACCACTTCAGGCTAATGTAAGCATTCACCGTTCTTCGTCAAAAAGTGTTTGGAGGACCCTCGGGTTTCGAGGCTCTTAGCGAGGTATCGAATACTCCTCTCACCATTGTCTTATTTCACGTCGATATTAGTGCTGAGGTACCTAAAGGGTTTGTCGATAAAGATGTAATATTTTACCGTATATACAAAGCATACACGGGCGTGGTAAATTGCAATGTTCAAATTTCGTGTCTAGGATTTTTCGGAGGCGATTAATCGATGTAGATATGTATAATTTTTCTAAAAACGGTCCTTTACCCTTTTTTGTAAGCTGTTTTAAAACTAACACAAATATATTGAAATACCGAGGAATCTCGGACTTAACCAGGTACTAAAAGATACAATCAGTGAATGAAGGGAAGGCAAATGCCTTTCAGTGGGATCAGAAGAGAGAAGTCAAAGGAAGACATAAAAAAATACGAGGTGTCCTGTATAGGGTTGCCAGGGCCTCATACGCAAAATCCGGACAGACTTGCGAGTTTGGCCTAACATTTGGGTCATTTTGGGTAAAAAGTCCGGACAACTTGCATTTTAAAAGAATTCTTGGCTTTTTTGAAGATTTCTTGGGAGATTTTTTAATTTTATTTCAAAAAAGCAAAAGTAAAATCAACTCGGCTGGTCACCGATACAAGTTCGTTCGCTGCGTCACGCGCGATTCGGTCACGATCCGCGCGCGAATTTCGAAATTGAAAATCCTACCTAAATCCTAACAGGCCGGACGCCGCTTATTTTGGCCGGACAGGCAATCAAAAATCCTACGTATGTCCTGCTTTATCCTAACACCTGGCAACCCTAGTCCTGTAGATAAACTTTTCGCATACTCTACTTTATCATTCCTTATCTATCTATGTAGTCGTATTTCGTACATGTTCGTACCAAAATTTATAACTTGATTTACAATTTTAAAAGTTGTAAAAGACCTCATACAGCGTATTTGGGTATACCTAAACAAAATGTTCATTCCAGGTAACCAGAATGTTGAACTTCGGTAATCATAACGACCGAACCAGACTTTCTAACCTGGCCGCAACACCGGCGAACTTTTAACGATCCATCGAAATTTGGACCAAATCCGTCCCAGCACTATTGATCCAGGCAGGTATACCGGGTGTTAGAAAATATTTGGTAACGTATTAAAACCTTGTGATGCCGTGTGATGTTGGCTTAGAATAGCATCACCTCAATTCTACCCGTGGGTGTCGTAAAAAGCGACTAAGGGATAATCATGCTGGGAATGGGCTGGGCAGCAGCGTTCCCTGTCGATGCAACATATCACTGCGCTCGGCCAATCTGCCTGCCAAGCGTGGTGAGTATGGCAATACCCTCCGATAAGGAAAAGCCCATGTCCAGTAGAGAACTTTTGTGGCTGTTGAGTGAGGTTGAGGTTGAGATAATAAGTGTAACGATGTTTTCGAATTAATGATAATTTGCAATCTATAAAGTTCTATAGTCGTCACACGTAAGTAGGTAAGTCTTGAAAACATACACAATATGCTGGACTTTAACCAGAATGTTAAACTTTGGTAATCATTACGACCGAACCAGACTTCCTAACCTGGCCGCAACACCGGCGAACTTTTAACGACCCATCGAAATTCCGGACCAAATCCGTCCCAGCACTATTGATCCAGGCTGGTATACCGGGTGTTAGGAAATATTTGGTAACGTATTAAACTTGTATGTCGTGTGATGTTAGCTTAGAATAGCATCACCTCAATTCTACCCGTGGGTGACGTAAAAAACGACTAAGGGATAATCATCCAGGGAATGGGCAGCAGCGTTCCCTGTAAATGTAACATCTTGCACTGCGCTCGCCAATCTGCCTGCCAAGCGTGGTGAGTACCTATAGCAATATCCCTTGATAAGGGGAGGCCCTTGTCCAGTAGTGGAATTTTGTGGCTGTTGATGTTGAGATAATATACCTAACGATGTTTTCGAAGTATGTTTTATTTATTACAATCTAAAACATACTTCGAAATTGACTGACTCGGTGTCCCACACGAAAAGAGAGAGTTAGGAAATAATTGGTAACGTATTAAAACTCAATTATAACAGAGGTTTTATCGGTTCCTTCGTCTACTCGGTGTCCCACAAGATAAGATAATATGCTGTCAAAAGTTATGTCACGTGATGCCGGCTTAGAATAGCACCACCACATATCTTTCCCATTGGTGTCGTAAGAAGCTACTGGGATTTGAGAGTTGATGTTTACCATAGCAATTTTTGGCGACAGGCTTGCAACTAGTCACTATTATAATACTTACACAGTCTTCTGGATGACTCAAACTTTTATCGGACGTGGTGGTGTAAATGGACGTTTTTATAGCCGTTTATGAACTGCCTAACACGCAAGGGATAAAGGCGTGATATATGTATGTGGGTATGTATATCGAAATTCAATTAAAAAAAAAATGTAAATTCACATTTTAGCTTTTTGATATAAAAGGAAGAATTTCTATACGCCGAATTCCATAACATCGTTAACCGCTTTTACCACAGGATTTTCCTACCACCCGGTATACAGGGTGAATCTCATAAATAATATATAGGTCACGTCAGCTGACTCTTCCCACGGTCCACCTGCATGCGAAACATCCTCCTGTATTCAGATATAGCCGCATGTATTTTTAGACGTGCATCGGGCAGGTAGGATGAAATTTTGAATATCGCTAGAACGCGGAGATAGACGGTTCGATTTAGCCAAGTTACAATCATGCATGCCACAATGATTTTGAATGAACTATAAAAGCCTTCGAGCAACGCATTTTCCGTCCCGTGATAGTAGTCCAGCGTTCCTCCAAGATAAAAGCTAAATATTAAAAAAAAGGGGAACGATTTGTTACATTTCAAAGAAATGACAAAAATATATTGAGTTTTCATTTCGTCTTCGCGCGAAATGATACTGGCCACTTGCATTTTCGTGGATAAGGTATGTTTTTTTTGCGAAACATCCCGCTTATTCAGATATAGCCGCATGTATTTTTAGACGTGCATCGGGCAGGCAGGATGAAATTTTGAATATCGTCAAAACGCAGACATAGACGGTTTTAAACTTCTTACTTCTTATAGTCCATCCGCAATCATAGTGTCAGGTCATACATAACACAACACTATGATTTTGAGAACTATAAAAGCTTTGCCGTGTGATACCGGCTTAGAATAACATCACCCCAATTCTACCCGTGGGTGTCGTAAAAAGGGATAATTATCCAGTGAATGGGCAGCAGTGTTCCCTGTGAATTAAACATCTTGCACTGCGCTCGCCAATCCGCCTGCCAAGCGTGGTGAGTAAGGCAATACCCCCCAATACGGGGGAGGCCCATGTCCAGCAGTGGACTGTTGTGGCTGTAAGGTAAGGTATAAAAGCTAATAAATAGGGGAAAGATTTGATAATTTCAAAGAAATGTCAAAAATATATTGAGGTTTCATTTCGTCTTCGCGCGAATTGATACTGGCCACTTGCATTTTCGTGGATAAGGTAGGTATGTTTTTTTTGCGAACATCATCCTCCTATGTACAGATATAGTCACATGTATTTTTAGACGTGCATCGGGCAGGCAGGATGAAATTTTGAATATCGCTAGAACGCGGACATGGACGGTTCGATTTAATGTGGAGTTGAAGCTTTACCTCTAAACCTCCTTAGAAAATACTAGCTGGCTAAAATGTAATAAAAAAACGGGGAAGTAGGTATATTTCTTACGTTTCAAAGAGATGTCAAAAAAATATTGAGTTTTTTTTTGTTTATGGCACTAGATAACTTTGTGCCAACGTCATGTTAAAAGGTAGGGAAAAATATTGAGTTTTCATTTCGTCTCCGCGCAAAACGCTTTGTATGATACTGGCCACTTGCATTTTAGTAGACATAACAATTAAGTATGTGCTTACGTGTAGGTATGTTTTTTTTGCGAAACATCCTCCTGTATACCTACAGATATAGCCACATGTATTTTTAGACGTGCATCGGGCAGGCAGGATGAAATTTTGAATATCGGTAGAACGAGGACGTAGAATGTTTTAGAAAACGTGTTTATTTTGCTGTGTGATGCTAGGTTACAGCATCACTCCATCTCTTTCACCGTATGTTGAGAAAGACGAACCTTCGACACGATACCGCCAGATACACATTTAGGGGCCAACTATCACTGTTTTTTAAAACAAATAAGTACTAAGATAAAACAGTATTGGTTCCTTCTGGCAGGTGGATTTGCTGAAGATAGTACTTACTTACAGTAAGGTCATTTTAATAAGCCCAATTTCACATGTGTCATTTTCATACAAAAAGAGACGTCAACAAAGGAAAATCAACCCCCTGTCATAGCAATATCCAGCTGTCAAATTACATTATATTAAGATGGCCGAGATATCGTTTACTTTTTTTTCAAGTTAAACTGGCAGAATTTCTTGGTTGCTAAAGCCGAAAATTAAAAAAGTAAATGAATATGTAAGAAAGTGCTGAAATACCTATCTCAAACCCCCATCTATCTTCTTTTGTTTACCTTACCGCGATACGTCCTGGATATCCTTTATTCCGGGAAAACGTTATGAATTTCATGAGATAAATTTTTCAGATATTTTGGAAAATGCGTGATCCCGTGGGAATGAGACATTTTTCCGTGGTAAAAAGTATCCTATGTGTTATTCCAGATGCCCTTTTATATTTCTGCAAAGTTTCATGTCAATCTAATCAGCCGTTTTTACGTGATGTCGTAACAAACACACACACAAACATCCGCCTTTATAATATTAGTAGGATAGGAATAGGAATAGGATGACATTTTTATGAATATTTAGATATTTCTGGAAATGCCGTGTGATGCCGGCTTAGAATAGCATCACCCCAATTCTACCCGTGGGTGTCGTAAAAAGCGACTAAGGGATACTCATCCAGGGAATGGGCAGCAGCGTTTCCTGTTAATGCACCATCATGCACTGCGCTCGCCAATCCGCCTGCCAAGCGTGGTGAGTATGGCAATACCCCCCGATAGGGGGAGGCCCATGTCCAGCAGTGGACTGTTTGGCTGTTATGTATGTATGTATGGAAATAGTAGTGTGTTGATACCATAGAATTATAATACCTAATACATAAATCGGCATAAATAGCCATGAAAGGTCTTGGCGCGCCGAATCGAATCGACGTATCGGTCTTTCTGGCCACATATGAACCAATCATGATAGCAGGTTGATAAGTCTACCATAACAGGTAAATAGGTACCTGTTTTAGGTTGCCTATCTAAACTTAGGTACGCGTCTAAACTAGGTATACTCAGGTGAATTCAAACCCTTTCGATGGAAACAGTTCCGATGCTGAAACTGAGTATACTTTACATAACTCTGTAAACCAAACAAACTTTATATTCGTACCTGAATTCGTGCTGAATTTAGTTTGAATGTATTTGATGCGGCCGTATGTTTTAGAATTTAGACGATATACTACGAAAACATTACTGTATCTGAAGCAGTCGGGTAAACAAGTAGATGTGTTAGAAAACTAAAAAACCCATCTGCGGTAATTTTAAAGTAGTATTTTGCTGTAAAAATCCGCCATCTTGAATCTATAATTTTTTAATATACCTAGCCAGTGTCACTCGCGCTGCTGAGACGAATCTAACGACACCTCACATGTCAAAATCCAACTGTCCGTTCGGGCTGTAGACAGTGAAAAAAAAAATTTCTTGTCCACGTACATACATACTTACATACATACATACTCTCGATTAACCCTCCTTCTGAGGCAGTCGGGTAAATAGTTCATTTTTACTGAAAATCGTACAAATCCTGTAAAATACTGGATAGGTATCCATAGACACAATCTAAAGAACTGGTGACGAACTTGAAATTATGAGGACTTATTTATTATTAAATCTTGCTACAAATCATTTTACGAATTAACAATTTACCGATTAATGTTTTTAAGTACTCATGAAACTGAATTTTCCCGTTTTCAAAATATAAGTAAAATATTTGGACCTCCCATACTAGTTGAAATCAGCTGATCGGCAATATTGTATGGGACGTCCGATTTCTTTTTCATTGTTCGACCAATGCTCCTTGGGGAAAGTTGTTCCTTATCACCAGCCGGTTTTGAGTTTTTGCCTTGTTTTCGCTTTCGGTCACTTGTAAAATTTCACCCTGTATAAATATACCAAGTTAAGTCCTAGCTCGTTTGTTACATTCGGCTCGACTATTTCACACACTCTGTGTAACGAATTGATTGAAATGTAGTGAACAGATTTTCAAACATGTTGCACGTACCTAGTTTTTTCTAGTTTTTATTTTGTTGTTTTTTAGTTTTTCGCTGTAGCTATTCAATTTTGCTGAGTGAAGTGTATAAATTAGGCGACGCTAGCTTTTTGTTTTAGTTTTCAATTTTAGAACCTTTTGAATTGATACTGGTTGGTTCGAATATTTTTTGTTTAGTTTTTTTTTGTTTTCGAATTCAGAGCGCCTTTCGCTTAAAATATAATTTAGGGTACCGAAGGAAAAATTAAAAAGCCTTCTGTATGAAAAACTACAGAAGAAGTTTTGAGGACTTTCTAGAACTCTATTGATTAAAATTGAAATATGAAATGAAAATGGCCACATTTTATACGCACATAACGCCCCGGAATAATCTTATTAAAATGCGATTGACATTAAAGTACTACAGGACAATCTGCTTTAGTCGAGAAGACCACTCGCTGCATTAGCGGCCGTATGACGCTCCCTTTCTTACTTGAGTTTACTGCCACCACCAAATGGGAAAGAAAGCGCCACATGGCAACGCATGCAGCTAGTGGTCTTCTCAACTATAGTGATTTTTAAATCGCAGAATCACTGGTACCCGAGTTCGACTCACACTTGACCAGTTTTTTAATTGGGTTTATTTAGTTGTACGTATCTATCTATCGATGAATCTATACTATACCTATGTCGATGATATTTGATTCTGCACTCAAAAATATTGATTGTACTAGCTAGGTAATAAGAATCTACTTTCCAAACTGCGAAAAATCAAGTGTGCATTCCTGTAACTATTTTTAACTGAGGTCTGTGTATGGAACTTGGTACTTATTTAGATCTCACTTCTTTTATAGGCGAAGCATTCCAATATTATCGAACTTGGCAGCCTTTCACATTTATGTTTTGGGTGGGATTTCATTTATTTTTGTAAGGTTTATTTTCTTTTTCTTAGAGTAAGCTATGAAGCTTATACTTTACTTTGACTAAATACAAACCTTCGTAACGAATTTTAGGGTATGCCTAGTCGCTTTACTCACTACTGGTAAAAACTAGGTGATGCTATTCTAGGTCCATGTCATTTTGCAAACGCACTTTTATAAACACCCTGTATAAAATATACAAGGTGTTACAGAACAACAAATAAAGCTGAAAGAAGGTCAAAGTACTCAGGAAACTGAACTTTCTAATGGAATTCACTTTCCCATGGAATTCAATTTCCATAGGTCGAAATATGAATATAAAATGTGGACCTCCCATACTAGCTGAAATCAGCTGATCGGCAATTTTCCGAGTCCGAATTTTTTTTCATTGTTCGACCTATGTTCCTTGGGGAAAGTTGTTCCTTATCATCAGTATCACCAGCCAGTTTTGAGTTTTCGCTTTCGGTCACTTGTAAAAGTTCACCTGTAGGTATAAATAAATATAGGGTGCAATTTTACTAGTGACCGATAGCGAGAACTCAGAACCGGCTGGTGATAAGGAACAAATTTCCCCAAGGAACATTGGTCGAATACGAAAAAAATTTTGGACCTCCCATAATAACTGAAATCAACTGATCGGCAAGTTTGTATGGGAAGTCCAAATTTTTTTTCGTATTTCGACCTATGTTCCTTGGGGAAAGTTGTTCCTCATCATGGTGGTTTTGAGATTTCGGTTTCGGTCACTTGTAAAATTTCACCCTGATTAAATATACCAAGTTACGTCCTAGCTCGTTTGTTACATTCGGCTCGACTATTTCACACACTCTGTGTAACGTATTGATTGAAATGTAGTGAAAAGATTTTCAGACATGTTGCATGTAGTTTTTTCTAGTTTTTATTTTTTCGCTGAAGCTATTCAATTTTGCTGAGTGAAGTGTATAAATTAGGCGACGCTAGTTTTTAGGGTTTCGTAGTCTACTAGAAACCCTTATAGTTTCGTCATGTCTTTCTGTCTGTCTGTCTGTCTGTCTGTCTGTCTGTCTGTCTGTCTGTCTGTCTGTATGCCGCGCCCTCATATCTTCGTTAGTTTTAAAGCTATCGACATGAAATTTGGTAAGAAGATAGATCGTGTTGACCCAAATATAGAAATGTTAAGAAAAAAATATTTTAAATGTTTTTTGGACCCCCTCCCATACAAGTGAAAGGGGGGGCAAAAAAAATTTTTCTTCTGTAATATTGAGTAGGGTATCGTTGAATAGGTCTTTTAAAACTAAGATGAGGTTTCTTTGAAACAAATTCTCTAAAATGTTTCTGTCACGAGATATTTGCTTTTAAAAAGGGCGTTTTTGACCCATAATTTGTTCCAGCTGTAACTTCTAAAGTATAAACGCTAAAGATTTGAAATAAATATGGAATATAGCTTACAATCTGAAGTTACAATGAAAACTATAACGGATATTGTAGTCTTAAAGGTTTCAGAAAAAAATGAGTTTTTCTATTTGCGGTTGGTCATCATACTGCTGCTAACAAACCAGCAACAAATTAAGTTTGTAATGCTGAAAAACCTGATATTTAAACGTTGACTACGAAACCCTATTTGTGGGCGTGTCTGACACGCTCTTGGCCGGTTTTTTGTTTTAGTTATTCAATTTTAGAACCTTTTGAATTGATACTGGCTGGTTCGAATATTTTTTGTTTAGATTTGTTTTTAGTTTTCGAATTCAGAGCGCCTCTCACTTAAAATATAATTTAGGGTTGCGCAGAAAAACACCAAAAAGCCTTCTTTATGATAAACTAGATTAGCCTGAAAGGTCCCACTGTTAGGCAAAGATATGTATGAAATATGAAGTTTTGAGAACTTTCTAAAACTCTATTGAAGAAAATTATATATAAATGTGAAATAAAAAACCTACTTGGCTTTGCCGGAATAATGTAATAAAAATCGTTAATAACTAGAAATAATCTTTTTCATAAGAAAACTGGTACATGCGACTGATTTGATAATACAAGACAGGCTGCTAATGCTTTTTAAATCGCAGAATCATTAATACACTAGTTCGATTCACACTTGTCCAGTTTTTAGGGTTTCGTGGTCTACCAGAAACCATTATCATTTCGTCAAGTCTGCCTGTCTGTATGTCAGTATGCCGCGCCCTTATATTTTCGTCAGTTTTAGAGCTATCGACATGAAATTTGAAAATAAGATAGATCAAGTTGACCCAAATATACCTATAGAAATGTTGAGAAAAAAATATTTCAAATGTTTTTGGACCCCTAATACAAGTGAAAGCGGGTTTTTTTTCTCCTGTAATGTTGAGTAGGGTGTTGTTGACTAGGTCTTTTAAAACAAAGGTAAGGTTTTTTCGCAACACAGTCACTAAAATGTTTCTGTCTCAAGATATTTGCTTTTAAAAGCCTTTATTGGCCTTGAAAACTATAACGGATACTGTACCACCAATGATTTCAGAAAAATAAAAGATTTTATATTTGCAGTTGGTAACCATACATACAACTGCAAACAAACCAGCAACAAAAATAACTTAACTTAACTGTAACGCTGAAAAACCTGATATTTAAACGTTGACTAGGAAACCCTATATGTGGGCGTGTCTGACACGCTCTTGGCCGGTTTTTTAATTGGCTTTATTTTGTTGTACGTATCGATGATACGCCTACATGATATTTGATTCTACCTGCACTCAAAAATATTGATTGCACAAGGTAGAGAGAAATCAAAATATCATCATCTTTATTTTCGGAAAATCAGGTGTTTTAGCATGTAATGTCATGACCAGACTGGGGTAAGATAAATTGCCGAACTGAACACCGACAATCGAACCCGAAACCATTGCGCCGCAGGCAGTCACACAACCACACACAAGGAACAGCTGCCCATTCCCTGGATCCATCCCTTAGTCGACATCCACGGGTAGAAATGGGGTGAAGATATTACACGGCAACTGATATGCCCTTTGGTAAAACCATTGTATAGGATAATGCTGATGATTTACCCAAAGTTTCGTGATCCCACGGACCCCTAATAAATTCTTCAACAGGATTTGCAAGGGCCTTCGGCGTTCTTATTCTACTAAGTGTTGTTTGAAAATATTTAAATTACGATGAACGGTTGGTCTACATACTTTCAGCATAGTTTCGGGCTGCCGAAGTTAAATCTGGTATGAGTTTCTGGTTCTGAAGTTGGATGTAGCGAAGTGGAAATGCGATTGCCTGCGACGCAAAGGTTCTGGGTTCGATTTTCGGTGGGTACTCCCAAAGTTGGTACAGCTTGACCACGCAAAGTTGAACAATGGAAACAAAAGAGTAGCGATGCAGTTTTCGCGGAGCTAATCCGAAAATCGGTGGTACCGGTTTCAACCCTCTTCTACCGTTTGTAAAACAAATTATTCAAATTACAAAAAATAATTAAAAAGAGATGTTTGGCATAAAGATTGCATTATCCATTTCTTTACACTTATTATTAAGCAAAAAATAAAAGAATATTTTTCAATTGCATTTCCCAATCTGCGGTGTTTTGAAGTAAAATATTAGATGGACTAAATAACAATTTGGATTAAACCAAGCGTATTATTTGGTGAAAATATGAATCTTCCAAATCTACCGGTTTATTGCGTCTATAAACCGGTACCTACCGATTTACGATTTGGACAACGTTTTTGAAGATTTTTGACATTTTCATTTCATTTTGACATAATCATAAGGCCCTTTTTCCACTACTCCGATCCGTAACCGGATATCAGATGTAGCGATCCGAAAAATATCGGAATTCCGGTCACCGCTTTACCACCTATCCGGTAAAAACCGAACAGTTAAGTTTCATTATCTCGACAGACTCGAACTCGGACGGCCGACATGGTAGAATTTACAATTGTTTTAAAGCATGCATAATTTTTGTACAATACCAATTGTTCGGGAAATTACCGTTTCGATAAAATCCGGATACCGGTGAAGTGGAAAAGCGAGTATAGTATTTTAATAGATTTCTAAATCGGATTGGAAATGATCGTGTACCAGATCGGACTTGTGGAAAGAGAGCCTAAAACTTGAATGTGCGGTAGCGACGGCAAAAAAATAATGAGCCTCTTGAGGGTCTATGAAACTGTAGAAAGTTACATAGATTAATACTTTTGGACCCGTATTGTCCAGATGATAAGAATATGTTTTCGGTCGGAAATTTTATTTAAATTAGAATTCAAAATTCTTTTAATTGCTCACGAAACTTGGAAATAAACAAAACACTTACTTGAAAGTACAATCTAAGAAATCCATAACTTTAAGTATATTCCGAATATGTCCAACTTACCTTACCAATTGACAAATGCATAGAAATAAAGATAGGGACAGCCAGAAGACTTACTCCGAAATAACAAGTTCGGTCAATAGCCGTAACGGATGCCCCATACATCTTGATACTGTCAATACCTATTTTTCAATAGTTAGTTTATAGTGTCGATTTATTAAATTGTTAGTGGAATAAAAAAAAATTGGCCATACAATTTTTGACCTTAATGCATTTATCAAATTTGAGTATTTTAGAGATGATGTAACATATCTATCGAAAAATTTTAAAAATCCAAGAAATTTTGAAAATTGACAATAAGGTTCAAAATCAAACCACTTTTTTGCTTTGAAATCGGTAGTAGAGTCAATAAATATGGTGCAAGCAATTTTCGACCTTATTAACATTTGGCAAATTTTCATACGGTATAGGTGTAGTAACATATTTAACAAAGAATATCAAAAATCCACGGCTTTCTGAAAATTGTCAATAAGGTCGAAAATTGCTTGAACTACTTTTTTGCTTTAAAATCAGTACTAGAAATAAAAAAAATATGGTGCAAGCAATTTTCGATCTTATTGACATTTGACAAAATTCAATATTGTAGAGGTGTAGTAATAGAAAAATTTCAAAATTTGGGGAATTCGGAGGATTGTCAATAAATTCGAGAATTGCTTGCATCAATTTATTTACTATGAAACCGATATAATGGAGTAAAACAATATGGAACACGTAAAGACACGTTTTCCAACTTTAGAAATTAGAATCTGCGGCACAAAATAGAGAGTTTACAGAAGGTTCACTCGGCCCCATTTCGGATTTTCGCGATTGGCACTTTGAATGTTTTTTTTTATTTCTACCTATGTTTTTGGAGTAAGTTGTTAAGAGCGCATTCAATTTTTTCTAGCAAATTTGCAAATATTGGCTTTATAAACATGCGAGTTTCTCGAAAACCGTTATGTAAAAATAATATGTTACTTGAACATTTAATCAAGCATATCTTCATCTAAAAAATGTACAATGTAAATATTAACATTTTAGTTTTAAACCTGTTACAAACAGCGATATCTAAAGCGACAAAACCAAAATTCAGGAAAAGACCTCAAATCAAGCGTGAGTTTTAGAGTTTTGGTTCACTGTAAAAAAATATCAATGATACATAAAAATAGAGTATATATTTGAGAACAAAGTCTACAGTGAACATTTTACAATTTTATTCAGAAATATAGAATAATACCACGTTTTTATATACGATTTTTTGCAAAATAATGCGCCATTATATCGGCTTCTGTATGAAAAAATAACAGTAGTAAAGATTTAAAAAAAATATATGTTATATAAGAAGCTGTACTTAATCTAATTGCAGAAAAATATATTTATTTTTATTCATAATATCACTGTAAAAAATATTCAAACAACCCCATGTTTTTCGCAAAATGACGCTCCGAGAGGTCTGGCAGGGAAAATTGTATGGGCTTCGTGAAAAGCTCTATAGCGGCCTTAAGTTTCATGGACTGATTTACCCCGTAAAATATTTGCAGTATTTTTTACATACCGTATTGTTACATGGACGGACATGAATAATTAATAATAATGTTAACCATAGTTACATATATAGTGAACTTTTTTGCTATCCGTACCACATTTTTTGCAGTTGACAATTAGTTTGACGTCCCTGATTGCCTAATTAGCCTGGTGTACCTGTAGTTATCAATTTGTGAATTTGTTCACAGTCTGGTTCAAACATGAAAAGAAAGATGGTTCGGTGCTTCGGGTGGCACGTTAAGCCGTCAGTTCCGGCTGCTGTCTATGGATAACATAGAAGGCGGCAGAAACATGTCAGAACCCTGCTACTTCTAGTAGGCTGTTGAAAATCTCTGACACCAGGGTTTATCGGGTCGTTGGCAAAACCTGGTAAATATGTAAAGCCGGTAGAGGATAGATCTAGACACACGGCAGTGTGTCCGCCAAGTTCGAGCAAAAAAAGCGACACACCGGCCGTGGGTTATATTACACGAACCATTTCGGGCCAAGTTCGACCCACCTATAACTCAAAATCTATTTTATCTACGCATATGAAATTTTTAGAATCTGTCGAGATCTACTTAATTATCTAAAATACAAAATTTCATTAATGTACCTATTGTAGGTCTTGAGATATTGACGTTAGAAAATCGCTATTTTTACTATACACTCACTGACTGACTGACTGACTGACTGACTGACTGACTTACTCACTCATCAAAAACCTAGACCACTTCCAATGGTCGTATTGACTTGAAATTTGGCATGGAGGTAGGTCTTTAGGTCAAGGTAAAGGAAAAAATCTAAAAATGGCCAAGTGTGAGTCGGTTTTAAAAATAATGAAGGTGTAAATTCATTCATACCCCTAAGGAACTAAAACAAAAAATTTATCTATATCTTCCAATCGTCGTACCGACCTAAAATTCGTTACGAAGGTTTGTATTTAGTCAAAGTAAAGTATAAATGAGATATATATTTCCTTACCTAACCTAATCATAAGAAAAAAGAAAATAAACCTTACAAAATAATGAAATCCCACCCAAAACATAAATGTGAAAGGCTGCCAAGTTCGATAATATTGGAATGCTTCGCCTAAAGAAGTGAGATCTAAATGCATTGTTCAGACACAGAGACTCAGTTAAAATAATGCACACTTGATTTTCCGCAGTTTGGAAAGTAGATTCTTATTTCCAAACTGCGGAAAATCAAGTGTGCATTCCTGTGACTATTTTTAACTGAGGTCTGTGTATGGAACTTGGTACTTATTTAGATCTCACTTCTTTTATAGGCGAAGCATTCCAATATTATCGAACTTGGCAGCCTTTCACATTTATGTTTTGGGTGGGATATTTCTTTACATACAGACATTATATCATGCCTATATCCTTTGGGGTGATGTAGAGGGTAAAATATTGGGGGTAAAATACGGCCTTTAGGTACACCACGTCTGACAAAAGTTTGAGCGTCATTCAGAAGACTGTGTATTACCATAGTGACAGAATATCAACCTGTCGCCTAAAATTCCAATACAAATCATCTCTCAACCCTGTTAGTCGTAAAGATATGGAGTGGTGCTATTCTAGGCATGCTATTGATAGTAGTTTGAATTTTGCAAGTTCTTTATTGAATATCGAAGTGTCTTTAGTAGAATTGAATCCCAAACTGAACAAGACAGTGGCGCTTATCCCGTGATGTATGTACTGCCCCGGCCCTGTACAGTTTTATTTTTATTTTATTTTATTTGTCTTCAAGTTCAGGAAAACAGATAAGCTAGATCGATCCCTCTAAATTTTTAAATTGAGTGTATGGGAAGCCATCTTTTGGCTAATACCCAAAAGTTGTCTAGACGATATTGTATCTTAATAAGGTTGCCTATCGTCTCCTATGTTATAAATCTATCTGTATGATGGGCGATTGAATGCAAGAACAAAAATACTGCAATATTTTTGAAATACGTATTGTGAAAAATAATAATTCAGGAGCACTTTACACAATTTCTCATCTTTATTCACCAAAGTCTTAATACAGAATGTCAAGAGGGTACCGTTATATTTTAAAACTTTGACAACTATTAAACTTTACTACATCGCCGCGTATTCGATTGGTACTGCATTTCGATTCATATTTGGACAAGGTTGTGTAGTCAACTTGGTAGTGCTATCTTTGTTTGTTAATAACCAAACCGAAGGGATTGATCATGTTTGTCCGTCATACGACGAGACGCAGTATCATTCCTTTTCAACATGTTATTTAAAAATTGCAACAATTGAATGTACAATCAACAGTGTAAAAATCAATAACTAACACTCGGCCATCCTGAATCTTAATTACGCCCTCGTAAATAAACCCTTACATAAAAACGTTCTTAGTTTACACTTTTTTGTTACGCTATTTTCAACCTTTCAAATCAAAGCAATTACAACAATATTACTATCCGAAAAATTTACAACAATCTTAATGTTCAAAATATTTTTAGAAGAATCATCTATCTTAATATTCAAAACACTTTCAGCAATTCTAATATTCAGAATATTCATAACAGTCTTAATATTCAAAACATTTCTTTAACAATCTTAATTTCAATATTATTTACAACAATCTTGACACAGTATAAATATTTTCATCCTAATATTTAAAGTTTTATTACTCGCAAAAATATTATTTTGTAAAACCTTACTGAGCGAATTACTCAATTACTCGGCCATTCTTGATAATGATACATTGCGTCCTCGTAATGATACAAGTATATATTTTTATTTTAACTACTCAATGACTTAGGTACGTATTTTTTTATATTGTACTCAAAATAATTATATTTTTAATTATATATATAACTTATTATTACGTATTATTGTAAATAATCTTATTTTACATATTTTAAAACATGAGATTGAAAATAACTGGTCATATCCACTCAAAAATTCTTGTTATCCATCTGTACTTGATTTATTTTTATATACGTTTTCAGAGTAGCTGATAAACATGTTTTAAATGTCATATTTCGATAAAAACAAATGTGAAAATGTCTCGACCCATTCATTACTGTTTTAAATTATGTCAGAAAATGAAGCATACATATTTTTTTAAAACAATATTAATCGCATTGATTTATGTAATATAGTTATGTTCATTATATTCATTGTTAAATCTATTCATGTGTTCTTTCATTAACATTACACAGATGATGCTGCTATAAAAATATTTTAATTGATAAACAATATAATAAAGTACAAACATCTATAGTATTTAGGAAATACTATCAAAATTCAAGTTAATCTAACAACTTTTATTCATGGTCAACCTGTGGTCTCACCCTGTCTCAAACTCATTCATCTCTTACATGTTATTGTTAATGCTTTTAGACTTTATTTTACTACTAAGAGAAACAGTATCTCACACCTGCCATCGAATTATAATTTAGACATTGTGGAACATATCCGTTGTGATTGTGGAACAAACCTTTATTATTGTGGGACAAACCCTGTTTTCAATGTTTCAAACTCGATGGAATGAACCCGTGATTCATGACTTGTTATGATTTATTCGTAGTCATTTTAACTTAAATGCACACTGGTTGTTATGCATTATTTGAATAAGTATCAGATTATAACTTCAGATAGTATTTTTAAAATCTACTTTCTTGAATGTCTTGTAATTGTTATAATATAAGGACTCATTTTTTAATTACCTAAATTATTTTTGAAGCACTTTATTTATACTACAAAGACTTAATCTGGATTATAAATTTTAAATCTGAATTTCATTTACTTCTGTTAAGCTGTTCATCGAACATTTTATAAAAATTGCAAAAAAAAAGAATAATAAATTTCAATTATTAATTGTGTTGTATATTCGGAAACAAATAGTTTTTTTTCATATATATTATTTTCATTCAGCGTTTTGTTTTGGTTATATTATTTTCAACCATTTTATTTGTTTCATTTTTATACTATGTTATTATTTTCAATTTATTACAAACCACGTTATTCACTTACTTTTAATTTGAAATTAAACTTAGTTTTGAAATTTATTACTTGTTTAATTATATATTATTTTCTGTTTATTTATTTTTTCGGGTCACTTGGTCGTGTTACTTTATTTTTCTTTATTTTTATTTTTAGGTATACAACCCTGTTTTGTTGTTAAACACCCATTTTTCATTACTAGGTGAACATAATTTTCACTATGGGTGGGACAAACCCTTTTTCATTGTGGGACATACCCGTTTATATTTATGGGACAAACCCTTTATGATTATGAGACACACCCGTTATGATTGTGGGACACTTTCCCTTTTTTTTTTGTGGGACACTACCCTTTTTTCACAATGAGACAAACCCGGGTTCAGCATTTAACGACCGCCGTCTGTAGTCGGGACCGACAGCTTCACGTGCCCTCCGAAAGCACGATAAAAAAAATACCCTTTTTGATACAAAAATTTACATAGTTTGGTACACACCTGTTTTTGTATTAATTTTGTCACAATATGATAAATAACTTCTCTATTTTTTGACACTTTTGTCACGCCAAAATTGCTGAACTTTATTAACTTTGCTTACTCATTTAACTGATACTCGTTTACTCGTTTACCTGTTTACTTGTTAACTTACTTTAAAAATACTTTCGTTTACCTAACATTACGTAATATTACCGCATCGATATCAAATATTCAAATGTCCACTTTTACCAACTAATAATTATCGTATTGATGTTCTTCTTTCCATCACATCAGTAGCTGAACATTGGTGATGCAAAACTCCATTCCATGTCTTTGCTGTGATACAATGGCTCCCTCCAACCAATGTCGCAACATGTAAACAAAAATAACATTGGAAAATTAAAAAACTGATATCAAGAACCTAATGTTGTTTTTTTGTTACCTATGCATGTGGTTCAAAGAAAACTAGCCAGCATAAAAAAAAATACATCAACTGACTCATTGATACAGCCAGATGCCTACTACGCCTTCGCGCACTTGAGATGACGGTGCAATAAGTTCTCGACTCGACACAAAACTAATTAAGTATTCGACCAATTAAAGTACCATAGTTATCATCAGAACTGGTTCACGCACCTGTCATTCAAATAGTTTCGCGAGTTGACCCTTAATGATGCAATGCTTCCGTCCGTCCAGAAATCCGCAACTTCCGCCACCTTTCATCAGCTGATAGCAGCGATTCATCGCCTCATTAGATCGATATATTTTACCAGGGTCCACCGGTGATACATCATGAAATGAAAGGAAAAAAATGTATTAGAATTATGACTGATACCGAGTGATACCGGTTTAGGCTAGCATCACGTCATTTTACTCAACGTGGGGGCCGTAAAAATCGACAATAGGACTCAAAAATTCCATTTTATTTTACAATTTTGGGCAATGGACTGCAAAATTTTCTGAAATTACCCTCAACCATTGTCAGACAACACAAATCTTGAGTGACCATTTCCATCGCCGAACACGCCCTGCCAGCCCCGTAAAGGACAAAGGCATGATACTAGAAATTTATCAAATCTATAAGAATCTAGGTAATCCTTTAATGTGATCGTTTATCAGCACAAGGTAGGTAGGTACATAATAATTATTATACGTACCTTTCTGAATGTTGGTCACAGTGGGAGCTATTGCATTACGTGCACCATAACATTTCTTCACCACAAACAGTCCAGGGCGATCCATGATGTCGTTGTTCCATTTTTCGCTTTTCGTTCGTCATACGACTCCATATTTTTTTTTCTTCTGGTGCAGGCGCATCATAACGCGCAAAACTCATACTTTATCAGTTATGGTTTGAGCGTAATAGGACGTGAATTGTATACTTCTGATATGTGAAAAATAATAATTCAGGAGCACTTTACACAATTTCTCATCTTTATTCACCAAAGTCCTAATACAGAATGTCAAGAGGGTACCGTTATATTTTAAAACTTTGACAACTATTAAACTTTACTACATCGCCGCGTATTCGATTGGTACTGCATTTCGATTCATATTTGGACAAGGTTGTGTAGTCAACTTGGTAGTGCTATCTTTGTTTGTTAATAACCAAACCGAAGGGATTGATCATGTTTGTCCGTCATACGACGAGACGCAGTATCATTCCTTTTCAACATGTTATTTAAAAATTGCAACAATTGAATGTACAATCAACAGTGTAAAAATCAATAACTAACAGTATCTATCTTAAATTCTTTGAAATAGGTAAAGATAGAAGATATGCATGGATACTGGATAGCTAGCAAGTAAGTGTAAAGATGTACTCATTGTAGGCTGAACCACCGGATTGTCGGAGCAGACAGATGGTTCTGTGCTTCGTAGGGCACGTTATGACGTCGCGTCGATTTCTGTTGCATGCGTGATTTCTCTGCATGCATGTAGCTTTTCTTGTCATAACATTTCGGCAGTAGCTATACTACGTCGTAGCATTTAGCTACGCTACACCATCATAATTTGGTGGCAATTTTTCGATGACTTAATACACACATTCTAATCTAATTATCTAGGTGCTTATAACGAGACAGCCTTACGTCTAAAGATTGACCACGGGCTGTTTAATTTATCAGAGTTTTTGAATAAACTGTCTTACCTTCATAATAATCCCATTTCACTCTTCAGATTAAGCGCCAAAGACGATAGATGGCGCTGGGCGTTTGCGGGGATTTTTGACGCCTACTTAATGCGCCTGAGAGCACTCGCTTTTTTTACATACGGAATTAATTCCTACTGGGTAGCGTTAGAATAAAAAGTTTTATTTAAGAAATATTAGAATGTTATACATATTAATGTGAAGAACAACGTACGCTGAAAATCAACCGAAAAACTGAATAAATACATAATATATAACCTTGCGGGGTAGGCAGACCAAAAAAAAAGGCCACTTACACCACGGCTGTGAAAAATGACCATTCATACCAACGATTGTAGGTTGCAAGTTGATTTGCACCATGTCTGACAAAACACGCCTGAAAAACTTGATTTTATAGAAAAATATCGATTTTAACTACAACAAGAGCTTTGTTCTTACATTATTCTGTTATGTTTGGAATACATTTTCACATTTTATGTCATCCGCATTAAAGAACCCTTAACCCCTTAACAAAACCTACAAGATTATTAGCTTCACTACAGTTACTTGTTGTCAAAACGTAACATCAGCGATTTAACTACATTAATTTCAATGTTGTCATACTAACATAACCGATTTAACCTAAAAGGAAAGGCACATAACATACTTCGCCATAAATAGAATCACACTATATCAAACGCGCCATAATTTTTCGCGAACGTTCGATCCCGGCGTTATGCGACATGTTTATAGCGCTTGGCACTACTCCTGGGAGGCTAACGGATTAATTTGTGACTTACAGAAAGCTCTTGCTTGATGCTGGCTGAATTGCTTTGAAATGAGCCAGGATTTTGTTTTCTAGTAGGTAATGCTTGGTGCTGCTCACACTGTATCAATTTTTTCGCGTACGTTCGATTTAGCAAGTGTGTGTATATCTTGGCATCTAAAACGTGGCGTGGAAATTGTAAACCTAAAACGGGGTGTTTAACGTTTTCTTTAACGACATTTAACACTTATGACATTTTGCAAAGCAGGGATTTTACATTTCGGAAAAGTATTTTGGGAAAGTAGACGTTTAGTGAAAGTGGAGATTTTGGAAAAGTAGTAATTTTGGGAAAGTAGACGTTTAGTGAAATTGGAGATATTGGAAAGTAGTAATTTTAGGAAATAGACGTTTAGTGAAAGTGGAGATTTTGGAAAAATAGTAATTTTGGGAAAGTAGACATTAAGTGAAAGTGGAGATTTTGGAAAACTAGTAATTTTGGGAAAGTAGACGTTTAGTGAAAGTGCAGATTTTGGAAAAGTAGTAATTTTGGGAAAGTAGTCATTTAGGCTTTTTTGGAAGTGAACTTCACGCTCCTAAAGGAATTTTTCGCGAACGTTCGATCCCGGCGTTATGCGACATGTTCATAGCGCTTGGCACGACTCCTGGTAGTCTAACAGATTAATTTGTGACTCATAGAAAGCTCTTGCTTGACGCTGGCTGAATTGCTTTGAAATGAGCCAGGATTTGGTTTTCTAGTAATTATGCTTGGTGCTGCTCACACTATGTATATTATATTTTTCGCGAACGTTCGATCCCGGCGTTATGCGACATGTTTATAGCGTTTGGCACGACTCCTGGGAGTCTAACGGATTAATTTGTGACTTATAGAAAGCTATTGACACTAGCTAAATTGCTAGTACAGCAATAATTTGAAAGATAGAAGAAAGTTGTTGATTTGAAATGTTTTTGCATTTTACCCGAAGGAGGGCAATGGTTTTTGACAGTATTTTATGTATGAAGGCACGGTTACATACCTACTTAAATTCAAAATGGCAGATATCAAGGACAAACTACAACTTTGAAATGAACCAAGACTTTGTATTCTAGTAATTATGCTTGGTGCTGCTATTACTATCCCATAAATAGAATCACACTATATCAAACGCGCCATAATTTATCGCGAACGTTCGATCCCGGCGTTATGCGACATGTTTATAGCGCTTGGCACGACTCGCAGGAGTCCAACGAATTAATTTGTGACTTACAGAAAGCTCTTGACGCTGGCTGAATTGCTAGTACAGCAATAATTTGAAAGAAAGAAGAAGGAAGTTGGTGATTTGAAACGTAATTGCATTTTACCCGAATGTCTCAGAAGGAGGTTGTGTTTTTCGACAGTAGTTTATGTAGATGAAAATGATAGAAATATATTTAGCTTCTTCCGCACCTAGGATGGTTATGCTGCTGAGTGAACCACAGTACGACCGCAACCTAATGCAAATGTACTAGCGATATAACACACCAACACCGTAACCACCGTTTTACACTCTACACGTGTTTCACTCCTCCACGGAGCATCCTCAGGAGATCTTCGACAGTCAAGTTCCGAGCACCGACTCAGTCGGTAAAACGGTGGTTACGGTGTTGGTGTGTTATATCGCTAGTACATTTGCATTAGGTTGCGGTCGTACTGTGGTTCACTCAGCAGCATAACCATCCTAGGTGCGGAAGAAGCTAAATATATTTCTATCATTTTCATCAAGATGGACTTCCGCAATGTAACGCCTGATACTATTAGTTAAGTAGTTTATGTAGGTATGTTGGTAGGAACGGCTACGTACTTAAATTACGTAAATTCAAAATGGCGGATTTCTAGAACAAATTAAAACTTTAAAATGAGCCAGGATTTTGTTCTCTAGTAGGTAATTATGCTTGGTGCTGCTTCGCCATAAATAGAAATACACTATATCAAACGCGCCATAATTTTTCGCGAACGTTCGATCCCGGCGTTATGCGACATGTTTATAGCGCTTGGCACGACTCGCAGGAGACTAACCACTGATCTATATTATCTATAGCACTGGATAGGACGTACTCATTCAAATGACAGCTTGTTCCGTGCCCTCAGTTGATGCGCCACCTACCTTTGTTCCACAGGAACTAATTGACATATTTGACGTAATTTTGATACGAATTTCAAACCGCCAAAAACGCGGCGTGATTTTTCAAGTTATTCGTTTAATTTAATTAATATTTGCGTGATATTTTGTTCAAATTTGTATTAGTGGATATCAAGAAGGATGCCAAAGTATGTGTTTTACAAAAAACGTTGCAAAAAAGGATGTAAAACGTCATTTTACAGGTAGGTGTACTATATGGTTATTTTTACCTAAAATAATGCATGAAATCGTACCAAAATACCTATTTACTATCTGACGATTGTCTGCAATAATATTTCAGCAATATCTGATTAATATTGTAATGACATGCAAGAAAATTTTGTGCGAAACTTATTTTGCTTACATGCACTAGTGTTGGGTATTTCAATTCAATTCAATTCAAAAATACTTTATTGTACACAAGGACATACAAATAAATTAACACTAGACTTAAAATAAGTGTACACAAGGCGGCCTTATCGCTTAGGTAGCGATTTCTTCCAGGCAACCTTAGGGTACAGGAAATGGGAAGTACCAGTAATGCGGGTCGCGTGCACAATAAACAATAGTTTCTACTTACATAGTAATAAATATAATACATAAATAAATATATATAGGTTATATTATAAATATATACAAAACTGAGCTGTAGGGAACTTACTATACAAATAATAATATAATATTCGACGACAGATGGTAGGAAAGGACAGTTATGGGTTGGGTAAGGATAAGAAGTGGGCTTTCAGTTGAGTCTTAAACGAGTCGAGAGATGGAGCTCGTCGGAGCGAAGGGGGAAGAGAGTTCCACAAGCGAACAGCTTGTATAGTGAAAGAGTACGCATAGAATTGAGTCCTAGCACTGGGCAAGAAAGAAAGAGTGAGATCAAGGCATGAGCGCAAAGTACGGGGTCGGATAGAAGAATTGAATTGGAATCTCTCTTTTAGGTAAGACGGGTATTTATTTATCGATAAGCGAAATATTTATCAATTTACCAAGGGCTGATACTGTTCAGATTGAGTATGTAATAAGGTAAAATAACCCTGTAGGTCGGAATTCGCCTTTAGCGGTACTGAAAAAAAATACCATTTAGAATAATAATAAATATCCCTATAAATATCCCTGGACTAATATTTTTTTACTTAGCTTAAGTATACAAGTCCTTAATTGATTTATATTTCACGACCTTGCTATATTCATTATTTTTGCATTAATTAATTAGTAATTTATTTTCAGATTTCCTTCTGACTTGACGTTAAGAAACCAATGGCTTGAAAACATGAACGCCTTGAAATGGTTCCCAAATTCAACTCATTTTTTTTGCTTATAACATTTTGAGTCTAAGTGCACGAGTCCGACTCGCACTTGGCCGATATTTTTTAAATTTGTAAATCTTGGAGTGGATCATAGTGTATTTTTAATTTTATGTTACATAATTTATAAATGTTCCTCTCATTACATAATATTATTTCGTTTAAAGCTTTTTGTCTGTTATTTGACTTTATTGCTGAAGTTTGTTTAGTGTATTTTTAATTTTGTGTTACATAATCTTTTAGGTACATAATTTATAAATGTTCCTATCATTAAATTATATTATTTCGTTTAAAGTTCTTTGTCTGTTATTTTATTTCTGAAGTTTGTTTGGGTTCCATAACCCAAGTCTAATGAAAATTCGATAATAAAATCACACTTTATCATTACTACAGAGTATTTTTATTGCTGCGTGCATATTTTGTTGGTTATAACTGAGCTGGGAGCTGTGCCGCAACTTAAGGGATTCGCTCCCTTTCGTACTCACGGGCCTAACACTACTGACGGATGACACCTATCTACAGCAATAATACGCAGCACTACTGCTGCCCATAAAGCCAGTGAATGTGAAAGACAGCGAAACTGTTGCGGCACAGCACAGCTTCGATAATTAATTATCGACAAAGTCTGCATGCAGCATATAACTACCCTTAAAGTCACCGAGAAATTTATTTTGGAACAAATTTCATCATAGTAAATGCATAGAAATAATCAATCATACACATTTATTAGAATCTAGATTATTTTCTTTGCACCCGCGTATGATTTTACGATGTTAATCATATCATCGACATGTTGTTATTATACAGCCGACTTTTGGACATCACTCACTCTTACAAAATGGCGATTTTCAATGCATGTCGAGCGTGCTGCCCAGTCCACCTATCCAGTGCCATAGATAATATAGATCAGTGAGACTAACGGATTAATTTGTGACTTAGAGAAAGCTCTTGACGCTGGCTGAATTGCTATTACAACAATTTTTTTAAAAGAAAGAAGAAGAAAGTTGTTGATTTGAAATGTTATTGCATTCTACCCGAAGGAGGGTAATGGTTTTCGGCAGTATTTTATGTATCAAGGTACGGTTACATACCTACTTAAATTCAAAATGGCAGATATCAAGGACAAACTACAACTTTGAAATGAGCCAAGATTTTGTTCTCTAGTAGGTAATTATGCTTGGTGCTGCTATAACTTCCCCATAATAGAATCACACTATATCAAACGCGCCATAATTTTTCGCGAACGTTCGATTCCGGCGTTATGCGACATGTTTATAGCGCTTGGCACGACTCGCAGGGAGTACATCGGATTAATTTGTGACTTACAGAAAGCTCTTGACGCTGGCTGAATTGCTAGTACAGCAATAATTTGAAAGATAGAAGAAAGTTGTTGATTTGAAATGGTTTAAAAAGTTACTGCATGTCAATTTCGTTTGGCAAAGCAAACGGCTGCGCTGGGCGGATGGTAACATTTCTGAGCTGTTGCGCTGTTGTTAGATTTATCTCTGCAGCTCGTGAAGATCAGTGACTTTATTACAATTTCATTTTAAAACCTCAGGGCCTTACCACAAAAAAGTTAGACCAGCGTTGAATGAGTGTCTAGCTTTTTGGTATGAAGTTTTATTTTAAGCACGCGTTCGACACTGGTCTAACATTTTTGTGGTAAGGCCCTCAGTTTTTAAATGCTTTGAAAATAACGCAGCCATGTTTATTTTTTGTGCTTGTTGCAATAATTTTTCTACTAACATAATATTCTGTTAAACAATTTTTGTTGTAAATTGGAACTAAATTAATTATGCATCAAGATACACTTGCATAATTTCGCAGGCAACCATTGATACGCAGTAGCCCTGTTGGTACTGATAACGAAGGTCTGCAGTAGAAAAAATTGCATGTTTTCCAAAAATCCAAAAAATATTTTTTTTATATACATTTTTTGCTGACGCTACCCAAGTTGTGTGGCTGAAGCGGATAGCTTTAATTGTTTGTAACAGAGGCGCGGATTAGCCACTACCCACTGCTTGGAAAAAACTGAGGCTTAACATACCAAGTGAGAGTTTAATTAGAAAAATGGAAGGTTCCGTACTATCAATACAGAGTTATTTGGTTATGCAGTTTGTAACAGAGGCGTGGATTACCGAAAATAGGGAGGCTTAACATGTAGAGTGCGAGTTCACTTTGGAAATAGAAGGTTCAGTAGTGCAAAACACGAAAGATCGTCGTTTTTGTATATGACAAGAATCACAATCACATACTGTCTAAATTATGACTACGGTAATTCTAAGAATATGATTATAACTTTTATCTACTTCAAAATTTTAGGACTCTTTCTCTCTCTTTTCGTGTGGGACACCGAGTCGTTCAGCGACCCGATGAACCCTGGTGTCAGAGTTTTTTCAACCGCCTACTGCAAGTAGCAGGCCTCTGACATGGTTGTGTAACGACCGCCATCATAGACAGCAACCGGGACCGACGGCTTAACGTGGCCATCCGAAGCATGGAACCATCTTGCTTTTCGGACAATCAGGCGGTTCAGCGTGCAATGTCCTAACCAGACTGGGAACAAATTCACAAACTGATAAATAGCAACTTTGTGAGTGACCCCACCGGGAATTGAACCAGGAACCGACAGGCAGTCATACTACTTAAAGTAATTTCATCATACAGTTACAAGTATGGCCGGTCGAATAGGCCATATTTGCCAGCTGTCAAAATAATGTTAATGCAATAACGTAAGGTCTATTTTTCTTTGTTGACATTTCTTTATGTTCGAAAGGCCGTACTTTAAATCAAAGTAAGTACCACAGCTTAACGGATAATCAAGTCGGAATGACACAATATTATCAAAATTTTAATTACCTGACCAAAAATAAACGCCTTACTTTTAGACGAGGGATGGATAAAAATAATAAAATAATGGAAGGAAATTGTGTTTTTTTGTTTGCAAAGGTTTTTAGGGTTCCTCAGAACCGTACGTTTACGTTAAGTCCTAAAATTCGGTTGCTGTCTATGATGGCGGTCGTTACACAACCATGTCAGAGGCCTGCTGACTGCAGTAGGCGGTTGTAAAACTCTGACACCAGGGTTTATCGGGTCGTTGAACGACTCGATATCCTACATGAAGAGAGAGACTAAGTCGTCGGTCAAAGTCTCATCAGTGTGACCGCGCGGGTAAGTACTTAAGTATGATGATGAGGTTCAGATCAAAATACGAACTTAAACGATTACCTACCAAGGTAAGATAGGTAAATACCTAGTTACTTACTTTAACGGCCGATAATTACCCTAATTTTCACCGACGAAATTAATTTCCTGAACCTTTTTCGCACCTTCTCAAAGGAATCCATCATTTTATCTCAAGACTTATAAAACTCTTAACTCGGTTATACTCAATGATCCTTGCCCCGAGAGCAATTTTGAGCACCCTACAATTTTGGTGAGTAGGTAATTTTCTTCTTTAGCTGATAATGTGAGGCAGCGGCTCTCAAACTTGCTACCTTGACCCCCGATGGT